>OZ035882.1:83369643-83996990 GCA_964034835.1 Muscina levida
GCATTTTTCACCTAAAAATGTTACAGTTTTAAAAATTATGAATGTTTTCCCACACAATCAGGCTTAATATATATAAACGCATAGCCCTAATGACCTAAGTAGATTATTGCTTAAAGAAAATGAAACCAAAAAAAAGAGTAATACAATAGGGTATAAACACATATAATATATAAGCACATATTTGAAAATTTTTTAGAAAGTTTCTGGTATTTAAACATAAGTGTCCTGCACTTGTGGAAAAGTTTTCGAAACTCGGGTTTGATTAGTTTTAATTATTTTATTATACCCTCACCCTACGGGTAGAAGGGTAACATATATATCATTTGATACGACCCAAAAGTGTAACACATAGAAGGAGTCACTAAGTTTGTTTGAAGCGAATACTATTCATGACTTTTTATTCGTTTGAGCCATGTACATGTCTGTCTGGCTGTCCGGTACGCACGGACCTTTCGAAAGACAAAACCAAATATTTTGAAACTTTGCACAAGTTACATTTCCCCAAAACTAATTACGGTATTGGAAATGGGCTTCATGACCACGCCATTTCTGGTACCTCATGTGCAAATGTGCCATAAAACTTAACTTAATTTCCCTTTACACCCCCTTTACTTCTCGCGTTGTTCTGAATTAACACGCTTTCTATTTTTAGGTTCACAACTTACGGCACCTACTTGTTTATCGACGAATGCGAACGTCACTGATGGACTCAACACTATACTGCGACGTTGCTATCTACAACATCGAGGGGCCGGCAATGAAAGAAAAATGTAGATGACTGGAGGCGGGAATCGAACCCATGATCTCCCGCATGGTAGTCGCGTGTTATAACCACTAGTCCACGGCCGGTCCCAAATGTGCCATTCCGAGTAATAATATCAATACACTCAATACATTCTTGTCCAAATTCTGCATTTTGTTAAGTTATAAAATGCACCATTCCACCCACTTTAGAAATCGAGTAATAATATCAAGACACGCATTCTTGTCCAAATTCTGCATTTTGTTAAGTTATAACAGGATACAGTTTTGGACAAAAAACTGGAGGTGTAGCCACGCCCCATCTGGTACCACCCATATAAATGTACCATTCCGCCCTCTTTATAAATCGAGTGAAAACATTAATAAACCTAACGCGATCATGTCCAAATTTTTTATTTAGTCAAACCCCATCTGGTACCTTCCATACCCATCTGGTACCTCCCACTTTAGAAATCGATTAATATTATTAATAGACCTAGCGTAATTGCGCCCAAATTCTGTATTTAGTGAACTATATATACGCCCCTTCTTGTACCTGCCATACAAATATACCACTCCACCCTCTTTAGAGATGGAGTAATAATATCAATACACTCGACATGATCGTGGCCAAATTCTGTATTTATTATAGCTAAATCAGGACAAAGTTTTGGAGAAAAAAAAACTGGAAGTCAAGCCGGGCTCCTTCTGGAACCTCTAATACAAATGTAGCACTCCGCCCACTTCAGAAATCGATATCAATATAATACAAAATTTTATGTTTTACTTTGGGTGAGGGTATATATAAGTCGTTGCCCGACTGAAACTTTCTTACTGCTTTTATTGTTTATAGGTGACATAATGTTTTAACACATCAGAAATATTTTTTTTCTAACGCTGTTCCTTGCAGCGGTTATTTTGATAATTTAGTAATTTAGAGAAAAATTGCATTATTAATAATGATATTCCTACATAAGTCTGTTTATGTTTTAGATACAAATCCGATTTAACCCGGTTTTCTAATTTTCCTTTGTCGGTTATAGAAAAATTAACTGATATCCATGTTATTCCGGTTTGCACTCTCCCACACACACACACGCAAAAGAGAGCTCAGTATAACCTTATGATTATGTGTCCTTTTTAAATGCCAAAGAACATGTGTCAGGAGTTAAATGGATCCAGTGTAGTTGCCACAGAAACTCATACATGTGACATTTGGCTTAATCTAAATATGCTAATTCTAAAACGAAATAAGAAAACTTTAGACACATTACAAACATAGATACAACTTTTAGGAATAGGTGGTTTATTGGAGTGACAGAAACAAAACAACTGTTTTTCTTGTAAAGAAGTTTACTTCTGCATGTGGTTTTAGGATAATCTCAATTTATATTAAATGAATAAATCGTCCTGAAGATAGTAACGAACCTACCAAGATGTCTCCTTTGCAAAATAGCCAGAGTAAAGGAAAATGTTATCGTAAGGATTAGCCTACTTTCTATGATAAGAAATTATATGTTAAAAACATTAGTTTTGAGCAAAATATGATGTACTTCTGGATCCTTGAATTGAACTGTTCGACAAGGTTTTTTTCTAGTGTTTCATTATGTGTTTCTAAGAGTTTTTGACACCGGAAATTCAAATACGTAATCAGAATTTTGCTATCAGGCATAGTTTTTTGGCTATTTGCAAATAAGTTTTGTTTTGTATGGAGGCGATTGTTTAAAAAATTTAGTAGATACAGGTGGCAACATCAGCAACATTCCTTTTCGGCTGCAATTATCGCCCTATTATATTTTATAATCACCTTATTCTCTTTTTAATATTCAACATAAAATTGTGATGCAACATGTCCTTGAAAGTGAATTTGCTGCCCTCTTATTTGGATTTCATTTATGCATGCAAGTAACTAGAAAACTGTGTCTGATAAAGGACATCTAAAAACATATTTAAAATAGTGATACTAATAATCATAGGAATCACAACTCATATACCCAGAAAAATATTCGCTGACTGCTCCTGGAACATTTTAGGACACTGCAATGATATTCAGCATAAAATAAATCAAAACCTTTGTTTACATATTTGTTCTTATTTAACATGTTTTAATCTTTACTCGTATCGGTTATTGTATTTAGAAAAGATTCTGTTGAATCAAATAAAGTTTCATTACATTTATGCAAAATGTATTTTAATGCAACATAAAGAAAGCTTAAAAAATTTAAATAAAAATAACTAAAAAAAAAACTGTGCCTGATGAAAAAAAATCTAAAGACATATTTGATATCATAATACTAATAACCATAGGAATCACAATTCAGATACCCAGAAAAATTAAAAATATTTTCTTTTTGTATAACAGTGTTATTTATTATGCACTTATGGTAATTATGTTATAATAACAAGACCATATGTAGCTTTAGGCAGAGTTGGCAAATTCTTGTGATTTTGACACCGTTACAAATATTCGGACTTAAATTTTTTTAATTTACATATTGAAGTAAAATAAATAAAAATATATAAATTCAGAAATGGGCCTAATATAAAATTATCTTTAAATATTAATCATTGTTACTTTAACCCTTTGATAACTCGAAAATGTGATTCATACCGCTGCGACACCCCCTTTTCGAACTGCATACAACCATATATGAGTATGTTTGTAATGCCATTTGTTTGACATAGCGTAGAAAAGCATGAATCCTTATGAAGGACCCAAGAAATACAAAGGAAAAATTGTTTAAAAATTACTTTTCAGTCACAAACCAAATACACGCACACACAGCTAAGATTCAAAGTTTAACTACAAGCATACCCACTACACACGCACTTTTTAACAACACTGAATGATATGACAAAACCATTATAAACAAAAGATGAAAAAAAAAATTATGTGCGCTTCTGAGGACAGCGATACAAAAAGACAGTATGACTGCATGTGTGAAAACATATTTTTAGTATATAGAATTTACTCCTTTTTTGAGAACGTGTGTGCAGGGGAGTTCAAAAGAAAATTGAATGTCTAGAATGTTAAGAATATTTTCTAAAATAACCTCAGGATATCAACTGACAATAAACTTTCATCTTTTGTCATTTTATTTATTGTTCTTCAACATTTGCTGCTGCTCTTGTTGTTGGGTGGCAAAAATATACTATGTACACCACATATCATCACCATCATCATCCTCGTCATAGTCACCATTCTCTAAGCCCACACACATGGCATTCCACATGCTGGCATTCATTTATAGTCACATTTGTGAGCTCCACCCTGCTCATCATAAACACATACATAGAGGATACATACGCTTACATAGATCCGTAGAAATTCTTTAATTAATAACTAAGCAAATAATCATCAAAAGATTAAGGGTTTTATTAAAAAGGTTATACTCGTTTGTAAGGATATAAAATAGAACTTCCGTTTGTTACCACTCAGACACACATGCGCGCCCTAAGTGTCAAACAAAGAAACATGTGCACTTAATGAGGGTAACCTTATAATGTGGTTGCCCGCACCTTAATGACAGGTCACATTGACGATTTGCAAGGATTTATTTACAACTCAAAAATATTTGTACATAAATACTTTACGATGAGGTTTGAGCTTTAACGCTTGGCATTATTTCTGTGGCCGTATGGAAAAACTAGGTGATTGCACTTTTTCCGAAAATTAAAATAACACCAAAAACAGAAAGTCAGATCGAAATTTTAATATGGTTTCTCATACGAGTACTATTTGAAAAACAAAAATCAGATTACCAAAATTGTATGTAAAACCAGTCTTGGGCACAGTGCACTAAATTTTTATTGCACTAAGAATTTCTTTATCACTATTCGTTTAGTGGTAGTGCAATTAAAATTTCACTATCACTAACCCTATAGTGATAGTGAAATTCGGAATTGCACTACCACTAACCCAATAGTGATAGTGAAATTCGGAATTGCACTACCACTAAAGTTTAGTGGTAGTGCAATTAAAATTTAACTATCACTAATTAGTGGTAGTGCAATTAAAATTCCACTACCACTAAACTTATTGCAACAAT
The DNA here is from genome assembly GCA_964034835.1 of Muscina levida. NCBI lineage: Eukaryota > Metazoa > Arthropoda > Insecta > Diptera > Muscidae > Muscina > Muscina levida. The sequence continues at coordinate 83,374,434 of OZ035882.1, forward strand.
TTTGCCCTTCCACTAATTTAGTGGAATTAAAAATTTTATTGCACTAACATTTTTAATACCACTAAATTAGTGCGCAACATTTTTTATTGCACTAAATTAGTGCGCTAACATTTTTTATTCCACTAAATTAGTGCGTTAACATTTTTAATATCACTAAATTAGTGCGCTAACATTTCTAATACCACTAAATTAGTGCGCTAACAATAGAAATGGAATAGCACTTCCACTATCGGCCAATTCTTTCCTCCCGCTTCCTAAAGTTGTTAATCATGTCACCTTTGCTTTTCAACTCCTTCCAGATCAAGCTCTAAAGAGCCCGTTGCAGAAGCATCATTACTTTCCGGGGTTAGATCAATTACTAAAGAATCACTTGCATCAACACCATTTTTTCCTGGACCAAAATTGGGAAACTCCGAGCCATCACTACCATTATTTTCCGGAGTATATGTCTTTAATTTGATGGTGACGTGACACCGGTGAAAAAAATAATTGAATTGAAAAGCAAAAGTGACATGATTAACAACTTTAGGAAGCGGGAGGAAAGAATTGGCCGATAGTGGAAGTGCTATTCCATTTCTATTGTTAGCGCACTAATTTAGTGGTATTAGAAATGTTAGCGCACTAATTTAGTGGTATTAAAAATGTTAACGCACTAATTTAGTGGAATAAAAAATGTTAGCGCACTAATTTAGTGCAATAAAAAATGTTGCGCACTAATTTAGTGGTATTAAAAATATTAGTGCAATAAAATTTTTAATTCCACTAAATTAGTGGAAGGGCAAAATTGTTGCAATAAGTTTAGTGGTAGTGGAATTTTAATTGCACTACCACTAATAAGTGATAGTTAAATTTTAATTGCACTACCACTAAACTTTAGTGGTAGTGCAATTCCGAATTTCACTATCACTATTGGGTTAGTGGTAGTGCAATTCCGAATTTCACTATCACTATAGGGTTAGTGATAGTGAAATTTTAATTGCACTACCACTAAAAGCTAATTTATAGTGCACTAAAAAATTTAGTGCACTATGCCCAAGTATGTGTAAAACAAGGTATAATATAAATTTAAGTGTGTTTTTTCGTGTTTTCAAAAAATTGAGTTATCTGGTTATCCATACTGTCACTGATTTATAGTAACAAAATTTAAAGTATTATGAAAGTTTGATATTGTTTTTGACAATATTGTTATAAGCATTATACACAATAAGGCAAGCTCGTGCTACTATGAGGGTCTGCAGGTGGCGGAAAGCTGAAAGGCCTGTATATATGTAGTTTAACTACGATTAATAAGAACTACCTTTTAAAAGGGTGCATGTGCCTGATGACGAATCTAGGACATGGCGAATCGGGGCAGCCATTAAATAAGCACTACACCACATGGGGTGTCCTCTACAAAGGTACAAATGGGTTTATGATGTGTCCGTGATGTCCCTAGTCAAACAAAAAATACCTAGCGTCTGTTGCACACGGGCGGCTTCCTAATCAGCGTCTGTTTCAGAAAGAGCGGCTGAAATATATCCTGGCAGTAGGAATAAAATGCGGAACCTCATTGGCTGGTCTTGTCACCCGCCATTAGTATAATGGCAGTGAATAAAATGAGAAATAGAAGAAGAAAAAAAAAACCCCAAAAATGTTCACGACCACCGCAAACGTTTTAACGACCATGATTTGAGAATATGCACTTGGAATGTTAGAACTCTATACTGACCAGGGGCCTCTATTCAACTGGCGGATGTCCTCGAAGAGTATAAGACCGACGTTACTGCTATACCGGAAATCCGGTGGACTGTATATAAATGCTTGCAGATGATGATGTGTGACGTGTACTATAGCCGCCAGCGGATAATCATGAGTTTGGTTGTGAATTTGTGGTCGGCAAGAGACTACGACACCTGGTATCTAGGTTTACTCCTGTTAGTGAACGAATCGCCACCATAAGAGTAAAGGAAAAATGTTTCTACATCACGCAACTATGTGCTCATGCGCCGACGAAGGGGGAAAGTGACGAGGTCAAAGACGAATTGTACTCCCAACTTGAAGCAACATGTTACCGTAGCCAGGGCCATGATGTTAAAATAGCTCAATAGTCGGAAAATCGCCAAACGGAATCAGACTGATTGATTTCATTGCAGCAAGGTATATTGTAAATAGCAGCACACTATTTGACCACAAAAACATTCACAAGGCAACGTGGATAACTCCATATCAAGTTACGAGAAATCAAATAGATAACGTGATATTCGATTTACGGCAGGCGTTAATTGTCTTAGATGTATCAGGGGTGCAAACTTCAACTGGGATGGTAAGACTGTGTGTTCCGTACTGGGATATGTAATGTCCTTAAACGATAATGTCTACTACGATGACGAATGTCGTAATGCCACCCCTGAACAAAATGCTGCATACGGAGCCCCACTACAGCCAATGGTATTTCATATTAAAGTTCGAAATCTTTATAACTTCTCGTTAAAAACCGGGGGCTCGATTTTGTTTTAAGATCCATAGTTTCTTGGCAAAAAATTCCTAGAATTCATCGTAGATTACCAGACTGATAACAGATTGGTCTAATTTTTATACCATTACCCTTAGGGATGAGGGTATATATCATTTGATACGAAAACCAGTACAGAAATTTCAGTCAGATAAACTGACTGATAAATACCATCACCCACTATAAGATATTGTGTAAGTCTTGAGTTGTTGTAGCAAAACCGTTAAAGATTGACTTATTTGTTTACGAGGTACCGTTAGGGGCAGCTCAAAGTGTCCGAAGATTTTTGTAAATTAACGTTCAATTTCCAAAAATAGGTCAATTTGTATGAAAGGTACCAGAAGGGGTCAACCGATAAAGTCACTATTCATTAAAGAGTCAAATTTTCATGAGCGTACAACGAACGCAAATTCTGACTGAATTCAGTGTAGTTGTAAAAAAGATATGTATGTAATCCTATGAACGTTAATTCGGTCATTTGTATGGTAGGTACCAGAAGGGGTGTGTCAAATAGTTAGGTTTTTTGAGGTTATGCCTCCTATTACAAGATAAATTAACTGACTAAATCTGATTTTCCCCCATGTGTTTGGAAGTTATGGGGAAATATTAATTTTTCAAAAATTGGTAATTTTGTATGGGAGGTATCGCAAGGTGTGAATCGATATAGTCCATGTTCATTCCTGAGTCTAATTTTCATAAGCGCACTTCATACGCAAAATTTGAGTGATCTCAGTTTACTTACCAAAAAGATATGTATGTAAAACTATAAGGGTCAAATCGGTCATTTGTATGGGAGGTACCAGAAGGGGTGTGCCAAATAGTTAGGCTCTTTGAGGCTTCGCCTCCTATCACAACATTAATTTATCGACCAATTTTCATAACCCCCCAAGTGTCCTTTTGGAAGTTATGGGAGAAATATTAATTTTCCAAAAATAAGTCATTTTGTATGGGAGGTACCAGAAGGCGTTAACCGATATAGTCCATATTCATACCTGAGTTTAATTTTCATAAGCGAACATCATACGCAAAGAGTAACGCATTAAAGGAGACGAGTAAGACCCCAAGTATCTTAAGACCAAATTCGTTTCAGAACTTTTTAAGAAGAATGAGCTATGTCCGTCTGTCTGGCTGGCAGGCTGGCTGGATAGCTGGTCAGCAGGATAACTCGAGTAAACCTTAACGGATCGGTATGAAAATTTACCAGTGTTAATATTTTTCGAAACGAACTTATGGGATTGTAAATGGGCAGAATAGACCCACCCCTTCTGGTACCTCCCATACAAAATTACCTATTTTTGGATAATTAATATTTCTTCCATAACTGTCAAACAGACCATCGGAGGATATCTAAATTTGGTCAGTTTATTTATCTTGCAAAAGTAGACAAACCCTAAGAAAACCGATACCTTTGCCCCACCCATTCTGGTACCTCCCATACAAATGACCGAATTGACCCTTATAGTTTTACATACATATCTTTTTTGCAAGTAAACTTAGATCACTCAAATTTTGCGTATGATGTTTGCTTATGAAATTTAGACTCAGGAATGAACATGGACTATATCAGTTCACGCCTTCTGGTACCTCCCATACAAAATGACCTATTTTTGCAAATTTAACATTTCTCCCATAACTTCCAAACGGACACTTGGAGGATAATGACAAATGGTCGGTTAATGTATCTTGCGATAGGAAGCAAAACCTCAGAAAACCTTACTATTTGATGCACCCCTTCTGGTACCTCCCATACAAATTCCCGAATTCACCCTCATAGTCCTACATACATATCTTTTTTTGTAAGTACAATTAATTCAGTCAAATTTGGCGTAACTTGTACAGTTATGAAAAATTGAATCAGGAATGAATATGGATTATATCGGATCACCCCTTCTGGTGCCTCCCATACAAAATGACCTATTTTTGAAAAATTAACATTTATCCCATAATTTCCAAACGGACACTTGGGGGGTAATGAAAATTGGTCAATTGATTTTTCTTGTGATTGGAAGCCAAACCTTACAAAACATAACTATTAGATGCGCCCCTTCTGGTACATCCCATGCAAAATACCGAACATACCCCCATAGTTTTAAATACATATATAAGTACAGTGAATACAGTCCAATTTTGCGTAAGTTGTACAGTTATGATAATTTGAATCAGGAATGAATATGGATTATACCGGATCACCCTCTGGTACCTCCCATACAAAACGACCTTGTTTGGAAAATTAATATTTCTCCCATAATTTCTAAACCGGCACTTGGAGGATAATCAAATTTGGTAATTAATTATCATGTAATAGGAATTATTATTGGGTGATGGTATTTATCAGTCGGTTTACCTGACTGAAATTTCTGTACTGATTTTAACTCCATACACTATAAGATTGTTTGGCATGCGATGACATCTTGAGTTCTTTCACCAGCTGACCGACGTTGGCATAATAATTTTACATTATGCCGGTGAGTTGGTTTCATGCCCTGTCACCGCCATATATTTTCTATGAAGGACGGCTCCTCCATGTTTACTACTCGAACTTTTGAATAGTCGACTGGATTGGCATGCCCTGTGGGAGCTTCTCAAACAGCTAACGTTCGGATTCGTCGCTAAACTGTAGGTCCCGCTGTAAGAGTTCAGAAATACAAATGCATTCCCTTATTTCCATCTCATTTATATTTTGCAACACGAAACTAAGTTTTGAAGTCTGTGTGACATCTCTGTTTGGTCCTTACATGCAACTGGTTCGGTTCCAGTCATCTACATTTGTCTTTCGTTGCAGTCCACCTTGATGTTGTAGACAGCAACTTTGCAGTATAGTTTTGTGTCAATCGGCATGTCTACACCATTTCCAATTGAAATTCAAAGAAAATCGAAAGAAATTCAAACATTCCATTTGAAATTCAAATATTCCATTTGAAATTCAAACCCCGTCGTTTGAAATTCAAAAATTCCATTTGTAATCCAAAAAACGTCAATTGAAATTCAATACTTATCAATTGAAATTCAAAAGTCGTCAATTGAGATTCAAAACTCGTCAATTGAAATTTAAAATTCGTCAGTTGGAATTCAAAACTTATCAATTGAAATTCAAAAGTCGTCAATTGAAATTAAAAATTTGTCAATTGAAATTCAAAACTTATCAATTGAAATTCAAAAGTCTTCAATTGAGATTCAAAACTGGTCAATTGAAATTCAAAATTCGTCAATTGGAATTCAAAACTTATCAATTGAAATTTAAAAGTCGTCTATTGAAATTCAAAACTCGTCAATTGAAATTCAAAACTCATCAATTGAAATTCAAAACTCATCAATTGAAATTCAAAACGTACCATTTGATACTCAAAAGTATTAATTAATTAATAGTAGGTTCACTTCGACCGTGAAATATGCTACACCTTAGTAGTTATATGGGCATAAGTCACCGAGAAATATGGAAACAAATGCAAAATTTGCAGTTGGTAGCGAATCGAAAAAAATTATTTGTAGAAGAATATTACTTTGTTACATCACATAATATTTTCATACGATTGATACGTAATATATTTATTTACATTACCTATATATATAAAAATGGTGGCAAAAATGTATAGTAATTCATCAATTTAGAACGGCTGGGCCGATTTTGCTCAAACTTTTTTTCAGTTGTTCGTTATTGCCAGGAGCAGGTTTATGTGAAAGAAAATTTTGGGAAAATTTTCCGGAAAAGTCGGAAAATTGGAAAAATCGAAAATTGACTTTTTGTATTTAATTTTGTGTGCAATTGTTACAGAATGGCTTTTCGAATAGAAAAATGGAAAATTTTTGTTGAAAAATGCGGAAAATTCCGGAAAATTCAGGAAAAATTCAAAAAGTTTGAATTTGTTTTTTCGACGAAATTTTGCATATTATCGTATGATTTGATAATTTTGGACGATGTAATTTTGGATAGTTATTCCGAAATGACTTCGAATGGAAACATGGAAAAATTCTCGGTGGAAAATTCCGGAAAAACTCGAAAAATTTGGATTTTCGGAAATTTGCATCGCAAATTGAATTTTTGTATAACATTCTGTGTGCAAATATTCCTTAGTGGCTTTTCGGTTGGTTGGAAAATGATGGAAAAACTCCAAAAATTTTAATTTTTTTTTCGACGAAATTTTACATTTTAATTTGTATTGATAATTTTGAAAGATGTAAATGTGAAAATTTCGGATAATCATTCCGAAATGACTTTTCGAAAGGAAAATAGAAAAATTCTTGGTGAAAAACTCGAAAATTTTGGATTTTTTCGACGAAATTTTTTTTTGTATCGCTTGATTTGATGATTTTAGATGACGTAAAAGTGGAAAATTCGTTGTGATGCTTGGAAATCTAAATGTATGAAAACGGTGTGAACAATGTGTAGTAATTCATCAAGAGAGAACGGCTGGCCCATTTTGCACAATTTTTATTTAATTGTTTGTAATTGGTATGAGGGTTTTTTGCAAGATAAAAAAATCCTTCGGAAAAGGCGGGAAATTGGAAAAATCGAAAATTTATTTTTTGTATGGAATTTTGTGTGCAGTTGTTACGAATTGGCTTTTCAAGTGGAAAAATAGAAAATTCTTAGGAAAAAACTCGGAAAATTCCGAAAAAGTGCAAAAAATTTGTTTTTTTTTTTTATTAACAAAATTTTGCAATTTTCGCATGATTTGATGGTTTTGAACAATGTTTAGGGGGAAAATTTCGGTTAAATGTTGATTGGTTACTAGATAAATCATATTTAGATAAAAAGTCCGCCGAACCCGACGGGATGTGCGGCAATCTGCTGTCGACATTGGGAATGCCAGCGCCAAATCGTTCAATGCAAGATGCATTCGATCACGATTTTTGTAGACCGGGAGCAAGACTATAATCTAGATGAGCTGACCGGAAGAGTTCGGACAAATGCGCCGCTGTAAAATACCGAGTACAAGAACGTGTACGATTCACGAAGAAACTGGAGGCATTTCTTTTTCGATGCTCCGAGTGGGACATCCAAGACATTTTTTTGTTGATTCCGGCAACTATTTGGACAAGATCTCAAATAACGTTAGCCGCTGCATCCTCTGACATACATGTCACATTGTTGGAAGGCATTCCACTTTAAAACTGTTGGTAAATCTTCTCAAGGTTGAAAAGCCAAAATACACAATGACCAAAAATTAGATGACCAATAGAAGTAGATGCGGGAATGGCAAATCAACATTTCGGATGAGTGCGCGATCACGAATAAACGAGCTTTGAAAGTAGTTGACCGAACGATAAAGGATTTACGAGGGGTTTTAAAATGATTTGGTGGGGCTATGATGCTCAAAATGCCTAATGCTGCTGATTTACTAAAACCTTGCTTGAAAACGTCGTCAATGTCAAGAATTTGTAATTGACCAAAAAATTAGGGCCTCATTCCAGAACCTCCCATCTTCTGCTAAATTCCCGAAACAACTGGTGGCCCTGCAAATTTTTGCCATTTCATATCGTTGAAAAAGTAACTCATGACATTGCACAAAATTATAAAAATCTCAATTGGATTAATTTACGGGCAGTATATTACTAGCAACGAAGAATAAAGATATCAATAGCTAGAATTTCAAATTAGAAAGTTAAATCGCTTGAGAACTGCATTCGTACAAATCTGTTTACAGCGTGACTGTAGAGGATGAAGCGACCAACAATCCGACCGAATTTTCCACTCGCTTAATGTGCCGCATAATTTACAGATAAAGGTCATAATCTGAATCAACCGAAATTGTGCAACGGTACATGGTTATCCGTCAAGGATCTAATAAAAAATATGATTTCAGACGATTATCAAGAACAAATTCAAAGAAGAGGAAGTCCTTATCATACGAATCAGATAATTCCAACTGATCATCAGCTCAACTTTGCCTTTTTCGAATTTTGGAGAACCGCCTTCGTTGTTTGTTTCAAACATTATCTACTGAGTTTATCTGAAGGCATAAAATTGGGGCGAGACGAAGTTCGTCGGGTCCGCTAGTATAATATAATACTGATTGCATTGTTTATCTGTAATTCATTATTTTCATTATTAATACAATTCTTCGTCGGGAGTGTGATGCAAGGTAAAGCTTCTGATCGGTTTAACTTAGCAAACCCAGAGTGATCCTTGCCAATTGCACTTCAAGTCTACTCACAGAGCTCCGTATTCGTAGTACTACTGCGGACGGAGTACCTCCACGTGGTGACGCCTGGAAGCGTGCCTCTGACACCCGTCAGAGCACGACTAACTGTGAGGGGCGAAACCTAAAACACAGGCACGTCTGCTCAGAGTGAGCGGTACCCTGGTCAGCGTTCTGACCCAGAATGGGCGGCTGTAATAAAATCCTGGCAGGAGGAGAAAACTGCGACGTGGTGCGCTGGGCTTGCAACCCGCCACCGACGTATAAACTATTGCAATGAAAAGAAGTAAGAAAAGAATAAAATGGACCCCCCAAAATGTGGACGACCACCGCAAACGAATTAAGGACCATGATTTAAGGATATGCACCTGGAATGTTAGAACACTGTATAGACCAGGTGCCTCTATCCAACTGGCGGAAGTCCTCGAAGAATACAAGGCTGACATAACCGCTTTACAGGAAATCCGGTGGACGGGACACGGGTGCTCGCGCATGAAGACGTGCGACATCTACTATAGTGGCCATGCGGACAAGCACGAGTTTGGATGTGGATTTGTGGTTGGCAAGAGACTGCGACACCTAGTCTCAAGGTTCAACCCGGTGTGTGAACGTATAGCCACCATAAGAGTCAAAACCAAGTTTTTACACATAACACTTATATGTGCCCATGCTCCGACAGAAGAGAAAAGCGATGAGGACAAAGACGAGTTCTACGAGAGCCTAGAAAATGTATATGACCGTAGCCCGAGCCATGACATTAAAATTGTACTAGGCGATTTTAATGCTAAAATTAGGCAGGGAAACCGCATTTGAGCCTACCATCGGAAAATTCAGTCTGCACACCGAAACGTCGAACAATGGCATCAGACTGATTGATTTCTCTGCGGCAAGAAATATGGTAGTTTGCAGCACTAGATTTGACCATAAAAATATTCATAAGGCAACATGGTTATCTCCAGATCAATTGACAAGAAATCAGATTGATCATGTGGTAGTCGATGGAAGGCACGCATCGAGTGTTCTGGACGTACGAGTGATTAGGGGTGCGAACATTGACTCCGATCACTTCCTTACCGCAGTTAAGGTACGCACAAGACTAAGCATGGCGAAAAACGTACGTAACCAGGCACAACGAAAGCTGGACATCGGTAAACTGCGGACCACAGAGGTAGCAAACGCCTACTCCAACCACCTAACTCAACTGCTGCGGAATGCTCCAACCCCTGACAATATAACCTCGCAGTGGCAAAATATAGCCGACTCCTTAGAACTGCAGCCAATGGCAACGCGAGCTGTTCGTGAACGGCACAGGGAGAAGAGACGACAGGCAACGCGTCTTTTTAGAAGAAAAAAGAAGGAGCTGAAGAAGGGGCAGGACGAGTGCACTGAGTTGATCCGAAGTAGAGGGGAAGCACGAAAATTCTACAAGAGAGTGAAAGCGAGAATGCGTGGAACAGGGTTGCCCTCCTGCAAGGACAGCGATGGTCAGCTAGTGACGGACCCGGATAACGTTCTAAAGATATGGAGAGATCACTTTAGAAATTTACTGGATACTGACACCACTCCAGAAGACCCCGCTCCAATCCATGACGATGGTATTAACTGTCCACCTCCGAGCCAGAGCGAGATACGTATGGCCATCTCCCGCCTTAAAAACAACAAAGCTGCTGGAGCCGATGGTCTCCCTGCTGAATTGTTTAAGGCTGGCGGGGAGGAGCTGATTAGGAGCATGCATCAGCTCATGGAGAACATCTGGCAAGAGGAGAGCATGCCCGGGGATTGGAGTCTCAGTCTGTTATGTCCCATATACAAGAAAGGAGATCGTAGTGAATGTAAGAACTACCGTGGAATAAGCCTATTAACAATTGCGTACAAGGTCCTTTCAAGCATATTGTGTGAACGTCTAAAGCCAATTGTGGAAAAACTAATTGGACCATATCAGTGCGGCTTTAGACCTGGCAAATCTACGATGGATCAAATATTCACCTTACGACAAATCCTGGAAAAAACCCATGAAAGCAGATCGACACCTACCACCTCTTTGTCGACTACAAAGCTGCCTTCGACTCTCCGATAAGGAATAGGCTTTATGAGGCCATGTCTGAGTTTGGTATTCCAGCAGAGCTGATTAGACTTTGCAAATGTACCTTAGACAACACCAAATCCTCGGTTAAGATTGGTAAGGATCAGTCTGAACCATTCAACACGGAAAGAGGTCTCAGGCAGGGCGATAGCCTGTCCTGTACACTATTTAACATAGTTATGGAGAAGGTGATGAGAAAGGCTGGTATCAACATGTCGGGCACCATATTCCACAAAAGCCACATGCCACTAGCCTACGCCGATGATATAGATATCATTGGCCGAAATCTGCGGGATGTTACTGCAGTTTTCTCATCGCTAGAAAAGGAGTCAGCAAAAATGGGTTTAGCGGTCAACGAGGACAAAACAAAAATAATGATTTCGACGAACAAAGAGTCCTCTCGATGGGGACGCACCGTGAACGTTGACAATTATTGTTTTGAGGTAGTCGACGAATTTACCTACCTCGGATCTTCCCGTCAACAAGATGAATAATGTCAGCAAGAAATTAAACGGAGAATAGTGCTAGCCAATAGATGTTTCTACGGACTTCGGCAGCACTTTAGTAACACCACCTTCTCTCGGAATACTAAGAAACAGCTATACCAGGTGCTTATCTTACCTGTTCTGTTGTATGGTGCCGAATCATGGGTACTTAATACAACGGACATACAAAACCTGGGAGTATTCGAGAGAAAAGTACTCCGAAAAATATATGGACCTATCTGTGTCGAAGGCCAGTTTCGCCATCGGATGAACCATGAGCTGTATGAGCTTTACCACGACATCGACGTAGCTAAAAGAGTCAGAATCCAACGACTTCGATGGCTGGGACATGTTGCCAGGATGGATGTAAATGCTCCAGCGAGAAAGGTGTTTGAAGGCGAACCTGAAGGACGGCGCAGAGCAGGGAGACCCAAACTCCGTTGGAAGGACTAAGTGGTAGGCGATGTGCCATCATCTGGTAGGACTAACTGGAGAACACACGCAAAAGACCGAAGCGTGTGGAATTCTTTATTACTTCAGGCCTCAAATTTATGAACTACGTTTCGTAAATTGTAACTGGCCACTTAAGTAAGTAAGTAATACAATTCTTCTTTAACAATAAAATACCCATCTTTGGTTTGTGCTAATATGACTTTAAAGAACGGTAAATTCAATACAAATACTAAAAACATTCATTAAAACTACCAAACCATTATTCGAATTTCAATTGATGAGTTTTGAAATTCAATTGACGACTTTTAAATTTCATTTGATGAGTTTTGAATTTCAATTGACGAGTTTTGAATTTCAATTGACGAATTAATAATTTTATTTGACGACTTTTAAATTTCAATTGACGACTTTTGAATTTCAATTGATAAGATTTGAATTTCAATTGACGAATTTTGAATTCCAATTGACGAGTTTCGAATTTCAATTGATAAGTTTTGAATTTTAATTGATGTGTTTTCAATTTCAATTGATGAGTTTTGAATTTCAATTGATGTCTTTAAAATTTCAAATGGAAATTTTGAATTTCAATTGATGTTTTTTGAATTTCAAATAGAATTTTTGAATTTCAAATGACGAGTTTTGAATTTCAAATGGAATATTTGAATTTCAAATGGAATTTTAAAATTTCAAACGGATTGTTTGAATTTCAATTGATATTCTTTGAATTTCAATTGGAAATGGTGTAGTAAAACAAGTAGGTGCCGTTTTTTGTGAATCTAATTAGAATGCGTGTTAATTAACAACAATGCGAGAAGCTATCTCATACAATAATCATGGGAAAATTTTTTTTTTTTTAGAAATAAATTATTTTATTGCCTAAACCACTGCACCCATATTTCAATGCAAGGCTTCTTTCTCGCTACAAAATCTCAATAATAATAAATTATTATTATCAAACTGTTGCTGCAGCCCTCGCATTGTCATCTGTTTAAATGTTTAAAAGTTCTCACCCTTATTAAGTGCTAACAATTCTTAACATGATGAGTTTAATTACTTTGATGACTTCAATACATGTTTTGAATTTAATTTTGTCGCCATCGCACAACTTTTGTGGTTATTAACACCAACCCATACATATGTATTATGTACACAGAGTAAACAAACTTTGCAGCTGTAAGTGGGTGATGTCAATGCTGGTGGGTGGGTCAATGCTGAAATGTGATAGTGTGGGCTATCTCTATTTACACTGGCATTTGTCTGTATAATCAATTATGTGCGGTAGTGTAGAAAACTTAGTATGAGTGATGTGTACAATATTGTCCTGTATCAAGAAATTGAGGTTATTAGTAAACTAGGGAAAACTAGAAAAATGCAGACATATTTGCAAGACACGTGATACAATAATGATTGATTTATTGTGAGACCGAATAAAAAACTCAATTATTTTTTGAGACGATATACCTAACTAAATATTAATGATAACCTAAACTAGTTTGATTAAAAATAAAGTTATTTTTGCTTTGACTGCGATAGCTCTTAAGTCATTTAAAGCAATCGATTTTCAGTTTTAAAATATTGACACATTGCTATATTTGGCGGTGAAAACTAATTTAAAAGCATAAATGTATGACACATCGTTGTCAGGCACATAATAATAAAGATATTCACAAAGTGCCTTGGCGGATACAAAAAAGAATAGCACTTGATCCCAAACATAGCAGAACTATCAGGAAATTAAAATGAACAAGCAATCGAATCGCCAATGAGGGTCCACCATACAATGTTTCACAATTGCAATTTGCAAAATATGCATATGCCGCTGAATGAATAAAACGCCATCTTAACTGGACTAAACCGAGTGAATAGTACGATTGTCATTTCTATCTGTACGAGGGAGTAAGGGTTGACTATGTGTCTGTGTAGTGTGGAAAAATTGTTAGTTGTGTGTCCCAACTACCATAGTTGTGTTTCAGTTTTTTTTTATTTAGCTACGTGTTGGTGCATTTAATTTGATTTTCGTTCAACATACTCAGCAAAGAGGGTGACATAAAGGCCAACTTATTTTTTGTTAACAATTAATACAAGCACAAAGATAAAAAAAGCGCATTCTAAATTTAAGTTTAAAATTCTTATTTTTTGCAGAAAAACTTCTTAACGATTTAAGTACGAATAGTATTAATTATTTTTAAAACAAATAATAAACGGGATATGTTCAATAATATAAGCGTAGAAATAATTAAAATAAGAATGACATTCTCGAATTAAGTATACTTACTTACTTAGCTGGTACTTCTATGCAATCCCAATGGATTATATACCGCACGTAGAAAAATATTATAAGCGCCTCGATCTTCTGCGCTTCTTCTCCAGTTAGTCACATCGAGTTCTGTAAAGTTCTCAGTAACCTGGTCTTTCCAACGGAGTTTTGGTCGCCCTTTTCTGCGCCGTCCATCGAGTTCATTCTCAAAGACTTTTCGAGCTGCGTACAACATGACCTAGCCAACGCAACCGTTGCACCTTAATGCGTTTGACCACGTCAATGTCAGTGTACAGCTCATGATTCATACGACGCCGATACTCTCCGTTAACGATGATGGGCCCATATATTTTACGGAGTATTTTTCTCCCGAATACCGCCAGAACCGATTCATCCGCTTGTGTCATAACCCAGGATTCTGAGCCATACATTAGGACAGGTAGAATCAGTATCTGGTATAGCTGGAGTTTTGTTCGTCGAGAGAGGGCTCTGTCATTGAATCGCTTGCTTAGTCCGTAGTAGCATTTATTTGCAAGCAGGATTCTTCTCCGGATTTCTAGGCTGACATTATTTTCTTTGTTGATGGCGTAGCCTAGGTAGACAAAATTATCTACCACCTCGAAATTATAGTTGTCAACGTTCACGCAGTTTCCCAAACGAGTAGATTCTTTGTTCGTTGAAACTAATAACTTCGTTTTTTCCTCGTTCACCGTTAGGCCCATATTCACTGATTCCTTCTGTATACCTGAGTATGCTGCAGTCACATCCCGCAGTTTTCGACCGATGATGTCTACGTCATCAGTGTACGCGAGTAGCATGTGGCTTTTGTTGAATATAGTGCCACTCGTATTTACTGCAGCTTTTCTCATTATCATCTGAATCACAATGTTAAAGAGATCGCACGATAGGCCGTCGTCTTGTTTTAGGCCTCGTCTGGTATAGAATGGCTCCGTAAGGTCCTTGCCAATCTTCACTGAAGACTTCGTGTCAGTCAGCGTCATCCCGCAAAGGCGAATTAAGTATGTACGAACTTAATTGAAAAATTTTAAGCACGAACTTCCCCATTGTCGAGTAGAAAATTCTTTGAATAAATATCAAATTTTATCTGACTTAAAGTAAGAATAAAAAGTCTTACATAAATCTCTGAGAAAAAAAATTTTGGGAAAGAAATAACATTTAGTCTCTTAGCTTAATGTGTTCATCGTTCAGTTCAAGATCTATCCTATTATTGCTAATAGAATTTTTTTTTTATAAGAGTTGTGTGAAATGGATTATGTTGACAGCTGGCAGGGCGGATAGCTAAATTTAAGTTTAAAATTCTTATTTTTTGCAAGCCAAGTCCAAGTGGGTTTAAGGTGATCTACAATTAAGAATTCTATACTTAAAAATCAACCCCCATCAGGCTTATTGTCATCTATAATTAAAAATTCTACACTCAAATATCAAGCGCCACCAGGCTTAATGACATTTACATTTAAGAATTCTCCAAAACGATTTTGGGGCCTATGTCCGCCACGCTCTGCGGACATAACCTCCAACTTGCATTTGAGATTATGTCCGCGGGGCATTGCGGATATAAGCCCCAACAAATATAACGGACATAACACCCAAATTAATTTTGCGACTCACAGTAATGAAAAAGCTTGATGAAGTTGACGCCCACCCCCAAAAGCAGGGTGACTTTTATGTCCGGCAAGTAGTCCGGACATAAGCCCCAAACTCGTTTTGGGGATTATGTCCGTGTGGGGTTATGTCACGGCAACTGATTTAAGTACGGAGTACTTGATTTTTTTTCAAGTGTATATCTGGTCAATGTTAATTCATAAATGGTCGATATAAACATTACTCTGATTAAAAGTTACTTCATATAAAAGTAAGCCACCTTTCGTTATGGTATCCAACCGTTCTAATATAATTATACTACTTATATATTTTTTTCAATTGAATGACTGGCAGAAAAATGATTACGATATTTTTATAAAAAATAATCATCATCATCATAGCCTAAAAATAGAAGCGTATTAACACACTTCATTTAAGGCGATATTTACCTTTTTGCAACCTCTTTTGGGCGTCCTCAACATTCGGTGCCAAATTTTATAGAACGACTATATAAACTGTTTTTTTTTCAAAGGTCTTGCAGAATCGCACTCATAGAATCCTGCATAATCAATTGTTGTATGGCTTTCAAAAGAACTAATAACCACAATGGTGGACAATAAACTTCGGGAATTAATTACTTCGTTGGGCGAATTTTCAATTAAGCCGAAGCTAGCACCAATTAAAGAGATTGGTGTTAGGGCAAAGTAAGAAAGACTTAATGAAAGTCATGGCGAATCGATAGAGGGAAACAGCCAGACTCCATGCTTTAGGAACCTACTTTCTAATGACTCGCCATGTATGGGATTTAAATTTCGTCCGAAGAACCTCTCGGGATTCTTCTGAACACCCACATTTCCAACAATCGCTTGAATACTTACTTACAATCTTCAGGGAGATGCAAATCCGACTAACTTAAATACAGTTTGCTTGATAGCAAAGTCATTCTCAACATTTGGATGCAAACCAAAGTGGATTTAATACCGAAAACTGGCAAATGCTCCCAGGACAAACCAAAAGACTTTTAGTCTAGTTCTTTCATCCTTATAATGTTTTGTTTGAGTGTTTATAAGAAATCAATGTATAAAATAAAATAATTTACTATCAAAATCTCAGCGTACCTACACTAAAATGAGGTCAACTGAAACAGCTCTCCACTCTATGGTAAGTACTATCGACAACTCCCTCGAGAATAAAATCTAGGCTGTGGGGACTTTCCTAGCCATCGAGGGAGCCTTCAATAATATTTTACCAACTGCAATTCTAAAATTATAACATGATCTGGGGGTTGACAGTTCAGTGACATATATATTTTGGATGCTTCTTGTGGAACGAATTGTCAGAGCTTAATGGCGGGGGGTCACAATTGATAGAAACGTTAACAGAGGGACACCTCAGGGAGGAGTTCTGTTTCCACTTCTATGGTAAATCTCAGTCAATAACCGAGCTTATTCGGTTTTCTCGGAAATATAGAATACCAAAATTTGAAACACCGTCAATTAATGACGGTAATGATAATGACTATGACGTTAGCCCGTACAGGAAACTGGACAGAAAATGTGATGGAGAGGAATGTCTCCAATGCTCTCTTTTTGTATTAATACCTTAACGTTTAGACCAATATTTTTCTATGGTATCGTAGTTTAGTCGAGGTCTCTTCATAAAAAAACGTTAGGAAATTCAAATATCAGTATAGATTAATGTTAGTGGGACAAATAACAAAACGTCATGTATAGCACTTTGTGCTATACTAAATATCTGGACTCCTGATATCATTGTTGAATCGGCTGTCTTCTCTTCATCTCTGATAAGAAAAAGAGAATGAGCATTCCACTGCACCTGACTTGAATTCCGTAGAAGTGGACTACTGTATTAAGAATAGTATTACCTGGTGGAAGTCAATGGAGGGACAATGACAACCAATAAATCTCTGAAAGCCATAATTGCTACATCCCTGACACTAGCGGAATGCTTTTACTCACTATCAAGAATCGGTGCAAATTAGCTACCTAGCTAGCGGATCTCTAGCTGTCATCTGCACATCAGGCAATCGGCAGGTTATATCACTCACTTACTAAAGTGGCAGATTACAACTTACGAACGTGGTTCACAAATTAGAGGCCTTCAGCTTCGCCTTCAAACACCATGCTCGCTGGAGCATTTACATAAATACTGACAAAAGTTCCCAGCGATCGTAGTCATTGAATTCTGACTCTTTTAGGTACATCGATGGTTCATCCGTATATTTCTCGGAGTACCTTCCTCTAGATTACTCTCACATTTTGTATGTCCTTAGACGTAAACACCCACGATTCAGCAGCATATAACAGAACGGGTAAAATAAACACCTGGTGCAGTTGTTTCTTAGTACCCCGTGATAAGATGGTGTTACTAAAGTGCTGTCTATTAAAACATCTACTGGCGAACACTTTTCTCCACTATATTTCTTGGCTGACACCATGTTTCTTGTTGACAGAAGATCCGAGGTATGCAAATTCATCTGCTACCTCAAAACTAAAATTTTCCACGTTCATGAAGCGTCCCCATCGGGAGGACTCTTTGTTCGCCGAAATCATTATTTTAGCCTTGTCCTCGTTTACCGCTAAACCCATTTGTTTGTTCCTTTTCCAGTGATGAGAAAACTGCAGTGACAACCAGCAGATTTGGGCCAATGATGTATATATCATCGGCTTAGGCTAGTGGCATGTAGCTCTTATGGAATATGTTGGCAGACATACTAACACAAGCATTTCTCATCGCCTTCTTCATTTTTAAATTTTCGCACCAAATATTCCTATTTTGTTCGGTCAAGGTCGCTATCAAGCCCTTTCGTTGCTCTGATGAAGGCATAGATGTTCCGTAAATCGCCTACTGATAGGTATTGTCCAGAAGTGTCCCAAAACCCCACAGTTAGCTGTTTCACCTTTATGAGAGGGATCTCAATGAGTTGACGGTTGTGTCGGCTCTTTGGTTAACATATATGTCCAAATGTCCTGGAACCCATGTGATGGTAACCGCCGAATGTTACCTCGTTATCTCCTTAAGAGACGACCGGCATTCTCGAACATTTCTCGAAGTGGAGAATACGTTCTCCAGGGATCTAATAGCCGCTTTACCATCAGTAAGAATATAAATATTGCAGCCCAAAATCCCACGATACTGAATTTGCTCTACGGCCATTCTAATTGCCGCTATTTCAGCCTGAACTATGCAACAGTGATAGTTGCAAATTCAACTCTTCCGAAAAGATTTCACAGCCTGCTCTTTCCTTTAATTTCGAGCCGTCCGTTAAAATTAGGATGACATCCTCCCCAAAGATTAGGTCATTGTCATTATCATCGTAGTAGCAACTATTCGAGATGTTCCCTATAAAACCCGGATCTAAGACAGGTTATGTTATGGTGTAATTCGTGCGTCAGCTCACATTGATTAGGTACAGAGTTTTGGCATGGCCATAGTTCCTGTGCATCCATTATTTTGTGACGTCTAAACGCATTGCGGTGCTCGCTGCTATTTTTCTCTCCTCAATGTTCGGGGGTAACCAGATTCGGAGTAGTTCATGATTGCCACCAGTCTCATAATGCGTTCGAATTTCAGTCTTTGGGATGCTCTATCTAGCTCCGGCCACCAGATTGCCGATCCGTAGAATAATATGGGTGTTATAACTGAGTCTTATAATCAGTTAACATTTTTGGGGTTAATTCCCCAATAGATGCCGTCCTCAGGAGAGTGTTGATGTTGAGAGCCCATAGTAGTGAAGAGAGTACTCCTCCTTGTGGAGTACCGCGAACCGCCACCTTGGAAATAGTGTGCTTCCATCAGCACCTTCAGAGTTTCGAGACTGTTGGTGGTCCATGTACCATATGGTCTTTTTTTACCATCACCCTTAGGGATGAGGGTATATATCATTTGATACGACCCAAAAGTGTAACACATAGAAGAAGTGACTTAAGACCCTAGGTTTCTTTGAACCAAATTCGATTCATGACTTTTTAAGTCGTTTGAGCCATGTCCGTCTGTCTGTCTGTCTGTCCGGTGGCTGTCCGGCTGGTTCGCACGATAACTTTCGAAAGACGCAACCAAATGTTTTGAAATTTTGCACGAGTTATTATTTTTTCAAAACTACTTACGCTATTGCAAATGGGCTACATGGCCCCACCCCTTATGGTACCTCCCATACAAATACATCATTCCGCCCACTTTAGAAATCGAGTAATAATATCAATACAACCTACGGGATCGTCCCCAAATTCTGTATTTAGTAAAGCTACAACAGAATAAAGTTTTGGAAAAAATTTTGAAAGCCTAGCCACGCCCCTTCTGATACCTCCCATACAAATCTACCTTTCCGCCCACTATAGAGATGGAGAAATAATATCAATAAATTAAACGTGATCGTACCCAAATTCTATTTTTAGTAAAGCTATAACAGGATAAAGTTTTGGAGAAAAAAACTGGAAGTCTATTCACGCCCCATCTGGTACCTCCCATACACATCTGGTACCGCCCACTTTAGAAATCGATTAATATTATTAAAAGACCTAACGCGATCGTGCCCAAATTCTGTATTTGGTAAAGTTTAAGCAGGATAAAGTTTTGGTGAGAAAAAATCTGGAAGTCCAGACACGCCCCTTCTGGTACCTCCCATACAAATGTACCACTCCGCCCACTTTAGAAATAGGATAATAATATCATTATACTCGACACGATCGTGCCCAAATTCTGTATTTTGTTATGTTATAACAGGACAAAGTTTTGGAGAAAAAATTGGAAGCCTAGCGACGCCCCTTATGGTACCTCCCATACAAATGTACCTTTCCGCCCACTTTAGGGATGTACTAATAATATCAGTACACCCAAGACAATCGTGCCCAAATTCTGTAATTAGTACAGCTATAACAGGATAAACTAATGAAGGTTAAATCAAGAAACCTAACCACACCCCTTCTCGTACCTCCCATACAAATATAACACTCCGCCCACTTTAGAAATCGTGTAATAATATCAATATAATAGAAAATTATTTGTTTTACTGAGGGTAAGGGTAAATGTAAATTGGGTTGCCCGACTGTAACTTTCTAACTGGTTTTAATTACAAATCGGTTAATTTCAATAACTCAAGACTTAAACAATATCTTATACTGGGTGATGGTATTTATTAGTCAGTTCAACTGACTGAAATTTCTGTACTGGTTATGTAGGTGGAAGGTGTCGATTTTTGAATATCTTATCCGTTGTAGATTTACCAGGTCTAAAGCCGCACTGATAGGGTCCAATTGGCAATCCTATAATTGGCTTTGGATGTTCACACAATATTCTCGAGAGAACAGACTGAGATTCCGACCCCGAACACGCTCCCCTCTAACCAGATGTTCTCCATGAGCTGATGCATGCTCCTAACCAGCTCCTTCCAAACTGCTTTAAACAGTTAATTCTATCACCATCTGGAGTGGATCCGTATCCAGTAAATTGTTGAAATGATCTCTATGTATCTTTAGTACATTATCTGGGTCCGTCACTAGCTGACCATCGCTGTCTATGCAGGAGGGCAGCCTTGTTTCACGGATTCTCGCCTTTACTCTCTGGTAGAATTTTAGGGCTTTCAGTCTTCTTCAAAGCAACTTTGTGCACTGATCCTTTGTGAAAAGGGCGAAATTGCAATAGCTAAAGTTTGTCTGTTGTCTTTTTTCTCATTCACCAAGTACTTTTGTATGAACTCTTTTTTACATATACTCGTAGACACGAGTAGCAACATACTTTACGCTGAGGTCACAGCGTCAAACATTTTGTAGAACCTTTCTAAACTTAAGGATTTTAAGCACATTTTGTGAAATTTTTACTGCTTAATATTTTCGAGATATGCTTGTGAGTAGGGCGACCATTTTTCAGCACGAAAAAAAACGGTTTTCAGTACTTAAAAAAGCATGAAAAACCCTTGAAATAAGCACGATACATTTTATGTTCAGCATTTATTAATTTTTTTATTTATTGAAAAACAAACAATTTTACATCTATTTAAGAAGTAATAAAACCAGTACAGAAATTTCAGTCAGTTAAACTGACTGATAAATACCATCACCCAATATAATATATTGTTGAAGTCTTGAGTTATTGAAAATAATCGATTTGTAATTAAAACCAGTTAGAAAGTTTCAGTCGGGCAACCCGACTTACATTTACCCTTACCCTCAGTAAAACAAATAATTTTCTATTTTATTGATATTATTACTCGATTTCGAAATTGGGCGGAGTGGTACATTTATATGGGAGGTACGTGAAGGGGTGTGTTTAGGCTCCAGATTTATTCTCCATAACTTTATTCTGTTATAGCTTTACTAAATACAGAATTTGCGCACGATTGCGTTGGGTGTCCTGATATTATTACTACATCCCAAAAGTGGGCGGAAAGGTACATTTGTATGGGAGGTACCATAAGGGGCGTGTCTAGACTTCCAATTTTTTCTCCAAAAATTTGTCCTGTTATAATATAACAAAATACAGAATTTGGGCACGATCGTGTCGTGTGTATTGATATTATTACCCTATTTCTAAAGTGGGCGGAGTGGTACATTTGTATGGGAGGTACCAGAAAGGGCGTGTCTAGACTTCCAGATTTTTTCTCCAAAACTTTATCCTGCTTAAACTTTACCAAATACAGAATTTGGGCACGATCGCGTTAGGTCTTTTAATAATATTAATCGATTTCTAAAGTGGGCGGTACCAGATGTGTATGGGAGGTACCAGAAAGGGCGTGTCTAGACTTCCAGATTTTTTCTCCAAAACTTTATCCTGCTTAAACTTTACCAAATACAGAATTTGGGCACGATCGCGTTAGGTCTTTTAATAATATTAATCGATTTCTAAAGTGGGCGGTACCAGATGTGTATGGGAGGTACCAGATGGGGCGTGAATAGACTTCCAATTTTTTTCTCTAAAACTTTATCTTGTTATAGCTTTACTCAAAATAGAATTTGGGTACGATCACGTTTAATTTATTGATATTATTTCTCCATCTCTATAGT
The DNA here is from genome assembly GCA_964034835.1 of Muscina levida. Taxonomy (NCBI): domain Eukaryota; kingdom Metazoa; phylum Arthropoda; class Insecta; order Diptera; family Muscidae; genus Muscina; species Muscina levida. The sequence continues at coordinate 83,396,964 of OZ035882.1, forward strand.
GGGCGGAAAGGTAGATTTGTATGGGAGGTACCAGAAGAGGCGTGGCTAGGCTTTCAAAATTTTTTCCAAAACTTTATCCTGTTATAACTTTACTAAATACAGAATTTGGGGACGATCCCTTAGGGTGTATTGATATTATTACTCGATTTCTAAAGTGGGCGGAATGATGTATTTGTATGGGAGGTACCAGAAGGGGCGGGGCCATGTAGCCCATTTGCAATACCGTAAGTAGTTTTGAGAAAATAATAACTCGTGCAAAATTTCAAAAGATTTGGTTGCGTCTTTCGAAAGTTATCGTGCGAACCAGCCGGACAGCCACCCGACAGACAGACAGACAGACAGACAGACAGACAGACAGACAGACAGACAGACAGACAGACGGACATGGCTCAAACGACTTAAAAAGTCATGAATCGAATTTGGTTCAAAGAAACCTAGGGTCTAAAGTGACTCCTTCTATGTGTTACACTTTTGGGTCGTATCAAATGATATATACCTTCATCCCTACGGGTGATGGTATAAAAATAAGTAAATTAACAGAATGATTCAGTTGGGTATTCATACATAGAATGTATTTTTCAAACCAAAAAAAAATATATATCTTGAAGTCAGATTATACCTTGGTCAATGTCACGATTACTATTAAGCACTAAGTTGATTTTTAAATTTTCCAAGGTGAAACTTTTACGGTGGTTTGTAAACAATTTCCATATATAGAAAAAACACGCTCAATGTCGAGCGTATTTGAAAAGCGTTAATTCAGCAGATGAATATTTTCCGATAAACGCACTTGTTGTTTTACAATTTTTAAAAATAATATCGTAGATTTTAGTGATTTCCACAAAGCCAGGATTTTGCGTAGGTACGGCCGTCATTTTTTTTTTAATATTTTTTATCCGATAGTTTTATCTATAGCATGTTGAATTGATTGTATTGTTTCCAAGCTTTCATTCAATGGCAATCCGCTTGACTCAAGTTTTGTGATGGCATGCCGGATGCACTTAAAGATAAGGCACCTGAAAATAAATCTATCTATATATATAAAAATGAAATGGTCCACGTATGTCATACCATCACTTGAGAACGGCTGAAGCGATTTGGCTGAATTTTTTATTATTCGATTCGAAATTTTCCGTAGATTGTTTGTGTTGAAAAAAATCAAATCCAGGTGGCGCTAGGGTGGATTTATATCGAAAATTTAAATGCATGTACCAATTCAACTGAAATTTAGAATGGATATTCGTTTGGTCATGAGAAAACATTATACGTACAAATGGACCCGGTAGATGGCGCTGGTGTCGGTTTACAATCAAAATTTAAACGAATGGGCCAATTTAACTGAAATTCAGAATCCATGTTTGTTTGATCATCAGAAAAAATTTTATATACAAATGGACCCGGTAGATGGCGCTAGGGTGGATTTATATCGAAAATTTGAATGCATGTACCAATTTAACTGAAATTTAGTATTTATATTTGTGGAACCTTGAGAAATTTTTTTTTTATAAATTGTCCCGGTAGGTGTCGCTATGGTGGAATTATAACGAAAATTTTAACGAATTAAACAATATGACTGAAATTTAGAATGTATATTAGTTTTATGATGAGAATTTTTTTTGTATATATGGACCAGCAGTTGATTTAGCTGGGGTTGAATTATTTCGAAAATTTATATCGATGTCCGATTTTACTTAAACTTAAAATATATGATTTTTTTGGCATGAGAAAATTTTGAATGTATGTTTGGAACCAGATGCCGGTGTTTAGCTTATGATACACTTTATTTTTGGAATGTCATGTAGTCACTTTTTTTTAACATTATAGTTATTCAGAAGTCTATATATATAAAACAGATGTCACCACTAATTGTGAAAACGGTTGACCCCATTTGTCCCAAAATTGCAGTGAAAGTTGAGGATGGGCCGTAAATGGTCATCGAGATTGCAAAGCGGATCAAGGTAGAATGGCAAACATTTATATTGGCGCACTTCTTATAGAATAAGAGAGCTCGACAAAGTGGTTTTTCGCATTTCGAAATTTTAGGGAACAATAACGAAAATAGGAATAACTATTGTTATCACCCAGACCATACGGTTAATGGGGTTGCTGAGCCTTATGAAGGCATTTTTGGAAATTCGTACTCCTTAGGATAAAAAGCTACAATCACCCAGTACACCAACGCAGAAAGTTATATGTCAGTCAATTGGCTTAAAAATGTAAAAATAGTAAGTTTTCGTCGAATCATGGACGACACTGCTGATCCATTTTAGCAATTCTTAAAATAATATATAATAATCTTTTAGATATATGAAGTACAAAATTTGTCCGGAAAAACCTCGCCTTTTATATTCAGAGCTCAAAATAATAAACCAATCGCTATTAGATTTCAACAGCAATCAATATCTTTTACAATAATTTGAAGGCAGGACGAAGTCTGCCGGGTCAGCTATTAATTTATAAATGTACATTTATAAATAATGTATATCAATATATTTGTTACCTTTACAAAAACTGCTTTCCTGTCATATTTTCATGAACCGCAAGGGCTTGTGATATGTAAAAATCAAAATCTAACACAAATTTAAATAAGGGCAAAAACAGCATAAAAAAGCACTGACCTTTTAAATAAGCAAGATCGCTTGAAATCGTTAAATTAAGCAGCATCAGCAATATTCAGCATATGCTGTAAATTGGTCGCCCTACTTATGAGATATGCATATATTTCATATAATAGTTATGTTTACAACTGGCCATGATTTTATCCTCTCTAATATCGGTCCTATAAATGCATGTTTTCAAGTTAACTTTACATTTTGTATGTGGTTAATATTAATTCCCTGCCCCAATCGATTTACCCTTTTCAGTTGTCATATTCTCATATTTGACAGAAAATTTATGTTTGCTTAGTACGAGGATAGTCGAAGGGTAATCCTTTTTTATTCTGTTTTCTCTAATTTTTGTACTCTTCAAATGTAGAGGATTTTTGCATATTTTACGTGATTTTTTGCATGTTTAATACAATTCCAAAGATTTTAAGCCCATCCCTAGGGTATAACATGATTCTAGTTAGTAAGTTTGTTGGCATTTTTTCGTACACTTCTCGCGTGCTTACAGCCCAGCGCCCATCATAGACTAGACCGGCGCGCAAACACTATTCCATTGTTTGCTCGTTATTTTCATTTTTTATCAATTATGCTTGAACGCGTGTGTCTTGCTTTGTCTCCGTACCTTATCGAAGTGCTTTCGAAGGAGAAAAATGTCCTTAACTAATGGTTTTTGCCTATTAGATTTAATTAAGTAAATTAAGTTGTAACATTGGAAGAAGAGCATAATTAAATATGCTCTCCAACCAATAACAAATCAAAAATTACTAAGAGGCCAGCGTAAAAGCACAAGGAGCTGTATATAAATTTGGACAAAGGAAAAACGCGATTCGATGTTCGTTTTACTAAGTACTTTAGAAAAGCAGAGCCCAGCCGAGAAGTGTACACAATCATTAGGGAAGCTTTCAACGCCAATTTTCATTACGCGCAATATTTTAAGTACAAGTGAGGTCAATGGTGCACGTGTCCTTAAGCATAAGCGCTGTCTGACATGCCCGTAACGCAAAATCTTTGTTTTACATTTACCTGCAGCAATATGACATAGCCAAGTTTTGTAGTGTATGATGCTAGACTAGAGTGTATAGTAAGTTTGTGAAGATGTTTGAGCTGCCAAGACATAAGGAAATGTAATTAGTGTAAGAGTACACTTTCGTGGTCTTTATAGAGTTATTTAAATGTTGAAAATTTTCTGCCACTACGATTTCCAGTAAATACTCAAATTCTCAATTGTATGGCATGCGTCTAACAAATCTTTAGCCAGCTAAGGAAAATAGGAATATAAGAATTAAAAAATAAATACTATGTTTAAGTACATTTATTTTTTAAGTCAATATACACAAAACAAATATTGTGGCATCGAAATATTATTCTGCAATTGTCCTAAATAAATCAAAATAATTAATTAACCAACTTTAGTAAGCCCGTACGTCAATACTAAAAATAACCTATATAGTTAGAACAGTGGCTCAAAGTTACCACTTGATTTCGCGCAACGCGGTATAGATCATCATACGTTGAAACGTAAGATTTTGCATGCTTTTTGCATGGCTTTTAAGATTTAAGCTGATATGTGTAAAAATTTCTATTTAACAATTATTCAATATAATAACTCATAATCAGTTGCCGCTGCTGTTAGCTTATATTAAATGCACATAATTTTACCATAATCCCTCAATAATGGCGATTTAATACAAAATCCCGATTAAGATGTCTACTTTAAAATCCACACCAAATCAAAGCATCGAATACTTTGCCAAAGTTTTCCCGAAAGAGGGTGCAAAAGTACACAGCCTTCAGCTAAACAAATTTCGCGCCATCTCTAAGAACATAATTCATTTCAACAACGATGGCGATGATGATTACGCTAATGATGATGATGATAAAAAATAATAACGTCGAAGACTTTCGCTTTTCTTGTCGCCTTGAAGAATATAATAAGACTGCTCAATCATAAATCACTTCATATAATAGACTTCTATATAGGTTTGTGCACAGCGACTGCAAAAAACAACAATGTCTATAACAACAAAAGCATAAATTCAGACGATAGCCGTCATATGGATGAGTATGATTCGTTAGCGCCCGCTCTCCATACTGTCGCCGGGAAAATCAATCAAACGAAATGTTTCTTTATGTACAGGCGATCCACCCAACCCCAGTGGGAAATAGCACGCGCCAATGCTAAGTTTATGTATGGCGTTGTACCATCGCCCCATACTATATAACATATTGAATTTTGCTTATTGAATTATGATTAAAAGAATCATTCATAATATAGTTAATTTGCAATTTTCATGCCTTTTCATACAAATCGAATATCATCCCCAAACGGAAAAAACTCAAAGAGAAAAAGCTTAACGAACTTCTATAGTGTGAAGCTGTATCTATGTATGCTGTATGTGTGTAACGTAATGTGTGTGTGTGTGTACCAATCCATATGCATGTATATGTTAAATAAGTGTGCATGGGGTCAATATCGATAAAAAATGGTCAAAAGTCAAAACTGGCTAAAATTTCATTAATAATATCGGATGTGTGTAAAATAAAATGGAGAGCTCAAATTAAGTGCACGAATAATTGTGGGAAATTGGGGGAAAGTTCCATACATATTGGTCAATAATAAAATTTGTTATAAGATTGAGTTGTAAAAATTAAAAAAAAAAACAAGTGAGAAAGTTTCGGTCGGATCATACGACTTACATATGGGTAATTCCAGCCTTACGAATGTTACGATCGTACGATTCAATTGAAATAAAGCACATAAAAGTAACAAATTTTTGTATTTTATATTATAATTTGAATATCTCCCTACTAGCTCTACATTTTGTAAAAATGGCGTCATATTAAGAAAAATACAATCCAAGATATTAACATAACACATGGGCTCCACGAAAAGCCCCCCCAATGAAATAACGCCCAAACGAGAAATGAAATATTCCCCAAATTTTTTTCATACATTTTTGGGTGTTATTTCATATGAAATAACTCCCCATTTTTTTGGGCCATTTTTCTTTTTTGTTTGGGTATTATTTCATTCTTCATTTGGGGTTTTCAAGTTATAAAATAATCTCCAATGAAATAACACCCAACCTATTTTTTAAATTTGGGGATTGTTTCATATCGTGTCTAATTTGTGTGTTATTTTATTTTTTATTCGGGTGTTGTTTCATTTTAAAGTTGTTGGCTTTAAGTGGTTATAATTATATAATTATATAAAAATAGGGCTTTTACAAGAAAACTTTTAGCCTGTGAATATATGACAATATCTTTAGAATGTTTACAGATATTTCCATTTATGTTCATACTGACGGATAGAAAATCAACAAAATGCAAAATTCGATTAGTACACACTAAGAATGTAATTATTCTGTTAATTTGTAAGAGTTCTTCAAAACGATTAATTCAATAAAAGCAGAGAGTTTGATTTGCTTGTGAACACTGGAGGTTGTTGAGTAAAGGCCAAACGTAAAAGGCAAATTGTCTTTCGAACTGCAAAAATAGAGCAGGGCTACAACGATCTACTATCCACACGATTCATTTCAATAATTTTGCGACTTTGCTGATGGTCTATATTGACTTCATGAAATCCTTGGTGAAACTGACTTTTATGAATTTTGGGCATAATTTAATTTTTGTTGCTGATGGGGTTTATTTCATTGGGGGTTATTTCATTTTCATCATTGGGTGTTATTTCATATGAAATAACTCCCAAATATTGGGTATTGTTTCGTTTTCGCTTTGGGGTTTATTTCATTTATTTTTGGACGTTATTTCATTCACTGTTTTTGGGTGTTATTTCCAATTTTTTGCGGTTTATTTCATTTGGGGTTATTTCCTGGGCGTTATTTCATTGGGGGCTTTTCGTGGAGCCTAACACATGCCTATGTTAGTTCTTGAAATTTCAAAAGTCTGCGTGTTGTTTAAGTTTTAGTAAATGCACTTAATTATTTCATAAAATAGACCAATAGCGCTTTAAAAATATATTTATGTTGGGTAAATTTGTTCCTCTGGTTTTTAACCGCGAGGTAATAAAGACCTACGTTATGTTACTGACGTTATGTGACAAAATGTCCCATAGCTGTGAAATGCCTAAAAAAATGTTTGCTTAAGCCATTGTTTTATTTGCGAAATTAGGGAATATTATAAAGTTTATGTGCCACTAAATGTTGGTCACGAATGTAACATTAGAATGCCAATAAATAAAATCAACATTTTACTGTTAACTGCTAACTATTACTATTATTGGTGCTATTTATTGTTGTAGCTACAATTTTATGATAAGAGTGGACTTGCATCATCTTAAAAAAAAACTTAATTTCCCTTTGCAAGCCATGAATGAGGTATGGGATAGCTTCTCGCGTTGTTGTGAATTAACACGCTTTCTATTTTTAGATTCACAACTAACGGCACCTACTTGTTTATCGACGAATGCGAACGTCACTGTTTGAGAAGCTCTTACTAGACACGCCGATTGACTCGACACTTGAGACTGCGAAGTTGCTGTCAACAACATTCGAGGGGAGCCGACAATGAAAGAAACAATTTTTTTTTGCATCCTCATAAAATCATCAGTAAATATAATATGAAAATATGAACTGGTGATCACCAAAAGAATGCAATTTTGAAATCCGCTAAATTAACACGGAAACTAAGAAAAGCTTTGGGAATTTTAATTAAATAAAATGTAAGTATTCGCAAAAATTTTGTTCCCAACTTTTAATTTTTCGATCACGGTTGACATTTCTGTGGAACTAACCATATACCCTTGTTTTAAAAAATAAAAAAAAACAACTGATATAGTTTCAGTCGGATGAAATTTAGTAAAAACATAAAATGTGCTTAACAAATACAGAATTTGGGCACTATCGCTGGGTGTATTGATATTATTTATCGATTTCAAAAGTGGGCAAAATGGTACATTTGTATAGAAGGCTCCAGAAGGGGCGTGGCTAGATTGCCAGATTTTTTTCTCCAAAACATTTTCCTGCCGTAGCTGTACGAAATACAGAATTTGGGCACGATCGCGTTTGTCCCATAATTATTACTTAACTTAATAAAAACTTAATTTCCCTTTGCACCCCATGAATGAGGTATGGGATAGCTTCTCGCGTTGTTGTGAATTAACACGCTTTCTATTTTTAGATTCACAACTAACGGCACCTACTTGTTTATCGACGAATGCGAACGTCACTGTTTTGAGAAGCTCTTACTAGACACGCCGATTGAATCGACGCTTAATACTACGAAGTTGCTGTCAAACAACATTCGAGGGGAGTCGACAATGAAAGAAAAATGTATTATATTTTTTCCTTTTTATGATGACTGGAGCCAGATTTGAACCTGCGATCTCCCGCATGGTAGTCGCGTGTTCTAACCACTATGCCACGGCCGGTCCCGTATAATTATTACTACTCGATTTTAAAAGGGGGCGGCACGGTTCATTTGTATGGAAGGTACCAAAAGGGGCGTGGCTAAATTACCAACTTTTCCTTCGAAAGTCTACCCTGTTATTACTTAACAAATTACAGAATTCGGGCACATTTGTATGTGGCTAGACTTTAAATTTTTTCTCAAAAACTATATCTTGTTATGGCTTAAAAAAATACTGAATTTGAGCACGATCGCGTTGGGTATATTTATTTTATTGTTACATGATCTCTAAAGTGGGCAAAATAGTATGGGAGATACAAGAAGTTCAAAACAATTGGTTGGGCTTTTCAAAAGTTATCGTTCGTCATGGCTCAAACGACATAAAAAGTCGTGAATCCTTATATTTTTAAAGAAACATATGGTCGAAAGTGAATTATTTTTAGGTCGTATCAAATGATATATACCCTCCTTCTAGTAGGGAAGGACATGACAAGTAGCATTAGAGTCGGGTAGAGTAGGATTTCTGATCGTCGAGAGAGCGCTTTGTTATTAAATTGTTTGCATAGCGCATTGTAGAAACAGTTTGGGATGAATACTCGTTGCGTGATTATCCAAATGACATTATTATTTCAGTTTACGGCGGTTTCCAATTAGACAAACTCATCTACCACTTCAGAGATATTGTTGCCAGCAGCTTCCGAAACGTGTACTCTTCGTCCGTTGAAACAAATAACATGGTGTTGTCATCATTTATCACCAAAACCACTTCTTCCGACTGTTTCTCAATGTTTGAAGAAACCGCAGTAACATCCCGCAACCCTCGGGCAATGATAACTAAACTCAGACTATGCATCAAATAGTTGTTGTCGTATCGGACGTCGATCTACATTTCTTGGATCTTCTCCACGATTTTTCGTGGTGTGAATATCTGGTCGGCTGTGGGTTTACCAGGTCTGGAGCCACACCGACAAACTTTAATCAGGTTCGCTAGGATGGGTTTTAGACTTTCAGATAATACACCAGACAGGACCTTATATGTGATAAGTAAAAGGCTGATGCCGCGACAGTTGTTACCCACACTTGGATTGCCTCTCTTAAGCACAGGACATACAGGTCAACACTTAGAGTCCAATCATCGGGCATGCATTCCTTTAGCCAAATCGTTTTTATAAGCTGGTAAAAGCAAGTTTCCAGATCATCGCCGCCGGCTTTAAAAAATGTTATCCGCAGCATTATTGGATTTAAGCCTCTTTATTCCTAAACCTTTAGTTTTTGATGAAACTTTAGGGATTCACTTCTATCCGTGTAAATTGCGATATCCTGTCTCTCTCTTTTTCTACATAGACGTTTTTCCGCCTGGGGATGCGTTTCATCTCTGAGGCAAGATTTTCTCGGACTTTACGCAATATTCCTCTTCGTTGTTCATAGTCCAGAACGGTCGTTACGACAGTGGTCATAAAATTCCCAATATGCTCCCACTGTTTGTTGGGACCATCAGAATAAGGCAGGCTGCTTGTTTTCAGTAATTGATATGGTCGGAGTAGGCATTGGTTATTTCGGTGGTATACAGTGATAACCCGCTGGTGGGCAAGGTAACTCAAGTACTGATCGATATAGAAATTTAGCAGTATTAATATTTTTCTAAATTAAGTAATGGGATTTTTAATGTGTTAAACCCTTTTTGAACCTGCGAAGCACAATAACTTATTTTTGCAAAAATAATATTTCTCTAATAACTTATAAAAGGACAGCCAGAAGACATTTTGACTTGGTCTGTTTAATAACCTTAAAACTGTAGATAAACCCTCAGAAAACCAAAATATTTGCCACTCTCCTTTATGTACCTCCAATATGACCAAATTGATCATAATCGTTTCACATACATATATTTTTTGTTAATAAATTGCAATTCGGTCAAATTCTAAGTAAGATGTACGCTTATGAACATTTTTCTATATCGTCTTACCCCTTCTGGTTCCTCCCATACTAAATTACCTATTTTGTAAAATTAATAGTTCTTCCATAAATTCCAAACCGTCAACCGAAGGATACTTAGAATTAGTCACAGTATTTATTTTGTAATGGTAGACAATTTTTTAAGAAACCGAAAGCTTTACCACACCCCTTCTGGTACATACATATTAATATAACATACATATATATTTTTCGAAATACGAACTTTCTTAAAATTTTGCTCAAAAATTAATATGGATTATATCGTCCCAAACAGTCAACTGGAGGATATTCGATGTTGTTCAGTTCAATTATTTTGTAATTCTCTCGTGGGTTTATACACATATGGTTTTTGGAAGTACAATGAATTCAGACATATTTCGACGTTTATTCCTGGGGGTATAAAAATTAGAAATATTTTTATACCATCACCCTTAGGGATGAGGGTATATATCATTTTTTTATACGAAAAAAAGTGTAACGCATTACCAAAATTCGACAAAATTCGTTTTAGGACTTTTTAAGACGATTGAGCTATGTCCGGCTGTCTGGCTGGATGACTGGTCAGCAGGATAACTCGAGTAAACTTTAACGGATCGGTATGAAAATTTACCAGTATTAATATTTTTCAAAACGAACTCATGGGATTGTAAATGGGCAAAATACCCCCACCCCTTCTGGTACCTCCCATACAAAAATACCTATTTTTGGATAATTTATATTTCTTTCATAACTTCCAAACGGACGATCGTAGGATATTTGAATTCGGTCAGTTTATTTACTTTACAAAAGTAGACAAACCCTAAGAAAACCGAAACCTCTGGTACCTCCCATGCAAATGACCTAATTGACCCTTATAGTACATACATAAATTTATTGTAAGTTAATTGAATTCACTCAAATTTTTAATATGACGCTCGCTTATGAAAATGGGACTCTGGACTGAATATGGACTTTATCGGTTCACGCCTTCTGGTACCTCCCATACAAAATGACCTATTTTTGGAAAATTAATATTTCTCCCATAACTTCCAAACGGACTCTTGGGGGGTAATGAAAATTGGTCGATTAATTTTTGTCGTTATAGGCGGCAAAACCCCAGAAAACCCAACACTTTGACACACCCCTTCTGGTACCTGCCATACAAATGACTGAACTCACCCCCATAGCCTTACAAACATAACTTTTTCTAAGTACACTGAATTCAGTCACATTATGCGTAAGTTGTACGGCTATTAAAATATAAATCAGGAATGAAAATGGACTATATCGGATCACCCCTTATGGTACCTCCCATACAAAATTACCTAATTTTGGAAAATTAATATTTCCCCCATAACTTCCAAACGGACACTTGGGGGGTAATGAAAATTAGTCGGTTAATTTGTATTGTGATAGGAGGCGAAACCTCACAAAACCTAACTATTCGACACACCCTCACATAAATTGTAAACCGGCACCTATACCTCCTACGCAAATAAGTCAAGTTTTGAACGATTTTGCACCACAAGCATTGAAAAATTATGCAGAAGTAATTTTTTTTTTAATTAAAAATCTATTAATTTCAATAACTCAAGACTTCAACAATATCTTATATTGGGTGATGGTATTTATCATTCAGTTTACCTGTCCATATGGCATTATTACTACAGGAGTAATTTTTTGAATAAAATCTATCGAGTATGTTTGTTTTGCGCGCCTTAGTCCAGCTGCATTACCAGGTACGCATCTCTCTCTATCTCTGTTTCTGTTTTTAAGTCGATACCATCCACCGCATACTTCGTAGTTAGTCTCGTTGGGTAGTTAGTCTCGATACTCTCTCTCTCTCTCTCTCTCTATCTCTCTTCCTATAGTGCGAGACGAACGTAATTTGTTATTTACTTAGAAAGTCATTCTTTTTTTTCATCAACTTCATTAAGCTTCTCATTACTTTTAGACGAATTTTTCAATGGTATGGTATTACTTCCACTTTGATCGGAAATTTAATATGGTGTTATTGCCCATTCATGCTGACAATATGGCTTTATTGCACGGCGCCTACTTTTGGTAATTTTTTATGTGAAATTTTGCATAGTTAGTACATTTTCAACCACTTGCCATGTTGGCTCCCCTACGTAACACATTTTTCACATAATGCCTTGTGCCACAAACTGTTTGCACATCACTAAAATGCTATACTTTATGCAATACCACACAATTGAAAATTGTTTGCCCCCCACCAGATATTCCTCCCTCGGATGAACACAAAACAAAAGAACACACCCACTATATGAGTTGAAAGGCTCATTTCACAATAATTGGTTATCGACTAGTAATAAATAGGAAGCAAATATTTGCAAGAGAATTTATTCGTCTATAGTGGGGGGTGCTACGCTCATTCACCTATCAGATATGTGTGGCCACAACAGAAAAAAACTCCAATAACCAGACGGTAAAGAATGCCATTGTGTACATTTGGAGACCAGACTAACGACGCCTGCCGTTAATAGTAAATTAAATATTTGCCAAAAGTCAGACAAACATTTAGAAGTGTAAAAAATGCTTTTAATTTTACTTTCATTTCATTGCTTCCTTTCAATGCTGTGTCTTTTTCGAAAAAAATTTCCATTTCCTGTTCTTAAGGACCAGGAAGTGAAAAAAAATAAAGAAACTTAACCATATGTCCGAAAACTATCTGTGTAATTTATGCACCCTTTTAGCGTTTCATAATTCACTTTCCTCCTTTGCTGCTCTCAGAAGTTAGGACATTTATTACCAACTTTTTACTCATCCACCACCTTAACAGTTATCGGAAAACAATTTTGCCTATCCTTGAAAATATTCGTTAGTTAAACGCCCAGACGGACGAACGTTACCAAGTGGATTCAGCAACATAGCTTAAACACGTTTACACACTCTGACGTGCATGGATGTAAATATCTGGCATAGATATGTACATCCATGAGTATTTGGAAACTTTTACATACATCGAAAATCACTTTGGCAAACAGATTTGTGTCTTCCCTCTTCGTATAAATCGACTATAAGATCCATTTATTTTTGACACGATTATGATTAAATATCCTGAAGCGAACAATTTGTATGATTTATGGCCTTTTATGGAAAGCTTTGAATGTGGCAAACGGCAGTAGAGCATACAAATATTCACGGTATATTTTTTCTTTTGATTTTTTTTTCTTTTATATTTTGTTTGCCATAAGTTTCATGTAAACGTATAAAAATACGCAAGTATTCAAGTGTATGTGTGAAAGTGAATTGGAAGTTATTATGCATACGCATAAGGGTGGCAAGTTATTATACATATGCATAAATTTATGTTAGTTATATATTTGTATTACTTGCGCAATGTTTGCCTCCAACTGTAGGCCTCCAAATGTAGCACGACGCCCCCGTTATGAAAGCAAATCCAAACACATACACTAATTGACAGTTTTGATGTATTAATATGCAGTAATCATAATTATTTGTCGATAAGTGACAAAGTTGTATTAAGTCAAGGGTAAGTTTTGTTAAAATCGACCTAAAATCCTCGGCTTCATTCAATAGAATTCCGTAGGGTTAGCACAATTTTTTTAACTCATGATAGAAAGTCAGGGAATCATTCACTTATTATCTAGTACTTCTCTCTCAAAATATCTTGTTTGTGAAATTCTTTTTTTCAAAAATTACAAATTTTTATTTATTTATTTTCTTTAACCCTCACTCTTATTGTGTAGGTTATACATCATTGGTAGTTGGGCCACCAATTTCAGGACTTTTTAAGGCTTTCGAGCCATATCCGTCTGTCTGAATGGCTGGTGGGCAGAATAACTCGAGTAAAACTTAACTGATTCTTATGAACTTTTCGAAATCTTCCAAAATTAAGTAATGGGTTCGCAAATGGGCAGCATTCCCCAACTTCTGTCGATACATCGCATGCTAAATTTTCTATTTTTGGATAAATTATATTGGCTCCATAACTTACAACCTGATAACTGGAAGACATTTAAATATGGTCACTTTAATTCTTTTATAATACTAGCGAAATCCCGTAAACTGAAACCTTCGGCACATTCCTTCTGGTACCTCCCATACAAATGTACAAGGTAAGCGGGTTGATGTACGAAAAAAAATTGTTCAAATTAATAAGAGAGAGACTTTTCCTCATTTTTTTTGTTGGTAGTGTATGAAACCCTTTCGGTTATCCCATACAAATGATGCCTAAAGATAGTGAAATGAATATCCCAACAGTTAATGCTCCACAAGCAGAATATAACATTACATTAACCAGTACACCATTTTTCAGATCATAGATTTGGGACTCAATTCTGAGAACTGCAGCTGAAAGTATCCCCAAAAAGAAGAAGTTCTGCATCACTCGTTTTGGCAAGTTACATGCCTTAATAATTTAATATCGATTTGAAGTTAGTAAGTATAGTTTAGGGAAATTTGTCACGTTTTAGGTATTGTACTGAGGGATTGGCTTTCGGCATTCCCCTACCACATACACTCTAAAGTAGATGGTCTGAGAAAATTCCCCAGAGACCCTCAAATCCCTAACAATCGCAGTGTCCCTATTTGTCAGGTTTAGGCCAATGACAAGATCCCTGTTTCAATTTATAAAGGTCGAGATATTCCGCACTATACAAATCTTAAGTCCATACTGAATTACAAAATCCAAGACTGACTCACCACTCGAATTTATATATTTGCAGCCCCACTGCACATAGTGAGCATTGTCATCTCCAGGGCGACCGAATATGTGCAACAGCATTTTTTGCGACGAGATATCAACAAATGGGTAATGTATTTACATGTTTCATGGTCCTACAAGTGTTTTGAGACCTTTTTGTTAGAGCATATTTTGGCATATTTTACCCATAAAGTCATATTTCGGAAAATTTTGGTTTTAGGAGCATATTTTTAAAAAATCCTCCTTTTTTAAACATATTTCATATTTTGTATGGCTTATTTTTTAAAATATATCCCTTTTTAAGCAGTTTAAGTTTTTCTCATAAATTTTTGTTCGTAAAAACAAGGAAGTCTTTGTCTACTAATTACTGTATTTTTGTAACTCTGTTAATGTATTGACATATTCTGTTTTACACATGTGAAATGTTAAACGTTTATAAATCCTGTTTACCACGCTCGAGTGTGGGACGACGCCATCAAAAATCTGGACGTTATCTTCAATAAGAAGTATATTTTGCTTTTTGTGACGGATGCAGCTCCATACATGGTAAATGCTGCAAAAGCTATAGTGGCATTTGGCTCATGGTTTCCATCGATAGTGTGAATGTATTAGGAATTTATATGACAACATAAATAAAGCTATTGCTTACGTGAAGAATGTATTTTTAAAAGCTCCATGTAGAGTGGAACTTTTTAAAAAAATGTTTCCAGAGCTTCCATTACATGGCATGAAGCAGTTAACTACTATGTCAACAATTATGAAGACATTTTAAGTGCATTGAACGATGTGGATGCACAATCCATTAAAACTGCAAAGGATGTCTTGACTAGATCTTACTTGATTTATATTGCTTCAAATTACTGTTTTATTGCAAACCATATTAAAAATTTGCAAACATCAGGTCGTTAGCTTATTGAACAAGTTCAGGCGATTGAAGACACATTTAAATTGATTTATAGAATTCCGAAATTAATTTAATAGTAAAAAAAAATGAATCAAATTATATTCCAAAAGGTTGGCTTGGAAATAGTGAAAAGTTTTTGTAAAGAATTGTGCGGATTTGCGCCAAAATTAACATAATAATACGATGTAAAGGAAATACTGTCCCTTAAATTCGTCCAATTACATCTGTGGATGTCAAAAGATCATAGTCAATATACAAAAACATTTTACGTTGTAATAGACAACATTTTTTATTCGATAATTGTAGTTTATTGCAACAACAATCTCAAATAAGATGGTCAACATACAAAAACACCGTAATACTTAGGAAACATAGCTTAAGATTTTTGTTACTTTAATTTTAAATGAATTCATGTGATATTTTTGTTTTGTTTAAATTGTTCCTTAAATAATATTACTAAATAGAAATGTCATAAAATGATATATATGTAGGTAGAAATAAGTTATGAAACGTAATTGCTTACTACTTTTTATTTTATTTTTTACTCAATATTTGTGTATGTAAATTTACCAAAAATACTTACTGAATTTAAAATAATATTGTTTTGTTTAAAAAGTTTTTTTGTTTTTGTTGATTTTAAGGTCATATTTTATCATTGTAAGGTAATATTTTTACCATTTTTAAGTCATATTTTATGTGCATAAAACACGATTTTAAAGGCATATTTCCGGTTGCCGTGGTCATCACATTCAAGGACCAGATGACATGGTGTAAAGCCTCAGCTTGAGCATCCAGCTCTTCCTACGGCATATAGATGGCTGACAACATCAGATTCATACTGCGCTTGTATTCCAATTCGACTAGTTTATCGACCTTTAGGGACCTTTGGAGACAATCGTAAGTGCTTGTCTATAGCTCCATTACAGTAATAAAGAGACAGATGCCTTTTTGATAATCTACCTTCTCCCTACATTTGATTTCTAGATATTTTCCTGACGCGGATAAACCTTAAATAATTGACTTACTTTGTCAACTTCAATTGCACCCCATTAAGGGACGATATATAGTGCACATGTTTGTATTTAAGTGGGCTCGGTTTTAAGTAGGCTTAGCTAAAAGTCCGCTGTTGATGATCCAGTTTTATACTACATTAAGTAGGTTGTGTATTGCAAGTGCTAAATTTGAGATTTTTAAACAACTTGACACATATATATAACATATTTATATCTTAGTACCTAAGTCAGAGGCCGAAATAATCAAAGATTTCTATTCGCTTCGATCTTATGTGCACCGTCTCCAGTCAGTCCTACCAAGCAGAGTCAGTGATTCCTCTACCTGGTCCTTCCAACGAAGTCGCGGTCTCCCTCTTTTGCGCCGTCCTTCGAGGTCTTGATAGAATACCTTTTGCGCTGGAGTTTCCTCACCCATTCTCACGACAGGGCCTAGCCAGCGTAATCGTTGCACTTTGATTCGCTTGATGACATCAATGTCGTGGTATAACTCGTACAGCTCATGGTTCATCCGAATCCTAAACTCGCTCTTTACGCAAATGGGTCCATATATTTTGCGGAGTATTTTTCTCTCAAACACCGCCAGGTGAGCTGCATCTGCCAAGATTCGGATTCACCCAAGATTCGGAGGCGTACAACAAGACCGGTAGTCCAAAGAAACACCTGCTGGCGAGCACTATTCTCCGTTTTATTTCGAGGCTGACACTGTTGTTTTTGTTCATGGCGGATCCAAGGTAGATAAATTCATCCACTACCTTAAAGCAATAGTTTTCAACGTTCACGCTGCGTCCCCAATGGGTGGACACTTTGTTCGATGATACCATTAACTTCGTCTTGTCCTCATTCACTGCCAAACCCATTTTCGCTGACTCCCTTTTTACTGATGAGAAAACAGCTGTTACCTCTCGCATCGTTCGACCGATAATGTCGATAGCATTGGCATATGCGAGCAGCATGTGGCTCTTATTAAATATGGTGCAAGACATGTTAACCGCTGCTTTCCTTAACACCTTCTCCATCACTATGTTGAACAGTATACATGACAAACCGTCACCCTCTCTAAGACCTCTCGTCGTATCGAATGGTGCAGATAGATCCTTGCCAATCCGAACAGAGGATTTGGTATTCGTAAGGGTACACCGGCAGAGACGAATTATCTTCGCAGGAATACCGAACTCAGACATGGCTTCGTATAGTCGATGCCTGATGGGACTATCGAAGTCAGCTTTGTAATCGACGAAGACGTGGTAAGTGTCGATTTGCTTCTCATGGGTTTTCTCAAGAATCTGCCGTAGTGTAAATATCTGATCCGTCGTGGATTTGTCTGGTGTAAAGCCGCACTGATAAGGTCCATTCCGGTTTTCCACAACTGGCATTAGACGTTCACACAGTATGCTAGACAGCACCTTATACGCAATCGGTAAGAGGCTAATTCCACGGTAGTTTTTACACTCACTACGGTCAACTTTTTTTTGTAGATTGAACATAGCATACTGAGATTCCAATCCTCTGGCATGCTCTCCTGAAGCCAAATGTTCTCTATGAGCTGTTGCATGCTCAAAACAAGCTCATTTCCAGCTTCCTTAAACAACTCAGCTGGAAGACAATCAGCCCCAGCGGCCTTGTTGTTCTTTAGGCGGGATATGACAGTTGTTATCTCAGCTTGGCTCGGAGGTGGACACTCGATGTTATCATCTCGGATAGGCTGCAGAAGTGATCTTTATGTATTCTCAGTACGCTCTCGGATTCAGTAACGAGATGACCATCCTTGTCTTTTCAGGAGGGAAGACCAGTTCCATGTACCTTACATTTTATCTTTTGATAAAATTTTCGGGCTTCACCTCTGTTACTGTAATCTTCAATACACACATTATTCCGCTCCTTAAGCTCTCGTTTTTTTCGCCTGAAGAGACGAGTCGCCTCATGCCTCTTCTCCCTGAACTTTTCATGAACAGCTCGCGTTGCCATTGGCTGCAGTTTGGCCCTGTATGCAGCATTTTATTCCCGGGTGGCTTTGCGGCATTGGTCATCGTTCCAGGCATTATCGTTAAAGGGCTTTACATACCCCAGTACGGACCGCGCAGACCGTTCCATCGAGTGGGCAATATATTGCCATAGCGCGCCAGTATTTTCGGGAGTTGGAGCATCAAGAAGTAGTTTAGTGAGTTGGTCAGAATAGGCATTGGCTATCTCCGCGGTCTGCAGTTTAGCGATGTCCAGCTTTTTCTGTGCCTGGTTACGCAGGGTTTTCGAACTGCTTAGCCTAGTACGCACCTTCACTGCAGTGGGGTGGTGATCCGAGTTGATGATCGCACCTCTGATCACTCGTACGTCTAAGACACTTGACGCGTGCCTTCCATCGATTACCACGTGATTAATTTGGTTTCTCGTTACTTGATCGGGAGATATCCACGTTGCTTTGTGAATGTTTTTGTGGTCAAATCGTATGCTGCTAATTACCATGTTCCTTACTGCAGAGTAATCAATCAGTCTGATTCCGTTTGGCGATGTGTCAGTATGCAGACTAAATATTCCGACTGTTGGGCTAAAGACATTCTCCCGGCACGATTTTAACATCATGGCCCGGGCTACGGTCGTATGTTCCTTCAAGTTGGGCGTAGCAATTGTCTTTCACCTCGTTACTTTTCTCCTCCGTCGGATCATGAGCACATATCAGCGTTATGTAGAAAAATTTTTCCTTAAGTCTTATGGTGGCAATTCGTTCACTGCCAGGAGTAAACCTAGACCCAGGTGTCGTAGTCTCTTGCCGACCACAAATCCACAACCAAACTCATGCTTTTTCGCGTGGCAGCTGTAGTACACGTCACACATCCTCATCCGGGAGCATCCATATCCAGTCCACCGAATTTCCTGATTTTACCATAGTTGTAGTTAAAATATTATTGAAGACTCCCACGATGTCTAAGAAAAGTTTCAGAGCGTAATTATTATTTTTGAGGGAGTTCTCGATCACTATAGAGTGGGGAGCAGTGTTAGTTGACCTTCCACTAGTGTAGGTATGCTTGGATTTTGAAAGTAAATCCTGTGTAAAATTACACAGATAATTTATTTTCAATATTCTCCAAATTATTTTAAGGACAAAAGATGGGAAACTGAACGATCAAAAGTCTTTAGGTATGACATGAGAGGATGAAAACCAATTTGGTTTGCTATCATTGTTATATATTTATAAAGGATAAGATTCAGGTTAATAATTTAATCTCCAGGACCTACAGTGTAATGACGGTTAAAATATGCGCGAACAGTGCGGCTCAACGGAGCCAATTTACAGATATCTACATTTCATTGATCACGAACCCATCTATATTGTAGTCCACTCAATCAACAGTCCAGTGAAAGATTCTTAAAAAACGCTTACGTTCGGTCTTAAACTATAGGTATCGTTATGTGAATCTACCAATGCGAGCAGCTTTCCCAAATACGAGGGCTGCTATATATATTTCTGGCCTAGGCAACAATAAGTGTTGCCAGGTGCAATCTGATATTTCCATTGGAAAGGTTGACATTTTTTAGCATAACATCACTCAGAACGTGTTGTCATTTAATCGTGAATTGTTAAACTTACAGAGCTTTGAACAATTCAATTCCGTTAAAAAAATGGAATTGACACGTGAGCATTTTCGTGCGATCATTTTTCACAACTTTCGACGTGGATTATCCAGACAAGAGTGCATCGATGAACTTAAGTCTTTGTATGGTGATCAAGCACCATCATATAGCACCGTGAAAAACTGGTATAACGAATTTAATCGTGGTCGCAGTTCGCTCAACGACGAATTCCGGTAAGGTCGTCCAAAAACGTCCGTTGTGCCAGAGAACATTGATGCCGTGCGTGAACTAATAATGCAAGATCGTCATGTGACATACCGGGAGATAGAGGCATCCTTGGGCATTTCTCCCACCAGCATACATTTGATATTACATAAACACCTGACCGTAAAAAAGGTTTGTTGTCGTTGGATCCCGCACAATTTGACAATCGCTTAAAAAAAGGCTCGTGTCGATTGGTGCAAAGAAATGTTGAAAAAATACGATCGCGGTGCTTCAAAAGATGTTCATAAGATCGTCACAGGTGACGAATCTTGGATCTATGCGTATGAGCCCGAAACAAAACAACAATCGACCGTGTGGGTCTTCGAAGACGAGCCAAATCCAACGAAAGTTGTTCGTAGAAGAAGCACTTCGAAGCAAATGGTCGCCTGTTTCTTCGGCAAAACTGGTCATGTGGCGACTGTTCCGCTTGAGCAACGAAGGACGGTCAATTCTGAGTGGTACACCACAATTTGTTTGCCTGAAGTCTTCGGAGAAATTCGAAAAACAAACAAGAGAAGACGAATCATTCTTCACCATGACAACGCGAGCTCTCACACATCGGCTCAAACCAGCGCCTTTTTGACCGGCCAAAACGTCGAATTGATGGGTCATCCGCCGTACAGCCCTGACTTGGCACCCAATGACTTCTTTTTATTCCCGCACATCAAGAAAAAAATGCGTGGTCAACGATTTTCGTGCCCAGAAGATGCTGTTGAAGCGTTCAAAAACCATGTTTTGGAGGTGTCTCAATCGGAGTGGAAAAAGTGCTTCGACAATTGGTTTGAGCGCATGCAAAAGTGTATAAATCAGGCTGGAGAATACTTTGAAAAACAATAAAACAATTTTTGATGATAAATATTCGCATTTTCATTATTAGGCCAGAAATATATATAGATTAGATGCCAAAGGTACATATTTTAGTTTTTATAATTTAATGTTTAAGTTTCTACAATACATAACGGATAAGCATATTGGCTAATCACTGCGCATTTACCACATAAAAATTTCTTTTAATTTATGTTCATGCGATGTCCCAAACGAACAAACATTTCCGTTTATTCGTGTTCACAAGATTCAAGCTTTTCATATTCTCATCAATAAATATCTCTCTGTATGCAATGTTTAACTTTGTCGCTTCAACGCCGCCGTTATTAAAATAACCCGTTATAATTGACACGTAAAACGTGTCTGCACTAATACATTCAAAGCGAATCCTTTTTAATATATTGACATCTTCGAAGCCAAACAAAAACAGTAAAGTTAATTGCACTTTCACGTACTTGCATCAAACTTTTTGAACTCAATTGAACACTGAACATAATAAGCTGTGATATACCAATTACTGAACTAAAGGACCTTGAAACTTTCAATATCAATTCTGAACATATGTACATATCGTTGGGGACACATACACACACACACACAGATGCAAAAACTAAAAATCCTTTTGTAACACAACAATCAGACAAATTTCATGCTTACACTAGAAGCAGTTTGCGTTGAACATGCAGTCGATGAAAGAAGAATACACTTAAAAATGAGATTCTGAATAGCAAAAGTTGCTAAAACACATACACACACACAAAGTACAACAACTCATTTTCATACGTAGTAACAGCTGAAAACCAAACACGTACTAATGTCATGGAAAGAATATAACAAAAATGACAACAACACGTGCAACTCCAGAAAAAGTTTAGAAAACCTCAAAACAGAGAAAAAGAAAATTGGGAAAAGCAAAAGCCGTAAAACGTGCTGTGGCACTTTCATTGGAAGTAAATGCAATCTTGTACAGAGGACTGGTGTTTAAACTAGGGAATCTTTAGTAGGGTCAACATGTAAAAAGCTGATATAGTAGCAGCTGTCCAGATATTCGACATTTTTGGAGTACCCTAAAAAGCAGCGTTAGGCAATATCAAACCTATATCAACAATATTAAGTAATTTGTCAAAAATTAGTGGAAAATGTCTCGCTTTACTGAGAGCTTATTTGCTATTACCGAATATTTGACAGATCATCCAATTGTCCGTCCGAAAGTTATGGAAGGCATATTAATTTTTAAAAAATACATTATCTTGTATATACATTATCTATATGTACCAGAAGAAGGGGTCTGTGATTTATATGACTGACGTGAGCCTCCAAAAAAGATATGTATGTAAAACTACGATGGTCAATTCGGTCATGTGTATGTATATTAAGCAAAGGCTTAAGGTATGTACTATTACTAGGTAATTATTATTACCATATTCAAATATTCTCCAGTTGTCCGTTCGGAATTTATGGGAGAAATGGTAATATCATAAAAACATGTAATTTTGTATGGTAGTTACCAGATGGGGTGGAATGTTCTGCCCATTACTTCATTTTGTAAAATATTAAGTATCAGTGAGGTTTACTAGAGTTATGCAGCCAGACAGACGGATATATCTCTATCGTTCTTAAAACCTAAATTAAAATTGGTCTATAGATACCCGGGTCTCCTTAGATGTGTTATACTTTTGCTCGTGTCATATGATATATACTAGAGTGTTAAAAACCAAAACCGAAAACCGTCTAACTGAGTATTTTCTTCGAAACTGTTTGCCGGTTTCGTTTGCAAATTTCCAATACCCGGTTTAACCGGTTTTCCAATTGTAAAAAAGAGGTAAACATGGTTTTTGACTTTTAGGTTTTAAACTGTTTTTTCCCTTAGTTTTTATAGAAGTTTAAAGAAATATTCATTTATTCATTATAGATTACGTGAAATTGTCAGAAGTGCATAAAAAACGCTATAATTCATTTGTTCTCTTCCGTGCCAAATAAATTAAATCATACAAAATTCCGGATCGGTATGAAAATTTACCAGTATTAATATTTTTCAAAACGAACTTATGGGAAATGGACAGAATAGCCCCACCCCTTCTGGTACCTCCCATACACAATTACCTATTTTTGGATAATTAAAATTTCTTTCATTACTCCCAAACCCATGACCGGAGGATATTTAAATTTGGCCAGTTTATTTATCTTGCAATAGTAGACAAACCCTAAGAAAACCTTACCACACCCCTTTTGGTACCTCCCATACAAATGACCGAATTGACCTCCATAGTTTTACGTGCATATCTTTTTTGTAAGTAAACTGAATTCACTTACATTTTGCGTATGATGTTCGTTTATGAAAATTAGACTCAGGAATGAATATGGACTATATCCCATACAATTATTTTTTGGAAAATTTATATTTATCCCATAACTTTCAAACGGACACTTGGGGGGTAATGGTAATTGGTTGAATAATTTGTATTGCAATAGACAGCGAAACCTCAAAAAAAACTGACTATTTGACACACCCCTTCTGGTACCTCCCGTACAAATGACCCAATTCACTCTCATAGTCGTACACACATATCTTTTTTGTAAGTTCACTGAATTCAGTATAGTTTTGCGTAAGTTGTACTGTTGTGGAAATTTGAAACAGGAATGAAAATGGACTATATCTATTCACACCTTCTGGTACCTCCCATACAAAATGACCTTTTTTTGTAAAATTTATATTTCTCCCATAACTTCCTAACGGACTCTTTGGGGTAATTGGTCAATTAATGTATATTGTTATAGGAAGCAAAGCCCCAGAAAACCTAACTATTTGACACACCCCTTCTGGTACCTCCCATACAAATGACCGAACTCACCCCCATAGTCTTACATACATATCTTTTTTTGTAAGTACACTGAATTCAGTCAAATTATTCGTAAGTTGTACGGTTATGAAAATGTAAATCAGGAATGATAATAGACTATATCGGTTCGCCCCTTGTGGTACCTCCCATACAATATTACCTATCTTTGGAAAATAGTATTTCTCCCATAACTTCTACGCCGGCACCTGGGGGATAATCAAAATTGGTCAATTAATTTATCTTGTAATCGGAGGCAGAAACTCAGCAACCCTAACTATTTGGCACACCCCTTCTGGTACATCCCATATAAATAACCGATATTTCCCCCTTTACATACATATTAATTTATATGTACACTAAATCTAAACCAATTTTGCCAAGGTAAGCGTTCACTGAACGGTAATTTACGAAAAACAAATCATACACATTGTGCTGCCTCAATTTAAACTCCGGTATAAATAAGCCAAATTTTTTAAATTTTTGCTCCACAAGCAGACAATATATAATACATAAGTAATTTTATTCTATTACTAGTGGACCCGGCAACGCTTCGCTATTGCTTAATTGTCGAATACCTATAATATGTTTGGCATGCCTACTTAAAGGACTAAGCTTAAGCGTCGTTCTTGTACGATCTGTAAACTATTCGTTATCCCGAGTTACCCCTTAACCTGATCAAACTAACAACGTCCCACTAACCTATATTAAAACATACGTCAGCAAATTCATATCTATAGCACCAATTACTATCTGTATACAAATATTACCTTATATAGCCCTAAAAACATGTATATATTCATGGCTCGTTTATAGTACCGACATCATTGTCAGTATTTCCCTTAAATTTTTTTCGACAAACTTTTTCTGACGACTTATTGCCAACATTTTTGACAAAATAAATTGACGCACTGTAAATAGTCTATAAAATTTACTGACACAGTTCTGAAAAATAAATAAATTTTAATTTAAGAAAAAAAAAATTCTTTTAGTCCTTGCTCTTTGCTTCAACAAAAGTACTTTTGGACAGAAATAAAAGTACTTTTTGATACAGTAAACATAATTTTTGACATCTTTTAAAAAACCCTTTTTGTGCAATAATAGTAATTATTAGTAAATTAAAAGTATTTTTTGGTACAATTAAGGTACTCTGTGATACAATTAATGGTCCTTTTTGTGCACAATAAAAGTATCTTTCAATACAATAAAATCTACTATTTGGTACCAATAAAGTACTCTTTGACACCTTAAATGTTTTTTTTTAACAATAATTGTGCTTTTTGTACAATAAATGCAATTTTTGGTACACTAAATTGTTATTTTTGGTACAATAAAAGTACTTTTAGTACACTAAATAAATACAGATAATAAGTATATCAAATATTATCGCTTTGGGCTAAAACAGTTTTGTCACGCTCAGTCCGCCCACTGGTCCAAAATGCCATATAAATATTCATATTCGTGTTGTCGTGTACTATCTTGGTGTCTCTAGGGATAAAATACAGTTTTCCACGCCCACTCCGCCCACCGATCGAAAATATTAATTTCGTTTGTTTATTTATATGCGTGTAGTCGAATACTACCTGTATATTTCATTTTATGTCTCTAGGATTAAAATACAGTTTTGCCACGCCCCTTTACCCCAATTATGGAAAATTAAATATTAAAATATCATATTCGTGTTGTAGTGTACTATCTGGGTGCTAATTTGTATCTCTCTAGGGCTTAAATACAGTTTTGCCACGTCCACTCTTCCTACTAACCCAAAATTCAAAATTTGTTTGCATATTTATATTCGTGTTGTCGAATGCTATCTGTGTATTAAATTTTATGTCTCGAGGACTAAAATACTGTTTTGCCACGCCCCCTTCGCCCACTCGCTCACTGATCGAATATTTAAATTCCGTCTGTATATTCATATTCGTATTGTCGAGTACTATTTGTATACCGAATTTTATTTCTGTGGGGCTAAAATACCGTTTGGTCACGCCCTCTCCGCCAACTGATACAAAATTTAAATTTCGTCAGCATATTCATATTCGTGAAGCCTATTTATGTATCAAAATTTCATTTCTCTAGGGCTAAAATACAGTTTTTGCACACCCCCTCCGCCTATTGACCCAAAATTAAAATTCTGTCTAGATATTCATAATCATGTTGCCGAGCACTATCTGTGTATCAAATTTTATCTCTCTAGTTTTAAAAATATGTTTTGCCACGCCCACTATGCCCAACGGATCCAAAAATAAAATTTCGTCTGAATCTTCATATTCGCGTTGTTGAGCACTATCTGGGTATCAATTTTTATATATCTAGTTCTAAAAAAAATTTTACCACGCCCACTCCGCCCATTTGCCCAAAATTAAAATGTAGTCAGCAAATTCAAATTCGTGTTGTCGAGCACTATCAGGGTATCAGATTCAGATTGTATCTATCTAGCTCTAAAAAAAGTTTTGCCACGCCCACTCCGCTCACTGGTTTAAAATTAAATTTTCGTCTGCATATTCATATTCGTGTTGCCGAGTACTATCTGTGTATCAAATTTTATCACCCTAGCTCAAAAAATAAGTTTTGCCACGCCCACTCCGCCCATAGCATAAAAAATTACTAAATATATATCCTATACTAATTTCCATATAGTTCACTAACTGTCTTCCAAATTTCATTGAAATCGGTTCAGCCGTTTAGGCGTGATTGAGCAACAAACAAACAAACAAACAAACAGACAGACATTCACATTTATAATATTAATAGGATAGGATTACCTTTAATTTCAATAACTCACTACTTAAACAATATTTTATATTGGGT
Organism: Muscina levida; assembly: GCA_964034835.1. Lineage (NCBI taxonomy): Eukaryota > Metazoa > Arthropoda > Insecta > Diptera > Muscidae > Muscina > Muscina levida. The sequence goes on from OZ035882.1 coordinate 83,423,783, forward strand.
GATGGTATTTATCAGTCAGTTTACCTGACTGAAATTTTTGTACTGGTTTGGATTGCACTGTACACTTTCTATGGACGATGACAGTTCTGATACAAGGTCAGTTTCTTCAAGTGCATCTACTTTTTCATGATATATTGTCCAAAACAATTTGTTTTTCTTTAGTTTTGGATTTTGATGAGTACTAAAGCTTCGCACAGACATTTGCCAGATCTTACAATATTGCCCGAAAAATTTGCAGAAAATGTCCAACAACCGTGTGCAATTTAAATTTTGTATGGCAACGTGTGCTGAAAAATCATTGTAAAACAACAATATTGCCAGACATCCGATAATCATTTAAACAGCAAAATGTTGCCACCTTCAAATTTTTGTAATTTAATTGCAAACACATTTAATTTGCAGCTGTGCGTAGTCTATGCATCTGCTAATTTCACCATTTGCAGAGATTAACTTTATGGCAACACTGTCCATGTCAGTACGTTGCCGGTACATTAGCAAATTTGACAAAATTGCTATTTCTGGCAACAGTCTGGAAAATTCAAAATATTATATAGTTTGCACAGGAACGCATGGTGAGACTAGGTTTGCTAGGCACCGTATTAGAAAAGTTGGCAAAAATGTCGGACAAATGAAAAGGTCATATTATATTGGTTTTGACATTTTTTATTAAGAAATATTATTTGAAAACTCATTGCTGTTTCATGCTGATAACAACCATTATTATAATGGATTAAAAAAAACTCTAACATAACAATATTCAGATATGACTTATAAATACACTATATGCTAATATTATTTTTTCCACATATACTTGTGGCACATTACTCTCGGCATTTGTTAAAAATGACTGGAAATCCTGACAGCTTTAATCAATATTCAATCTTATGATTAGTTCAGCCTTTATAAGATCAAAAAACATTCGGTTTCTATCTTTTGTGTATAAATTGTTTAAAATACTAACTACTTTTTCACAATAAGCGTTACTTATCGGCAAAGAAAATATGAATGAGATCAATTGAAACAAATTCAAGTGATTTTCGTTGCCACATTTGGTAAAAAATGTCACCATATGTTATTTGGTATATCTTCGGGCAATTCTCCATAAACAGCTCGAAGACTGCAGTAGTCGCTGTACAACATGTCATTGTCCACTGTATCTGATATTTGTAGAACTTTGGGAATTTCTCCCAAGTTAATAGTGAGTCTTTAAGATTAAATGCTGCAATTTGTACAAAAATTTACATTTCTTGAAAGTCGTAATGTTATGAACAGCAGTGGTAAAATCAGATGATAGACAATTGCTAGGGATTGGAAGGAGATTAATACCAGTGATGGATAAATGTTAAGTGCACACAGCTAGTTTTTGTGCCTTCTTTAAAATGTTGTTTCTTTGATTATTCTAAGTATAATCAGTAAATATTAAAAAGTTGGGATTTTCTCCTGAATTACTTCAATACTTGGGACTCGGAATTTTCGCGAGAAGTCGGGAAAATCCCGCATAATCCCGACCACCTGGCAAGCCTAGGTGAGACCATGACTACTTTATACTTTTGGGTGAATCCGAATATTTTAACCCTATCACGACATTTTTGTGATAAAACCTGTATTCGATTTGAAAACCGTATTTTTAATTGACGAACTAATTAATTTTTAAATATATGTTTCTCATTTTGTTGTTAATTCTGGTGCATAAGACTTGATAAACAGTTTGCAATCATTATACCAAAGTCTGCTGATGAGGATTCGTGGCTGAATCCGAAACAGCTGAACAGACTTCCTGGCATTATGAGAATATCATTATGCTTTTAACTCCTTTCAAAACTCCTGGTCTTGAGCTTGAGATAAATTCTAAAGTCTATCGGTCTTATTCATAAAAACTTATAAGAGATTTATAAGCCACTAGTGGACCCGGCAATGCTTCGCTATTGCGTACTTGACGTATGCTTATAATATGTTTGGCCTGCTTACTTAAAGGGCAAAGTTTAAGCGTCGATCTTGTACGCTCTGTAAACAATTTACTACCCCTAGTTACTCCTTAACCTGATCAAACTAACAACATATCACTAACCGAAAATAAAAAATCCGTCAGAACATTCATATCTATAGTGCCAAGTACTACCTGTATACAAATACAACCACAGATCGGAAATTAAATGTGCGCTTTCAAATACCGGCTGACCGAAAATAAATATTAGGTCGGTATATTTATGTCTGCACTGCCGAGAACTATAAAGCCTCATTTACACTACTGACATCAATGTCAATGTTTTCTTTCTAAATGTGTCAGCATCATGTAAATACGATTGTTTTGTCAAAGTTTACCGACATATTGCCAAAATTTTGGATAAAACCAATTGACGCCGTGTAAATATTCCTTAAACTTTAATGACACAATTCTGAAATAAATCTTGTCGAAATGCTGCAAAAATGTCAGCAAAAAAATGTAAAAATATTATAAAGTTAAGAAAAAACAGTTGTGTCCTTGCTTTTTGCTTCAACAACATTACTTATTGATAAAAAATAAGAGTTCTTTTTGTAACTTTTGTACAATAAAATTACTTTTTGGCACAATAAATTGTACTTTTTTGTACAATAAATTTCCTTTTTGGTAAAATAATTTGAATTTTTTAGTACAATAAATTGTACTTTTTTGGTATCGTTATTATCTGTGTATCAAATGTCACCGGTCTAGGTATAAAATACAGTTTTCCCACAACTGATTGAGAATAACAATTTCATCTGCAAATTTGAACATGAAGTCCCATGTATTATCAGTGTTCAAAATTGTATCTCTCTGGAGCAAAAATACAGTTTGATTACGCCCCCTCGGCCCACCGATGTTTTTTACATATTCATATTCGTGTTATCAATTACTATCTGTGTATCAAATTTTATATATCTAGGGTTATAATACAGTTTTGACACGCCCACTCCGCCCACTGATCCAAAATTTAAATTTCGCGTGCATATCCATATACGTGTTGTTGAGTACTATTTGTGTACCAAATTTTATCTCTCTGGGGGTAAAATACAGTTTGGTCACGCCCACTCCTCCCAGTGACCCAACATTTAAATTTCGTCTGCATATTCATATTCGTGTAGTCGAATACTATCTGTGTACCAAATTGTATTTCTCTAGGGGTAAAATATAGTTTCGCCACACCCGTCCGCCCATTGGTCAAAAATAAAATTTCGTCCGCAAACTCATATTCGTGTTGCCGAGTAGTATATGTGCATAACATTGTATCTCCCTAGCTCTAAAAATATGTATTGCCATACCAATCCGCCCACTGGCCCAAAATTAAAATATCGTCTACAAATTTATATTCGTTTTGCTGAGCACTATCTGTATATGAAATTTTGTCTCCCTAGATCTAAACATATGTTTTTCCACGCCCACTGGTCCATAATTAAAATTTCGTATGCATATTCGCGTCGTCGAGTATTATCTGGGTATCAAATTTTATCTCCCTAGCTCCAAAAGTATATTTTGCCACGCCCACTCCGCCCACTGATCCAAAATGTTAATTTCGCCTGCATATTCATATTCGTCTAGTCGAGTAATATCTGTGTACCAAATTGTATCTTCCTAGCTCTAAAACTATGTTACGCCACGCCCACTCCGCCACCGGTTCAAAATTAAAATTTCGTCCGCATATTGATATTCGTTTTGCCGATTACCATCTGTGTACCAAATTTTATCTTCCTAGCACTAAAAACATCTTTTGCCACGCCCACTCCGCCCACTGGTTCAAAATTAAATTTTCGTCCGCATATTCATATTCGTGTTACCGTGTACTGTCTGTGTATCAAATTTTATCGCCCTAGCTCTTAAAATATGTTTTGCCACGCCCACTCCTCCCACTGGTTCAAATTTAAAATTTCGTCTGCATATTCATAATCGTGTTGCCGAGTACTATCTGTGTATCAAATTTTATCTCCTTATCTCAAAAAAAAGTTTTGCCACGCCCACTCAGCCCATAGGGTAAAAAATTACAAAATATATAGCCTATAGTAATTTCCATATAGTACACTAACTGTCTTCCAAATTTCATTGAAATCGGTTCAGCCGTTTAGGCGTGATTGAGCAACAAACATACAAACAAACAAACAAACAAACAAACAGACAGACATTCACATTTATATTAATAGGATAGGATTTTTAATCAAATTTCGAGAAAACAATATTCATAAACGATTTACATCTTCAATAAGTTAAAGTAGGGTTGTCTCCACTTTAAGCATGCTATAACTTGACGTTTGTACAATTTATTCTATATTCATAAATTTGAGATCTTTATTTTGAGTTTTTCTGCATTTTTCCTATTGGATAGAGTTGTTGCGTGCATTCGTTGTGTGGGAAATTTTCTTTATAATCATCGCGCACATAGAAAAGTGTCTAAATAGACACTTTTCATTTATGAATTCCATCTTAAAAAATATTTCTCCAAAATTCTTCAAAAATAATTTGTAAATAATGAAATAATATTCGTGATGTATAAACAATCAAAACATGGAAAATATATTATTAAAATATTATTTCAACATAAGGAAAAGAAAATAAAATTTTTTAATACTATATTTACTTTAACGTATTTCTTATCGTCATGAGAATCGTAGTCAATGAAAATTGAGCTACAATAATGTTCATAGTTTATTGTAAGTGCAAATACATATTTGGTATCCGATTATAAAGCTTTTGTATCCGATTATAAAGCTTTTTATACCATCACCCTTAGGGATGAGGGTATATATCATTTGATACGACCCAAAAGTGTAACATCAGACCCTAGGTTTCTTAGAACCAAATTCGATTCATGACTTTTTAAGTCATTTTAGCCATGTCCGTCTGTCTGTCTGGTGGCTGTCCGGCTGGTTCGCACGATAACTTTCGAAAGACGCAACAAAATGTCTTGAAATTTTGCACGAGTTAATATTTCCCCAAAACTACTTACGGTATTACAAATGGGCTATATGGCTCCGCCCTTTCTGGTACCTCCCATACAAATACATCATTACGCCCACTTTAGAAATCGATTAATATTATTATTAGAAATACCGCGATCGTGACCAAATTCAGTATTTAGTAAAGTTCAAGCAGAATAAAGTTTTGGAGAAAAAAACTGGAAGTCTAGACATGCCCATTCTGGTACCTCCCATACAAATGTACCTTTCCGCCCACTTTGGAGATGGAATAATAATATCAATACACTTGACACGATAGTGCCCAAATTCTGTATTTAGTAAAGCTGTAACAGGATAAAGTTTTGTAGAAAAGATCTGGATGGGTAGACACGCCCCTTCTGGTACCTCCCATACAAATGTACCATGCCACCCACTTTAGAGATGGAGTAATAATATCAATATACTCGACACGATCGTGCCCCAATTCTGTATTTTATTAAGTTATAACAGGATAAAGTTTTGGAAAAAAATTGGAAGTCTAGCGGCGCCCCTTATGGGACCTCCCATACAAATGTGCCATTCCGCCCACTTCAGAGATGGAGTAATAATATCAATACATCCAACGCTGTCGTGCCCAAACTCTGTAATTAGTAAAGCTATAACAGGATAAAGTTTTGGAGGGTAAACCTAGAAGTCTAAACACGCCTCTTCTAGTACCTCCCATACAAATTTACCACTCCACCCACTTTAGATATCGAGTATAATATCAATATAATAACAATTTTTTTTATTTTACTGAGGGTGATGGTATATGTAAGTCGGGTCGCCCGACTGAAACTTTTTTACTGGTTTTATACAATATTAACGACCAATAACATTCGGCGTTGCCACCGGAACACATAAAGCTAAAGTACTGATAAAAAACGTTTATGAATACAATTTCTTATTAAAGGTTTTTTAGGGCTGAAGAATACTTTAGCTAGAGAACGCTTCATACCTACTTTAGAAATTTTTTACGAATAAGGCCGTATGTTTTTACATTAATTAGAAATAAAAATCTAATACAGCTTTCAAAATCAATGAGAGTGTCAGCTGCTTTGCTTATTATATCATCACCCTTAGGGATGAGGGTATATATCATTTGATACGAAAACCAGTACAGAAATTTCAGTCAGTTAAACTGACTTATAAATACCATCACCCAATATAAGATATTGTTTAAGTCTTGTGTTATTGAAATTAACCGATTTGTAATTAAAACCAGTTAGAAAGTTTCAGTCGGGTAACCCGACTTACATTTACCCTTACCCTCAGTAAAATAATTAATTTTCTTTTATATTGATATTATTACTCGATTTCGAAAGTGGGCGGAGTGGTACATTTGTATGGGAGGTACGTGGTTAGGCTACCAGATTTATTCTCCATAACTTTATCATGTTATAGCTTTACTAATTACAGAATTTGAGCACGATTGCGTTGGGTGAACTGATATTATTACTACATCCCTAAAGTGGGTGGAAAGGTACATTTGTATGGGAGGTACCATAAGGGGAGTCGCTAGACTTCCAATTTTTACTCCAAAACTTTGTCCTGTTGTAACATAACAAAATACAGAATTTGGGCACGATCGTGTCGAGTGTATTGATATTAGTACCTTATTTCTAAAGTGGGCGGAGTGGTACATTTGTATGGGAGGTACCAGAAGGGGCGTGTCTAGACTTCCAGATTTTTTCTCCAAAACTTTATCCTGCTTAAACTTTACCAAATACAGAATTTGGGCACGATCGCGTTACGTCTTTTAATAATATTAATCGATTTCTAAAGTGGGCGGTACCAGATGTGTATCGGAGGTACCAGATGGGGCGTGGATAGACTTCCAATTTTTTTCTCCAAAACTTTATCCTGTTATAGCTTTACTAAAAAGAGAATTTGGTTCCGATCACGTTTAATTTATTGATATTATTTCACCATCTCTATAGTGGGCGGTAAGGTAGATTTGTATTGGACGTACCAGAATGGGCGTGGCTAGGCTTTCAAAATTTTTTCCAAAACTTTACCCTGTTATAGCTTTACTAAATACAGAATTTGGGGACGATCCCGTAGGGTGTATTAATATTATTACTCGATTTCTAAAGTGGGCGGAATGATGTATTTGTATGGGAGGTACCAGAATGGGCGGGGCCATGTAGCCCATTTGCAATACCGTAAGTAGTTTTGAGAAAATAATAACTCGTGCAAAATTTCAAAACATTTGGTTGCGTCTTTCGAAAGTTATCGTGCGAACCAGCCGGACAGCCACCAGACAGACAGACAGACAGACAGACGGACATGGCTCAAACGACTTAAAATGTCATGAATCGAATTTGGTTTAAAGAAACCTAGGGTCTAAAGTGACTCCTTCTATGTGTTACACTTTTGGGTCGTATCAAATGATATATACCCTCATCCCTAAGGGTGATGGTATAAAAAAGTGTAACGCATTAAAGGAGACGTGTAAGACCCCAAGTATCTTAAGACCAAATTCGTTTCAGAACTTTTTAAGAAGAATGAGCTATGTCCGTCTGTCTGGCTGGCTGGATGGCTGGTCAGCAGGATAACTCGTGTAAACCTAAACGGATCGGTATGAAAATTTACCAGTAGTTATATTTTTCGAAACGAACTTATGGGATTGTAAATGGGCAGAATAGACCCACCCCTTCTGGTACCTCCCATACAAAATTACCTATTTTTGGATAATTAATATTTCTTCCATAGCTGCCAAACAGACCATCGGAGGATATCTAAATTTGGTCAGATTATTTATCTTGCAATAGTAGACAAACTCTAAGAAAGCCGAAACCTTTGCCACACCCCTTCACACGGACAACATGGGGGTTATGAAAATTGGTCGATAAATTAATGTTGTGATAAGAAGTGAAACCTCAGAGAGCCTAACTATTTGACACACCCCTTCTGGTACCTTCCATACAAATGACCGAATTGACCCCTATAGTTTTAGATACATATCTTTTTTCTAAGTAAACTGAGATCACTTAAATTTTGCGTATGATGTTCGCTTATGAAAATTAGACTCAGGAATGAACGTAGACTATATTGGTTCACGCCTTCCGGCCGCCTTACCTATTTTTGGAAAATTAAAATTGCTCCCATAACTTTAATCTCGCAAACATATTTTTTTTAAAGTACACTGAATTCAGTAAAATTTTGCGTAAGGTGTACGGTTATGAAGATTTGAATCAGAAATGAATATGGACTATATCGATTCACGTTTTCTGGTACCTGTCATACAAAATGACCTATATTTGGAAAATTAATATTTCTCCCATATGTACAAGTAAGTCCAATTTTTTATTGTTTTGCTCCACAGGCAGGCAAATTACACCAGTTTACAAATCTTTATTTTTTGTGAGCTGCAGAGTTCTAATTATTTTTTTTCTATAGATTTCAGCCTTCTAAACACGAATATGAGATTTAAAAATTTTTCCTCTGATTAGTTTTCAAGATATGAATTTTTGAATTTTTTGCAAATTTTTTATGAGGTGCATCAGCTTATTGGAGAATAATTCGTAAACTCGTCTTACGATTTGAACAAGAGTGGTCCTCAATTAAAGGTAATATGCTCCACTAAAATCTTTCTATACAAGCTTTTAACATCGGTTGGGTAGTTTTGATGGTAGGAGCATTTAAAGTTTAAAAAAACAAATTTTTTTGTGAAAAAATCACGGTTTTAAATTGATAAAAAATTTATTAAAAATATTAATTGCCAAAATAAATTCAATTTCATAAATTGAGTATAAAGATTGGACTTTCCTGAGCAAAACAAGCCATCGTTTATAAAAATTAGGTGATGAGAGGAAGAGTTACACGTTTTTTAAGAGGACCCTACAAATGGTAAATTTTTTGATTTTAAGCATATCACGGTAGGTTTAGAGCTAAACTTCACGTTGCATGAAAATGACAATAAAAAGTGAAAATGCCACTGTATTCTAGGTTGATCATGCATCACGAAAATGTTTAATTTGAAATCCTAGGTGATCATTTTTTGAAAATATCGATATTTTCCATTTCCGCCATCTGGACCAAAAGTCTTTTTACTTTTCAAACGATGACAGTAAAAAACTGGACCAATGAGATAAAAACTGTTTATTTATTATGAAAGTATACAAACAGGGATTCTTGTATAATCATTGATTATTTTGACATTGCTTCAATTTGGAGGCTTGAAATGCATTTTAAGCCTACATTTTTGAAAAATATCTATATTTTTCATTTTTAAATCATATTATATACATATATTGCAATTAATAAATATTCCACTTTTCTAATACTGAACAAATTCTTCTTAGGCGGTTACGCGGTGTAAAAATTAAAAATATCGATATTTTCAAAAAATGATCACCTAGGATTTCAAATTAAACATTTTCGTGATGCATGATCAACCTAGAATACAGTGGCATTTTCACTTTTTATTGTCATTTTCATGTAACATAAAGTTTAGCTCTAAGGCTACCGTGGTATGCTTAAAATCAAAAAATTTACCATTTGTAGGGTCCTCTTAAAAAACGTGTAACTCTTCCTCTTATCACCTAATTTTTATAAGCGATGGCTTGTTTTGCTCGGGAAAGTCTAATCTCTATACTCAATTTATTAAATTGGATTTATTTTTGCGATTAATATTTTTTATAATTTTTTTTATAAATTTAAAAACGTGATTTTTGCACAAAAATATTAGTTTTTTCAACTTTAAATGCTCTTACCATCAAAACTACCCAACCGATGTTAAAAGCTTGTATAGAAGGGTTTTAGAGGAGCACATTACCTTTAATTAAAGACCAATATTGTTCAAATCGTAAGACGAGTTTACGAATTATTCTCCAATAAGCTGATGCATCTCATAAAAAATTTGCAAAATAATTCAAAAATTCATATCTTGAAAACTAATCAGAGGAAAAATTTTTAAATCTCATATTCGTGTTTAGGAGGCTGAAATCTATAGAAAAAAATTATTTAGAACTCTGCAGCAAAATGACTGTAAACTAGTGTTATAATATATAAGTAATTTTATTTTAATTACAAATTTATTTTAGAGCAATTCCATATGAAAGCGATCACCTTTTGGACGACCCCTCTCCGATTTTAAAATAAATAGTCTCAATCGATTGCCCAGCAAAAAATAATGTACCTACATATTTTTTTTTTTTTATAGTGACTGGTTTAGTGGTTGTGTACACCACTGTCATGTGACAATATTGAAGAATTCTTCATGAGGGACCTCATTGAAAGTTGTTTTATAAAAAACTACTAAAGCGATCGCAACGAGTGATAGCTCGTTGGAAAGGTATTGAATCAGGCTTTAATTGAAAAATAAAATTTTCCTAATTTTTCTCAGAAATTTACCTTTTTTCCCATGAAAATTAAATTTTCCCAAGAAAATTTAATTTTCCGATTTTCCACAGAAGCTCCTAAATTTTCCGGCTAATTTTATTTTTTTTGGATTCCTCATAATTTTTGCTTTAAGAATCAGCAATAAAAAAATGGGCCCCGACTCCTTGTTTGGACAGGAGAAGAGCATTTAAGAGATCACCTTGTTCTCATTGTTTTTATATTTTTTATAATTGAATTATTTTTAATTATTTTACATTATTTTATTTTATTATTAAAAATACATTTTAAAAATTATTTTACAGTTAAAAATACGTTTATGAAGAAAAAATCGATTTTTTTTAAGAGCCCCAAGTTGAGTGTGTAGTGAATATGGTCTGCCTGCCTTCACAAGATCGCACAGTGGTTCCTTTTTGGTTTTTTTTGGAATTAATTCTGTAACTTTTGAACGGATAAAGGTATCTTGATGAAATTTAAAATAGTTAAAGCTGAGGTGTTTTCGAGATGATTTGGAAATATTCGGCTCCCTAGGAAGTGTGGGGGCCACTGCGTGTCCCTCCAAAGTTGATCACCTCGGGTGTTTCAAAATTTCAAATGCTTGAGGAATGTGCATTTATGTACCGATTTAAAAGATTTTTTGCATTTCGATAGTGCGTCAAAAAACCTTCAAAAAACATGCTAACATGTACATGTTATCTCATTTAGGTCAAGAGATATTTGAGAAAATAAAAAAAATTGTGTAATTTTTGGACGAGTTTAATTTAGTATTTTTAAGGGTGTGAGCTCAGTTGTTACTTGATTTTTAAGATATTTATATCGTTAGTTAGCTTATAAAATTCTGAATGAAATTGCTGAAAAAATAATTCAAATATTTTGTTCCAATCAAAAGTTATAAACATCGCAATAAAAGTTTCCAAAAAAAGGCCTATTTTTACTGTTTTTTTGCAAAAAGGCGACTATATTATTTCGTTTGTAAAAAAAAAATTCTTCCGGGAGGTGGCAATTTCTTTATTTTTCCTCATAGAAATGTTGATGCAGATGCATTTAATGCTAAATCTGAATCAGTTCAGCAAATAGATTCCCCGGCAAGGGAAGTCAAAAATACCCCATCTGTTACGGCGGGGAAGAATAGAAAGTATCCAAACGTTAGGGAAAAAAAACGCAAGTAAATTATAAGTTTTTTCATATAATTTTGGGTTTTATTAGGGGGTGAAATTACCTTCGGGCGATTCGTATTCGATTCGTTTTTTAAGTGAGAATGTAAATGTCACAAAAGGAGGGTTTTTCGTGTTCTTTTTTTTCTTTTCATTCTTCGTTATAAAAAAGGGTTGATCTTAAACGTAGTAACTAAAATACTTAAAACTATTAGGGTGCCCAGCTAGACACCATCCTTGAAAAAAAAAAAATTTTGTTTTTGAAAATTCTCAAATCGCAAAGCGCCAACGAGAAAGCTCTTTATATATTTTTTTGACCACATATGTGGACTAGTTAACCGTAACGCATTTCATATGTATGCCATATCTTACATCAAACTACCCAAATTCCCAATACGGGGAAAATATGTTCCAAAATTCCGAATTTTTTACTAAAATGGCCACACTGTCTTTGTTTATGGCAGGGATGTTGAAATACGTTACGGTTAACTAGTCCACAGAGCTTTCTCGTTGGCGCTTTGCGATTTGAGAATTTTCAAAAACAAAAATTTTTTTTTTTTCAAATATGGGGTATTTTTGACTTCCCTTGCCGGGGAATCTATTTGCTGAACTGATTCAAATTTAGCATTAAATGCATCTGCATCAACATTTCTATGAGGAATAATAAAGAAATTGCCACCTCCCGGAAGAAATTTTTTTTTTTACAAACGAAATAATATAGTTGCCTTTTTGCAAAAAAACAGTAAAAATAGGCCTTTTTTTGGAATCTTTTACTTGCGATGCTTATAACTTTTGATTGGAACAAAATATTTGAATTATTTTTTCAGCAATTTCATTCAGAATTTTATAAGCTAACTAACGATATAAATATCTTTAAAATCAAGTGACAACTGAGCTCACACCCTTAAAAATACTAAATTAAACTTGTCCAAAAATTACACAATTTTTTTTATTTTCTCAAATATCTCTTGACCTAAATGAGATAACATACATGTACATGTACGCATGTTTTTTGAAGGTTTTTTGACGCACTATCGAAATGCAAAAAATCTTTTAAATCGGTACATAAATGCACATTCCTCAAGCATTTGAAATTTTGAAACACCCGAGGTGACCAACTTTGGAGGGACACGCAGTGGCCCCCACACTCCCTAGGGAGCCGAATATTTCCAAATCATCTCGAAAACACCTCAGCTTTAACTATTTTAAATTTCATCAAGATACCTTTATCCGTTCAAAAGTTACAGAATTAATTCCAAAAAAAACCAAAAAGGAACCACTGTGCGATCTTGTGAAGGCAGGCAGACCATATTCACTACAAACTCAACTTGGGGCTCTTAAAAAAAATTGATTTTTTCTTCATAAACGTATTTTTAACTGTAAAATAATTTTTAAAATGTATTTTTAATAATAAAATAAAATAATGTAAAATAATTAAAAATAATTCAATTATAAAAAATATAAAAACAATGAGAACAAGGTGGTCTCTTAAATGCTCTTCTCCTGTCCAAACAAGGAGTCGGGGCCCATTTTTTTATTGCTGATTCTTAAAGCAAAAATTATGAGGAATCCAAAAAAAATAAAATTAGCCGGAAAATTTAGGAGCTTCTGTGGAAAATCGGAAAATTTAATTTTCTTGGGAAAATTTAATTTTCATGGGAAAAAAGGTAAATTTCTGAAAAAAATTAGGAAAATTTTATTTTTTATTTAAAGCCTGATTCAATACCTTTCCAACGAGCTATCACTCGTTGCGATCGCTTTCAATGAGGTCCCTTATGAAGAATTCTTCAATATTGTCACATGACAGTGGTGTACACCACCACTAAACCAGTCACTATAAAAAAAAAAAAAAAATATGTAGGTACATTATTTTTTGCTGCGCAATCGATTGAGACTATTTATTTAAAAATCGGAGAGGGGTCGTCCAAAAATTTGCCAATTTTGATCGTTTTCATATGGAATTGCTCTTTAATAAAAAATTGGGTGATGGTATTTCTCAGTCAGTTTACCTGACTGAAATTTCTGTACTGGTTGTTTAACAGCAAAATATTAAAGTGTTATTTAAATTGAATAAAAATTTAATTTAAAATTCTGAAAATGGTATATTTTGTTAAACGAATAATCTCACTGATGTAATCGTTAATTGAAAAAATTAATATATTAAAATATTTTGTTTTATAACAGAATTAATCGATTAATCAAATAATGATAAATTGAATGGTGGCCCTAATAAATACCATCACCCCTAAGGGTGAGGGTATAAAAATGTTTTGGAAATACTTATGTTTTTCTGAGTTGCATAGTACAATTTATTTTCTTAAATTAAGTTTTTTTAATATATTTTTAGTGCAGCTCCATGTGGGAGCAACAAATCTAATAGTGTTGAATGGGTGATGTCACATGTTTCTTTTAAAACGTTTGTATTTGATGACTTAAGTCAACTTTAACATTTTTTTCACGTGGTTGCGTAACAAATATCAGTGTATAACAATTTATATTCATAATGAAATATAACATATTTACAGGTGTTTTTCCATAGACACCCAAACATGAGCTGCATTTAGACAAACTTGGGTAGTTCCGTAGTATTTTACCTGTACCACATAATATTACGTTAAACTTTCTATACAGGTTTTCTAGTGAAAAACAAACACCATGGCCACCAACAAAACATCCCATAAATAGTATAACAAATTGCTATTACAACGAATTCTTTTTTCTCAACATTCTCATATGAATAAACAATTTAGTTTAGATCCAGAAGTGGAAATAATTGTAGTCATCATTAGCAATAAATTGAATTCTTTCAATATCTAGCTAGTTCTAGTGGTAGGTTGCTGCTACTAAATATGTTTTAAATGGAATATCAGTAGGATTAACCAATCTTGAGGAATTACTCAGCTGCAATAATTATGTGTGTATGTATATATGCGAAATTTTTGCGAGAATGCTTAATCATTATTTGGAATTAATGCACGATGGCGCATAAACGCATTGAAGGCAGATGACCGAACGATGAAAAATTTTCGAGGTAATTTAACGAAAATGAGGCGACCAACTATTCGACAGAATTTTTGAACTCTCTAGATGTGCCAGTTGTGCATAATTTGCAGATGAAGGTGGGATCGATCATGATCATTTTGAAATTGTAATTAAAGCGACGATCATCAAGATCATATGCAAAGGAGAGGAAGTCCTTATCCCTCGAATCTATTATTCCAACCGATCTTCCCTTTATATTCAACTCCCCATTCGATTGGCTTTTGCGATAACAATCAATAAATCGCAATTTTCCCATACAAAAATGGAAATTTGTGGAATCAACCTAGAATTTCCCTGCTTTTAACACGGTCAGCTGTGCGTTGTTTGTTTGCGTGTTGGCAAACAGTCTTCATTGTTTGTTTTTACGCCGGAAACAAATCGGAAAAAATTGTATATCAGATCGCTCTTCACAGATTTCGATTAAATTCAAGTAAATCAGATTACAACTTGAACTATCAGTGTTTTACTATTATATAAAGGCGTTACCTACGGAGCGAGACGAAGTTTGCCGGGTCCAAAGTTGTATGGCAGAAAAACGTTTGCCGGGTCAGCTAGTTTTTTATATATATAGACTAGTGGACCCGGCAATGCTTCGCTATTGCGTACTTGACGTATGCTTATAATATGTTTGGCCTGCTTACTTAAAGGGCAAAGTTTAAGCGTCGATCTTGTACGCTCTGTAAACAATTTACTACCCCTAGTTACTCCTTAACCTGATCAAACTAACAACATATCACTAACCGAAAATAAAAAATCCGTCAGAACATTCATATCTATAGTGCCAAGTACTACCTGTATACAAATACAACCACAGATCGGAAATTAAATGTGCGCTTTCAAATACCGGCTGACCGAAAATAAATATTAGGTCGGTATATTTATGTCTGCACTGCCGAGAACTATAAAGCCTCATTTACACTACTGACATCAATGTCAATGTTTTCTTTCTAAATGTGTCAGCATCATGTAAATACGATTGTTTTGTCAAAGTTTACCGACATATTGCCAAAATTTTGGATAAAACCAATTGACGCCGTGTAAATATTCCTTAAACTTTAATGACACAATTCTGAAATAAATCTTGTCGAAATGCTGCAAAAATGTCAGCAAAAAAATGTAAAAATATTATAAAGTTAAGAAAAAACAGTTGTGTCCTTGCTTTTTGCTTCAACAACATTACTTATTGATAAAAAATAAGAGTTCTTTTTGTAACTTTTGTACAATAAAATTACTTTTTGGTACAATAAATTGTACTTTTTTGTACAATAAATTTCCTTTTTGGTAAAATAATTTGAATTTTTTAGTACAATAAATTGTACTTTTTTGGTATCGTTATTATCTGTGTATCAAATGTCACCGGTCTAGGTATAAAATACAGTTTTCCCACAACTGATTGAGAATAACAATTTCATCTGCAAATTTGAACATGAAGTCCCATGTATTATCAGTGTTCAAAATTGTATCTCTCTGGAGCAAAAATACAGTTTGATTACGCTCCCTCGGCCCACCGATGTTTTTTACATATTCATATTCGTGTTATCAATTACTATCTGTGTATCAAATTTTATATATCTAGGGTTATAATACAGTTTTGACACGCCCACTCCGCCCACTGATCCAAAATTTAAATTTCGCGTGCATATCCATATACGTGTTGTTGAGTACTATTTGTGTACCAAATTTTATCTCTCTGGGGGTAAAATACAGTTTGGTCACGCCCACTCCTCCCAGTGACCCAACATTTAAATTTCGTCTGCATATTCATATTCGTGTAGTCGAATACTATCTGTGTACCAAATTGTATTTCTCTAGGGGTAAAATATAGTTTCGCCACACCCGTCCGCCCATTGGTCAAAAAATAAAATTTCGTCCGCAAACTCATATTCGTGTTGCCGAGTAGTATATGTGCATAACATTGTATCTCCCTAGCTCTAAAAATATGTATTGCCATACCAATCCGCCCACTGGCCCAAAATTAAAATATCGTCTACAAATTTATATTCGTTTAGCTGAGCACTATCTGTATATGAAATTTTGTCTCCCTAGATCTAAACATATGTTTTTCCACGCCCACTGGTCCATAATTAAAATTTCGTATGCATATTCGCGTCGTCGAGTATTATCTGGGTATCAAATTTTATCTCCCTAGCTCCAAAAGTATATTTTGCCACGCCCACTCCGCCCACTGATCCAAAATGTTAATTTCGCCTGCATATTCATATTCGTCTAGTCGAGTAATATCTGTGTACCAAATTGTATCTTCCTAGCTCTAAAACTATGTTACGCCACGCCCACTCCGCCACCGGTTCAAAATTAAAATTTCGTCCGCATATTGATATTCGTTTTGCCGATTACCATCTGTGTACCAAATTTTATCTTCCTAGCACTAAAAACATCTTTTGCCACGCCCACTCCGCCCACTGGTTCAAAATTAAATTTTCGTCCGCATATTCATATTCGTGTTACCGTGTACTGTCTGTGTATCAAATTTTATCGCCCTAGCTCTTAAAATATGTTTTGCCACGCCCACTCCTCCCACTGGTTCAAATTTAAAATTTCGTCTGCATATTCATAATCGTGTTGCCGAGTACTATCTGTGTATCAAATTTTATCTCCTTATCTCAAAAAAAAGTTTTGCCACGCCCACTCAGCCCATAGGGTAAAAAATTACAAAATATATAGCCTATAGTAATTTCCATATAGTACACTAACTGTCTTCCAAATTTCATTGAAATCGGTTCAGCCGTTTAGGCGTGATTGAGCAACAAACATACAAACAAACAAACAAACAAACAAACAGACAGACATTCACATTTATAATATTAATAGGATAGGATATTGAAAAGATGTTTGTTGAAAACTGCAAACAGAAGATTTATTTGGCCACGTGAATTATTAAAACGCTACAGTTCCATAATATAGAATATAAACTTTAATTTGAAACAAAATGTTCACCTCACCTTCGCAACCATAAATAATTTAATTCTTTATCATATCTGCTTTATTACAAGTGTGTGAGCACACAACTTCAACATTACACACTTCTCGACTGCAAAAAAAAAGTTTTCTTTTAAAGAGCTTTTCGAAAACGCGATTTCTTTTACAATGGCTGCCAATACTCTATTGCTCTCTCCGCCCCCCTCTTTGTATTTTTTGTAATGAATTCTGTCTGCGTATCATCGAAAAGTCAGCTGACGTGCTGTGATTTTTTTCACATTATTTTTATTATAAGTTAATTTTCTATATTTTCTTTGGTACTTTTTTATTTCATTTTTGAAGTTTACAAGAACAACGAAAGGGAGGGAACATGAAGAATTAAAAAAAAATGAATCGAAAAGATAAGGAAATGAAGCTCATATGTATGAAAGTAAAATTTCCTATGTCTTCGCAATTAAGTAAAGGAAAACGCAAAAGTTATAACTTTAAGGCATTTACTACGAATCAAAATGGAACTACTTGGAAAGATTTTGGCTTTAATTATACTTTGGGGTTACTTTGGAAGAATATGTAATTAATATTTGGTTGCATGCTATCGACAATGTCATGTAGAGTGTGTCATGTAGAAACCTTAAGCTTACCATTACGTATTTGAAGGCATCAGCCTAGCTATAGACTTGGTAAATCCACGACGATTAGATCCAAGTTTTGCAGGTCGATATCTACCATCTCTTAAGCGATTACAAAGCTGCATATAACAGTCCAATTATTCAGAAACTTTCAGACGCCATGGGTAAGATTGGTAACCCTTCGAAGCTGTAAAGATTTTACGATATGACACTGACCGACAAGAAGTCTTCATTGTTGTTAATAAAAAATCTGACTGAACCATTTCCTACCAACCAAGGCTTTAGTCATGACGACCATCTGTCATGCGATCTCTTTAACATCCTAATGGAGATGATTATGCGGAGAGCTGCAGTAAACGCCACTCCTACTATCTTCAATAAAAGTAACATGGTGCTAGTGTACGAAAATGATATCGATATCATTGGCCGAGGACTGAGCGATGTTCCTGCAGCATTTTCACGCATTGAAATTTAGACTGTAAGTGTCTGGTGATAAATGAGAACAAAACAAATTTATTTGTTTTAACGAACGAATATTCTACTCATTTGGGTTGGTGCGTGAACATTGACAACTAAATCTATGGAGCTATGATGATTCTGTCTACTTTGGCTCCGCCGTAAACAAGAAAATCAAGAGGCGAGTAATGATCATAAGCTGTCGCAGAGCTCCCTCTCGACGATTAAAGATCCAACTCTACCAGACACTGATTATAATTATGTTGCTGTACAGCGCAGCATCCTGAGTAATGACCAGGGCCAACAAAAGTATGCAATGCATACTTGCATATGCAAATGCATATCTCAGTCTTACCGGCATGTTTTGAGGTTTTATGCATATAAAAGCATATTTTGAGGTTTTCAAGTTGTTTTTTATTATTGTTTTTAAAAGTTGTGAACAAATCTAACAAAGAGAAATAGTCAGTTAGCATTTAACTTTTCAAATATGACAAAAGAGATAGAATTGCGAAAATATGAACTTTTTACGTTGAGGCAATGGGCGGTGGGACTTTTAAAGTCAACACACATTATATAAAAAGTTAGGCTTCCTAAGTCCACAGAATTTAAAGTTGCCATATAAATTTGAAAAAATAATCCCGTTTAATATAAAACCTTAATCAAGTTTTATGCTTTCTTTCACAAAACAGCTTCTTAAAATAAGTGCTCTATTGAATTCAGCACGACCGAAATATGTAGTAAAGAAACCTAATGTATTTTTTTTATAGTTGAGTAATCATTCAATTGTCTGAATCTTATAAATGCACTGTAAAAAATAACTTTGTTTAATTTTCAACTATTTTTGATGAATTTTTATTAAAAAGTATATATATTCAGTGAATAAAATTAACTACAAATCAAAATTTATAGTGCATTTTTTTATCACTTTTAAATAATTTTTTTTAGGTTTTTCTTGCTTATCTAATGCGCATATTTTTAGTTTTTTCGTGCATATTTGTGTTGGCCCTGGTAATGACACAAGTGGATCAATCTATTCTGGGAGTCTTCGAGAGAAAAATACTTCGCTAAATATTTGAACCCATCATCGTTAACAGTGAGTACGGTCGTCATTTGTACCATGATCTCTACGAGATATATAACGACATCGACGTAGTCTAGCCCGTTAAAATAGAGAACAAATTGTAAAAATTTATAAAAAATATTTCAGCTCGATAAGTATTCGTCAATCAAGTAAGAATCTCATAAGATGACCCAGCTTTAGGAGCTGTTATCTAAACTATGTGTGGCGAACTATCAACGAAGAGCAAAATACCTAAGAGCTTGGAATTCTTGTAGTCATCATTAGCAATAAATTGAAACTAATACCATGTATCGAAAGTAGAATTCTTTCAATATCTACCTAGTTCTAGTGGTAGGTTACTGCTATAAAATATGTTTTAAACTGAATACCAGTTGGATTACCAAATATTAAGAAACTATGTGTGCCGAACTATCAACGAAGAGCAAAATACCTATGAGCTTGGAATTCTTCTTTACGTGCGTCAACTGAACGATAAAGATTTGCTGTTCTTGCCAAATATTAAGAATACTGTTTTACGCAATTGTCCCAAATTTGGTTAGGATTGGATCACCCGTTTGGATGATAAAGTCCACTTACAAAGTTGAACCTTTATGCCAACGGCATTAATACCTGGGTATGTACAGTATGACTTCTGGATCGTCGTCAAATTCTTCGCTTTTGTATACACGCAGGAAGATAGAGTCAAATCCATAGAACACCCTTTCTTACTGGAGACTTCCACAGCTTCAGTAACCTTAACTGCTTTCAAGTCCTGTATGGGTAGTTAAGGATTACTATATTGAAGAATTATCAGGCGCTACATTAGATGACTTTTTATTTTGTCTGTCTTCCCCAGCAGGAGGTACGCTACCTTTTAACTCCTAGATGTGGGATTGTGCCCACTGGAGAGAACTCTTTTCCTGCTCCGTGGGCTCGTCGACCGGTTTGTCACCGAGCGGACTAAATACTTTATAGACGAAACGCCTTGTTATAAAGGCTCTTCTTGTATGTGTTTTGTGCGTAGGGGGAATATTAGTGGAAATCAAGGCCGTTGAGGCCGAGGGAGATTTTTCGGAGAAAATCGAATTAATACTCCCTTACGCTTACCGGATACGCAGGACATGATTTTTTTCGGACATTTGGACGAAAACTAGGGGGTTGCGTACGCCCACCGCATTCGTTTCGCACTACAGAGAAAGAGAAGGAGATAGAGTATCGGGACTAAGTACCCAACGAGACTGTCTACGGCGTAGGCAGCGGGGGACGCGCAGAACAAACATACTAGATGCATTTTATTCAAAATATTGTAAAAGGTGAAATAATGCTTTAATGGCTTTATACCACACCTTCTGTGGTAGTAAAGCCTTATGGCTTTATTGCACGTCACCTCTGGAAACAGACGCAGACCATTAACCGCTCACTATGAGGACTGACGTTGCTTGGTTTAAAGTAGCGCACCGACGACCTTTAGAATCACGGATAAAATACCCCTAAGGGAAGACACAGACACTAGAAGACAGAGAGAAGATAAAATTTTTTTCCGCACTACCGTACTACTGTATATGCCAGTATTACCCTAAAACTTTGGATGAGATTCAGGATTGAATTTTATGTGCGAAAACTGCCGCTCCACTGGAGACAGACGCAAACAATTAGAACGCTTATTGGATTTTAATAAAAAACGGATCGGCGACCGTTAGCAGGACGGACGAAAGACCTCTAAGGGTCAACGGACCCTTAGGAAGATGTATAGCATTTATTACTCAACCTGTTTAAAATTATGATTTCTTCAAATTGTTATCTTAAAAGACTCATTTCGGTAACTTCATGCAAAGCGACTGAATTGTCAAAAATATAGTATTGAACCTTTTACATTTGTTGACGAATTATATAACAATTTATATACAGAAACAAATAGCATGCTTGTTTATTCACAATAATGAGAGATTTTTTCCCATGAATGAAATATGGCAGAACATATCGTTTTATGTTTAATAGCACTGAGTTCTGTCCGTTGGTAGTGCTACAGAAAAAACATTTTGAAATCATAACTGACTTCAGAAGTGTTTTGCAAAAACATCGGAATATTGTGCTACTTGATGTAAAATAAACATGACGGAAATTTGAGTAAGATCGGACGAAAAGAAAATCGGGTTACAAAAAGAAGACTTATGAATTTTGGAACTTGTAATTTAAGGAATATCGCCATTTCACTTCATTTGCTATAAAAACATTACTTAACGAAGTGACCGAAAAAAACTAAAAGTATCACTTTACTCTATGGATTCCAGTCTAACAGAAATGCTACATGAGAATCCCTGTATATACATGAGAACCCCTGTATATTTTTTTTTCCTTCACATTTGTATCACTGTGTAATTAATAATTTCCTTAATAATTTGTATTTTATTCAAAATCCACATCGGTTCTTAAAATTTAACCACCCTTTATATATATATTTGACCTTTGACATATTTTGGGCACGGCTTTAAGTTGTCCAATTTTGTTCAAATTTTGAGCATAACCGTTTAATAACAATTGACACAATATTCCTCTCGGGTATTACCGAAAATCCTAAGTTAAATTTTCTCTGTCACCCTAATGTACAAGTTAGAGTTTGTAACAACCACTTAAAATATTTTTAGTATGTCAGTGAAAAATCGGATTCAATAATTGCGCAGACATTTTCAAACAAAAATGTTGGGACGTTCACATTTACGTCTTATAGGTACAACAACTCTGGACTGCGTCTTACATATGAACTGATTTCAAGTAATGGAAAATCTAATTCCAGAAAGTGCGTAAATCCATAGTACATTTTTAATTGATTTAATAATAGTGGTATCAATTAAGATGTGCATTGTACTGAACATATAGTGTATGCATTATTAACTGTATACATAAGTAGTAAAAGTGATCACATATTGAGTTGAGGAGACCAAAACAGTTTTCAGAATTTACTATATAATATTACTATTCATAAACCAGATCAAGTCGCCGTAACCTACAGTGTCTATAACCATACCCAAATGTATAGCAGAGACTCTGAAGTAGTCTGTCTGCGATCAAATAAGCTTCTCATTTTCCCCCTTTGAATAAAAGCAAAATTCTTTAAGTTCATTTCAACTTATTCCACAGAACACTTTCGTATGAAGCAAATACTCCATGGCAGTGTAGAAGAAAGTATTCTTGATTTGTGTTTTGTTCTATGATAGAGAAAAAAGTTTTCTTCTTTTGCGTTTCCGTTTTTTTTTTTGTATTTTGCTCTTTGCTGCTGCTGCTACTGCCGCTGCTTTTTCATCAAGTATTGTTTTCATCTAACAAGGAAAGAAAATTTCGTGCAGCATTTAAGCTCATTGTTTGACTGTTAATTTATTTAGTTTTTTTTTTTTTAGCTACGAACTTTTTGATAGGATGAAGAATTTTGCTTGTGCCCCGTTTTCAAAATTTAATAAAAGATTCATTGAGTTTATTAATATTCTTTGTTTGTCTTGGCATACTCATGGTGTTTATTAATATCAAAAGTTCTCCATGCAGTACAAAGGCAAAGCGTAAAAGTTTTCCCTTTTTATTTCGAGCAACAACGTGTAAGTTCTTTCGCCCAATACTATTGCGACGATGAGAATCGAAAACTTTCAGCCTCGTTCAAAAAATTTCGACCGAATGTAATTTACATCAAACATAAATGATGGATTTGTTGTCTATAATGAAATTTATGAAAAACAACGGCCCAAGAATAGGAGTACATATTACCATTAAAGTTTAAATCCACTTTGGACGTGCATGTTTCGCACACAACAGTGTGTGTGTCGAAGAATGGGCACAGAAGACTATTTGTGTGTTAGGCAACATCATATTTATTATTGGCTAAATTTGAAATGTGATACAAGTTGAGGGTAATCCATTTTGTTGTTACTGTTTAAGATTTAATGAGATTATTTTAATTTTAGAAAACAGAAACCGCGGCAAATTGAATATCTTAAAGATCTTGAAGTAGACCTATTAGTTGAATGTAGTACATGTAATATACTTATGAAAGATATAATTATATTTACTTGTACAGCTTCCATCTATCTAATACTCGTAGCTTAGCGTATTGAGTTGATAGATGTGGGACTTATTGGCTGTATGCTAAAGTCAACGTTTACTTAGGGGTTAATATGTTGAAAATAAGATACGCATTGAGTTGTTGGCCATATCGTCATATAGTTGTCCACTTAGTTATGTACAAATGTCAGTGTCTCGGATGTTGCACTTGTCATGTATCTAAACACTTAGTAACGTTGAGAGGTATGTCATATGTCACGTATTATCCTTTGAGAAAATCACTGATGTCACTTTGACATTACATATTTTGCCTGAGTAGTTGCAATATATCGACACTAAGATGTAATTTTACAGATTCTTACACTTAAAGCAACGCAGTAATAACAAAGTGGTGTCGTTCAAATACCTCGACAATTATATAAGATCATCTCTACTTTAACAAGAAACGAGCAAAACTAGCTATTTATTTTAGAAATATCAAACATGCAGAAACAATCGTAAGATGTGATTAATGGCAATGAAGTGGGAATCCCGCATATATTTATGAACATTATAAACGAACATAGATTCTGCTTCAGTTGTCTCATATAACTATACTGTGAAGTGGAAAAAAAGTCTATCAGAATTCCCATTATATTTTTTGATTTAAAACGAGGGTTGCTATTTATTTTTCGGATCCGGCTGATGGTATCTGTGTGTCTACCTTTACTTCAACTTTATGTGTTTCCTTTTCGACTTTTATGATTTCTTTGTTATCGTCATGCCGAAAAGCACGAATTTGGATGTGAATTTGCAGTTGGGGCGAGACTCAGACATCTGGTCTCGCGATTCAATCCTGTTAGTGATCGTATAGTCACAATCCGCATCAAAGCGATATATTTTTTCATAACGCTTATTTGTACCCATGCCCCGACGGAAGATAAAAACGTTTAGATTAAAGATGCATTTTACGAGCACCTAGAGGAAACATACGACCGCTGCCCTGACCACGACATTAAAATTGTTCTAGGAGACTTTAATGCAAAAATAGGAAGGGAAGATGTTCAAGGTTCTTACTTACTTAAGTGGCCAATTACAACTTACGAACGTGGTTCATAAATTTGAGGCCTGAAGTAATAAGAAAGAATTCCACACGCTTCGGTCTTGTGCGTGTGTTCTCCAGTTAGTCCTACCAGATGGTGGCACGTCGCCTACCACTTGGTCCTTCCAACGGTGTTTGGGTCTCCCTGCTCTGCGCCGTCCTTCAGGTTCGCCTTGAAACACCTTTCTTGCTGGAGCATTTACATCCATCCTGGCAACATGACCCAGCCATCGTAGTCGTTGCATTCTGACTCTTTTAGCTACGTCGATGTCGTGGTAAAGCTCATGGTTCATCCGATGACGAAACTCGCCGTCGACACAGATAGGTCCATAAATTTTTCGGAGTACTTTCCTTTCGAATACTCCCAGGTTTTGTATGTCCGTTGTCGTAAGCACCCATGATTCGGCAGCATACAAAAGAACGGGTAAGATTAGCACCTGGTAAAGCTGTTTCTTAGTATTCCGAGATAAGGTGGTATTACTAAAGTGCTGCCGAAGTCCGTAAAAACATCTATTGGCTATCAGTTTTCTCCGCTTAATTTCATGGCGGAAGATTCGAGGTAGGTAAACTCATCGATTACCTCAAAACAATTATTGTCAACGTTCACGGTGCGTCCCCAACGAGAGGACTCTTTGTTCGTCAAAATCATTATTTTTGGTTTGTCCTCGTTAATCGCTAAACCCATTTTTGCTGACTGGATTTTTGTCTCTTTTATGTTACTTCATAATTTAGTGATGAGAAAACTGCAGTAACATCCCGCAGATTTTGGAAAATGAAGTCTATATCATCGGCATAGGCTAGTGGCATGTGTCTCTTGAGGAATATGGTGCCAGACATGTTGACACCAGCCTTTCTCATCACCTTCTCCATAACTATATTAAATAGCGCACAGGACAGGCTATCGCCCTGTCTGAAATCTCTTTCCGTGTTGAATGGTTCAGACTGATCTTTACCAATCTTAACCGAGGATTTAGTGTTGTCCAAGGTACATCTGCAAAGTCGAATCAGCTTTGCAGGAATACCAAATTCAGACATGGTCTCATATAGCTTATTCCTTATCGGAGAGCCAAAGGCAGATTTGTAGTCGACAAAGAGGTGGTACGTGTCGATCTGCTTTTCATGGGTTTTTTCCAGGATTTGTCGTAGGGTGAATATTTGATCCGTCGTAGATTTTCCAGGCCTTAAGCCGCACTGATATGGTCCAATTAGTTTTTCTACAATTGGCTTTAGACGTTCACACAATATGCTTGAAAGGACCTTGTACGCAATTGGTAATAGGCTTATTCCGCGGTAGTTCTTACATTCACTACGATCTCCTTTCTTGTATATGGGACATAACAGACTGAGACTCCAATCCCCAGACATGCTCTCCTTTTGCCAGATTTTCTTCAAGAGCTGATGCATGCTCCAAATCAGCTCCCCCCCGTCAGCCTTAAAAAATTCAACAAGGAGATCATCGGCTCCAGCAGCTTTGTTGTTTTTAAGGCGGGAGATTGCCACACGTATCTCGCTCTGACTCGGAGGTGGATAGTAAATACCATCGTCATTGATTGGAGCGGGGTCTTCTGGAGTGGTGTCCGTATTCAGTAAATTTCTGAAATGATCTCTCCATATCTTCAGAACGTTATCCGGGTCCGTCACTAGCTGGCCATAGCAGTCATTGCAGGAAGGCAACCCTGTTCCACGCATTCTCTCCTTAACTCCCTGGTAGAATTTTCGGGCTTCCCCTCTACTTCGGAGCAACTCTGTGCACTCACATTGCCTCTTCTTCAGCTCCTTCTTTTTCCGTCAAAAAAGACGAGTTGACTCTCGTCGCTTCTGCCTGTGCCGTTCACGAGCAGCTCGCGTTGCCATTGGCTGCAGTTTCACCCTGTACCATCGTAGCATCGTACCAGGCATCTTCTTGAGACGGCTTGGAGTTCCCAAGTACGCTTCTCGCAGCCCGTTCTAAGGAGTCGGCTATATTTTGTCACTGCGAGGTTGTATTATCAGGAGTTGGATCATTCCGCAGCAGTTGAGTTAGGTGGTTGGAGTAGGCGTCCCCTACCTCTGTGGTCCGCAGTTTACCGATGTCCAGATTTCGTTGTGCCTGGTTACGTACGTTTTTCGCCATGCTTAGCCTTGGGAAGTGATCGGAGTCAATGTTCGCACCTCTGATCATCGATCGGTAAATTCAGCCTGCATACCGACATGTCAAATAGCTGGTTTAGGCTGATTAGCTTCGCAGCGCACACTGTGAGATTTAATCAATCTGGCGTCTCGAAATTAAAAAAAAAAATGTTTTCGTAACTCGCTCATATTTTTTTTATCGTGAGAAGAGACCCCAATTGTTACGAAAACAAACACAAAAGAGAATAAAAAAATGTCATTGGCGTGATAACAGCTATCAAACACGAGCAATTTCATAGCATGAAATAATTGATTTTCAAGCTTGCATTGATCACAAAAGTTTGAGTGATCAGGTCGAAGTTGTGAGTGTTTTTTTTGGCCTAAAATATTTTTTGTATTAAAGGTTATTACTTAAACTTAAAATTTTTTTTTTATTCAATATTTATTTTTGCACTCAAGTATTTTGAAAAAATTGTTTTATAACCACCTAAAAGGTAAGACAAATTTTAAAGCTTTCAAATTTTTGATAGACTAGAACTTCCAAGTCCCACGGAGTTCCGTGATGGGAATGCCACCAGAATCTTTGTTAATGTGCCCAAAACAAATTTAAAAAATAAAATCCTGCCCATTTTTTGCCTTTTTTTAGTATGAGTGAAATATCGCGAGAGGAGCTATTTTGGATTTGGTTGAGCAAGGTGAAAATAGAAAAAACAGAAGCGGTCGAAAAGCACGTTATATCAATTTTTGGACCAGATGTTGACGATACCAAAATTAAAGATCGTATAAAAAAGATTTGCTTCCAATTTCAACCGCGATGGAGCAAATCTCACCGAGATAAAGCAAGATTTATGCATGACAATGCTATTTGGCTAAGTTAAAAAATTTCTGCTGTTGATTTTGCTCTTGATCACGCACCATCAACTTCAAAACAAATTCCGCAACGCGGAAAGCGAGAAAAGAGTTTGCTGAAAGTGCTTCGAGTATACAAAAACGGAAATGCAAAGAGTCAATATCTTCATGCATTCTTCCCATAGGAAACTTTTCTGAAGAAGCGCAAGAAGCACGCAATAAAGAGTCGAGACAGTATCGCGAACTATTCACAAGAAAAACGTCCCGAGTTGACACCAACATAGATTTATTGCATAGGTTGCTTATCACGTCAGACCCTTTGATTGCAAGTTTACGTTTGCCCCCAAAAACCAAGCGTTCTACTTTACCTTCTGAGGTCATTGCACTTTTGTCTGACACCCAACTAAATGATGAATTTGATAATTTAGCATAAAAAACATTGCTTGCAGCACTCTGGAATTTTTATTTTTGTATAAATTCCTTATTTTTTTTTATTTCTACTTTTCGCTTTTTACTTTTGTATAATTTGTATATAATTTCTTTATTTTGGTTTTTGATTAATATCTTATTTTGATTATTTTCCATTCTTTTAAGAACTTTCGTCGAATTTTTTAGTTTTTCCTCTTTATAATGTTTTAGATATCAATAAATTTAACATTGAAACAACATTAACTTTTTATTTTTTTCATTTGCAAAGAATCATCGAAAACTAAAGTTCGAAACTTGAAGCATTTTATAGAAATGGTTGTATTTGGGTACTTATATCAATATATCGACAAGTTTTAGTTAGAAGAGAAAAAAAGAAGAAATATTGAATATAAATGTGTAAAAAAAAATTGTCCCCAACTAGTGTTTTTGAGGATAGTTCGGAACTAGTCCCCTTTGACACTAGTTGGAACTAGTTATTTTTCACCATATTGAAGCTTATAATCTCCTTAACGATCGTGCCAAATTTCAAGTCGATATCTCTAAAACTTCATATAAAAATTAATTTTGAGACGCTAGATTGACTAAATCTCACACTGTGCAGCGGGAAGAAACATGGCAACTTGCAGCCAAGGTGCGGACAAGATTGAGCAGAGCGAAAAACGCGCGTAAACAATCACAAAGAAAGCTGAATATCGTAAAGCTGCAAACCCCAGAGATAGCTCTCCCAACTACTACGATACAAAGCATCTTCTTCTGATGTTCCCGATACAAAGTGGTAGCATATTGTGCGTTCCATGGAAACCGCCGCAACAACCGTGATAGGATATGAAAAAAGGCGCTCAGACGAATCCTTGTACAATGATGAATGTCGCATAGCGTCTGAGAAATACGATCCATCTTATAGAGCAAAGCTACAGCCAATTGTAAACCCGAGCTGTTAGGGAACTGCACAAGAAGACTGTAAAACAGGCGAGACAGCTATTTAAGTGAAAAAAACATCAGATGAAGGAACGGAACAACGAGAATATAGAGCGAACCAAGGATAGAGGTGAGGCCCGGAAATGTTACCAGAGAGTAAAAGCAAAAAGGAACGGTAATTAGCTCCGCTCCTGTAAGCAAAAAATTAAATCTGGTTACAGATACGCAGAGTGTGTTGGAAATATGGAGAGAACACATCCAGCAACTGCTGTGTTCAGAAGGCAATACACGTGAAGGTATCACGCCAGTTGTTGATGGCGGCCTAGATTGCCCACCACCAAGTCAAGCAGAGGTAAGAAGAGCAATATCGCGACTGAAAAATAAAAAATCAGCCGGTGCCGACGGACTTCCGGCAGAGCTTTCCAAGTTCGGTGGCTAGGAGCTGATAACGAGCATGCACCAGCTCCTACGCACGGTTTGGCTTCACAAGAGCATGCCCGATGATTGAAATCTAAGCATGTAATGTCCGGAAAAAAGGTGATCCAAGTGTGTGCTCCAAATACCGCCGGATCTGCCTTTATCCTATCGCATATAAGGTTCTGTCGAGTGTGCTATGTGAAAGACTAAAGCCAGTGTTATTCAACCTGATCGGGCCTGATCAGTGTGGTTTTAGAACCGGTAAATCAACAACTGATATTCACACTGGAAAATCCTGGAAAATACCCAAGAGAAACAACTCGACACGTACCATATTTGCGTCGCTTATAAAGCAGCCTTTGACAGACCGATACGGCAGAAACTACTAGAAGCCATGGCCAAGTTTGGTATTCCAGTGAAGCTGACACGCCTGTGCGGAATGACGCCGACTGACACGTAGTCTTCAGTGATGATTGGCAAGGACCTTACGGAGCCATTCTATACCAGACGAGGCCTAAAACAAGGCGATCTCTTCAACATAGTGGTCTTTGATAGCTCAATGGAAGCGATGTAAATGGCAACCCGAAGGTGCTGGGTTCGATTTAAATTTCGACTTCTCCAGCCAACAAAAATCATCCTACATGCTTCCACTACAAAAAAAAAAACAATGCTAAAATGCTACAGATTGCACAATGACCTAGGAGAAAAGGAAAATATTTATCAACAACTTAAAAATACATCAATAAAACCAGCTGGCGCCACCTCTTGGAGGGAAATGGTGGTTAAAACTCAAATACAACAATAACTAGAAATTGTTGACATAAACCTTGTTATCTACAAAGGAACGAAACAGAGTTGCCAACAATGATCTTAAAAGTGGATTATACATGCCCGATCGAATGCCGACAAATTGAAAAATCGGTATAAAAAAATATCACCCCAGCTACTTCCTCCAGCTGTTACAACAACAACAACAACATCTTCAACATAGTGATGGTGATGTTAGCGAGGAATGCTGCAGTAAATACGACTGGCAAGATGTTCAACAAAAGCCAAATGATATTCGCGTATGCTTATGACGTAGACATCATCGATCGAAAACTGCGGGATGTGACTGCTGCATTCTCAGGTATACAGATGGAATCAGAGATTGGTAGAAAATTTTATCTACATTGGCTCCGTCATCAACAATACAAAAATGTCAGCCTCGAAATCCCGAGAAGAATCAAGCTAATAAACGCTAAAACGGACTATTCAAGCGATTTAATGACAGGGCCCTCCTCTACGAACAAAAATCAAGCTATATAGATACTGGTGCTACCTGTCTTGATGTACGGTTCAGAATACTGTGTTATGACACAAGCGGATAAATCGGTTGTGGCAGTATGCGAGAGAAAAATACTCCTTAAAATATAGGGGCCCATCATCGTTATCGGTAAGTATCGGCGTCGTATGAATCATGAGCTATACGACCTGTACACTGACATTGACGTGATCAGATGCATTAGGGTGCAGCCGTTGCGTTGGCTACGTCATATTGTACGCATGGGCGAAAATGCTCCTGCTCGAGAAGTCTTAGACAATGAACTCTATGGACAACGTTACTGAGAACAACAAAAATCTTGTGCAATTCTGTCCGATGGACACATGCATGCCCAAGGGCTTGTGTGTGTATTATGTTGGCATGTTGTGCGCTTCGAGGACGCTTTCTTCGCACCGTTGGGAAAAGTTCTCGTTAGCTTTGAGATATTTTCTTCCCTTAAGGGTTGTGATGAAAGAGGAGAAGGCACAGCAAAGGGCGCTGACAAGGTACAATGGTTATTGTCGAAATTACGTCATACGCCTAACCTGCTGTCAACAAAATACATATCACAACTCTTAAATAAAAACTTATTGGCAATAATAAATAATTGCCAATAGAACTGATCTTAAACGCAATCTAAATTTTTAAAAAGACTAACTGACTCGTTATATTGGATTTTCGTTATACTCAGTATTCGTTATACCAAGCTTAGACTTTATTAATTTCAGTGTTTATTAAATTCCATGCTGGCAAATTGATTATGAAATCCTTGATTAAAACCTATTATTTAACATATCTATCGAATACATAGATTAATTATATTCCATATCATATCAAATTGTAGTCAAACACTTATCGTTTATATAACGTGTAAGTGTGTGGGATACCAAGCACACGCATGTTTTATATCAAATATCATTACGCAAACATACCAACAACATTAACAGTGTTTTTTCCCACCCACCTATAGATTCTTATTAAATTTAATTAATTGGTATTTACACTTGGTTTATGAATCTTTTATCTAACCCAAAGACTAGACATCTTTTAATGAAAATTTTGTAACGGGCATTCAATTAATATTACTCTTAATAATTTTCAAATATTCCACACATTTATACAAACATGTTGTTATACGGATATTTGAAACAGATTATCTACGAATGTAAAGAGCATAGGGAATCCCCGTTCATACTATTTGTAAAGATTCAATTTCCCATCTTTGACATATTTATACTGTTGCAATTCATTCTTGTCATAATTAAATTTGATTAAATTACAACCTTACAAGAAGAAAGAAGCATTCTATTGTTTTGATATTTATCAAAAACTCATTAGGCAAACAAACATATAGATTGTAAAGTACACACACAATTACACCAGAAGTACAATGAAATGCGTGTATATACGCACAATTCTATATACATAATTTGCTATAGATCTATGTATGCATAGACGTTTATGTGTATTTGGCATATCTATGTCTGGCGACATTTGTGTGCGTCTAGTTTCCCTGGACATTCTTATTTATACGCACATATACAATGCTAAAAATCTAGACATCGAATTTATGCCATTCGACTCCTTCTCCAATACGAATTCGAAAAAAACAAATAAAATTGAAAAGGACAATGGCGAGTCTGAAAGCACAGAATGAGATGTGTTGCGATGGTAATGGTTCACTGGGGTTGGGTTACAAAGAAAACAACCCAGCACTACGTTCAAAAAAAAAAAAAGAAAGAAACCTGATCGCACAACAACAATAGGAACAATTTATCACACTCTAACAACCACTTGAATGCAATTATTTTGTCATCGTACGTTTCCTAATTGAATATTCCGACACCGCATTGGATGAAGAATGCGAGGACAAAGTACCTACTTGCACATTTTCCTGTGTACTCGTATTCGAATTAGTCTGTATTCGTGTACACGATTGTACACTTCATCTGGTGTGTTAGTTTTCAATTGTGAGATGTCACAATTGTATGTCAAAGGCTTTTCATTACTTGAAAAACTAATTTCGACTATTTTTGTAACCATAATGGTAACGTATTTTAAACGTTCTAATGAATTGAATAATATTTATGATTATATGATGATTTATGACTTATGCCTGTCTGTCTGGAGTTAACATTTGCAAATGGGCTACATGGTCATGCCGCTACTGGTACCTCCCGTAAAAATGTACCATTCCGGCCACATTAGAAATCTAGTAATAATATCAATACGCCCAACGCGATCGTACCCAAATTCTGGGGTTTGGTAAAGCTACAGCTGGTTAAAGTTTTGGAGAAAAAACTGGAGTCTAGTCAAGCTCCATCTGGTATTCATTCAAATGTACCATTCCGCCCATTTTAGCAAGAGAGAAATAATATAAATACACAGAAGTAATATAATTTGTTAAGAAAAAACATTGTTAATTTTATTAGTGTATTAGTGAATGGATATTTGATATGAAACATGCATGTGCATGGAATCTCACACGCTTACACGTTATATGAACGATAATGTATTGAAGGATTTTCATTAGAATTGTTTGACTACAATTTGATATGATATGGAATATAATTAATCTATGTGTTCAATAGATATGTTAAATAATAGGTTTTAATCAAGGATTTCGTAACCAATTTGCCAGCATTGAATTTAATAAACACTAAAGTTAATACAGTCAGAGCTTGTTATAACGAATACTCAGTACAACGAAAATCCAATATAACGATTCAGTTAGTCTATTTAAACTTTTATAACACCCTTACAATGAAAGGTATAATCAAAATTGACAATGTTTATGACGATAACAACTTACTTACTTAGCTGGCACTTCTTTGTAATCCTATTGGATTATATACAGCACGTAGAAAAATATTATATGAGCTTTGATCTTCTGCGTTTCTTCTTCAGTTAGTCACACCAAGTTCGGCAAGGTTTTCAGTAACCTGGCCTGTCCAACAGAGTTTTGGTCCGTCCATCGAGTTCATTGTCGAAGACTTTTAGATCTGGATCATTTTAGTACATGCGTACAACATGACCTAGCCAACGCAACCACTGCACCTTAATGCGTTTGACCATGTCAATGTCAGTGTAAACCTTGTACAACTTATGATTCATGCGACGCCGATACTCTCCGTTAACTATGATGGACCCATATATTTTACGGAGTATTTATATCTCGAATACTGCCAGAACCGATTCATCCGCTTGTCTCATAACCCAGAATTCTCTTTTCATCAGCTTACAAGAGTAGCATGTGGCTTTTGTTGAATACTGTGCTACTTGTGTTTACTGCAGCTGTTTTCATTATTACTCCCATCACTTTGATGAGGAGGTCACACCATAGGCCGTCGACTATAGACTATAGTCTGGTATAGAATGGCTCCGTAAGGTCCTTGCCAATATGTACTGAAGACTCCGTGTTAGTCATCGTCATTCCGCAAAGGCGTATAAGCTTCGCTGGAAAACTAAACTTAGCCATTCTGTCAAAGGCAGCTTTATAGTCAACGAAAAAATGGTCGATGTTCTATTTTTGTCTTTTCTAGGATTTGCTGAAGTGCGAATATGTGGTCAGTTGTTGATTTACCAGGCCTAAAGCTACACTGATAAGGCCCGATCAGGTTGAATAACGTTGGTTTTAGTCTTTAACATAACACACTTGACATGACCTTAAATGCGATGGGTAGAAAGGCTGATCCTGCACACACATGGTTCACCTTTTATCAGCCCAGGACCAATACGCTTAAATTCCAATCATCGGGAATGCATTCGTTAAGCCAAACCGTGCACAGGAGCAGGTGCATAGTCGTTATCAGCTCATAGCAACCGGACTTAAAGAGCTCTGCTGGAAGTTCGTCAGCACTGAAATATTGCTCTTCTTACCTCGGTTTTACTTGGTAGTGGGAAATTGGCGTGATACCTTCACGTGCGCTGTCTTCTGGAACCAGCAGCACACATATGCAGCACATTCTGCGTATCTGTAACCAGATTTCCATACTTTGTCTTATTGGAGGGGAGCCCAGTACCGTATCCTTTTGCTTTTATTTTTGGTAAAATTTTCGGGCTTCACCTCTGTCCCTGTATCGCTCTTTATACTCGTTCACCCGTTCCTTCATCTGACTTTTTTTTTGGGCTTAAATACTGTCTCGCCGACAGGCCATGTCATGATGATGCGGAAGATCCTGAGTTCGATTACCGCTGCTAGTCATCTTCAATTTTCTTTCATTGCCGGCCCCCTCGCTGTTGTCGACAGCAACTTCGTAGTATAGTGTCGAGTCTATCGGCATGTCTAGTAAAAACCTACTCAAACACTGACGATCGCATTCGGCGATAAACAAGTAGGTGCCGTTATTGTGAATCTAAAGATAGAAAGCGTGTTAATTCACAGCAATGCGAGAAGCAATTCCATACCTCATTAATGGGATGTAAAGGAAAATTAAGTTGTTTTTAAGCTGTCTCTTTGTGCCGTTTCCTAACAGCCCGAGTTACAATTAGCTGTAGCGTTGGCCTATAAGCAGCTTCCTGTTCCTCAGACGCTATGCGACATTCATCATCGTACCAGGATTAGTCTGAGCTCCGTTTTTTATATCCAAGCAGAAGAAGAGGCTTTGAGTTGAAAGAGCTGGTTGGAGTAGGCAGTGACTATCTCTGGGGGCTTACGGCTTCGCGATGTCGATCTTTCTTTGTCTTTCGTAATGTGATTACTTATGACCGTCGGGCCATGCGCTCTAATCGATAATATTGAACCGCGAGATAAGATATCGGAGACTGTCGCGAGAACGCATGTTCTGTTCATCTCATCTTAAGGACGGCGGTGATGTCAACCTTATATTTTTTTAATACATCCGTCAGTCGGAAAGTGGCACCTTCTCCATAGAGAGTCCGGACGTTCCAGGTGCATATTCTTAAATCATGGTTCTTATTAGGTTTGCGGGGTCGTCAACATTTGGGGTTTCCGTTTGGTACTTTTTCCGTTTCGTGTTTTCATAGCCGGTAAAGGACCTGAAAGCGGCTTGCTAGCCCAACCATCAGGGTTTGTCGCTCACTTTCCGCCGTTATTCATGATTAAAATATCACGAACAATGTTGCCCAAATGCCATCACGAAGGAGGTTGTTAGTCGGCTAGAAATGCAAGATTCACATCACATCCCCAACGGCACCGTTCAATAGACACGAGCCTCTTTTTGGAGTATTAGGCGAATTATGGTTTCGGGTAACACTAGTATTGTCAGTATCCGAATTAGCAACCCGTGTAGGACCAGCCGCGGCATAGTGGTTAAAACAGGCAACTACCACGCGGGAAATCCCGCGTTCGATTTCCGCCTTCAGTCATCTACATTATTCTTTCATTGTCGGCCCCCTCGATATTGTCGACAGCAACGTCGCAATTAAGTGCCGAGTCAATCGGCATGTGTCGATAAACAAGTAGGTGCCGTTTGTGTGAGTCTAAAATCGAAAGCGTGTTAATTCACAACAACGCAATAAGCTTTCCCATACCTCATTCATGGGGTGTAAAGGGAAATAACGTTTTTTTTATGTAGGACTATGTATTGCATTTTCGCAAAATCTTTCTTTCAAGTTATGTCAAAAGAAAGTTTTCTTCAGTGCCATGAAGGCTATTTTTTGACAACAATTTAGTGTGTCATAATAGTCGTGTCGAATCCATTCTATTTATTAATCCATCAAATTCGAACATATAAACCACGGGCCAATTTTGAACAGTCCAACTCATATACGAGCATAGTCCCGATTCTTTCGCGATAGTACAAAAACCCACAAATATCATTCACAAACATCCAGGAGCAGTAGGCAAATTGAACATGCCCGGAATTGAGTTTTTCACCATCCCCTTGCACATTTAAGGGCGTAGAGTGAATGTAGGGAGCACTTTGATACAATGGGATAGGGCCATAGGAAGTATCAGCATTTATATTAAAACCAATATGTGATGCCCCGTTAATGTAATAATAGCCTATGTGCCGTAGAAAATGTGTTATTTTTGGCTGTTGCTATAATGAAAGGACGATATATATCCTGACCTTAAATATTACATATCGTCGCTGCAATATACCAACACAGTCATGAATTTTTCAGATACTTATTTGTAAGTAATATTGTTAAGGCCATTCCTAACACCAACTAATACATTAGGTGTATTTCAGCATAAAAGGAGGTCACCAAGTTGTTATGTTTGGCTTTTTCATTGTCTTTTTGATGATATTAAATTAGTATTTTATTGTACGTCCATTATTTAGTTTTAATTTTTGGTGTTTTTTAATGAACGATAGCAAGATCACCTAGCCTCATTTCTTAATTTTAAATATCCTTGTTTGGTTTACCCTGGGACCGACCGTGGCATAGTGGTTAAAACACGCGACTACCATGCGGGAGATCGCAGGTTCAAACCTGGCTCCAGTCATCTTAAAAGAAAAAATAAATAAAATTTTCTTATTCTTATTTTATATTTCAGCATAAAAGGAGGTCACCAAGTTGTTATGTTTGGCTTTTTCATTGTCTTTTTGATGATATTAAATTAGTATTTTATTGTACGTCCATTATTTAGTTTTAATTTTTGGTGTTTTTTAATGAACGATAGCAAGATCACCTAGCCTCATTTCTTAATTTTAAATATCCTTGTTTGGTTTACCCTGGGACCGGCCGTGGCATAGTGGTTAGAACACGCGACTACCATGCGGGAGATCGCAGGTTCAAACCTGGCTCCAGTCATCTTAAAAGAAAAAATAAATAAAATTTTCTTTCATTGTCGGGTCCCCTCGAATGTTGTTTGACAGCAACTTCGCAGTATTAAGCGTCGATTCAATCGTCGTGTCTAGTAAGAGCTTCTCAAAAACAGTGACGTTCGCATTCGTCGATAAATAAGTAGGTGCCGTTAGTTGTGAATCTAAAAATAGAAAGCGTGTTAACTCACAACAACGCGAGAAGCTATCCCATACCTCATTCATGGAGTGCAAAGGGAAATTCAGTTAAGTTTGGTTTACCCTACTCAATTTGAACAGAGTGTCCCTACACCACTAGAGGGTCAGATAAATATACATGCCCAAAAACACTCATACACCCACACACACCTACTGGCATTTTTACTTGTACGTGCATACATTGTGTATGACAATAGATCATCAAATTTGTTACGTTACATTCTGTATATTTCATTGCTTCAGCCCATCATCGTCACTGCTCGTATCACCAACGAAACCATTACAGACACATTCCTAGCATCTTGTGGGGACGGAGACGGGGCAAGAACTACAGTGTACCCGGATCTAATAGTGGCTCCATAGACATCACGCACTCACAAAATACTTCAGAGTACACCAACACACTTACCCACTCCGGTGTACACGTGCATATGTATTTGTAATTGAGGAACATGCATTCGAAACCTCAATGAATGTCTCTTTTCTGCTTTGTTTCCTTCGCTGCTAATGTTTGGGTCGTGATGACCAGTCCAATGTTGCAACATTCACTGTGGTCATCACTGCCGCCTGGTACATGACACACACGTTGCCTTCGCTTGACGCGTCCCAAGTTATAACCATTTTCAGCATGCGCCATCTTTGTAAGCTTTCTATTACTGATAGTTAATTGCGTTTCTTTTAATGTTCTTCGCTGAGTTTCTGCTTCGCCCGCTGACGGCCCACAATGTTATCACATGTTCGCGTCTCTTGTCATGACAGTTGCAGTGGATTTTCTAGGCTGAACTGCCCACTCTTCCTTTACGGTTCAATTTATTTGTCAAGTGTATTCAACGGATGTCATTGGCTTGTGCATTGAACGTTGTAAAATTCGAGTATGCGGTTACAAGTACAAATTTGCTACAGACGGTTTCGGAAGACAGCAGCAATTAAGGGCTTTAAGGAATTTCTTTAGGGGTTATTTAAATAATTTTTAAACCTTTGGTATTGAAAACCTTACACAATTATCTCCTGATAATTTACCCTGTTGAAGTAGTGTCGAAAAGGCCAGGCGGAAGTAAGGTGTTACAAAGATACCGACTCGCCAACTACCCAAACTCCCCAAAAATTAACCTACTATGAGAAATTTACAAATATGATTT
Organism: Muscina levida; assembly: GCA_964034835.1. NCBI lineage: Eukaryota > Metazoa > Arthropoda > Insecta > Diptera > Muscidae > Muscina > Muscina levida. Next base: position 83,462,572 of record OZ035882.1, read on the forward strand.
CACTTTTCGAGCTGGTTCGTTTTTATCAATGTGTACATGACCTAGGCAACGCAACAGCTATACCTTGATGCATTCGATAACGTCATTGTCGGTATATACCTCTCACAGCTCATGATTCATACGAAGTTGATACTATCCGTTAAACATGATTGCTCCCTATATATTACGGATAATTTTTCTCCCGAATACTGCCACTACCGATTCATCAACTTATGTCATTACCCAGGTTCTGTGTCGTACACCAGGACAGGTGCATTCAGTAACTGGAAGAGATGGTTTTTGTTTCGCCGAGAAAAATCTAGGTCATTACATCGCTTGCTAAGTCCGCAATAGCAGATTTGCAAGCAAGATTCTTCTCTCGATTTAAATGCTGATATTATTTAGTTTATTGATCTTCAACTATGAAGATGAGGATTGTTTGTTCGTTGAAACTAATAACTTCGTTTTGTCCTGATTTACCGTTAGACCTACCGATAACTGTTTCTATATTTTCATTGGAGTGGGTTTATTTTACCCCTTTTGAAGAGCCTGGCATATCAATTTTCTTTTTACATCTTTAAGAGAGTGACAGAGGTTACCCCAAAGTAAATTCAATGAAACTACATGAAAGAAACAATTTTTTTTTATATTTCTGAACCTTAATTCTTCGAAAAATATCCTAATTTTTTTGTGAGTGGGCGGAGTTGTACATTTGGGGGCGTGTCTAGACTTCCAGATTATCTCTCCAAAACTTTATCCTGTTATAGCTTTACTAAATACAGAATTTGGGCACGATCGCGTTGGGTGTTTTGATATTATTACTCCATCTCTAAAGTGGGCGAAGTGGTACATTTGTATGGGAGGTACCAGAAGGGGCATGTCTAAACTTCCAGATTTCGGCTGAAGTGCAGAAAATAAGGCGGGAGCCCGATTAAAAAAAAATATGCCATTGTGTTCGTCTTGGTCCCCTAACATCGGAATGGTAGGTCAAAGTTGGCGCTCAGACCCATGGGGCCCGGGGAGTCAAAAAAGGGGCCCCTTTCGGTTCTATGATGATTACTCCATCTTTAAAGTGGGCGGAAAGGTACATTTGTATTGGAGGTACCGGAAGGGGCGTGGGTGACTTTCAATTTTTTTTACGAAACTTTATTCTGTTATAGCTTTACTAAGTACAGAATTTGGGTACGATCCCGTTGGGTGTATTGATATTATAACCGATTTCTAAAGTGGGCGGAATGATGTATTTGTATGGGAGGTACCAGAAGGGGCGGGGCCATGTAGCCCATTTGCAATACCGTACGTAGTTTTGGGGAAATATTAACTCTTGCAAAATTTCAAAACATTTGGTTGCGTCTTTCGAAAGTTATCGTGTGTACCTGCCGGACGGCCAGACAAACAGACAGACGGACATGGGTCAAACGACTTAAAAAGTCATGAATCGAATTTGGTTGAAAGGAACCTAGGGTCTAAAGTGACTCCTTCTTTGTGTTACACTTTTGAGTCGTATCAAATGATATATACCCTCATCCCTAAGGGTGATGGTATAAAAAAGCCACAAAACAAAAGCACCGTTTTATATTGATTTTACGTACAGTACGATGAGAAAAATATCCAAATTTTATACAATTTGTATGTGGGTACCCGGGTACCCCTGTCCCTGTCTTCTCCATCTGGAGAAGATATTTTTTTGTCACTCGCATAAGGGTTAAACTGATTTCTTCTATATACCTTTGAAGGCTGCAGTCAAATCCCGCAGTTTTCGGCTGATGATGTCTATATCACCACCGTACACAGTAGCAAACTCGTATAGCTTTTGAGGAATATCGTAACAGTGGGTCTCATGCATAAAACGTGAGCTTGAGCTCGGACTCGATTTTTTGAGTAAAAGGTGCTTGTCGTATGCATTATAAAATTTGATCTATTTGCTTTTACTGACTGCTCACATTTGATCTCGTCTTGCTCAGTTTGAACTATGTTAGATGTGCTTGTGCTCATTTTCATATGCATAAAAACAAGCTTTTGCTTTCTTTAGCGAGCTCTTGCTCAAATTTCTTTGAGCATGCCTTATAGTTGACTCGCGTATACTAAAAAGGAATCATAGCCGAATATTTTGATTTCGATTCTATATTTTGTGAAGCTATAGCAGGACAAAGCTTTAGAGAAAAAAACTGAAAGTCTAGCCGCGCCTCTTCTTGTAATAATTTTAATGTAATAGAAAATTTTATGTTTTACTAAGGGTGAGGGTATATGTATGTCGGGTTGCCCGACTAAATCTTTCTCCCTGGTTTTTATTATATTTTTCCCCGTTAATTCAATGCTAAATTTTTGCTTATTGGTAATGCTTGGTAATTGACTTTTTTTCTGGAATATATTTTTTTTATATTTTTCTACTAAAAATTTAGAAATATCGTCAGTTTCTATTTTATTATTATTATTATATGATTATACTTCTACTTCACTTTCACTTGACGACATGTTTGCGCTTCAATAACAATTAGATGTTTGATCTTCCTTTGCTCAAGTAATTGCAATTGGTTTGAACTCATTTTTATGCATACAAAATTGAGCAAAAGCTGTTGCTGTTTGATTGAACTCGACTTACGAGCAATTGCTCACCTGACTCAACTCAGCCCTTTCACTCATTTTTATGCATGAGACCCAGTGTTTACTGCAGCTTTACTCTTAATCATCTTCGTAGTATACTCGTTTGGCTATTATTGTTCGTGGTACTCGTGTTTACTGCAGCTTTCCTCTTTATTATCTTCACCGCAATGTTGAAGAGATCGCATGGAAGGCTATCCCCATGTCTTAGGCGTCTGGTATAAAATGGCTCCGTAATGTCCTTGCTAATTTTCACTGGAAACTTCGTGGCAGTCAGGGTAATTTAGCAAAGGCGGATTAGCTTCGCAGGAATACCAAACTCGCGTTGTTATGAATTACCACGCTATCTTTATTTTTGGATCCACAACTAACAGCGCCTACTTGTTTATCAGCGAATTCGAACATCACTGATTGAGAAGCTTTACTACAAATGCCGACTGACTCGACACTATACTGTGAAGTTGCTGTCGACAACTTTGAGGGGGCAGGAAATGAAAGAAAAATGGAGATGACTAGAGCCAAGAACTGAACCATGGATCTCCCGCATGATAGTCGCGTGTTCTAACCATCATACCACGGCCGGTCGCAATAGTTGTACAGGATCTGATAAATCGGCTCCGTTTATACTATCTGTAACTGTAGCCATGGGTCATATATTATATCCCCACATTTAATGTTTCGTACACACCGCGTAAGTTTCCAAAATTAACTGCAGCTACAGGTTGCTTGACTAACTTATTATTGATACTAGAGTATCAGAGTACAATATTGAGTTTTGGCTATGGCTGGAGCTATCTCGGTTCAGGTGTTTGCTACGTTTTGATTAAAATCTATTTACGACGGTTGGAAGCAGAAGTAGGATAGCAACTAATAACATGCGGTCACCGTCTATGCCAGCGTCACGTCTAGTTTTTACAACCATCAGCGAACTCAAAAATAACCCGCTTCTAATTATATGGTCAATTTTTATCTGTCAATTGCCATATATATTTGTGAATATTCTTGTGCGGAAACCGCTACCATCCACTTCCGTGTTCAAGTCACCTGTGATCCAAGCTTAATATCTCCCTTAGGTAGAGAGCATACGCCGGAATCGAATTGGGAATAGAATTGTTCACTTGTTTCCACATCAACGAATTCGATTGATAACACTATGACACAATTTGATGGTCATTTTCTCGGGGTTGAACCAAACCAATTTCAAACGATAGCATTTGACCTCAGTAACAAAACCCTAAACTCCATTTTGCTCCACTACGTCACAAATTTTTTTTACAGTGGTTTAAAGTTTGATTTTTTTGGTTAAAAGTCGAATCAAAGAATATGAAAAATGTGAATATGTGAAGTGTGGAGCAAAATTGAGTTTAGGGTTTTGTTACTGAGTTTAAATGCTATCGTTTGATATTGGTTTGGTTCACTCCCGAAAAAGTGCGTTGCACTGTTTGCTCAAAAATAGACTTTTTAACATTTCATTAATATTTCATTTTGATTTTATTTTGGAACCTTTGACTCGTAGAAGTTATGTGTCTTCGATGACTCTTAGTGAAATTTCCCGGAGAATATTTCTATCGAAGATTCTAATCCTTGACCTCCGTCCAAAGTTTACTTTTAAAAAGTTTTTTAAAATTGGGCCAAAAATGTCCCATACGGGTGGCAGCTAGAGGGTTAAAATGTTCCGAGAAAATATTCCCCTGATTGTTTTAATATAGGTCCCCGAAGACATGAAATACCCCAAACGTATATTTACAGATGATTTTTTATTCTCTTTGATTCGTCTTTTGACCAAAAAAATCAAACTTTAAACCACTGTAAAAAAAAATTGTGACGTTGTGGAGCAAAATGGAGTTTAGGGTTTTGTTACTGAGGTCAAATGCTATCGTTTGATATTGGTTTGGTTCACCCCCGAAAAAGTGTGTTGCACTGTGTAATTTATGAAATTAAATTTATTTTAGCGATTTATATTTTTTATCAATTTAAAACCGTGATTTTTGGACAAAAAAATTAGTTTTTTTTAACTTAAAATGCTGCTACCATCGAAACTACCCAACCGAAGTTAAAAGTTTGTATAGAATGATTTTAGGGGAGTACACTATCTTTAATTGGAGACCACTCTTGTTCAAATCGTTGAACCCGTTTACGAATTATTCTCCAATAAGCTGATGCATCTCAAGAAAAATTTGCAAAATAGTTCAAAAATTCATATCTTGAAAACTAATCAGAGGCAAATTTTTTAAATCTCATATTCGTGTTTAGGTGGTCAAAATCTATACATAAAAAATATTTAGAACCCTGCAGCAGAATGACTGTAAACTAGTGTTACATACAAGCATATGAGCATTTATCCTTACAGTCTTTTAAAACACACTATATCTTTATGTATTAGGCCATACATATACTATATGTATGAATGTTATACACACGTCTTACATATATGTATGGCGTAGTCAAATATCATCATGCATAACAGTCAAGTATCATACCGTACATTAGTGACCATTTGTCATAGTCTGAGGAAAACAAAGACATCAAAATTGTTGTCTTGGCAAAATCATTGGAATTTGCTCAATGGCGATGATAATTAGGCAACTATTAATGAGGGCTAGGGAGGAAATCATTACGTTCTTTTCAAGTGTCTATACGGTCAGTTTGAAGGGGAGGAAGTGAAACTCGGTTAGGCCGACAATTTCCATGTCAGGCAAATTTTGGTCATTGTGCAATGTAATTGAATTCTTCTGTACTTTCATGTGAATAATAGACTAATTACTCATTAGTTTTATAAAAGGAAATAGTTGGTTCAATATATGTGTAATCATAATCAAACTTAACTCATTACATAATGACAGTTTTTAGGCACCATTAGCCACTTGACGAAATATGCTAACAGAATTTTTATTTTTCTCTCTAATGAAGCCTAAATTTAAAAATATAATATTAAACATTGTTAGCAAATAATTCACACTACTGGTAAGTTATTAGCTACCAAATTGAATTCGTTATTTTTCGGCTTTTCTTTCCTTTTGCTGCAGCACAGAAAATTTAAAAAGCCCCAGAAGACCTTTTCTTTTCCCCCCAAATGTTACATTCGGACACAGCTTTATTAAAGTTTTTGTTGCGCTTTTTTTGTGTGGCGGAAACGGAAGTAGCTATAGAAGAAAAGCACAACGGAGGGTAAATTTGGTGGCAGCAAAATAGAAGAGGAACTAAAGTACTAAAAAGAATAGATTACGTTATCCACACTTTCGTGCAGACCGACTAATCATTTTGTACATTTCCTCTTATTTGACGTTCTCTGGTTACATAGATGTGGTGGTTATTGTGTTTTTAACAAAGAAAAAAATTAAAAAGGAGCGAACTGGATTTCCCGTTTTTTTTTTGTTGCCGGTTAGAAGGTTTCCTTTTGTGCTTGCATTTGCACTAGTACTTGGCCTTTGTTTTGTCTAAACGCAGTCTGGCAGTGGGGGCCTTTGCTCTATCCTCTGCGGCAGGTTTTAGTATTCATAATCGCTTCAATCTCTCGCAGACAGGTTGGATGGTCAAGCGTCACCGTCAGTGCTGCCAGTCTATTGTCTTAGTGCCTTATATTGTCGTGTGGAGTATGTGGCAGGGCTTATTTTATGTAGGTTCACGGAAGGTTCATGGGTAATTGAGGAACGAGGGTTGTATGATAAGATTGATTGCAATGGGCAAGGCTAGTGGAAAATGGCAAACTTAGCCTTAATTCAATTTTGTGTAAATCCATTTTGTGTACACGAGGAGTACTGGTTGCAAATTCTTTGTATATAGTAACAAGTTCGTTATCCATGAGCCGAACGAGACTATCTTACGCCAACACTTTCCGTTAAAGCACAGTCAAGGTGTCACATCAAAGATGCTAAAATATGTGTCAATTGAAATGGGCCCTTTTAGAGTTCTTTTACTTCACTATAATATAGTTTTTCGTTATTGGTAATAAGCTTCCCTCTGATCTGATGTCAAATACTCACTAATGCTTACCTCACATGTACCTTAATTAAAGCACAGTTAATTTTCATTCTATAATATCCCTAGACTTTAACTGAGTGTCTATTTAAATTAAGACCATCATAATTGATATCATCTATTGTACTTAACAATTTTATTTCCTAGCGGATATTGTTTATATCAATGCGTTAATTTATGAATAGTCTATAATTCCAGTTCATACGGAAACTAGATCATCTGTCATTTATCCACTATGGTAATTTTCCCATTATACATTTTGCCAATAGTAATTCGACATTTATTTAATAATTTATGCACTCAAAGATTTTTTTAAAATCGTATTTATTTTTTGATTATTTTACTAATTTATTGCATAACATTTAAATTATGCCATTGCAAAAATCCAGCGTTAAAATAATAACAGCGACAGCAACAATAACAACAACAACAACATTATTGGAATATGCCCGCGGATATAACAAATTGTTGTTGCTGTTATTTTTATTGATAAGACTTTATTACATGTGAAATTTATCATTAGCAGAGTGGATGCAAAAACACAACAACAGTAACAACAACGACAACAACAACAACAACAAAGCGTTGACCATAAATATCTGCGGATGGCTATTTATGCTGGTACTGCGTTGCTGCCACATCTTGTCGTTAAGCAACAAACCAATATTTGCACTGGACATTTTGAATTGCATCCTATCAGTTGCATAATGCACTGGGGCCGCCGGGACCTCTTCCTCATTTATTAGTTGGGCACTGATAGAGTGGGAGTAGAGCGCGTGTAGTCGCATTCAGTTATTAATGTTATTATCGAGTACATTTAAATTTATTTGCCATCGCTCTTCTCTAAATGTGTTAAATTAACAGTGGAAAAGAAAATAGAACATACGATTAGAGAGAAATACGACACTAGTGAGGATATTAATCTATATATAAAACCAGTACAGAAATTTCAGTCAGTTAAACTGACTGATAAATACCATCACCCAATATAATATATTGTTTAAGTCTTGAGTTATTGAAAATAATCGATTTGTAATTAAAACCAGTTAGAAAGTTTCAGTCGGGCTACCCTTACATTTACCCTTACCCTCAGTAAAACAAATAATTTTCTATTTTATTGATATTATTACTCGATTTCGAAATTGGACGGAGTGGTACATTTATATGGGAGGTACGTGGAGGGGTGTGTTTAGGCTCCAGATTTATTCTCCATAACTTTATCCTGTTATAGCTTTACTAAATACAGAATTTGCGCATGATTGCGTTGGGTGTACTGATATTATTACTACATCCCAAAAGTGGGCGGAAAGGTACATTTGTATGGGAGGTACCATAAGGGGCGTGTCTAGACTTCCAATTTTTTCTCCAAAACTTTGTCCTGTTATAATATAACAAAATACAGAATTTGGGCACGATCGTGTCGAGTGTATTGATATTATTACCCTATTTCTAAAGTGGGCGGAGTGGTACATTTGTATGGGAGGTACCAGAAGGGGCGTGTCTAGACTTCCAGATTTTTTTCTCCAAAACTTTATCCTGCTTAAACTTTACCAAATACAGAATTTGGGCACGATCGCGTTAGGTCTTTTAATAATATTAATCGATTTCTAAAGTGGGCGGTACCAGATGTGTATGGGAGGTACCAGATGGGGCGTGAATAGACTTCCAATTTTTTTCTCTAAAACTTTATCTTGTTATAGCTTTACTCAAAATAGAATTTGGGTACGATCACGTTTAATTTATTGATATTATTTCTCCATCTCTATAGTGGGCGGAGAGGTAGATTTGTATGGGAGGTACCAGAAGGGGCGTGGCTAGGCTTTCAAAATTTTTCCCAAAACTTTATCCTGTTATAGCTTTACTAAATACAGAATTTGGGGACGATCCCTTAGGGTGTATTGATATTATTACTCGATTTCTAAAGTGGGCGGAATGATGTATTTGTATGGGAGGTACCAGAAGGGGCGGGGCCATGTAGCCCATTTGCAATACCGTAAGTAGTTTTGAGAAAATAATAACTCGTGCAAAATTTCAAAACATGTGGTTGCGTCTTTCGAAAGTTATCGTGCGAACCAGCCGGACAGCCACCCGACAGACAGACAGACAGACAGACAGACAGACGGACATGGCTCAAACGACTTAAAAAGTCATGAATCGAATTTGGTTCAAAGAAACCTAGGGTCTAAAGTGACTCCTTCTATGTGTTACACTTTTGGGTCGTATCAAATGATATATACCTTCATCCCTACGGGTGATGGTATAAAAATAAGTTGCATTTTGTCGGTGTTTGATGTTTTCTGTAATGCGTGAACCCTATTTCTATATTTCCTAAGAGAACTGACGTCAATAGCAAAGTTTTATTTTAAATTCGGTATTTGAAGGTAAAGTGGTTTATGAGTTACTAGCTGACCCGGCAAACGTTGTTCTGCCGTACAACTGCTGACTCGGCGAACTTCGTCTCGCTCTAAGTTAATGCCTTCATATAAGCTCCAGAGTAATATTAAAACACATATAGTTCAAATTTTAATGTGGCTTATTTGAATTTTATCGTAATCAGTGAAGAGCGGTCTGATAAACAATGATTTTCGATTTGTTTTCCGGCGCTAAAACAAACAATGAAAACAGTTTGCCAACACGCGAAAAACTGAGAAATTCGAGGTTGATCCCACAAACTTCCAATGATTGGCCTTGCGATTTATTGATTGTCATCGCAAAAGCCAATCGAATGGGAAATTGAATTCGCTAGAACTGTAAGGGATAATCAGTTGGAATAATAGAAATGCGAGGGATAAGGACTTAAAAAATTTGACGGGAACGTCATTAATCCAGTTGAAACATCAAACGGAATTTGGCCATTACAAAGCGCCAGTAGATATTTTGAAAATGCAGTAGCCGATGGGTCGTTTTGCAACGTGACTCTCATGTTCGTAGTTAATTTCAACTCCTTGTCATTCCGCCACAAAGACATTTATTTCATCAGCAGCAGTAGATTTTGGAATGGCGGGAAGCGTTTGACGAAAATCTTCAGACAGAAATATTATAGCTCCACCAAATCTTTTCGAATCACCTCATAAATCCTTCATCTTTTGGTCAACTGCCTCCAAAGGTCGTTGATGCGCTATAGTGCATTCATCCCAAATGATGGTTTTGCATTCTTGCAACAATTTCGCTGTCGCCGAACTTCTGGATATTGTGCCCAATGGCTTGTCAACTGTGAGAAGGTTCAACAAAGTGGCAGCAGATGGTGCAACAGCTAACGCAATTTGCGATCGATTGACCATCTTTAAATTGTGGTGATATTTACCCTCTCCATGGTAGATCATCAACTGGTATTGAAGTGCATCATATGACCGATGAGTCTCCCGACGCTTGAGAACAATATCGTGTGATTCCACATTCTCACCCTGCAATAGCTGTGAAGCCGTCGATATTCATATGAACAACTTTAAATGCAGTTATCTCCTAACAAAAATGTTCGATCGCAAAAAGGATACAGTTGAGTTCTCATCTTAAAATAGATTGGGATCTCACCTCGAAATGAGTAACACGCCGTCGATATTCATATGGAATGGTAAAAAGGTGGTTTACATGCATGTGATCTAATCGATACCTTAATTTTAAACCAAGGTATGTGTAAAATGAAAATATTACAGAAAACGCATTTAAAGTTTGTGAGTACATCATATAGATTGCACTTATGTGTTAAGTTAAAATATCCTAAATCTACTAAATCATGTATTCGAAAACCGAATTGTTTGAAAATGGTATTTTTCGAATAAACCGAAAACCGGTTTTCTGAAAAATTCAAGTATTTGAACACTATAATTGTATCCAATGCAGAAAATTTTGCAATTGTTCGATCATTTCGTGTTTTATCGAAGTAAAAATTGCACAACGTTGATCTAGCTCTATTGCCGAATCACCCACGAAATAGATCTGAAGGAACTTATGATCTTCGTTTGGTGGTGGTAACAAAGCGCCAGCTCGATGATGTATTTGCCCTTGAATCTGAATGTGTGGAAGCAATTTCGAGCAAAATGGGAGGAATAGTTTTTAATAATAACACTGACACAAAATCAAACATTTTCGGAAACACTCGAACGTTGGGCAAAACCTACCTCAGTTTACACTTTGCTTAAGATATTCCTGGAATATTTAATTTCATTAAATATTATGTCTTCGTTTCTTTTTTTTTAAGCAACAAAATGAAATAAAATGTTTTTGCGACCTATTTTGTCGTGAAAAAAATATTTTTCACTGAGCTAGGGGTTTACTCAGCTCCAAGAATACTATCTAAGCATAACTACGTTTCACAATAATCCGAAATTCTTCAGCAACACAACGAATTTTGCACCTTTACGTCGTCTGGAATCATCAAATCAAGCGATACAATGGAAGATTTCGTCGAAGGCATCCAAATCTTTCTATTTTTTTCTGGAATTTTCCGAGTTTTCGATTAAGAAGTTTTCTATTTTTCCACTCGAAAAGTGATAATTGTTCACATTTACATCGCCCAAAATTACCAAAACATACGATAAGATGCAAAATTGTTTCGAAAAACAATAAGAAATTTTTTTTTGGCATTTTCCATAATTTTCCAACTAAAATTTTCTATATTTCCATTTGAAAACCGACCAAAATTTAATTTTCGATTTTCCTCAAATCATGCGATGAAATGCAAAATTTTGCCGAAAAAATTTAAATTTTTCGATTTTTTCGGAATTTTCCGAGTTTTCCACCGAGAATTTATCTATTTTTCCATTCGGAAAGTCATTTCAGAAAATTATCCGAAATTTTTCGCAAGTTACATCGTTCAAAACTATCAAATCGTACGACAAAAACCAAAATTTCGTCAAAAAATAGTATTAAAATTTTTCGAATTTTTCCGGAATTTTCCGAATTTTCCAACAAAATTTTTTTATTTTTTCATTGGAAAAATCATTCGTAACAATTGCACACAAAATTTCATACAAAAAAGCAATTTTCGGTTTTTCCAATTTTCCGGCTTTTCCGGAAGCTTTTCTCAAAATTTTCTTTTACATAAACCTACTAATGGCAATTACGAACAAAAATTTCAGTAAAATCGGTCCAGCCGTTCTCAATTGATGAATTACTATACATTTTTGCCACCATTTTTATATATGAGTTATAAGCATTCAAATTAACATACCTTTTCTAGTATATATTCGGTTTATATTAGGAAATATTTGATGTTATATGGGCCAAATAAATGAACCAATTGCAATGAAATTTTTTCTCTGTGGTTCGTAGGCCTCTGTCATAAAGTAAACAAAGTTAGACAATGGGGCTTGGCACCGCCCACACAAACCGAAATTTCAATCGATCATATCTCACGAGCCATTAGAGTTATGAAGACGTGATTTTCTGCATATGTTACTGGTACAAGATGGATTAGGCCTCGCTGGGAAATGGGCGGTGCCACACCGTTTTTGAAAAAATCATTATATCGATCATATGAGACTGATCATTCCACCAACGCAAAACTGGTGAAGCTAGAGCCTTGAAATTTGGCATTTAGGTTCTTTCTGTGTCATAGATGCGTCGTAAGATGCGTTTTTATTAAAACTTTTACCCTTAGGGATAAAAAGTGGCAAACAGGGTCATAAAAAGTATCATTGTAATTGGCATGTATTTTGATGTAACAGCGGTGTTAGATATTAGAGATATGAAATTTGCACTTTTAGAGAATAAACGGAGATAAATGAGTGAGCATGGTACCAATCGCTAAAAGCAAACGGTTGAAGCTGCACCAGAATAAATGGTACTAATAGTTTAGAATAAATATTTTACAAACCTCGAAATTGCAAAACTTTATGATTGTTTTCCCTAATTTTTACGTTTGATGAAGTTTTTAGCCACCCATTATAAAAATATAATTAATAATTGACTGAGTTATAACCTCATAAGTGAGGAAGGATCCGAAAACCCGGGTTTTAAACAGTAAGGCAAGATTTTGAGTATGTTAGTAACTTTAGCATACAGTATCATACTGTACTCGACTAGACCTACAACATACACTACATCGCTCCCCAAGTTCCAAATGACTGTCACATAGTGTTATCATGTAAATTCATACCATGATCCTTATGTATAAAATAAATTTCTTATTTCATCATTTGACATTGTACCTCTCGTAAAGAAAAACAAAATCTATTTCCTTTTACACCCCATGAACGAGGTATGGGTGCTTCTCGCGTTGTTTTGAATTGACTCGCTTTCTATTTAAGATTCACAACAAACGGCACCTACTTGTTTATCGACATTTACTAGACATGCCGAATGACTCGCCAATATCGAGGGGGCCGGAAATGAAAGAAAAATGTAGATGACTGAAGCTGGGAATCGAACCTCGGATATCCCGTATGGTATTCGCGTGTTCTAACCACTATACCACGGCCGGCCCCAAAAAACAAAACCAAACTACGGCCAATTGTGTTGCTGGACCTGTTGCATGAACTATGTCCGCATGTAGAAAAGTGTTATATAAACTTTGACTTTGATCTTCTGCGCATTCTCTTCAATTCGTCACACCAAGTAATGCTAAGTTTTTCGTAACCAGGTCTTTCCTACGAAGTTCTGGATGCCATCTTCTACGATTGGGTTATGATTCATACGACGTCAATACTATCCTTTAACAATTATGGACCCATATTTTTTACGGAGAATTTTTCTCTCGAATACTACCGCAAACGGTTCATCCGCTTGAGTCATAACTCAGGATTTAGAACCATACATCAGTAAATCAGCTAAAATCAGTACCTGGTACAGCAGGATTTAAATCGCTTGCTAAGTCGGTAATAGCATTACATCGCAAGAGGGATTCTTCTCCGGTTTTCAAGCTGTTTGAAGCTGTTTATTTTATTGATGGCGGAACCAAGGTAAATAAAATCATCTTCCACTTCGAAATTATAGTTGGCAGCATTCACGCTGCCTACCAAACGAGTAGAATCTTTGTTCGTTAAAACTAATAGCTTCGTTTTGTTCTCGCTCGCCATTAGACCCATTTCGCTGATTTCTTCTATATACCTCAGAAGGCTGCAGTCACAACCCGCAGTTTTCGACCGATGATGTTTACGTCTACAACGTACTCAAGTAGTGTTTGGAGTTTGTTGAATATCGTGCCACTCGTTTTTACTGCAGCTTTCCTCATTATCAACTCCATCACTATGTTGAAGAAGTCACTCGGGGCATTGTTTTCGATATGGCAACATATTGTTATTCGTTTTTTTAAGGACAATTTTATGCTCATTATTCCAAAATTTCGTTAAGATATTTCAGTCCGTATGGATTTTACGCTATTTTTCATATAAGATATTATTTCTCCAAAAAATACGTTTTGACCAAATTTTTGACTTCCCTTGCCGGGGAATCTTTTTGCTGAACTGATCATCAAGATACCATTATCCGTTCAAAAGTTACAGAATTAATTTAAAAAAAAAAACCAAAAAGAAACCACTGTGCGATCTTGTGAAGGCAGGCAGACCATATTCACTACACTCTCAACTTGGGGCTCTTAAAAGAAAAAATCAATTTTTTTTTAAGAGCCCCAAGTTGAGTGTGTAGTGAATGTATTTTTAACTGTAAAATAATTTTTAAAATGTATTTTTAATAATAAAATAAAATAATGTTAAATAATTAAAAATAATTCAATTATAAAAAATATAAAAACAATGAGAACAAGGTGGTCTCCTCAATGCTCTTCTCCTGTCCAAACAAGGAGTCGTGGCCCATTTTTTTATTGCTGATTCTTAAAGCAAAAATTATGAGGAATCCAAAAAAAAATAAAATTAGCCGGAAAGTTTAGGAGCTTCTGTGGAAAATCGGAAAATTTCATTTTCATGGGAAAATTTAATTTTTATGGGAAAAAAGGTAAATTTCTGAGAAAAATTAGGAAAATTTTATTTTTCGATTAAAGCCTGATTCAATACCTTTCCAACGAGCTATCACTCGTTGCGATCGCTTTAGTAGTTTTTTTTTAAACAACTTTCAATGAGGTCCCTTATGTAGAATTCTTAAATTTTGTCACATGACAGTGGTGTACACCACAACTAAACCAGTCACTATAAACAAAAAAAATATGTAGGTACATTATTTTTTGCTGGGCAATCGATTGAGACTATTTATTTTAAAATCGGAGAGGGGTCGTCCAAAAATTTGCCAATTTTGATCGTTTTCGTATGGAATTGCTCTATTTTTTTTTAAATTTGTTTAGGAACTCTTGTGCTTTGTCTGAATGCCCTTCAATTGGCAAAGTCTGCCATACAATAATATCTTTGTCATGCGACAGTATTTTATGAACTGTCAGGGTCAACTTTTTCTGTGGATATAATTCTGCTAAAAGTGATGCAGTTTTCGAAGTATATTCTCCGTGTTTTTTAGAATCAACTTTTCCTTGCAGTTTAAAACATTTAATGTCGTTCCCATTCTCTTAACGATTTCACTGTTTATTCCAATGATTCGAGTTGCAGCCTCATCATTTTCAAAAAATCTCTTCTAAGTATTTCCATCGTTTGAGTTTCCGTATACGTACTTGGTGCAGTTTACTTTTAGTCCAATTTGTTCCGAAATCCTGTATTCGATTCTTTCTCATCCTTTCCTTATTTTTTTTTTTGGTGTATTTCATCAAAGTGTTTCCACTCTTGTGGAGGCATATACGTTAATTTTAACAAGAACTCTATACACATTATTCTTGCGTGCAATAGTGAGATTCCATATTCATAATGATCTTCGTTTGTAGAATCGTCTAAATTGTCGAAGTTCTTTTGCGTCTTTTTGCAAATTGGGCATGACAATGTTGATGTTGTATATGATAATTCGTTAACAACTTTTCCATCAAC
Source organism: Muscina levida (assembly GCA_964034835.1). Classification (NCBI taxonomy): domain Eukaryota; kingdom Metazoa; phylum Arthropoda; class Insecta; order Diptera; family Muscidae; genus Muscina; species Muscina levida. The sequence goes on from OZ035882.1 coordinate 83,477,988, forward strand.
CGTGGTCAGGTGGAACCCGTAACTACATTCAATGTATTTTCCTTCGCTGATTTCGAACTTTGTGGGTTTAATCTTGTTTATTTGTTCTTGAATGTCCTTCACTGCAGTTTTTATGAGGTCCGGCGATTCCCTTTTAAACTGAAACATTATTGGTCGACAATTTTCCAGTGTACGGAAATATCCGATTTCAGCCGCAAAGGAACAACAGACAAAGCCATAAACATATTTCCGTCTGATATTGTAGCGTCATAGGCAGATATTTTTTGCTTAACGCTTTGTCCGGATGATCTATCGCATCCACATTTACTGATCAATGACAGTTTCTCAGGGAGACTTTTTACCCAATTTTTAGGAAGGCTCTCCAACAACCGTTTTTCTGTATGGCTCATAAGATCCTTCATATTGGCATTCGCATAGACTGCAGTAATTCGTATGTCAATTTTCGATTATATATCACAAATTGCCCACACATGTATGCAACACATTTTTGGAACTATGTCTTTTTTTTAATTTTACTTGTAGCAAAAAAAGGGGCAAATACGGGCAGCTGGAAATGTTTGCATAAGGTAAAGGAACAATAAAAGAAATTATTTTATGGTTTTTGATATATTTTTTTATTTTCCATCAAAGTTGAGATATATTAAAAAAATGGATTGTTGGTAAAAATCGATTTACCTGCACAAACACAAAGCAAACAGTACAAATTACCTAAAAATGTTCTGTTATTTTTCTGAAAACTGAAAATCAGTCAACTATGAAGGGCTATATCTTCTGAACAAAAGAATTTGATTGTAATAAGGGTAATCATTGGACAATCCCCTGTAAAATAGGTTCATTAGAAATTTTTTAGGGGCACATCCATTTTTTTAGCTACCTTATTTGATCTGCAGGCGCCACTGTGCGTCGTCGATGATTTGCGTAATTTCGTAACTTATACTTCATTCGAAAACGAGCAGAGTACCAAAATGATCCCACCATATTTTCAGCACACTCTGCGTGTCCTGGACCAGATATTGTACAACAAAAGTACATTGCGGAACTTCGATAATCATAAATATACTTTTTGGGCCAATAAAAGTACTTTTTCAGTAAAACTAGGACCCTTAGGACCCTCCATAATAGCCATAACCTTTACTACAGTTTTACAATATGTTTTACTTCCGACCATATGACCGCAAGTCCAACCTCCAGCCGTATACTCCACTATGTCCTTCGCCAGAGCGTGGCGGACATAAGCCCCAAAATCGTCTTGGCACCAAAATCTGCAGATTTCAGTAACTCGAGAGATAAACAATATCATACAGGTCTTCTTCTTTAATGACACCAACAGCAGAAATTTATCCATCAGTAGCCGCACGTAGAAAAGTATTCCAAACGCTTAGGTCTTTTGCGCTCCGTAGATAGTTCGTCATACCAAGCTTAGTTAACAGCTCTTTCACCTGGTCCATCCGTCGAAGTTTTGGTCGCCCCTTCTCCTGCTCCGCACATTGAGTTTATTGCCGAAGACTTTTTGAGCCGTGCCGTTTTCGCCCATTCGTACAACGTGTCCAAGCAAGCGCATTCTGTCTATTTAAACGCGCTAGTATTTTTCTCTCGAAGATTGCCAGAATAGATTGATCCGCTTGCGTCATTACCCAGGATTCTGCGCTGTAGAGCAAGACAGTTAGGATTAGAGTCTGGTACAGCTGGATCTTTGTTCTTCAAGAGAGCGCTTTGTCGTTAAATCGCTTGCTTAGGACATAGTAGCAGCGGTTTGCGATCAATACTCGTCTTTTGTTTTCCAGGCTGAAATTATCATTTTTGTTTATGGCGGAACCAAGGTAGACAAAATATCTACCACTTCAAAGTTATGGTTGTCAACGTTCACGCAGCGTCCCAGACGATTGGACTCTTTGTTGTTGAAACAAATAACTAAGTTTTGTCCTTGTTTATCACCAGACCCACTTCAGCCGACTGCTTCTCAATGTTCGAAAAAGCCGCAGTAACATTTCGCAATCCACGTCCAATACTATATATATCATCAGATATTACCATTTGAAAATGGTACCATTTCTGTTTACTGCAGCCTTCCGCATGATCATCTCCATTACGATGTTAGAGATCGAATGACAGACTATCGCCTTGTCTAAAGCCTCGCTTGGTAGAAAATGGCTCAGACAGATTTTTGTCAATTTTCACTGAGACTTCGTGTCAGTCAGTGTTATCCCGCTAAGTCGAATTTACTTCGCGGTGATACCAAACTCAACCATAGCATCTAACAATTTCTGTCGTATTGGACTGTCGAATGCAGCTTTGTAATCGCTGAACAGATGGTAGGTGCCGATCTGCATTTTTCGGGTCTTCTCCAGAATTTGTCGTAGTGTGAATGTCTGGTCGGTCGAGGATTTACCACGTCTAAAGCCACACTGATAAGGTCCAATCAGGTTCGCCAGAATGGGCTTTAGTCTTTCACATAACACACTAGACAGGACCTTGTATGCGATGAGTAAAAGGCTAATCCCGTGATAGTTGGTACACACCATTGGCTCCCGCAGCTTTTTTATTTTTAAGCCGCGCAATTGCCGTACTGATCTTGTAGGGGCTCGGTGGTGGGAAGTCTACTCCATCGTCGATGATTGGTGCGATTTCGTCACTTATGCTGCCTTCGGAAACGAGTGGAGATTGAACGTGTTCCCTCCATATTGGCAGCGCACTCTGAGTGTCCGAGACCAGATTTCCGTCTCTGTCCTTACAGGTGGGAATCCCTGTTCCAAAACCTTTACTTTTTACCTTTTGGTAGAACTTTCGGGCCTCTATCCCTGTAGTTTTCGATATCCTGGCTCTCTCTTTTTTTTCACAGACGCTTCTTCCGTCCGAACAGGCGTTTCATCTCCCTCCTTTCTCTTTACAATGAGGTCACCTGACTGAAATTTCTTTACTGGTTTTAAATTATCATTAAACATTTCCTTATTTGCCACTGCAACTATCAATTTTGCTCTTCACTCTTTCAATGTAAGTACATAAATAAATTTCGAATATGAATTCCGTATTGTGCAACACATTTGTTTGATTTTAAAATATAAAATATTTCGACATTTTCGGAATGAACTATCATTATTCTGGTAAAATAGCAAATGCAAACGAAGAATGTTCACAAAAATATGCCCGGAGTCAAATTAATTTGGTAATAAATGAACGTTTTGTGCGACGTCTGTTTAAACAAATTAGAAATGAATTATTTGTGCTGATGCATCGAGTTTTTGCATTCAGTTTATATTTCTAACCAAGGGAAATATTTCATTAAGAAAAAAAACATAAATTTATTTCAAATATTTCTAAACATTTCTAGAGCAGAGTAACTATAACTGATTAGAATTTTTATGTTTGGTGTCATTTGCATACTCTTGCTAAGCTTTTTAAGATATAGTATATTGAACTAAAAGATAACTTTCGGAACTCTGTATACAAGAGTGTTGCCAATTACGTTTTGAGACATGGTCAAAACTAACATTAAGTTTCAATGTATGCAAAAATATACTAATATTTGGGGAGAGTATTTTTAAAACTGCATAGATGCTAGCGATGGTTAATTCTAATTTTCATCCGCTTTTTTTTTGCAATTTAAATGCAAATTTGGCGTAACGCCTAAACACATCGAAGTAACTGTACAATAGTGATCTATTCTGCATCCCTTGACTAGTATCTAAAATATATTTAGGCGCAAAATATTTCTGTATATAGATAATTACATAAGGTCTGTAGGATAAAAATGATTCTAAAATTATATTAACTCATAATAAAAGAAATTATTTGATTAATTTCACGATTTTTTACAGCTTACACCTCATCTATTTTCACGACTAACCTGTTTTCGCACGACTTTACACCAGTTATATATAATTAAATAAAGTTTTTTGTTTAGAACACGATCGGCGCTAATTTTATCCATTGAGTAGACAAAGTTAATAAATTGAAATATTTCATGGTGAACGCTCTCTCCTCTATACAAAGCTTTGATGATTAGGTCTTAGAACTAAAGTAAAACAAATCTTAACATTTATGGATGTTAAAACTTTGCGACGATACAAAAAAATTATCACGTACTTCGGCAAAAAGTATGCAGCAGCAAGACTCAAACTAAAATTATATGAGAAAAAAACAACTCTAAGCACCTAATATGCTTGATAAAAGTGTACCAAGCAACTCGTACTCGTACATTTGGTATTAAAACTTTTTCCATTTACTGGAAGATGAATATTTCTGACATCTTAATATGACATTGGCAAGCAAAGAGGAACATATTCGCAAAGAGTTTGGTAATCCTTTTCATATGTCCCCATAACTTGTTGTTTGCTCTTGATATTTGTTGATGTTTTTGTCCCTTTTGACATCATAACATGACTTCTTGGCATTGTATTAATCCTGGCAAATACTCGTCCGTACGTACTTAGCAGTAGTTGCACCTATGTATGTATGTACTATGTATGAGGCAAAGTCTCAACATACCTCCACAAGTTGAGATACTAAACAAAGTTTTGTTATTAAAATCGTGCTGGTATTTTTTCGGTTGTTTCACTTTTCCCACCACCACCACCACCGACATAAGAATCAGCAATACGGCGACAGCATAGGAAAAGTGGTTATTGGATACCACTATATCTTTATTTGATGAATATTTGGTTGTAAGTAACTTTAGGTACGAGTTGGCAGCAGGGCACAGTGGTGGGATTTGTATCATATATTATTTGCTTTTGCATTCGATGCAACAGCAAGTAAGCTGGATATGTTGGCATCTGAACTGCATCTTTAAAAACATTAAAATGGTGGACTTAAATGGATGTGACAATCAATTGAGGGCTTGATATCGTTTTTAGAAACATCGTGAAACTATAGCAGGATAAAAATGGCTATCGAATTCTCATTTCTCAAATAAAAATCGGCATAGACGCGATTATTTAATATGAAAGTTAAACTCCAATATCTTAAGACTATATCCGTTTGAGGACTTTTTAAGACAATTGAAGGTTGTCCATCTATCTGGTTGGCTGGTGGGCCGAATAATCCAAAAAAATCCGCAAATGATCCTTATGAAAATTGGCAACCAATTGAGGGATCCTTATGAAAATTAGCACTGAAGTAATGGAATTGTAAATGGGCAGAATAGCCCCACTACTTCTGGTCCCTGATCCACGAGTAGCGGCAGATAATGAGCGACGAACCCTATTGGTTGGGCTTGATACTCACTTTCAGGTGCTATATTAGTTATGAAAGCATGAAAAAGTAATGACGATACCCACCATATGTTAACGACCCCCGAAAACGTTTGAAGAACTATGATTTAAGGATATGCGCTTATAATGTCCTGAATCTTTATTAAGAAGGTGCAACTATCTGAATAGCGGGTTTTTTTCAAAATAAAATACAAAGTTGTTATCACCGCCTCCCAGATGTACAGGACGCATAAATTGTCACTTCTACTTCAACTGCTATGCGGAAAAGCACATACATGTACATGGTTTGTGTAATAGGCCGGAGACTTGACAATCTTGTCTCGCGTATTAATATTGGCAGTGAGCGCATAACCACAATCCGCATGAAAGCGAAATATTTGCACTCGACCCTATGACAGATAAAGATGATGAGATTAAAGAAACCGCTACCCTGGCCACAAGATTAAAATTTTCCTGTCGAATTTCAATTTTAAAATAGAAATGAAGTATATTCTTGGTCCATCGATCGGTAAGCGACAGCGTATTTAGGCTGGTTAACTTCGAAGCTCTAAGAACATGGTAGTAAGTGGAACCAGATTTTAGGATAAAGATATCCACTCTACAAGGTAACTTATCTATCCCGCGACCAAAACACCAGAAATCAAATTGATCATGAGGTAGTCGATGAAAGGCATGCTCGGATTATTACCTTGTTGCAGTTAGGGGCCCACAAGATTGAGCAGAGCGAAAAACTTACTTAACCAATCACAAAGAAAGATGGACATTGCGATGCTGGAAACTCAGAGATAGGTTAGGTTAATTCGGCAGCCACGTTGAACACAGCTCACTTGGGTCCTAGTATGAGTCACGTTGTGATACCATTTTAAAATTTATGCACCAAATGTTCCTACTCTGTTCGGTCAACGTCGCTGTCAAGCCATTTCGTTGCTCTGATGAAGGCATGGATGTTGCGCAGATCACCTACGGAAAGACAGGTATTGTCTACAAGTGTCCGATGACCAAGCTTTTTGTATCTCAGGTCACCAAAAGCAGGGCAGTGACACAGAAGATGCTCCGTGGCCTCCTCTTCTTCCTCATCATTGCAGCTTCTACAAAAATCGCTGTAGAGTAGTTTCAGCCTCTTATCTTGTTAACCAACCGGACAGTGACCAGTTGTTACAGCTATGATGTTCCTCAACTGGACTTTGGACAAGTTCAGCACAAAAAAAGTCCTCTGTGTATCCAGTGTAGGCCAAATTTATTTGGTCGCCGTGCAAGTGGGTTTTCTTGCCCATCTGTCTTTAGCGACGGGGTTCAGTTTCCCCGCAATGAACCGTTTCCCCCTTTTGAGAGGGATCCCAATGAGACCGTAAAATTCGCCCGATTACACGGTTGTGGCGGCCCTTGCCAACGTATCGGCCCTTTGGTTAAATATATGTCCCTATGTCCTGGAACCCATGTAATGGTAACCGCTATCTCTTCAAGAGACGAACGGCATTCTCGAAGTGGTATACACGTTCTCTAGGGATCTGATAGCCGCTTTACTATCAGTAATAACATGAATAATGCCGTCCAATATCCCAAGATACAGAATTTTCTTTACGGCTATTCTAATGGCCGCTATTTCGGCCTGAACTATGCTACGGCCTGGTAGCCAACTCTTGAGATAGTCTTGACACAACGCGTCTACTTCAAACGTTCCCGATACACATTGACAGAATTGTATTGTGCGCATTCCATAGCAACCACGGCAACAATCATGCATGGGTATGAAGAACAGCGCAGAAACGAATCATGGTACGGTTGAGAATATCGCATTGCGGCTGAGGCCAGCAACTTAAAACCCGGACAGTTAGGAAACGCATGGAGGAACGGGACAATGAGGATATAGAGTGGTATAGGTACAAAAATGAAGCCTGAAAATTCTACCAGAAGATACAAGTAAAACGTTACGATACTGGACTCCCCTCCTGTAAAGGCAATAATGCAAATCTAGTTACAGATGCGCGGAGTGTGCTGCATATATAGAGAGAACGCTTCCACGAAATTTTCAGTGAAGATTGGCGAGAACTTTATGGATCCATTTTATATCATTCGAGGCATAAGACAACGCGACAGCCTACATTGTGTCCTCCCCAACATAGTTATGGAGAGTATAATAAAGAAAGCTGCAGTAAACATGAGTGGCACGATATTCAGTAAGAGCCATATGGTACTTGCAAAAACTAATGATAAAGAAATTTTAAGGTGAAAACTGTTGGATATGAATTCATTTTCTCAGGTAAACAGAAGTAATCAGCGACAAAACCAAATTATTAGTTTCACGAACAAAGAATCTAATCGTTTTGGACACTTGACTGAACGCCAACAACCACAATTTTGAAGTGGAAGATGATTTTAAGAGACTAAGACTATGCTCCGCTATCAATAAAACAAATGAAATCCGGAGAAGAATCCTGCTTGTGAATAGATGTTATAATAGACTTAGCAAGCGATTAAAGGACAGAGCCCTCTCTCGACGAACGAAAATCCAGCTAAATCAGATACTGGTTATACCTGTCTTGATATATGTTTCAGAATCCTGGGTTATTACAGAAGTGTATAAATCGGTTCTGTCTGTATTTGAAAGGAAAATACTCTGTAAAATATATGGTACATCATCGTTAACAGAAAGTATCGATGTCTTATACGAGCTATAAACTGACATTGACGATGATAAACGCATGAAGGGCAATTTCTTTGCCTATGTCATAGGAATGGGACTTTGCCCAGAGGCTGAAAGTTACTGATTGTCACTCACTTGGGAGTGACCAGAATCGATTCCTTTGCGGCACTGTCCAAGCAGCTAACTACTTCCGGTCTTAGACCAAGTATTCCCTGGGCAATGACTTTAAAGCAACCGCTCAAAAGTTAGCTAAAGTTAGAAGGCGAAACGTTGAGTAACCTAATCGGCATGCTACCACCGATGCGTCTTAGGAAGTAGGTAAGAGAAGTTACCGAAGCTCAACACAGACTCTCCTAGTGGCTTTGGCAGCCCCAAGAAACTAGGATCGGGAGCGGCGGTCTAATAAGCCACTCCCCTTAAAAAAAATTATTATGAAAACACGAAAAAAATAAAAAACAAGAACCCCCCAAATGTTGACGACCCCCGCAAACGATATATGGACCATGATTTAAGAATATGCACCTGGAATGTCCGAACTCTTTACAGAGATGGTGCCTCTATCCAACTGGCGGATGTCCTCGACAAATACAAGGCTGACATCACCGCCATAGAGGAAATGAGATGGACGGGACAGGGATGCACACGACAAAAGAACTGTGGCATCTTTTACAGCTGCCATGCAGAAAGACACGAATTTGGATGTGGTTTCATAGTCGGCAAGGGACTTCGACACCTGGTCTCGCCGTTTAACCCTGTAAGTGACCGAATAGCCACCATTCTCATCCGGGCGAAATATTTATACATTACTCTGATTTGTGTACACGCCCCGACGGAATATAAAGACTATGAGATTAAAGATGCATTTTACGAGCACCTAGAGAAAACATACGACCGCTGCCCTGGCCACGACATTAAAATTGTTCTGGGAGACTTTAATGCAAAAATAGAAAGGGAAGAAGTTCATGGTCCATCGATCGGTAAATTCAGCCTGCATACCGACACCTCAGACAACGGGTTTAGGCTGGCTAGCTTCGCAGCGGGAAGGAACATGGTAGTGAGTGGAATCAGAACCAGTGGAACCAGCGGCACCCAGACGAATCCTGGTATGATAAAGAGTGTCGCATAGCGTCTGAGGAACAGGATGCTGCTTAAAGGGCAACGCTACAGCCAATTGTAAGCCGTGCTGTTAGGGAACGGCACAGGGAGAAAGTAAAACAGGCGACACAGCTATTTAGGCGAAAAAAAACGTCAGATGAAGGAACAGGAGAACAAGGATATAGAGCGATACAGGGATAGATGTGGGCCCGAAAATTTTACCAGAAAGTAAGAGCAAATGGCTACGGTAGTGGCATCATCTCCTGTAAGGACAATGATGGAAATCTGGTCACAGATCCGCAGAGTGTGCTGCACATATGGAGAGAACACTTCAAGCAACTGCTGGTTCCAGAAAGCAGCGCACGTGAAGTTATCATGCCAATTGTCGACGATGGCTTAGATTGCCCACCAACAAGTCAAGCCGAGGTAAGAAGAGAAATATCGCGGCTGAAAAACAACAAAGCAGCCGGTGCCGACGGTCTGCCGGCAGAGCTCTTCAAGTCCGGTGGCGATGAGCTGATAACGAGCATGCCGGACGATTGGAATTTAAGCGTATTATCTCCTGTGCCGAAAAAAGGTGATCCAAGTGTGTGCTCTAACTACCGCGGGATCAGCCTTTACCCATCGCATATAAGGTCCTGTCGAGTGTGCTATGTGACTTAACCCAGTGTTATTCAACCTGATCTGGCATTATCAGTGTGGCTTTAGACCTGGAAAATAAACATCTGACCAGATATTCACACATCGGCAAATCCTGGAAAAGACCCAAGATCAACACGTACCATCTTTTCGTCGACTATAAAGCTGCCTTCGACAGCCCGATACGGCAGAAATTACTCGAAGCCATGGATGAGTTTGGTATTCCAGCGAAGCTGATGTGTGTTTGCGGATCAGTCATGATTGGCAAGGACTTTACGGAGCCATTCTTTACCAGACGAGGACTTAAACAAAGGGATCTCTTCAACATAGTAATGGAGATGATAATGAGGAAAGCTGCAGTAAACACGAGTGGCACGATATTCAACCAAAGCTACTTGCGTACGTTGATGATGTAGACATCATCGGTCAAAAACTAAGTAATGTGACAAGCAGCCTTCTCAAGTATACAGAAGGAATCAACGAAAATGGCCAAATGGTGAGCGAGGACAAAACGAAGTTACAACAAAGCAAATAATGTCAGCCTAGAAATCCGGAGAAGAATCCTGCTTGCAAATAAATGCTACTACGGACTAAGCAAGCGATTCAACGACAGATAACTCTTATGACGAACAAAAATCCAGATACTGGTTCTACCTGTCTTGGTGTATGGTTCAGAATCCTGGGTTATGATACAGGCGGATGAATCGGTTCTGGCAGTATTGGAGAGGAAAATACTCCGTAAAATATATGGGCCCATCATCGTTAACGGGGGTTATCAGCGTCGTATGAATCATGAGCGGTACGAGCTGTGCACTGACATTGGCGTGGTCGGACGCATTAAGGTGCAGTGGTTGCGCTGGATAGGTCACGTTGTATGCATGGACGATAATGCTCCAGCTCAAACAATCCTTGACAATGAACTCGATGGACGGCGCAGAGGAGGTATACCAAAACTCCGTTGGAATGACCAGGTTCTGAGAACCTTACAGAACTTGGTGTGACTAACTGGAGAAGAAGCGGATTGCAAAGAAGTGCCAGCTAAGTAAGTAAGTAAATCTCAATTAGGAGAGTTTACGTTGTGACCAAATGCGTGAGCCTATTAATCGTGAAATTTAGGGATTATGTTGCTCTACTGGAGTATAAGCAAAAACTTCGAATTATTCAAACTTCATTTACAGGTGATAGAATCAGGGGCTTGGCATTCAATAAAACCAATTAACACCCTGATCAAATGGTTCAAGTAAAGATTATGCAATTCAGTGTGGTTTTCCCATAATAAAGTACACTTCATCTAATTAGGCATTATTGAATATCTAAGATGGTAGCTAAAAATATAGGCGAAGCACTAAATCGGACTAGCGGGCAAACTAATGGTTCTGAAAAAAAAAAATGAAATAAATTAAAAAGTATTATTTGTCCAGCGAAAAGAGTGACCAAGGTATTGGACCAATCGTTAGTAGAGTATAGTTGTAATTAACATCGTTATCAATAATTTTGACGGCAGGACGAAGTCTGATGGGTCAGCTTATATGGTATAATAAGTCCAAGATCTGCAACCACATGATCAATCGACACGTTTTTGCTATTTTGAATGGGCTAATGATCGCTTGGCGCAAGTTAAGTATTTTTACCGAAGAATTATCTTTTCCTTAGCTAATTTTCACCTCGGGGGCAACTTAACACATTTTTGTTACATCAAATGATATGTATGTACCTTCGTTTCTTGAGTTGCGGTTACAAAAACATTTTGTTATTTCAAAAAAAAAAACTCATCTCCAAATTCCCCAATAAATCCTATAAATGAATAATTATTCAATATGATAATATTATTATGATTATTTCACTTCGTTCCATGTTTTCCCAGTCATAGCAACATCATTCTTCAGCTGTACATTCCATGTGTAGTCGGGTCTTTCTCATCGTCTCGTACCTTGTTGGCATTAAAAAAAATGCGTGTACCAATATCTCCCACTATGCGGCCTGACATGAGTAAAATTTGCAGAGTACTTCAATTTCCTGTTATCCTATCGAGAAGTCATAACCAAACTTTTGTATACGTAATAGTTAGTTTTTATATATTTAACAAAATTGTCTCTGTTTGAGAGACTTTGGTGTCTAAGAAAATATGTGTCACATTGAATAGTTTTCCTTAATAAAAAAAAAATAATAAGCCGATGTAGGTTCAGGTTCATGCATTGTATCATTATTCTACATTATTATCATCGTTCTAAATTATAGAAATTATGGTTAAACTTTGCTTCTTAACAGAGATGTAAACAGTCGTATTGCTCGCCAAGGCTTTTTGCCAAAAGGCTAAAATGTTAGGTCCATACTTTGAACAAGATGTCAAGAGAATTAGCCTTTTCAAAAAAATTTTGTTACAAAACTTTTAAACATGTTGACATTACCTATAGTATTTGTGATAACAAAAATCCCTGTGAATTTGTATTTTTTTTTTAATATAATACTAAAATAATACTTTTTTAACTGTGAGCCTTCTATTGTAGTAAATTAAATAAATTGGCACACATCTCCAGGACAATAAAAATTGTCAATTAGTTTGTAAGCCATTCTTTTCGCACTAATATATCTTGTTGAACACGTTTTGCCTATTTAAGGGTTTAGTAATAACCAATTACCTTTTATTGAAATTTATGACAAACCACAACTATATAATATTTGTTTTAAATATGCAAGTAAAACATCATATTTTTCAATAGGTATTTTTAAACAACACAGCCATCATCAACACAAGTTTTTTTTATTGCACTGAAAAAAATTTCGATGCTAAAAATAATTTTAACATTTACGTCACTTTGGTTGGTTAAGAGAAGTAAATTTTAATATATATTTCCAAAACTATCATTAAAAATTTTCGACATATTTTGTTGTTTTCACCAATTTTCCATTAACAGTCCCCCAACCCCTCCAGTGAATGCCTTTAGCCCAAATACAATTTCAAAAGTTGTTACACGACGACGCCTACGATCTGAATGGAGAAAAATGCCATTAAAAATTACATTGCCTGAAAACTTTCCTTAGTCATCACTCAATCATTTATTTATACACATTAATATGGACTTTTAATGCATTTTCCATTGACTGATCAATTACTTTGAATGTATTAATGCAGTTTTTTGTCCACTTGTTAATTACAATATGCGTATTCACGCATATAAAATTATTGTTTGATACAGCATTTTGATGCAGGTTGGTTACACTTTTGCAATTATCACTTTAATTAAATTTAATTGTAAGTGAATTTCACACAACATCGCTTTTTTATCAAACCGACAAAAATGTGATGGCAGTGCAGAGCACAGCCAAAACAAAAAGGACCCTATCGCTGTGCAACAGTGAGTGGGAGGGGGGTAAACAATAATTTATCGGAATTCGTTTCATTCGGATTGGTTAAACAAAAACAATCAGTTTGTAATTAAGCATTTAATTTAACGTATTTCATGGTAAACTGTTAAATCAAATGATTCCTTTACAATGTTATGCAATTGCCATCATAATTTGTCAGTCAGCGATTTTTTCGCTGGCTTGAAATTTTTTATTAATTCAAGTCGATAACGAATGTTTTTAACCAATATGTTGGGTATTCATCGATATGTTATTTTTGTTTCTGGGGAATAGAGTTTACTTGTCGCCCTGGCACGTGCACTTTGAAGTACACAATGTTTATTTCACAGAGAACAAAACAAAAGATTTTCACGATAGTTTATTATAATGACTATCACCAACTATGAGAAATAATTCTGAAAATTTCTCAGCTGTACTTTCTTATTAAATGTATTCTCATGTTTCTTTGAAAATAATGTTTAGAGGTAAGCTGCCATAGGTATCATGCTTCCATTCATGCTCTTATTAAATATGAACGTGTTCCGTTAGGAATTGCTGGAGTATTTTGCTGTAATCGGGAGATGCGGGTTTTCTCTTATTAGAGGAAATGTAAGAAGACGCAATGTTGAGTAACTTAAATGGTAAAAAAAATGGTAACTTAAAAAGAAGCTTCGGTGCTTTTTCGCTATGCAATATAGTTCTTAGTGGATCGTAGATAAGTTCGGCTCCACTAAACAACTGTTCACTGATAACACTTCCCGGAGGCGTAGCTTAGAACTGGCGTGCCAAAGGTACTAACTTTTGGTATTTCGAGCTGTTTTGTTTCCACCACAATAAAGGATCTTCTGATATATGATTTTTTTCTCTCACTATTATGAATGCGAATGCGAATATTGGAATATTTTTTTTGCGAAAGCGAATGCCAATGCCAATATTGAAATCCTATTAATATTATAAACTAGTGGGCCCGGCAATGCTTCGCTATTGCATATGAACTTGTAATGTATTTCACATTTATGTCTACAAAGTACTTTGAAAACGGTACTTAAGCTCGACAATAATATGTTGAGTTTATTTACTTATATAACTTATTTAAAGTTACTCCTTAACATTAAAGTTAACCAATTAAGTTTTATTTTTGTAAATGCTAATAAAAAGTTCATCAGCAAAGACATATCTATAGTGCCGACATGTAGATTTAGTTTTTTCTGTGTGTAGGGCGTAAAACCACTTCTTCGACAAATCGGAAACAGACATTCCTCTAAAGATCAAAATTATTTATTTTGATCCGTAGTAGCGTGAACCACCTGTATACTAACTATCTCTTTGGTCATAAAATAACATTTTTGTTATGCCTTCTCCTATTGACCGCAAATGAAAATTCCGTTTGAAGCTTCATGCCTTTAGCCATAAAAACTTCTTTTGTCATGTCTTCTTCTCACACGAATCAAGAATAATGCGGAATACTATTTTTGTATTGAACTCGTATTACAATTTTTGAGATAATTCGGTCACCAATGGTTGGCTTAACAAAGCGATGGTCTCACGCGCTGTATGGCATGTTACACCGTCGTGTTGAAACCATTTATCTTTCAATTAATGTGCCATGACATGATAAAAAATAAAAATCTATTGATCGTCCACTGGAGTTGCTGAGAAAGGCGTCATTTCGATAAATTCGAGTCCCCTGTCACACTAACGTCTACAGCGTCGATGGCTTCTATTAGCTGCTCAGATGGATCATTATATGCACCCTCAACTTCACAAAGGGCTCCATAAGTTTGGCGAACAGAACGTGTATTTTGAAAATAAATTTGCAAGATTTTTAAAAGTTGTTCTTGTTTAGTTTTTACATGATGATTTTGCAAAGTATACTAAAAGAAAGTCTATCACACTTCATTAGTATGACAGCTAGATTTACACTTATACCTATCAGAAATTATATATGTCAAAAAAAATATCCATGCATAGGTTATTTACAATTGTTTGCTAATGTTACCTCTGATATACTATAAAAATTTAACCATTGTAGTATAACTACAATGCATATTGCTTAATTTTTCTATCTATATGATTTATTACCGATTGGCTCTCCTGAAAAGTAATTGAAAAATACATACCTGTAAAGTAAATTAAAAAAAATCACTATTTTAGTCTGTGCATCCTCAACTGCCTGGTGTACGGACCATTATTTGATACAGTTAAAAAGATAACTATTGAAGTGCGTGGGCAGCGCCTCCACACTTTTAACTTATTTAGTTCGAAATAGCCTGTTCATTAGGGCGGAACAATTTGTTCGCGTCTAAAAAACGTGGTAATCGTATACCGGTATCGAAATGTACGATGAATTCTTAGAAAATTTCTCTTAGAAACTATATGTCTAAAATCAATTCCTAGTTCGCGCTGAAAATCATGAAGATTTCAGGTAGAGATATTTTTTTTAGCAATGAACAATTATTCAGTTACTTCAGACCTATGGACCCCGGCTCTAATTTTTACCTACCATTCCGATGTTTGGAGACCAAGACGAAAAGAATATTATATTTTTGATTTTTTTATTGAGATCCCGCCCAATATTCTGAAAAATAATTTTTTTTGTGAAATTTTCATAAAATTCATCGTAGATTCCGATCTTGGTTACGATTTTTGCGAATAAAAAAATTGGCCCACCTTACTGTTCATATCTCTAGGCGAACAGCAATATACTGTGGAATTTTGACAGTTTTTACCGTTTGTTTTAAAAAGTGTGTGGAACAGCCCATATCCACCCTTACTGTAATTCATACTGCAACAACAACATGTGTAACAAATCTCATCTTCATACCTCTGATAGTTCATGAGCTATAGCCCTTTTAATTTTCAAGTTGAATGGGCGGTGCCACGCCCCTTTATCCAATCACAACCAAATATAGCCTGGGACTATCAACAGGTCAACAGTACCATTTGGTAAATTTTTCGTATCAATCGATGTATTAGAAAAGCCGTTAGAGCGATTTTTGAAAAGAGAGCGTGGCATCGCCCACTTCCATCCTAGCTGTAATTAATACTGCTCCAACAACATATATACCAAATCTCTACTTCATACCTCTGATAGTTCATGAAATATAGCCTTTTTAATTTTCAAGTTGTATGGGCGGTGCCACGCCCCTTTATCCAATTACAACCAAATGTAGTCAGGAACTATCTACAGGTCAACAGTACCTCATGGTAAATCGGTTGTATCAATCGGTCTATTAGAAAGGCCGTCAGAGAGATATTTGAAAAAAGGGGCGTGGCGCCGCCCACTTTTTGAAAAAATAAAACCTTTTAAACCATCCGGAAGCTATAGCGAAAAAACAAAAAAAAATTTTGAAAGTCGGTCCAGCCGTTTGTTTGTTGCTCAATCACGCCTAAACGGCTGAACCGATTTCAATGAAATTTGGAAGACGGTTAGTGTACTATATGGAAATTACTATAGGCTATATATTTTGTAATTTTTACCCTATGGGCGGAGTGGACGTGGCAAAACATTTTTTAGAGATAGAGATATAAAATTTGATACCCAGATAGTACTCGACAACACGAATATGAATATGCTGACGAAATTGTTATTTTGGACCAGTTGGCGGAGTGGGCGTGGCAAAACTTTTTTTAGAGCTAGATATATAAAATTTGATACTCAGATATTACTCAACAATGCGAATATGAAGATTCACACGAAATTTTATTTTTGGATCCGATGGGCATAGTGGGCGTGGCAAAACATATTTTTAGAGCTAGAGAGATAAAATTTGATACACAGATAGTGCTCGGCAACATGAATATGAATATCCAGACAGAATTTTAATTTTGGGTCAATAGGCGGAGGGGGTGTGGAAAAACTTTATTTTAGCCATAGATAAATCAAATTTGGTACATAGATAGTACTCGGCTACACGAATATGAATATGCTGACGAAATTTAAATTTTGTATCAGTTGGCGGAGAGGGCGTGACCAAACGGTATTTTAGCTCCACAGAAATAAAATTCGGTATACAAATAGTACTCGACAATACGAATATGAATATACAGACGGAATTTAAATATTCGATCAGTGAGCGAGTAGGCGAAGGGGGCGTGGCAAAACAGTACTTTAGTCCTCGAGAGATAAAATTTAATACACAGATAGCATTCGACAACACGAATATAAATATGCAAACAAATTCTGAATTTTGGGTCAGTAGGAGGAGTGGACGTGGCAAAACTGTATTTAAGCCCCTAAATTTTATAATTTAGCATCCAGATAGTACGATATACAACACGAATATGAATATGTAGACGATATTTTAATTTTCCATTATGGTGGGGGGTGGCAAAACTGTATTTTAGTCCTAGAGACATAAAATGAAATATAGAGACACCTAGATAGTACGCTACAACACGAATATGAATATTTAGATGGCATTTTGGACCAGTGGACGGAGGGAGCGTGACAAAACTGTTTTAGCCCTAGAGTAATAACATTTGATATACAGATAATACAAATTTTATTAGGGTACTAAAAGTACATTTATTGTACCAAAAAGTACAATTTAGTGTACCAAAAAGTGCTTTTATTGTACAAAAAAGTACAATTATTGTCAAAAAAAACATTTAAGGTATCAAAGAGTATTTTATTGGTACCAAAAAGTAGATTTTATTGTATTGAAAGATACTTTTATTGTACACAAAAAGAACAATTAGTTGTATCACAGAGTACCTTAATTGTACCAAAAAATACTTTAAATTTACTAATAATTACTATTATTGCACCAAAAAGTTTTTTAATTGTGTCAAAAATTATGTTTACTGTATCAAAAATTACTTTTATTTCTGTCAAAAAGTACTGTTATTGAAGTAAAGAGCAAGAATTGAAGAATTGTGTCAGTCAATTTTATGGATTATTTACACTGCGTCAATTTATTTTGTCAAAAATTTTGGCAATAAGTCGTCAGAAAAAGTTTGTCGAAAAAATTTAAAGGGATATACTGACAATGATGTCAGTACTATAAATAAGCATTGAATATATACATGTTTTAGGGCTATATAAGGTAATATTTGTATACAGATAGTAATTGGTGCTATAGATATAAATTTGCTGACGTATGCTTTAATATCGGTTAGGGGAACGTTGTTAGTTTGATCAGTTTAAGGAGTAACTTGGGATAACGAAAAGTTTACAGAGCGTAAAAGAACGACTCTTAAGCTCAGCCCTTTAAGTAGGCATGTCAAACATATTATAGGTTTTCGACAATTAAGCAATAGCGAAGCATTTCCGGGTTCACTAGTATATATTTATACGAATGCGAAAGCGAATGTACAAAACGATGCGAATAATTCGCATTCGCATATGCGAATTCTGATTATTAGCCAAAAATGAGCTTCGTCGCTGAACACAATTTTTCGAAAAAAAAGTGGATCTTCAGCCCACTTTCCAAGAGCCCATTCACCAAAAATTCTACGTTGCAGTAGGTCGTTCGGCTTCAATTCTTGCACCAGCTGTATTTTGAAAGGCTTCACACCTAAATCCTTCCGCAAAATTGCCCACGTTGTTGAGTAACAGAGGCCCAATTGCTGCGAACGGCGACGAATCAATAATTGATGATCATTATTAACACTGGCCGATACAGCTGCGATATTTTCTTCACTTCGCACTCTATGTAAGCGTGTTTAATGTCCAACAATATAAATTTGGAGCGAAATTTAGTCACAATAGCCGCTTCAGTGGGTCGATTAAACTTACCATAAAATGGAAGAAGCGCACCATGAACTTTTTTTTACAGAGCACGCATTTTGAAACGATTCATTTGAGACGATATTTTTTTGAGACGTTTGTAAGACGATTTATGGTTAAATTATAGACCAAACTGAAGATGTTTGACAGTGAAACAAAACACAAAACGTACGTCAGCTGTTTAAACCGGTGTTGTCAAAAAGCTGTCATTCACAAAAACACGAATTTGAATGTGGATTCAAAATCGGCAAGAGATTTCGACATATAGTCTCTCGTTTCAACCCTGCAAGTGACCGAGTGGCCACTGTGCGCAGTAAGATCAAATATTTTTACTTCACACTGAAAACATAGACGAGGACTTTAAAGATGCATTCTAGGAGCACCTGGGGGAAATATATGACCGCGGCCCTGCCCATAACATTATAATTGTTCTAAAAGATTTTTAAAATAGATGAGAAGATGCTCTTGATTCAGCGGTGGAGCCATTCAATCTACACCACAACACCTCCGGTAACGGACTCAGACTGGTTAGCTTTGCGTCGGGAAGTTAGTAATAAAAACCAGATTCTCGCATTAAGGTATACATGACGCTACCTGGATTTCCCCTGAGCAACATCATCCCCATACAGTAAACCAGATTGATAACGTTGTAATAGATGGAAGGCATGTCTCAAGCATTGTAGACATATATGTGAAGCGCGGTGTAAATATTGACGCGGATCACCACATAGTTGCAGATAAGGTACGCTCGCGATTAAGAAGTGCTAAAAACGCACGTAAACTAACTTAAATAAAGCTAGACATAACAAAGCCACCAAGATAGCTGATGCCTACTCCAACCAACTCTCTCAATTATCTCAAACAAACCCCCATAGTTCGGATGTTCCGAATACATAGTAGCAGCATATTGCGAATGAAATGCGGTTATGAAAAATCACGCTCAGACAAGCTCTGGTACTATCAGTAATATCTGTCTGAGTATAAATACGCTACATACAAGACATGACGAAATGATGTGATGAAAAGAAATAATGCATGCCATATGATTGAAATCTGAGTATTATATGCCTTATGCTTAGAAAGACGTTTCAAGTGTGTGTAACAACATACACTCGATCAATCTTTACCCATCGCAAGGTCCTGGCTAGTGTGTGATTTTTGTACCCCTAAAAAAACGAATTTCGAAAAATCCATACAAATCGCACAACAACCCAATAAAATTAGAATTATGATTTCGTGATTCTACGTTGTGCAGTTTGGTCTAAGTGAAAGTATCACTTTAATCCCTTTTCGGCCTTTTATTCCCTCCCAACTACTCCATGATAGACATTTACTAACATTTTCGCGATTCTACCTTGTGCCGTTTGTTCTGAATGGTAGTACCAGTTTTTTTGTCCTTTTTCCGCCCTTAAAGTACGAATTTTGAGTTTTGTTCGGTTGATGGTACCAGTTTTAAAATTACGAATTTTAAAAAATTCCTGTATCAAAGTTAGATGAGTTTTTATTTTAGATTAGATAAAATCTTACATATAAGTTGATTCGATAAAAAAAAACCTCACGCACAAAATGATTTTTAAATTTTAAAGCAGTTTAATAATTTTTTGATGTCACTGTAAGCTGATATATAATTGAACACAAGCTTTAGAGCCACATATATGTAACATTAATACTTACTTAGCTGGTACTTCTATGCAATCCCAGTGGATTATATACCGCACGTAGAAAAATATTATAAGCGCCTCGATCTTCTGCGCTTCTTCTCTAACCTTCAGTAACCTGGTCTTTCCAACGGAGTCTAGGTCGCCCTCTTCTGCGCCGTCCATCGAGTTCATTGTCGAAGACTTTTCGAGCTGGAGCATTTTCGTCCATGCGTACAACATGACCTAGCCAACGCAACCGCTGCACCTTAATGCGTTTGACCACGTCAATGTCAGTGTACAGCTCGTACAGCTCATCGACGCCGATACTCTCCGTTAACGATGATGGGCCCATATATTTTACGGAGTATTTTTCTCTCGAATACTGCCAGAACCGATTCATCCGCTTGTGTCATAACCCAGGATTCTGAGCCATACATTAAGACAGGCAGAATTAGTACCTGGTATAGCTTGAGTTTTGTTCGTCGAGAGAGGGCTCTGTCATTGAAACGCTTGCTTAGTCCGTAGTAGCATTTATTTGCAAGCAGGATTCTTCTCCGGATTTCTAGGCTGACATTATTTGCTTTGTTGATGGCGGAGCCTAGGTAGACAAAATTATCTACCACCTTGAAATTATAGTTGTCAACGTTCACGCAGTTTCCCAAACGAGTAGATTCTTTGTTCGTTGAAACTAATAACTTCGTTTTGTCCTCGTTCACCGTTAGGCCCATTTTCGCTGATTCCTTCTGAATACCTGAGGAGGCTGCAGTCACATCCCGCAGTTTTCGACCGATGATGTCTACGTCATCAGCGTACGCGAGTAGCATGTGGCTTTTGTTGAATATAGTGCCACTCGTGTTTACTGCAGCTTTTCTCATTATCATCTCCATCACAATGTTGAAGAGATCGCACGATAGGCCGTCGCCTTGTTTTAGGCCTCGTGTGGTATAGAATGGCTCCGTAAGGTCCTTGCCAATCTTCACTGAAGACTTCGTGTCAGTCAGCGTCATTCCGCAAAGACGTATCAGCTTCGCTGGAATACCAAACTCAGCCATGGCTTCAAGTAATTTCTGCCGTATCGGGCTGTCGAAGGCAGCTTTATAGTCGACAAAAAGATGGTACGTGTCGATCTGTTTCTCTTGGGTCTTTTCCAGGATTTGCCGAAGTGTGAAAATCTGGTCAGTTGTTGATTTTCCCGGTCTAAAGCCTCACTGATAAGGCCCGATCAGGTTGGATAACACTGGCTTTAGTCTTTCACATAGCACACTCGACAGGACCTTATATGCGATGGGTAAAAGGCTGAGCCAGCGGTAGTTGGAGCACACACTTGGATCACCTTTTTTCAGCACAGGACATAATACGCTTACATTCCAATCGTCGGGCATGCACACTTTAAGCCAAACCGTGCGCAGGAGCTGGTGCATGCTCGTTATCAACTCCTCGCCACCGGACTTAATGAGCTCTGCGGGCAGACCGTCGGCACCGGCTGCTTTGTTGTTTTTCAGCCGCGATATTGCTCTTCTTACCTCGGCTTGACTTGGTGGTGGGCAATCTAAGCCGTCGTCGACAATTGGCGTGATAACTTCACGTGCGCTGCCTTCTGGAACCAGCAGTTGCTGGAAGTGTTCTCTCCATATGTGCAGCACACTCTGCGTATCCGTGACCAGATTTCCATCACTATTCTTACAGGTGGGGAGGCCATTACCGTATCCATTTGCTCTTACTTTCTGGTAAAATTTTCGGGCCTCACCTCTATCCCTGTATCGCTCTATATCCTCGCTATCCCGTTCCTTCATCTGACGTTTTTTTCGCCTAAATAGCTGTCTCGCCCGTTTTACTTTCTCCTTATGCCTATCCTTATGTAACATTAATAGGATCATCAAATACACCACAAAGATAAATATTCACGTTGCCATTGGAGACGATGAATCTCAGTGGGAGGTTGTCCTTGTTGCGGCAGGTGTTGTATAAGTCTTGCAAACCTTTGATCGCACGCACACAGCACTGGTTGCTTCTGGCTATGTTGATTGGAGATTTATCTGTTTTCCAGTGAGTTTTCAAGCATTTGAGAGCTTTTGGGTAGTCATTCAGAGCTACAGTCAGCTTCTCAAAATCTTCAGCGCAGAACAATTGACGACTGAACCCATGAGTAAGAAACTAATGAACAGATTTTACGCAACTTGATCCGGGTTTCAGGCATCAGAATAAACGCAAGAAGAGCTAGAATGGCACGAGAGCTCCAGCGTGCATTGCAGATGTTTGGGATCTGCTTAAACTTTACAATAGGAATCTCACTTCTAGATCAGCTCGTGACACATCAAATTTGTCAGAGTTATTAACTAAAAATAAATCAAGAGTCCTTTCAATAGAATTAGTAATACCATTGACAAGGGCGTAGCCAGGATCTCATGTAGGGGGGGCAGTCGGTTTTACATTTCATGTAAAAAAAAATTAAAACTTAGTACCTAACTAAAAGTCAATACTTATTGTTTTGACAATAGTTTATTCAACAAAGGTACACTAAAATTTGTTAAAAAAATTTAAGGTCATCGAATTCATGTTGTACCAAAAAATAATTTTTACTCATTTTAGTTGTTTTGTTTTTTTTTTGGACATATAAAATTTTAGGCCGCAATTCTTAAGCGATTTTAAAAATTTTTTCTTGTGTTATTGGAACCAAAGTTGTGCACAGAGTGAACGTTATTTTATTCTGAATTCCTTATCTTTTTTTTTTATGTGTCAAAGTCGATGAAAAAATATTCTTGAATTTAATTTCAAATACCCGCAATAATTGTGAGTATATGTTATAAATTAAACTAAGTGAAAATATAAGGAAAAACTATATAGTTCTGCTCACAATTATTATCATATTAGAACAAATCTTAATATATAATATGGAAAATAAATGTTAAGTTTGAAGAAAGTCTTCTGTTAAAAATAAGTCAAATTGGTAAGTCACTAGAATTTTTGTTTGCATATATACAAAAAATTCAGTTTTATGCTCCAAATACTATTTTGTGTTTATAAGTGGGCTAAGTAGTGTGCTTTTCATTTAAAAAGTCCAATACCATAATATGTTACATCATCTGAATAAAAAAATTTGTTAAATCCAAAAAATATTTGAAATTTTAATCACAAATTTATTTTTACTTGGAATTAGACTATTTAAAAAAAATAACAGTAAGAAATTTAAAATAAAAAAAAGGCTCCGTGAACAATTCTGTTTCCAATAATACAAAAAAAATTGAAAATCGGTCAAGAATTTCGACCTCAAAATTCATATGGCAAAAAACCCTTTTTACCATTGAGGGCGGTAGACTTAAAACAGTTTTAGGTTGCATGAAAATGACGATAAAAGTGTAAATGCCACTGTATTCTGGGTCGATCGTACATCAAAAAACTTAGTTTGGTAGACAAAAAGAAGAAATTTGGCATGCATAGAAGCATGCCATAGCCTCCAACAAGAAGAAATACAGAAATAAATTGTTCAAACTTCTATATCCTTCAAAATATTAAAAGGCCTATACATAGTAAACGAAACCGCGGATGAGTATGCAGTTTTCCTATACATGGTCACTACTATCAGTTGTATATAGTTTCGATCATGGGTCATAACTAGTGTCGCATGGTGTCATATACTTGGTGTTGGGTAATGGATCTCAATTACGAATATTAGTTTTTACATCTTTTCTGAATCAAACCTGATTTTAGCGTTAAGGTCTGTTTCCAAAAGCAGAAGCAGAAAATATTTGGAACAACTTTCTTAAAAACCTTTTTTTGGGACAACCAACCGAATAGAAGTTAATGTCTGTTAAAATTGAGTCAAAATCAAAAAAACCCACCATTTTAGTAAAAACAAAAATTTTCTGTATAAAATCATAATAACTCAAAAATCTAATGAAGCAGTTCTATTCCTCGTGTCCGAATTAGGTGAAAATCGTCGAGTCCGGTCTTGTTATTTTTTCGACTACCACAGTGTTCTTTTTCACTGAATGTAATCTACAAATCCAAAGAACTAATTATTTAGCCTTTTGACTTGTTAAAAGAATCGATTAGGAAATCGAGTAGAGAATTAGTTGCCTCAAAAATTCTTAACACTCGATTGTTTTTTTTAATATTTTTACTGTATTCGTTTAATTGGCTGCATCGGCTCTCATTGAAGTAGCTCATTCTGTCCTCCAAATTTTCCAAGACCTTATTAATGGATTAAAATAATCTATGATCTTTATCTTTATATCAAGCTCGAGGTCAAGTATTTTTCGTGTAATTTATTTATTTTTCAATATTTTGACTCTCTTCATTCTAATAATGTTAGAAGAGAAGACATAGACGAGAGTCTACACTTACACTCATTTTAATTTAATTTTTGTTTATTTGTCATTCCTGAAGATGACCCTCAGAGAGGGTCGAAATATTGAAAAATAAATAAATTATACGAAAAATACTCATCTTGAGCTTGATATAAAAATAAGGTAAATAAAGATAACTAGGAAAGGTGGAATTTAAAGAATAAAACTAAACAATCTATGATTTCAAAGCTAATTGCATTTGGTCCACCCTCTATATCATTTGGCACAATAAAAAGTGTAACTTATTAAAGGAGACACGTCAGACCTTAAGTACCTGAAAAGCGAATTCAATTCTGAAGCCATGTCCGTCTGTCTGGGAGGCTGGCTGGTGTGTTAAAGATTCAACAGTTTTATTATTTTCCAAAAAATTATTTTTCTAATGAAATACATAACTTTCTAATGTAAAACTATGTAAAACGATATTTGGATTTGGTCAGTTTAATTATCTTACAAAAGTAGGTAAAATTTCAGAAAACGGAAATATTTTCTGCAACCCTTTCGGTACCATTAATACAAATGACCAAATTCACCCATATACATTTACATACACCTTTGTTTGAAGTGCACTAAATACAGTGAAAATTTTCCGCAATCTTATCGCTTACTAAACTTTAACTAACGGATAAAAAAGGGGTATCGTTCTGCGTACTAGTACTTAGAATACAAGGTAGTCTAAATTTCCCCAATAATTTTAAGGAGGAAGTCTTAATGTTTTGTGAATTCATTAGGACTACCTCAATTGTAACCATTTTACAGCTTTGATATATTCCTGTAAACGTCTGACCAACAGTTACCACTGCACAAGCTGGACTATACTGCCCTCCTAAGAAAGAAAGCCACATCTCCATATTAGTAGTTTTGAGATATTTAGCTTTTATGTTTTGTATCTCCCGCGTCTTAAAATTAACTGTTTTTGAAAATTTAAAAAAAAAAATAAATATCGTTTTTTTTTTAATTTTATTATCGTAACAAACAGGTATAATTTTGATGATAAAGTAGAGAAAATAAACTTATGACTTTTTTGGCACCCAAAAAACTAAGAAAAACCAAATTCTACAAATAAGTTCAAATTTTTTTTTTCATTTTTTTCCAAAAATAATAGTATCAGTACCTATATTAGTTTCTATTTTTAATTAATATAATAAATAAGGTTTTGTCATGTTTGCAAAAATATCATAGATACTAAGGAAAAAAGTCTTAAAAGCCGACTTTTTATCATAGTAAGTGGCAGATACGACTTTTTTGACTAGGAAACACGCTAGAAGTGACAGATGTGTCCAATGTGCTTAACGTTTTTCGGCCAATTACAGTTGAAAATAAGTCATTTAAGATTTATGCAAAAATCAGAAACTAGTTCACGCTTCCGAATTTCTCAATTTTGGCGATTATGACTTTTTTTCTTAGGACTGCCCTATAATACATAATACAATATATAAGTACATTTACTTAAAAATTAGTTAATTCATTGACTCAGAGTTAAAAAATATCCTCTAGAATTTTGGAGAATGAACATAGGGTGAAAGTTTTTATCAGTCAGTTCACCTTAGTGAAATTTCTATACTGTTTAATTTTGATTTTCATATCTTCCAGGATTTTGACAGATTTTTCAAGCTGTAGGGGGGGGGGGGGGGCAGCTGCCCCCCCCTGCCCCTACCTGGCTACGCCCTTGACCATTGATTTGAAGAAGGCTGAAGGAGAAAATTATGTTGATAAAGTCAGAAGTCCAATCGCATGGCGTTAAGGCTGTAAAATATCCCGTTTCGGGTAAATGCAACCAACATAATATCGGTAAATTAATATCACCTAATATTAAAATGCTGTCACTATCCCGAAGCATAGAACAAATTTCAGTGATTGCACCTAAGTGCTTTTTATAAATATGAAATTCGGACGATGCACAGTGGGGAAAAAAAAGTTTTTTTGGACATTTGAAATTTTAGGCCGCAATTCTTGACCGATTTTCAAAATTCTTTTTTTGTATTATTGGAAACAAAATTGTGCACAGAATGTATGTTTTTTTTATTCTGAATTCCTTACCGTTATTTTTTTAAAATTTGTCAAAGTCGATGAAAAAATAATTTTTGACTTTAATGTCAAATATTTTTTGGATTACGTGTCATAAAAATTTCAAACTGACCTTAATTAATGTGAAGATATGTTACGAATTAAACTCAATGAAAACATAAGGCAAAACATTTTTTTTGGCTCAACTGCAAGTAAATATTTGGAGGCACTATTTTTACACTTTAACTCGGTGTCCTGCTCATAATAATTATCCGATTAGAACAAAACTTAATTTACAACCTGGAAAGGTTTAAGGAAAGTCGTATGTAAAAAATAACCCAAATCGGTGAAGGTCGCCATGCAATTTTTTTGCAAATGTACCAAAATAATGCAGTTTTAAACATCTGACAAAATAAAACTTTATGTTTACAAGAAGGCTAAGTAGTGTGCTTTTCATTTAAAAAGACCAATACCATAATACGTTACATCATCTGTCAAAATTTGGAAATTTGTTAAACGCATATACAAAATTAAATAATATTTGCAATATATAGGGCTTAAAATCGCAATATGAACATTTCATATGTATAAATAGGCTTATTTATGTATGCTTTATGATATTTTGATGCATAAATGAAAATAAGAGAGTGTAACTAAAATTTTTCCAATTTCCTCAGGAAATATATCGATTTTTGGGTTAACTTTAGTATTGAAATCTAAAAAGTGTTTAAGCGTTTCTCAGGATTCCTTATTTTGACAGACGATGTAACATATTAAGATATTGGTCCTTTTAAATAAAAAGCACACTACTTAGCCTACTTGTAAACATAAAGTTTTATTTTGTCAGAAGTTTAAAGCTGCATTATTTTGGTACAAATGCAAAAAAATTGCATGACGACCTTCACCGATTTAGGTTATTTTTTACAGACGACTTATTTAAAACTTTTCCAGGTTGTAAATTAAGTTTTGTTCTAATCGGATAATTATTATGAGCAGGACACCGAGTTAAAGTCTGAAAATAGTGCCTCCAAATATTTACTTGCAGTTGAGCCAAAAAAAATTTTTTGTCTTATGTTTTCATTGAGTTTAATTCGTAACATATGTTCACATTAATTAATGTCAGTTTGAAATTTTTAGGACACGTAACCCAAAAAATATTTGACATTAAAGTCAAAAATTATTTTTTCATCAACTTTGACAAATTTAAAAAAATAACGGTAAGGAATTCAGAATAAAAAAAACGTACATTCTGTGCACAATTTTGTTTCCAATAATACAAAAAAAGATTTTTGAAAATCGGTCAAGAATTGCGACCTAAAATTTCAAATGTCCAAAAGAACTTTTTTTTCCCCACTGTGCGATGGAGGAATATAAGAACAGGTGATATAGATTTTCGTAAACAAAACATTTTCCGCGACTGCAACAAATTCAATGTCATCAAAATTTGATGGAATTATCGCATGGGATAGCGAATTACGAATGGCAATTAAAACACCAAACACCGCCAATTTTATCTTCACGATCCTTACGAGTAATCTCATAATGATCGCAAAAGATTTCCAAATTAAAAATGTGCGCCTTCAGCCAATTGTCAGAAAATACTACTACATCGTGATCAAATCCAAAACAGAAAGTCTCGAAAGTTTTGTGTTCAAACCACGAAAGTTTTGATTAATAATGTTTAAAGAGCTCCCTAGGTTTTAAAGTCATTTTAATCTATTTAGGCAGCGATGGTTAGTTTTCATGCCTAACATTGTCCCGGAAAAACAATTCCAGAGCCTGTGCAGTCCAAAAACTGACATCAACGACTTTCTCAAATAAATAATCGGGAACAATTATTTTAAAGGAAGATAATCGTTCCGAAAAAGAGTATTTCATCCTGTAATACGATTTTGCCTCCATGTTACCAACTCTATTTGAAATATAAAACTTAATATCATTAAACGCGATCTCAGGAGAAAACCTAGAAACGAAAATCTTTCTCCTGGCGGTAAAAACGGTCAATTCCCTATGTGGTTGCTGTGGCGAACCACCAGCACCCCCAGATTTATCACTCCCCATAGGGCGTGGAAGAGACTCCAAATTATCCGGTACCAGGAGAGTCTAACTTACATTCGAACTGATAGAAGGAGCAATCTTTCATAAAACCAGTACAGAAATTTCAGTCAGGTAAACTGACTGATAAATACCATCACCCAATATTGTTGAAGCCTTGAGTTATCGAAATTAATAGACTTTTAATTAAAATAAAATTCTTATGTATAATTTTTCCCCTGCTTGTGGTGCAAAATCGTTCAAAACTTGACTTATTTGTATAGGGTGTATAGAGACCGGATTAGAATTTATGTGAGAAATATTAATTTTACAAAAAAAGTTATTTTGATAGGGGGTACCAAAAAGGTGAATCAAAACAGTCTTTTTCATTCCTGACTCAAATTTTCATACGCACAACTTACGAAAAATTTGACTGAATTCAATGTATTAACAAAAAAGATATATATGTAAGACTGTGGGTTGAGTTCGGTCCTTTGTATGGGAGGTATCAGAAGGGGTGTGTCAAGTAGTTAGGTTTTCTAGGGTTTTGCCTCCTATAACAACATAAATTATTCGACCAATTTTCATTACCCTCGAAGAGTCCGTTTGGAAGTTAGGGGAGAAATATTAATTTTCCAAAAATAGGTCATTTTGTATGGGAGGTACCAGAAGGCGTGAACCGATATAGTCCATATTCATTCCTGAGTCCTATTATCATAAGCGAACATCATACTCAAAATTTTAGTGAGTTCAGTTTACTTACATAAAAGATATGTTTGTCAGACTATGGGGGTGAGTTCGGTCATTTGTATGGGAGGTACCAGAAGGGGTGTGTCAAATAGTTAGGCTCTCTGAGGTTTTGCCTCTTATAACAACAAAAAATAACCGACCAGTTTTCATTACCACCCAAGAGTCCCTTTAGAAGTTATTGGAGAAATATTAATTTTCAAAAAATAGGTCATTTCGTATGGGAGGTACCAGAAGGCATAGACGAATATAGTTCATATTCATTCCTGAGTCCCATTTTCATAAGTGAACATCATACTCAAAATGTGAGTGCATTCAGTTTACTTATAAAAAAATAAGAGTCAATTAGGTCATTTGTATGGGAGGTACCAGAAGGGTTATGGCAAAGGTTTCGGTTTTCTTAGGGTTTGTCTACTTTTGCAAGATAAAAAAACTGACCAAATTCAAAAATATCCTACGATCATACGTTTAGAAGTTATGAAAGAAATATAAATTATCCAAAAATAAGTAATTTTGTATGGGAGGTACCAGAAGGGGTGGGGCTATTTTGCCCATTTACAATCCCATAAGTTTGTTTTGAAAAATATTAATACTGGTAAATTTTCATACCGATCCGTTAAGGTTTACTCGAGTTATCCTGCTGATCCAGCCAGCCAGCCAGACAGACGGACATACTTCAATCGTCTTAAAAAGTCCTGAAACGAATTTGGTCTAAAGATACTTAGGGTCTAACTCGTCTCCTTTAATGCGTTACACTTCTTTTCGTATCAAATGATACATACCCTCATCCCTAAGGGTAATGGTATTAAAATAGTTTATTTATTATTTGTAAGGTAGTGTTATTTCGAATGTTAAACAAATACTTAGGAATCCGAAATATTTTCTCTTAATACACCCCCCCCACCCCTGGTATGACCGAATTAATCCCCATACTTTCGCCCACATTTCTTTTGTAAGTATCTTAAAATAAGTTAAATTTTGAGCAAGATAGAAGATCATTGAAGTTTGACTCAGGAATGAATATGGACAATGTCGACAGACCCCTTTTCGTATCTCCCATACAAAATAACCTATTTTTGGAAAAATGTATACTTCCATCTATTACTTTCGAACTGCAGGATATTTGAATTTTGTCAGTTAAATTATATTGTGAAAGTAGACAAAACTGCAGAGAACCGAAACATTTGCCACGTCTATTCTAGGAACTCTCATACATATTTCAGAAATCACCCCCATACTACATTTAAATGTATATGTGACATATTGTGAGTACACTGAAGTCAAAAAAATTTCGTTGAATTTCGAAATAAAAGCGAACAAGTTGTGTCCCTACTGGCTTCACCTACACCAAGTTGAAAATATTTTATTTTTAATATTTTGTATTTACAGGTGAAACCTACGAAATCAGAGTTACCACACAAATTAAAAATTATGATTTCATTTGAGATTTTTGTGCGAATTAATTAAAGAAGTTATCTTTGATTCACAGTAGGACCTTTTCTACAGTTTTTCCGAAAGTTGTATCAGTAATTTCTCCATACAGAAATTTCTGTACTGGTTGATATACAAGTATTTTTTAAAAGAAACTGAGAATAAATCGTAATATACATTTGCAGCCAGCCTTTTATTCTTTGTCTTAAATTAAGAGTTCAATTTGTTTTTGTTAAGAAATATTAGGTATAATTTGTATTCAAACAAATGAAGAAGACTCACTGTCAATACCTGACAAGGTTGGATGACGTCTTAGCAATTTGCCAGAATAGGGATTTGCTATCAGTGTCCCTGATTAATTGTAAGCCATACACATTTTTAAGTATCCAATTTTGAAGTTCATAACAAAATTTTATTTCATTTAAATATTTGTCAAAATCTCAATGGCCTTCATCAAATCAAATGTAAGCAAATCTAAGTACTCCAATTTATTCGGCCTCCATTCAAAACAATGCAAATACAAACATTGCGCAATATTTCTACCCGCTATTAAAACACAAAATACTCTATGTAATAACTAATACAAAGCAAATATGTATTGCAGTTGTTACTGTTGCGATAAAGTTCACCTGCAGATGTTTAAAGCAAACACCAATTCAGTGTTTCGTCTACAATGAGCGCATGGAAAGTAGGCTGAAATTGCACACGCTGTTCGTTATGACGGTCAAACAATTATAATTAGAAGGTAATTGACAGTCAAATTTTTGACCGACATTTTGTAATTTATAATTTGTTACACAATTGTTAGTGACATCGCTTTTAACATACGATGTGGACATATGCATTTGTGTAGAAGGCGCAGTAAAAGGAATATAAGAGAATGTAGGTTTCCTGGATTAAATTTTGATTTCGTAAACTAATGAAATCGTTCTATTATTAACTATTATGTTGTGGGTAGTTTTTTATGAAAATATAACTTTAGCTAATAGCTTTTACAATTATTGTTAAAAACGCTTTTAAATAAATAATAATAAATTAAAAATTTTAAGGCACATATTAATAAAATTTAAAACTTTGCCATCCAAGCAACTTGTTATCATTGTCACACAAACAAATTGAAACATTTTTATGTTGTTTGTTTACTTATTTCCTAAAAATAATATACATATTTTGTATGCGTTTCCCCTTGGCTTTGATAATGACAATCATCAATACCAATTTTGATTTCATCCACTATAGGTTATGACAGCAGACGAATTTCTCGCGCACAAATTAATTTGTTCATTTACATATACATACGTGCGGCCGGATATATCTTACACATACATATATAAATATATTTAAATATGCATATTTCAATATGAAGACATAAAGGGAGTTGTATATAAACACTGCGTTCCGCTTAGATATGTTCGCCCAGAAAATACTTTGATGTTTGTATTAAGTGAAAATATGATATATGTATACAATTAATGGACTATTGGTGTAGAGTATACGAAATGTCTCAGTTTGCATTAATGGTTAAGATTTCCATTCATAGGAGATTTTAGTACGCCAATAGTAATTGTTGACACTGACTGACACGAAGTCTTCAGTGAAAATTGGCAAAAATCTGTCAGAGCCATTTTCTACCAAGCGACAAGGCGATAGTCAGTCCTGCGAACTCTTTAACATCGTAATGGAGATGATCATGCGGAAAGCAGAAGTAAACAGAAATGGCACCATATTTAACAAAAGCCACATGTTGCTCGCGTATGCTGATGATATCGATATTATTGGACGTGGATTGCGAGATTTTACTGCGGCTTTTTCGAGCATTGAAAAGCAGTCGGCTGAAGTGGGTCTGGTGATAAACGAGGACAAAACCAAGTTATTTGTTTCAACGAACAAAGAGTCCACTCGTCTGGGACGCTGCGTAATTTTGAAGTGGTAGATGATTTTGTCTACCTTGGCTCCGCCATAAACAAAAATAATAATGTCAGCCTCGAAATCAAAAGAAGAGTATTGATCGCAAACCGCTGCTACTATGCGCTAAGCAAGCGATTTAACGACAAAGCGCTCTCTCGAAAAACAAAGATCCAGCTCTACCAGACTCTGATCCTACCTGTCTTGCTCTACAACGCAGAATCGTGGGTAATCACACAAGCGGATCAATCTATTCTGGGAGTCTTCGAGAGAAAAATACTCCGCAAAATATTTGGACCCATCATCGTGAACGGCGAGTACCGTCGTCGAACGAATCATGAGCTGTATGAGCTGTACAACGACATCGACGTTGTCAAGCGCGTTCAAATAGACCGAATGCGCTGGCTTGGACACGTTGTACGAATGGACGAAAACGCTCCGGCTCGAAAAGTCTTCGGCAATAAACTGGATGGGCGGCGCAGGAGGGGGCGACCAAAACTCCGATGGATGGACCAGGTGACGGAAATGTTAAGTAAGCTTGGTATGACGAACTATCTACGGAGCGCAAAAGACCGAAGCGCTTGGAATGGTTTTCTACGTGAGGCTACTGATAGATGAATTTCTGTTGTTGCTGCCAGTAAAGAAGAAGAGGAAGAATAGTAATTGTTTGCCAAGTGATTAATTATGTATTTGATATTGGACACAACATATGTAACTTAGTTAATGCTAAGAAAAAATATCAGTATCAAATAACTAAATCGCAAAATGTCACAATTGATTACAAAAACCAGTACAGAAATTTCAGTCAGGTAAACTAACTGATAAATACCATCATCCAATATAAGATATTGTAGAAGTCTTGAGTGCTTGTGGTGCAAAATCGTCCAAAACTTCACTTGTTTGTGTAGGAGGTAAAGGTGCCGGTTTGGAATTTATGTGAAAAATATAAATTTTTCAAAAAAAAGGTAATTTTGATAGGGGTACCAAAAGGGGTGAACCGATACAGTCCTTATTCATTCTTGACTCAAATTTTCATACGTACAACTTACGAAAAATTTATGGGGGTGAGTTCAGTCCTTTGAATGGGAGGTACCAGAATGGGTGTGTCAAATAATTAGGTTTTCTGAGGTTTCGCCTATCACAATACAAATTAACCGACTAATTTTCATTACCCCTCAAGTGACCGTTTGAAAGTTATGGGAGAAATACAAATTTTCCAAAAATAGGTCCTTTTGTATGGGAGGTACCAGAAGGGGTGACCCGATATAGTTCATATCCACTCCTTATTCATATTTTCAAAAGCGTACAAATTACGCATAATTTGACAGAATTCAGTGTACTTACAAAAAAATATGTTTGTAAGACTATGGGGGTAAGTTCGGTAATTTTTATGGGAGGTACCAGAATGGGTGTGTCAAATAGTTAGGTTTTCTGGGCTTTTGCCTAATATAATAACATCAATTAATCGACCAATTTTCATTACCCCCCAAGAGTCCGTTTGGAAGTTATAGGAGAAATATTAATTTTCCAAAAATAGGTAATTTTGTATGGCGTGAATCGATATCTATAGTCCATATTCCTTCCTGAGTCCTATTTTCATAAACTAACATCATACTCCAAATTTGAGTAAATTCAGTTTACTTACAAAAAAGATATGTATGTAAGACTATTGGGGTGACTTCGGTCGTTTGTATGGGAGGTACCAGAAGGGGTATGGCAAAGGTTTCGGTTTTCTTAGGGTTTATCTACTTTTGCAAGGCAAACAAACTGACCAAATTTCAATATCCTACGATCGTCCGTTTGGAAGTTATGAAAGAAATATAAATTATCCAAAAATAGGTAATTTTGTATAGGAGGTACCAGAAGGGGTCGGGCTATTTTGCCCATTTACTTACTTACTTAATTTCCCTTTGCACCCCATGAATGAGGTATGGGATAGCTTCTCGCATTGTTGTGAATTAACACGCTTTCTATTTTTAGATTCACAACTAACGGCACCTACTTGTTTATCGACGAATGCGAACGTCACTGTTTTGAGAAGCTCTTACTAGACACGCCGATTAAATCGACGCTTAAGACTGCGAAGTTGCTGTCAACAACATTCGAGGGGAGCCGACAATGAAAGACAAATTTATTTATTTTTTTTTCTTTTAAGATGACTGGAGCGTGTTCTAACCACTATGCCACGGCCGGTCCCATTTACCCATTACCCATTTACTGTCGCATAATTTCGTTTTGAAAAATGTTAATACTGGTAAATTTTCATACCGATCCGTAAAGGTTTACTCGAGTTATCCTGCTGACCAGCCATTCTGCCAGGCAGCCAGACAGACGGACATAGCTCAATCATCTTAAAAAGTCCTGAAACGAATTTGGTCTTAAGATACTTGGGGTCTAACTCGTCTCCTTTAATGCGTTACACTTTTTTTCGTATCAAATGATATATACCCTCATCTCTAACGGTGATGGAATAATTACTGTGTTAAGAAAAAGTCATTTTGTTTTGAATGTACAAGCAGATTTCTAACATGCCGATTATTATGCTATAGTCCCATAATGTTATAATTAAGTCATTTGTAAAAATCTTTAGCGACTATTCCATAATGTCTCCAATAAAAATATTATAACTGCACAATATTAAAGTCTCCGCTAAAACCTCTTTTAATGAGACAGTGTGTACCACACACATTATGTATGTACATCAATGACATCTGCAGTTATTAGCAAGCAACAAAAGAGTCTGTCATCTCAAATAAAAATAAAAGCACAGAATTTGTTGCTGAAATAAAATGCAAATGCACAAAATAACTAGCAAGTGTAGTCAACGTCATGGAGTTAATAGCTCATCAATGATTCATGCGGAAATCCGGTATGTCCGACAACATCCGGTAATACGTACGAGTCTGTGAATTTCTATACATACATACATACATACATACATACATACTGAAACAAGTCTACAGTATATTGCGTACATATATACATACATGCCTTTTGTACAAGTCGCATGCTATAATCTTGTTCAACAAAATGCCTCCATATCACATAGTAACAGTAGTAGTAGAAGTACAGCAAGTGAAACCTAAAAGTATGCAATAAATTTTCACTCCTTTCCCACACAATTGTATATATCCTCCGTATAGACAGACAGTCAGAGGGACCAAGCCTTCGAGTGCAATTATTATAGACATTGTAAAAGTTCAAAAGTATTATGGGACTTCTGTTGTCTGCATGTATGTGTGCCAGCGTTGCTATGTGTATACCGTGATAAGCATAACAAATATTTGTTGAAGTATGTGTATGCAAAGCAATGCGATGGGGTGGCAGAAAGTGTGGTTGTGGTAGTAAATGCATTACGTGACACTATAAAACTAACAACAATTGCAATAATAATACTCACTCACATAAGTTAAATTAACAAACGTTTGTTTGAATTTCATGTTGTGCCCTATATTATGTTTAGCATGGCATTGGCGTAATTTTGTACAGTTGGAATCGTAGAGATTACAAAAGGCAGCCGCAAAAAAAATCGTTTAAGACATATGTAGAAATGTGGCATTGTTTTCTAAACTCTGTAATTAAAAAAACTAGTAAGTTAATTAACTATTTCAGCACAGATACCCTTCACTATTTGTAGAAATTATGCTGAAATCGCATATTTGCACTACAACTTTATTTTGTTTAAACATTAAACCACAATTAAGGAAATTGTATGAATGGTGGAGGTTACTTTTAGGCTTTCACATGAAAATTTTTTTTCAATAATTTCTTACTTACTAAAGTTACAAGTACTGAGCTTGAATTGTTTATGTGAGCTAAGCATATTGATATGCATTTATTAACCCCCTACGGATGAAGTTTTGTATAGGAGATCGGAGAAGTTTTGTCCGATTTTGCTCATCTTAGAACATAACATCCGCTCACAGCATAGAAGCTTGTTTATCAAGTTTCTCGATATCTTTTTGATAAAGGTTGTAATCGTGGGGCTCTTTTATAAAGGCTCATTTAATAAAGGTTGTTATCGTGGGGACAGAAAGACGGACACCCCAAAAAGAGGGAGCTTGTAAAGGAGGTGGGAGTGGTTTTGCAAGATCTTGCTCAGCTTGGGATAAGCTCTATTTTGTGGATAGAATACCAAATTTTAGCTCTGCTGTTCCTAAACTACTACTGTAAACGTGTGAACAGACAACGGGACACTCATCGCTCATCTTGGAACCTTGAAAAATTATGCATGTATACCAAATTTCAGGTCAATAGTTTTTAAACTACAGACATAATCGCAGGGACCGACAACAAAGAAGGCGCAATTTGTGTGAGGGGGTGGGAGTAGTTTTGTTCGGCTCTAATCAAGAGGACATCCAGACGAACATACAGACATCTTTAAATCGAATACAAAGCTGATCATTTATATATATATATATACCGCTCCTCCTGTACAAGTGAAATGCTGTGTGCTTTGATAAATCACTATTCAAAAAATTACATTAGAATAACGTTTCCAAATCGTACAAATCTGTTCTTACCATTCGCGCTCTCTTTGCCAAACTTCACAGCACTGACGGTGCGCATAATTGTCCATATGAGTAGCTAATACGCATAACTATGAATCGATTCATGACAACATTTACTCTTTTGGATAATACTTATCAAACACCGTGCGAACAATTGAAGTCATTGTCGCTGTAGATGTGTGTGTAACACGAATTTATCGACCCAATGCCGCAACTCTGTCGATGCCCGTCAACCACTTTGCGGAAATTTTAGAAATTACCATGGCACCCTTATTAGATCCAACTAGTGCAAGAATTAAAACCAGAGGACAATCTATTCCGTTGTGTGTGAAAGGCCTGAGAATCAACTGGAATTTAAACGAGATTTTAACCTTCAAATCCTCTTCAGTACTGAAAGCTGATTTCTGGCTTAACGACTATGTAAACAACAACAACAACTATTGTTCTTGAAGAGAGCACAATCCTCGTGATACTCTTGAGCCTCCATTATCTCCTACGTGGTAGTCGCGTATTCTAAACAACTGGCCACGGCCGGTCCACCAGGCTCCATTGAATCCTAAAAAAAAACAAATTTTGTGCGGTTTAACAAAGACATCATCGGCTCATTTGACTTTAAATCCGAAACCAGTACCAACATAACGGTAAAGGACGAACGCTACAGACAAATGATTCATGATTATACCATCAGCCTTCGGGATGAGGGTTAGGATGGGGCGATTAGTATGGAAGGAAAAAAATCTTAACGGGAGCTCCGTGTTTCTGATTCTTGGGATTGTAGTGAGCAAAAAAGTTCACTAGACCATATGTCTAGCCTCCCCATTTTGACTTGAAGTTTTTTCTCAAACCTTATTTTTTTGAAAAATTTGCAAATGTTCTTCGGCTCATATTTCGTAAACTATTTAAAGTTTTGACTTATTTTCAAAAGAAGGTTATAGCTATTGTCTCGGGCTTCAATTTCTCTGAACACATTATTTACAAAAAACTTCGTTTGCATGGTCAAAAAGTCGAAAATGTGAAAAATTCACCACTTTTTGTCAAGTTTTTTTTAGATATTTTGGCCTATAACAGCCAAACCATTGAGATTTTCGATCCAATACTGACACAAAAATGGTAGCCAAGACATCAGTTAAGAACTCTCTAGTACATCGCAAAAGCATTGGAACACTCCTTCTAGTAGTTTTGGCCTTGTGAAAGTGCATATTTTTCGTGAAAAAATTGATAAATTACCATTTTCAATTGTTCATAGGGCAAAATCATAAAA
Organism: Muscina levida; assembly: GCA_964034835.1. Taxonomy (NCBI): domain Eukaryota; kingdom Metazoa; phylum Arthropoda; class Insecta; order Diptera; family Muscidae; genus Muscina; species Muscina levida. Next base: position 83,516,531 of record OZ035882.1, read on the forward strand.
ATGTTATATTTCTTATTTTTATTCTATTTTATTATTTTATTCTATTTATCTTATTTCTTATTTTTTAGTCTTCTATTGGTTTCAGTTCATTTGACGCATTTTTGTTAGTTCATTGTAAACGATCACAGCATCAAATACACATAAAATTAAATACGCATTTTTAAATATTTGCCGCAAATGTAAGTTTTATAAATAATTGTTTCGTGTATAAACTGTGCAGTGCTATTAAAAAACATTTTTTTTATTTAAGAAATAGAACATTTTTATGATTTTGCGTTATGAACAACTGAAAATGTAATTTATCAATATTTTCATGAAAAATATGCACTTTCACAGGGCCAAAACCGGCTGAAGGAGCATTCCAATGCATTTGCGATGTACTAGAGAGTTCTTAGCTATTGTCTCGGCTACCATTTTTGTGTTAGTATTGGATCGAAAATCTCAATGGTTTGGCTGTTATAGGCCAAAATATCTGAAAAAACGTGACAAAAAGTGGTGAATTTTCCACATTTTCGACTTGACCATGCAAACGAAGTTTTTTGTAAATAATGTATTCAGAGAAATTGAAGCCCGAGACAATAACCTTCTTTTGAAAATAAGTCAAAACTTTAAATAGTTTACGAAATATGAGCCGAAGAAAATTTGCAAATTTTCCAAAAAAATAAGGTTTGAGAAAAAACTTCAAGTCAAAATGGGGAGGATCGATTTTCACCGTAGACATATGGTCTAGTTGACTTTTTTACTCAGTACAATTACAAGAAACAGAAACGCGAAGCGCCCATTATGATGTTCAAATCGCCCCACCCTAATGAGGGTATATATCATTTGATACGACCCAAAAGTGTAACACATAGAAGGAGTCACTTCAGACCCTAGGTTTCTTAGAACCAAATTCGATTCATGACTTTTTAAGTCATTTGAGCCATGTCCGTCTGTCTGTCTGTCTGACTGTCTGGTGGCTGTCCGGCTGGTTCGCACGATAACTTTCGAAAGACGAAACCAAATGTCTTGAAATTTTGCACGAGGTAATATTTCCCCAAAACTACTTACGGTATTGCAAATGGGCTACATGGCTCCGCCCCTTCTGGTACCTCCCATACAAATACATCATTCCGCCCACTTTAGAAATCGAGTTATAATATCAATACACCCAACGGGATCGTACCCAAATTCTGTACTCAGTAAAGCTATTTGGAAAAAAAAATTTGAAGTCTAGCCACGCCCCTTCTGGTACCTCCCATACAAATTCATCTTTTCGCCCACTTTAGATATGGAGTAATAATATCAATAAATCCATCGCGCTCATACCCTAATCCTTAATTTAGTAAAGCTATAGCAGGATACAGTTTTTGAGAAAAAAATCTGAAGTCTCCCAACGCCCCATCTGGTACCTTCCACACACATCTGGTACCGCCCACTTTAGAAATCGATTAATATTATTATTAGAACTACCGCGATCGTGACCAAATTCTGTATTTAGTAAAGCTCAAGCAGGATAAAGTTTTGGAGGAAAAACCGGAAGTCTGGACACGCCCATTCTGGTACCTCCTATTCAAATGTATCTTTCCGCCCACTTTAGAGATGGAATAATAATATCAATACACTTGACACGATCGTGCTCAAATTCTGTATTTAGTAAAGCTATAACAGGATAAAGTTTTGAAGAAAAGATCTGGATGTCTAGATACGCCCCTTCTGGTACCTCCCATACAAATGTACCACTCCGCCCACTTTAGGGATGGAGAAATAATATCAACATACTTGACCCGATAGTGCTCCAATTCTGTATTTTTTAAGTTATAACAGGATAAAGTTATGGAGAAAAAATTGGAAGTCTAGCGGCGCCCCTTATGGGACCTCCCATACAAATGTACCTTTCCGCCCACTTCAGAGATGGAGTAATAATATCAATACATCCAAGGCTATCGTGCCCAAACTCTGTATTTAGTAAAGCTATAACAGGATAAAGTTTTGGAGGATAAACCTAGTCTAGACACGCTCCTTCTAGTACCTCCCATACAAATTTACCACTTCACCCACTTTAGAAATCGAGTAACAATATCAATATAATAGTAATTTTTTTTATTTTACTGAGGGTGATGGTATATGTAAGTCGGGTCGCCCAACTGAAACTTTCTTACTGGTTTTTTTATTCGTTATGTCTATGCAAAATTAGTAGGCAGCTTCGTAATTGCGATACATAATCTATTTGCTACTATACGTTGTGTATAGTGATAAATTCATGTCGTGACACATTATTGTCATTGATTTTATACGTCAGCAAGTTATAACTATTATTAACAAAATATGCATCTCGCATTTACTATTCACACATACTACTACAGCTCAAAACTACCAGGAATTTTGTCTCATTTATTATGCAACCAATTGTTGTCGAACATACATACATAGTTTCACCTGGACATTATCACAATGACTGCATCAAAATACATATTGTGGGGCATGGAACCATGGCCATAAACATAATAACTACCACTACAGCGCTGCAGGAGCAGTAGCAACGAACAGTGATCTCACACGATTTGACTGTGACATTGTTAAATCCCCCAGCGTTTTTACTGTGACATTGCCTAAGCATTTTAAGGTTAAGTACTCATTTGCAACATTACTTACAGCGTATATGAATTTGAATAGTTGCAACAAAAACATATCATTTGTCTGTTGCTCTGTTGCAATGAGGCTGGTTGGTTGGCTGAACCGGAAGTAATGACATTTTACAAATTACTACTCATCCCATGGTGTGGGTGAGATTGTAAAACTTTATTCCACTTGTGCATTTTTGTCTACATACAAACATTTAATTTGGTATTCATATCAGAGTATACTAGAGTAAAATAAAAGTGCATAAAATAAATAATTTGTGGTCCTTGTTTGATTGATATAAACGTGACTTTTGGTACAAATCTCATGACCAGTGGCGCTTTATATATATGACATTCCTTACTCTTGAATATAACACTTATTACTGGATATAATATATTAAATGCATTGATGTTAATGAGTATTCAATGTTAACTTTTGTATATTCCCGCCTTTTCATAAGTCCACCATTTGGTTCCGTTTTACTATGTGTGATGAATTTACAATAGGGAGATATAACATAAAATAGGCGATACAAAAACATGCACGGTGATAAGAGGACTTCAAGACCATAATATTTATTCACTAAAATATTATTCATAATACATTTCACATAGCTTGCACAAAAACATATTGGTAATAAATAGTTACTAATTGAAATGTTCTTCAAACGCACTTGTGCTAACAACAAAACTTCTGTGCAATTGTGTCCGATGATAACATGCTTGTGAGTGTATTATGTTGACTTGTTGTGTGCTTTGAGGATAGATACTATCTTCTTCTAAGCACCATGCCACGGTCAGATCCTCTCAAATGTCTTCACTGTTTTAAAACTTAATTTTATATTAGTAGCTTATAAATAAGAACATGTGGCAGCAGCTATTCACAGAAAAAAATTACGACAAACAAGTTGTCATATTGAATACCATTTCGTCAACACAATTAAATATTTAATTAAAAAGGCGCCAACAACCAAAATTGTAAATACAATAAACAGTTCTGTTATAGTTACAATTTGTGTATTATAGTTAAATTTGAAATGTGGTTGAAAATTTGTCAATATAACAATTTACAAACATGTTTAAATGGAAAAGTTGTTATAAATCGAAATTGAATGCTAACAATAATATTTAATTACTTAACAACAGTTGTGTTTTTTTCTGTGATTATAAATGCCACCTCAATGAGCACAATGTGAATACGTATGAGTGATAGGACAGTATAGCTTAGTCGAATTAATCATACGTCATAACGGCACAGAACCACTAAATGACAGTATATTATTGAGAATGGAAAACTTGAATACCGCTTTTTAAGAAATTTTAACACGTGTTCGAAATTCATTCGAACAGATTTTGTAATAAACATGTTTCTCTCCATGTGCAAAAGTGTTGTTGTTGGGCTGAGTTTGTTATTATCTACAAACATTGATTTCATTGCAACGATCGCGCTATCTAGAAGGAAAGATTGTTGTACTTTCGCTTCCCATACGTGTATGTACAATGCATTGGGTCCTTATCAGTGACAAATGTGTGGGACATTATGTACGCGGAGATTCTTTGATAAACCAAAGGAATGTATGGTACAGTCCTCACTCGCTTGCTGTTTGATATATGATTACTTACTTAACTGGCAATTCTTTGCAATAGTAAAGGATTACATGGGGAATGGGACTTTGCTAAGAGGTGGAAAGTTACTGATTGTTACTCACCTGGGAGTGTTCAGATTCGATTCCTTTGTGGCACTGTTGAAGCAGCTAACTACTTTCGGTCTTAGATCAAGTATTCCCCGGGCAATGATTTTAAAGCCACTGCTTAAAAGTTAGCTATTACCCTATTACCAATCTAGGAGACGAGGGTTAGCAACCCACATCTTCCGAAAACTAAATTGCGAAAATCCATAGCGTCTGTTCCATATTGGGCGGCTTGCTGGTCAGCGTAGGAATACAATTTAGAACCTAGTGGGCTGGGCTTGCCATCCGCCACCAGTATAATGGCAGTGAATAAAATGAGAAATAAGAGAAAAAGAATCCCCCAAAATGTTGACGACCACCGCAAACATTTCAAGGACCATGATTTGAGAATATGCACTTGAAATATTAGAGCTCTATACCGACCAGGTGCCTCTATTAAACTGGCGGATGTCCTCGAGGAGTATAAGGCTGACATTACTGCTATACAGGAAACTGGATATGGATGGACTGGATATGGATGCTCGCGGATGAGGATGTGGGACTTATACTACAGCTGCCACGCAATTAAGCATGAGTTTGGTTGTGGATTTGTGGTCGGCAAGAGACTACGACACCTGGTCTCTAGGTTTACTCCTGTCTGTGAACAAATCGCCGCCATAAGAGTGAAGGCAAAATTTTTCTACATCACGCTGATATATGCTCATGCTCCGACGGAGGAGAAAAGTGACAGTTCAAAGACCAATTCTACGCCCAAATTAAAGAAACGTATGTGTATTGAAGAATACAGGAACAGAGGTTAATCCAGAATATTGTACCAGAAGATAAATGGCAGGGTACATGAAACAGGTCTTCCCTCCTGCAAAGACAAGGATGGTCATTTCGTTACTGACTCCGAGAGCGTACCGAGAATATGGAAAGATAACTTCTGCAGCCTATTGATGTCTGAAAACTCGGCTGATGAAGACTGTGTACCAATCCGAGATGATAACATCGAGTGTCCACCTCCTATCCAAGCTGAAGTAACAACTGTCATATCCCGCCTAAAGAACAACAAGGCCGCTGGGGCTGATGGTCTTCCAGCTGAGTTGTTTAGGGTGGGTGGAGATGAGCTTGTTTTAAGCATGCAACAGCTCATAGAGAACATTTGTCTTCAGGAGAGCATGCCAGAGGATTGGAATCTCAGTGTACTATGTCCAATCTACAAAATTAGCATCTTACCGATTGCATATAAGGTCCTGTCTAGCATACTGTATAAACGTCTAAAGCCAATTGTGGAAAACCTGATTGGACCTTATCAGTGCGGCTTTAGACCAGGCAAATCCACGACGGATTGGATATTTACACTACGGCAGATTCTGGAGAAAACCCATGAGAAGCATATTGATTTGATCGCCCTCTTCTGCGCAGTCCATCGAGTTTATTGTCGAAGACTTTTTGAGCTGGAGCATTTTCGTCCATGCTTACATTATGATCTAGCCAACGCAACCGCTGCACATTACATTAATGATTAACACGACGTCGATACTCACCTTTAACGATGATGGGCCCATATATTTAACGGAGTATTTTCCTCTCGAATACTGCCTGAACTGATTCATCCGCTTGTGTCATAACTCTGGATTCTTAACCATATATCGAGGCAGGTCGAACCAGTATCTGGTGTTGTTCATTAAATCGCTCCATAGTATTTTCGAGACTGATGGTATTTGTTTCATTGATGGCGAAGCCCAGGCAGTTAAAATCATCTACCACCTCGAAATCATAATTGTCGACGAAAACGCAGTTTCCCAAACGAATAGATTTTTTGTTCGTTAAACTAATAACTTCGTTTTATCCTCGTTTACTATTAGACCCATTTCTGCTTATTCCATGTGAATACCTAAGAAAGCTGCAGTCGCATCCCTTAGCTTTCGCACGGTAACGTTTACGTTATCAGCGTACTCAATTAGCATGTGCTTTTATTGAATATCACTTTGTTGAAGAGGTTACACTATAGGCCGTCGCCTTGTTTTAGGTCTTGCCAGTCTTCACTAAAGACTTCGTGTCAATTAGCGTCATTCCGCAAAGGTGAATCTCACCTTCGTTGGAATATAAGTCAGCGTCATTCTGTGTCTATCTCTTGCTCTTGGATCTCTTTCAGGCTATGCCTAAATGTAATTTTCTGGTCTTGTTGATTTGCCAGTGTTTTTTATTTTAAGTTTGGTTTTTGTTTTAATAAAAAAGTTTTATTTTGTAATTAAAACCACTGCGTATAATTTTATGATCATGCCAAAATGTAAAGAAATGCAAACAATATAAATTAAATATACAATTATGTTGTTGTTGGATGTCAAAGCGTAGTTACAACGGAACACGTTTACAATACACCGCACTGGTTGTGATACCTTCGGAATGAGTATGTATAATTACGAACATCTCATCTTAACTTAAGCTTGTTCAAAAAAGAACTACGTTTTATGGGTTCAAATTTGCAGCTGAATCCAATCATATATTCTACTTAACGCATCTACATAGTGCATGTCAATAACATTGTATCGAATTGTAAGAACTATAAAAACAATAACTCAAAATCAATAGCAGACATCCGGCACGTAACAAAGTGTTTTATTGTACACATTTACGCATACACTCATATGTATATGCAGTCTAAATAGGAGCTGAGCTGCACATATTTATAGTGGTAGATTTAATCATTTGTGTCTTAGACAATACCTCACTACAATTAATTTATACATAACAATTCAATTGTAAATGATTCTTATAATATGTGGCTTTCGAAAACATCTTGCTATGATTTCAATTGTACACTCAAGCGCACTTATTGCCGTCTCTAGACTACGTCAGCTTTGGGTCCTGATACTGCTAATGATATGAAACGGAAATATTTTAAGTGGTATCGAAAATATCCACAAGATAGAAGGCAAAATGAAACCTCAAAGATTTCATAAGACTAGAGATTTCTTCGAAGCAAGACAAAAGCCACAAAATAAAAGATTAGTGTAAGTATCTTTGTGTATTAATGTATGCGTCTAAAATGTTGTTGCATTTAAATGCAAATGAAGTGCAAAAGAGGTAACTTTGTATTAAGGCTATTGTTTCCAGCATTTGCAACAGATGTAAATTAAGACCCCTTTCTCCCTCCGAAGTGGCACTAAGCAAAAACTTGCTGCTGATTGTAATATTTAGTCAAAATATTTTTGGCAAAGAATGCATTTGCAAGTAAGTATACGTCACCTGGGTGATAAGTTGATGCTCCGTGTATTTATATATGAATTAAGCCTGAATAATTGCACTTATGTCTAAAAACTCTCTGCCTGTCATTGCAATTACTGCCTATTGTTTTCTATGAGATGTCCGATGGTAAAATTGCATATGGTAATTTCTGCGCGGTAATATTTTAGCAGAAACGTTAACTGGAACGTATACATCAAAAATTCAAAAATGTTTTTTAAAAAATGCATAAAAAATGGAATCGATTAAAAATTGTTTAGTTTAGCGTTTTGGAAGTAAATTCACATCCGTTATAAACAAAATGAATCGTTTGTTCAATAAAAAGTAAAGATTACATTTTGACAAGAATTTCCAATTGTTAGTTGCGACATTTCACATTTTAAGTGACTCTTTTAGAAAATTGCTCCTTGTTAGTAAAAAATATTAGTATGATCTTTCTGTATTTTACTGATTTATTGTAATGTATGTAAGGTTAATATCTCAAATAGCAAGTCATACCTATTTTTAATAAAAATTTCAGAAAATTACATATAATTAAACCCAGCGAAATGTTAGTCTGAAACACTTTCGTCACATACCACTATTGATGGCACAACCAGAAGAATCTATATTAACCTTAACTTTTAATTTATTTAAGTACTAATATCAGTGCTCAAATCAGTGTAGCAATTTTAATTCTATTATTTGTGTGTGATAAAAACCATCGATAGCAAATAACACAAGGGAACAAAATTGAACTTTTTGAGTGTTGTTTGGAATTCTATAGCAGTTTTTTACAAATTTGAGGTCGCTGATTTCAAATCTAATCTCCATTTTTCTCCATCAGCTCGAATTTTTAAGTTACAGGTACTAATCGTATTTTCGACTTTTTTCCAAATAATTACACTGTGCTACACACAAAATATACAGGGGTTCTCATGTAGCATTTCTGTTAGACTGGAGTCCATAGAGTAAAATGTTACTTTTAGTTTTTCTCGGTCACTTCGTTAAGTAATGTTTTTATAGCAAATTAAGTGAAATGGCGATATTCCTAAAATTTCAAGTTCCAAAATTCATAAGTCTTCTCTTTGTAAACAGATTTCCAAAACCTTACATCTGTTGTCAAGCTATGACTTTCACCTTTTATTAAAAAAAAGAATTTTGAAATTCGGTTAAAAATAGTGAAGCGGCGGCTGTTTAAGCAAAACAACCCCGAAAAAAAATTGCGAATTTTCATTTTCCCAACGCTCTCAGTTGATCATGAAGCAGCGCAATGTATATTTTTTATTTTTGTATTATGCTATATTAAAGTAGCTTTCTAAAATAGGTAAGTTTGTAAGAAACGGTTGAAAAATGAATGAGGTGTGCTACATTTTGTAATTACATGTTCGCGTAATTTCGCTGTTTTTACTTTGAGTGTGTGTGTCACTCTGTACAAATACATATGACGTATACGTATCACAACAAGTAATTCGTACTGCATATTCCAAAGAATGTCGAAAAATATATTACAAAAATTAGCATAACTCATTAATTTTTCCACCGATTCTTATAAACTTACCTATTTTAGAAAGCTACTTTAATATAGCATAATACAAAAATAAAAAATATATATTGCGCTGCTTCATGATCAACTGAGAGCGTTGAGAAAATGAGAATTCGCAATTTTTTTACGGGGTTGTTTTGCTTAAACAGCCGCCGTTTCACTATTTTTTAACCGATTTTCAAAATTCTTTTTTTAATAAAAGGTGAAAGTCATAGCTTGACAACAGATGTAAGGTTTTGGAAATTTGTTTACAAAGAGAAGACTTATGAATTTTGGAACTTGTAATTTTAGGAATATCGCCATTTCACTTAATTTGCTATAAAAACATTACTTAACGAAGTGACCGAGAAAAACTAAAAGTAACATTTTACTCTATGGACTCCAGTCTAACAGAAATGCTACATGGGAACCCCTGTATATTTTTTTTCTTCACATTTGTATCACTGTGTTATTAATTTTTCCAAATAAAAATAGCTTTCTAAAATATGTAAGTACATAATAATCGATTGAAAATTTAATGAGTTATGCAAAGTTCGGTGATAACAGATTTTTCCCATTTTTTTGTTTCTACCCAAAAAAAATTAAAATTTTGTATTTTTCATGACAAATTTAAAAATTTATTTATAGTTTAATTTATAGTTTTGCCTTCTATTACAATATTAATGAACTGACCAAATTCAATTAATCGGCAGTTGTCAATTTGGAAGTTCAGTTAGAAATATTAATTGTCCAAAAATAGGTAATTTTGTATGGGAGGTACCAGAAGGGGTGAGGCTATTCCGCCCATTTACAATCTGATAAGTTCGTTTCAAAAAATATTAATACTGATAAATTTGCATAACGATCTGTTAAGGTTTGCTCGAGTTACACTTTCACAAACATATTAATAAATGTTATTTCTGTATGGAAATCGTGATTTTTGTAAATTTAGTTATCTCAGTAAATTTGTTGACAAAATAAAAAGTTGTGCACAGATTTCAATGAAATATAGCTCATTTGATTTGAACTATATTAAACTAAATGTTTTAAAACCAACACTGTGAAAAAACAATTTTTTTTTTTTTGTAAAATTTTTTTTTTTTTTTTTTGAACTAGAACGATATCTCTGAAACTACTAGGCCAAATTAAAAACAATGTAAGCACGGATTAAAGATAATTTTGTTGACGAGTTTCAGTTTTTTTTTTAATTGAATATGGTGAACCGTTTTCAAATTATTTAAATATCTGTAGTGTAAGTGCCTTAGTTTGGGCCATAACGTTATATCGCGAAAAGTCGAGCTGATACAAAAAAACCAAGTGCAGATTTGAATTTAGCGTCCAAAATTACCTTTAAACCAATATTCAGTTCTTAAACAACAAATACCTTGTTCCCTGGTGTAATTAAACAAAAGCAATCTACAACATTTCTTAATGCCAGATAAGTAAAAACTAGATGTAATATCGACGACACATAGATCGTAAAATACCTTAAGCAGATATGGAAAACACATTATAAACTCTGTTGTGTTATGCTGCAAAAGCTCGTTATCAGGAGGTTTAAAAACTAAAGAAGAAAAGATTGTGGTTTCTCTCTGGACTATCCTCGAAATTAATTCTGAGCTATTATGCAGATTTGCAAGAAATAGAATATTTTTTATCAATTCATAAATCTTCATACAAGTTATATTACCCAAATGTCAGTATTGTTTCGATTTTATCTGACAACAAGTTTACTGAAGAGCTTCTTGCCATTTAATCTCTATAAGATCACACTAGTGGTGAAATCATTCTCAACAGTTTCCCAAATTTTATGAATGTAAATAACTTTTCTTTTGCCAAAATTTTATTTCTGACCATTGCCTCGCAATGCCAGTATGTACAGAAATTTCTGATAGGTAAACTGATTGATAACCACCCTCATCCCATGTATAATATTGTTTAAGTATTGCCCTGTTTAAGTCTACCTCCCTCACCCCATGTATAATATTACACAGTGCAACACATAAATTGGTGCCACCTTCGTACCCAGCTATTTTTGAAGTATATACCGAACCTAAAAAAATCCCCAAAGGATTTTATCCCATTACATCGAAACCTTTTTTTTTTTTGATAATCCAATATTTTCTCCCCAACTCGATTTGGTGACCATTTTTACGGAGTCCATATTTCATAAACTGTTCGGAATTTTTTCTTTTTGTCTTCGGCAATGTTGTAGATCTAAACCAGAGCAAAAAAAATCTCAAACAGATCGACCCGAAAGAATTGCATCTAGTGCATGAAAATTGTAAAAATATGGGAAAAAAGGCTATTTTTTCATGATATTTTCACCATAAAATTATGATTATTAGAAGTAATATTCCACATAAATCATACGCCACAGCGAAATAAATTTTATGGTGAAAACATCATGAAAAAATATTCTCTTTTCCCATATTTTTGCAATTTTCATGCACTGGATGCAATTTTTTTGGGTCGGTCTATTTGAAACTTTTTTTGCCGAAGACAAAAAGAAAAATTTTCGAACGGTTAATGAAATATGGACTCCGTAAAAATGGTGAAAAAAATCGTGTTAGGGTGAAAATATTGGAGTATACATAAAATAATGGTTCGATGTAATGGGGCCAAATGCTTTGGGGATTTTTTTAGTTTCGGGATATACTTTAAAAATAGCTGGGTTCGAAGGTAGCACCAGACGATGACCTTAGAAATGTTGCACTGTGTTATTCAAGTCTTGCGCTATTGAACTTTCTGAACTTTAGTTAGTATGGCCAGAGGTTAACAGACATTTAGCAAAAATGCTAAAAAGGTTACAGTGTTATATTTGTTGACACATTTAATAAAATCTGGAAGTCTACACACGCCCCTTCTGGTACCTCCCATACAAATGTATCAGACAGACAGACAGACATTTTCCGGAGAAAATGTCTATCGAAGAATTTTTACGTCTCGGTCGTACCGATTTTTGAGTTTTGTTAGTGCTAAACTTGTATCTCCAAATCTGTTAGAGGGATGCCACATCATTTAAGTGACAAAAACTTCGCATTCTGCAGAATCCTCTTGCGATTCAGTCGCGGAATCACCGTTTCGTAAAACTTTTTCAAGCACAGCGGGAGGTCTTCTCCAGAAAAGCGCTACTTAGTGGCTTAATTCCCTAAAGCCAGGCTTCTTACTATTCTCCGCGCCCCTTAGACTTATTGTATTCTTATAGTCAGCTAAAAAAAACAAAAACTTCCTTTTGAGACACCCTTTAGTTTATTTTTAATATTTTGTATTCATATTTGAAACTTAAGAAACAGAGAGGTTTACCCTACCTATTTGAAATGATGATTAAATAAGAGACTTTATCCTTAGTACTCAGTTGGTACCGCATAAGGCCCATTCGGCAAACCCCATACAACCTGAAATAATGGGTCTCATGTATAAAACGTGAGCTTGAGCTCGGACTCGATTTTTTAAGTAAAAGGTGCTTGTAGTATGCATAATAAAATTTGATGTATTTGCTTTTACTCACTGCTCACGTTTGATCTCGTCTTGCTCAGTTTGAACTATGTTACATGTGTTTGTGTTCATTTTCACATGCATAAAAACAAGCTTTTGCTTTCTTAAGTGAGCTCTTGCTCAAATTTTGTTGAGCATGCCTTATAGTTGACTCGCGTATACTAAAAAGGAATCATGGCCGAATATTTTGTGCCACAAAGAAATGCAAAATGTTATCAACAGCGAAAAACAAATTTAGCAAGTGAAGAAAAAAAAATTATACAGGTTTGTGTTCTTAATTATTAATTTTTTTACCCTCACCCTACGGGTAGGAGGGTATCTATCATTTGATTCGGCCCAAATGTGTAACACATAGAAGGAGTCACTTTAGACCCTAGGTTTCTTTGAACCACATTTGATTCATGACTTTTTAAGTCGTTTGAGCCATGTCCGTCTGTATGTCTGGCGGTCTGGCTGGTGCGTACGATAACTTTCGAAAGACGCAACCAAATGTTTTGAAATTTTGTACCGGTTCATATTTCCCAAAACTGGGCTTCTTGGCCCCACCCCTTCTGGTACCTCCCATACAAATACATCATTCCGCCCACTTAAGAAATCGAGTAATAATATCAATACACCCAACGGAATCTTACCCAACTTCTGTATTTCGTAAAGCTTTAACAGAATAAAGTTTTGGAGAAAAAAAATTGAGGTGTAGCCACGCCTCTTCTGGTACCTCCCATACAAATGCACCTTTCCGCCCTCTATGGAGATGGAGTAATAATATCAATAAATCCAACGTGATCGTACCCAAATTCTGTATTTAAAGTTTTGGAGATAAAATCTGGAAGTTTGGACACGCTCCTTCTGGTAACCCCCATACTAATGTACAACTCCGCCCACTTTGGAAATGGAGTAATAATATCAATACACTCGCCACGATCGTGCCCAAATTCTGTACTTTGTGAAGCTATAACAGGACAAAGTTTTGGAGAAAAAAACTGAAAGTCTAGCCGCGCCCCTTCTTGTACCTCCCATACAAATGTACCACTCCGCCCACTTTGGAAATCGAGTAATAATATTATTATAATAGAAAATTTTATGTTTTACTAAGGGTGAGGGTATATGAATGTCGGGTTGGCCGACTAAATCTTTCTCACTGGTTTTTATTATATTTTTCCCCGTTAATTCAATGCCAAATTTTTGCTTATTGGTAATTGACTTTTTTCTAGCAAATATTTTTTTTTTGTCCACTAAAAATTTAGAAATGTCGTCAGTTTCTATTTTATTATTATTATATGATTCTACTTCACTTTCACTTGATGATTCTACTTCACTTGATGATTCTACTTCACTTGCACTTCAATAACAATTAGATGTTTGATCTTCCTTTGCTCAAGTAATTGCAATTGGTTTTAACTAATTTTTATGCATACGAAATTGAGCAAAAGCTGTTGCTGTTTGACTGAACTCGAGTTACGAGTAATTGCTCACCTGACTGAACTCAGCCCTTTTACTCGTTGTTATACATGAGACCCAATGAGTTGAACTTCTTACATTTGTTGATACAAATGTTTGGATAAAGTTTTCTCGAAAACTTTATCCTGCCTGAACTTTACTAAATACAGAATTTGGGCACGATCGCGTTATGTCTATTAATAATATTAATCGATTAGATGTGTATTGGAGGTACCAGATGGGGTGTGGCCAGGCTTCCAGATTTTTTTTCAAAAACTGTGTCCTGCTATAGCTTTTACAAATAAAGAATTTGGGTACGATCGCGTTGGATTTATTGATATTATTACTCCATCTCTATAATAGGTGGAAAGGTACATTTGTATGGGAGGTACCAGAAGAGGCGTGGATAGACTTCAAACTTTATCCTGTTATTGCTTTACTAAGTACAGAATTTGGGTACGATCCCGTTGGGTGTATTGATATTATTACTCGATTTCTAAAGTGGGCGGTATGATGTATTTGTATGGGAGGCGGGGCCATGTAGCCCATTTGCAATACCGTAAGTAGTTTTGGAGAAATATGAACTCGTGCAAAATTTCAAAAGATTTGGTTGCGTCTTTCGAAAGTTATCGTGCGCACCAGTCAGACAGACAGACAGACGGACATGGCTCAAACGACTTAAAAAGTCATGAAGAGAATTTGGTTCAAGGAAACCTAGGGTCTAAAGTGACTCCTTCTATGTGTTACACTTTTGGGTCTTATCAAATGATATGTATATACCCTCATCCCTAAGGGTGATGGTATAAAAACTCTATTGAATTCTACACTATTAAAGTACAATATTAAGCCATATCATTTCACAAAAAAAAAAAAATATTTTTATTGTTTAAACTAAAATCTACATCAACATATTGTGCCTTAATACGAATATCGAAAATATATGTAAACTTTGAATGGCTACAGCATAACGGTAAATTATCACATGAACAACATTTTTGGTTTTTCTTTTTATTTGAAACAAGTGGGCCCGGCAATGCTTCGCTAGTGCATATTATCGAATATTGCCATTTTCACCCCCTAAATGTAGAAAAATCCAAACAATGTGTAGCCTATGTTACTCGCGGCGTTATTCGGAAGATTCCCTGAAAATTTCGTCAAAATCGGTCCAGCCGTTTTCGAGTCCATACGTTACATATATATATACACACATCCTCTTTTATATATATAGATGTTAACTTTATACATAAACAAAAAATGTACGAATTGAACAAGTTCATTTTTTGAATTTCGCCCAGAAAATTCCGATTTCCGACCAATGTGCAGTCTGAACACTTTTTGAACTATTTCAACAGAAAAATAAATTTTGATCTTAAACACAAATGTAGAAAATGTGTGGAAATTATTTAAACAGCCAGCCAAATGTATTTTTCCAAACAAAAATCTAAATTTTAAGGGGCGCGAAGTCTCAAATGACTTTACCTTCAAGATTTTGTGTTTATGATTGGATATCAAAAGCACTAATTAGAATAAAGTGTATTTTAACCAATACGTTCATATAATATTTGCCAAGTCACTACATATCCACAATATAACGACATGTAGGGTTCACATAATTATAATATATTTAGTCTGAATTTATTATTGAATTTCCATTCAGTTATTTTATTTGCAAATATATCAAGAACAAAGCTGGAATTCGTTAATTTACTTTGAAGTATAGTTCAATTGTTAACACAGTAAATATAACATACATAGTTACCGTATGACAAAAACTGTATGTAAGAATTTGTAGCTGGATTTCAGTGGTCAAAAATTTGAAGTAAACATAATAGTATAAATATATATCATACTTCTACTACTGTTTGTATTTGTGTAGTTGTTGTGAAGGCATACTAATTTTCTGAGGAATTTTATTATAATTTATGAATAGTAAATTATTGGATCAATAGTAATGGCAATTATTAAACTTATAAACAAGTAAACAAGTAAGAGCCATTGTTCTCATTTTAATAAGGTAAAACTTATAAGAGTTCAAAAGTCAATTTTTTATGTGTGAAAAATTCTACATTGTGTCTAATTCCATTTGATGTTAACTCATTTGTTAACTGATTCAATAAGTAGTAAGTTTCACACTACCGTCGGTGTTTTTGTGTTGTCTAAATTTGACAAAGTTTGGTCATTCAATTTTGCACGTCAAAATTTCTCTGCACAATTTTGAAGTGGTCTAATTGTTTCCAGCATGTGTACAAATTAGGGACCGGCCGTGGTATAGTGGTTAGAACACGCGACTATCATGCGGGAGATCGCAGGTTCAAACCTGGCTCCAGTCATCTTAAAAGGAACAAAAAAGAAAATTTTGTTTCATTGTCGGCTCCCCTCGAATGTTGTTGACAGCAACTTCGCAGTATTAAGCGTCGATTCAATCGTCGTGTCTAGTAAGAGCTTCTCAAACAGTGACGTTCGCATTCGTCGATAAACAAGTAGGTGCCGTTAGTTGTGAATCTAAAATTAGAAAGCGTGTTAATTCACAACAACGCGAGAAGCTATCTCATACCTCATTCATGGGGTGCAAAAGGGAAATTAAGTTTTTTTGTACAAATTAGTATAAAAGGAAAAAAGCTACGAGTAAAAATCGTATCTGTACAAATTTGCACCTACGGTAGGCACAACTATTTGGTACTTAGAACAACCACAACAGATGTCCACTTACAAAGGAGGCATTATTAACAAGTTCATATAAATTTTCAAATGCAACTTTCAAGCATTTGACGCATACCATTTCATGACATTTTGACAATTAAATTGTCAAAATTATAATTACGTCACTTGTGTTATTTTCATAAAATTGGAAATTTTGATGCTTTTGTTTTTATAAATCCACTATTCACAAGGCATAATTTAGCATTTTATGTCTCATCACCACAAATCGTTGGCTAGACATTCAATTCAAGCAATAATAAATCTAATCCAGGATGTTGTGGCAATTTAAATCATTTAGCATTTTTAACTAAACGAAAAAATAACAATTACTTTCATAAACTTCCTAATTTTCAATGGGAAATCATGTGCAGCAACACACAAATGCACATGCAACCAAACACACACACCTAGACATATTGGTATAAATGTATCCTGTTGTATACAGATCCATATACATTGTTTGGCCGATTCCCTTTTAATTAAAAATTTGGCAGCCGATAGATCGTTTACCGCTCGAAAACAATAAAAAAAAGTATTCGGAACCAAAACAATAATATTTCCTTTGGGAATGAAAATGTTCACCCATCACCGCGAATTACAGTTTGGTAACAATGGGCCCATCATACAAATGAAAATTTAAAACTTTGGGCAAAATCAAATGAATGCTCATATCCAAACTATACTCGCCTATAGACAGCCGCACTCACACAGCTGTGCTTTCTCACCCACACACACACACACATACGAATACGATTAGTTATCCATTCATTTGAGGCTCCCTGGACAAGTGGCATTGATCTCGCATTGGCTACAAAAACACATAACTACCACACACCTACTCAACAGGAGCAGCAGCAGCAAAAAAGAAACGAAATTCCCAAAGTTTGCCTTTTTGCTCGAATCTATGGAACTTCTATTCCCGGGAAAAGGAAACAAAGAGCGTTTGAAATAAAACATTCGTATGTGAGTGTGTGTGTTGTTCGATGCGTGTCTGTATGAGGACAATGTTTGGTAGTGTGAGTGTTTCAAGGCATGTGGTCAGTGGCGGAAATTCAAAACATTTTTATTTACTTACGGCTATTGCAAAACAAACAATCAAGAGGAAAAAAGCATAACGTATTCACTCGAATGGAATTTGACGGTTTGAGTTACAAATGAAATGTAATGCAATAAAACGTAATAAAACTTCGTTGGGTAGAAATAAGCAAGAAAAAATATAGGAACAAACGTAAATGTATTTATGTAGTGATGTGGATATATCGAGTAGTTGGTACAATGTTCTCGCAAGAATATGGAATTACCAAACCAATACTTTCAAGAAGTGTGCTGGTTTATTTGTGCAATATAAGAAACAGACCATTCTCAAAAGAAATAGAACGTTTGAAGTTAGGTGTCAAATTGGGGGGAATTATTTCCAAAATTCTTGTTAGTATATTACTGACAATTGTGTTGTATTATACGCAGTTACTTCAAAGTACACGCCCACCTACCATATGTCCTGAAATAAAAAAAAAATTGTTATTTTCGAAATTGTTATTAGTATTGAACAAAATTGGGCTCAATTTGTCTGTTATATATAGCACTGATAACAGTGTTGAATTATATGAAGTTATGTTAAAGGATACGTCCACCTCCCATATACCCTAAAATAGAACAATTGTTTATTTCTAAAATTTTCGTGTGTATTGAATAAAATTTGGCTCAATTTGTTACATAACTGATAACAGTGTTGAATTATATGCAAAGAAAGAACACGCCCATCTCCCACATATCTTGAAATGAAAAAAACTTATATTTTAGAAATTTGTTGCTGGTATTGAACCAAATTTGGTTTGATTTGTCTCTGATATATTACTGACAAATATGTTGAATTACATGCAATTATCTTAAAGAAAGAAATTACAGAATGCCTGTAAATATCAAACAATTTTGATTTAGTTAAAATCCTCGCCAGAATTCGACTTATCTAAAAAAAAAAAGAGATAACAAAATGTATGTAAAAACCAATCCTTGTCAGGATTGGACTCACTCAGATATCTGTAAAAGTCAATCAATTTTGTTTTAGTTAAAAGAAATCAATGAAGAACTTATAACAACTATATTTTAATAAATTTTGTTCTGCAAACAAAGGTGCGTTTATTCGAGAGGTTGACGTTTCTTATAGCTGACCACATCCTTTTTTTGCTAATAGTTTTTTATTACTACTGAAGTATTGAATACTGCGATTGAATTTATTATACGAGCTATGAACATTTTTACACCATTTCCACTTGTAATGCCCTTATGGAGGCGTGGTAGACAGATAAGTTGAAATAAAAAAAATGTCCAACTTGTATTAGTAAAGACAAATACTTAAATTTTATTGAATTTATATGTCCAAAGCTTATCATATGTTCATTTATAATTAAACGGACAGCAAAATTGCATTAATGATCTGGTCACCACTTTGAACTTATAATAACATATTTACTGGTGATGCAAGTGCAGTCTTATCGTAAAATATTTGTTATAACGGTATATAACTCCAACAATAAAAACAAAATATCAATTTTCTGCAAAATTTTTATTTTATTTTATTGACGGTTTAAAGCAACATTCGCAATCTAAAATCTTTGGTATATGGGTATTTCCTAATGAATTTGTTGAACTTTAACAAAACAAACTATATATATCGTAAGAAAGTCTCTTCTTTTTCCAAATACGCTGAAAATTTTAAAATCAATTTATATTTAGCCGCGTTACTGGCATATAAGTGCTGATAGTGAGCCACGATCCCTGATGGTTGGGCTAGCCACCTGCCTGCAGGTCCTTTACTGGCTATTAAAACACGACAAAGAGAAAATAACCCCCGCTAATGTTGAAGACCCCCGCAAACGAAATAAGGACTATGATTTAATGATATGCACCTAGAATGTCCATGGTCTATATAGGGAAGGTGCTACTATTCGACTGGCGGATATCCTCAAAAAATAGAATGTTGACATCACCGCCTTACAGGAGATGAGATGGACAGGACACAGATGCTCGCGACGTAAAAATTGCGACATCTACTACAGCTGCCATGCCGAAAAGCACGAGTTTTGATGTGGATTTGTAAATGGCGAGAGACTCAGATTTTTTGCGTCGCGATTCAATCCTGTTAGTGATCGAATAGCCGCATGCTGATTTGTGCTCATGCCCCCACGGAAGATAAAGACAATGAGATCAAAGATTCATTTTACGAGCGCCTAGAGAAAACATACGACCGCTGCCCAGGCCACGACATTAAAATTGTTCTGGGAGACTTCAATTACTACGACACAACGCCTTTAGTTCTAACGTTCCCGATATACAGTGGCAGCATGTTGCGCATGGCAACCGCCGCAACAACCGTGAAATATGGCGCTCAGACGAATCCTGGTACGATGAAGAATGTCACATAGCGCCTGAGGAACAGGATGCAGGCAATAGTAACCCGGTCTGTTAGGGAACGGCACAAGGAGACAGTAAGATAGGCGGGACAGCTATTTAAGCGAAAAAAAATAGTCAAATGAAGCAACTGGAGAACGAGAATATAGAGCGATAGAGTGATATAGGTGTGGCCCGATTTTACCAGAAAGGAATTCTGGTTACAAGTACGCAGAGTGTGCTGCATATATGGAGAGAACACTTCCAGCAACTGCTGATTCCAGAAGGCAGCGCACGTGAAGGTATCGCGACAATTGTCGACGACGGCTTAAATTGCCCACCACCAAGTCATGCCGAGGTATGAAGAGCAGTATCGCGGCTGAAAAACAATAAAACAGCCGGTGCCGACGGTTTTCCGGCAGAGCTCTTCAAGTCCAGTGGCGAGGAGCTGATAACGAGCATGCACCAGCTCCTGCGCACGGTATGGCTTAAAGGATGCATGCCCGACGATTGGAATTTAATCGTTTTATGTCCTGTGCTGAAAAAGGTGATTCAAGTGTGTGCTCTAACTACCGGGGGATCAGCCTTTTACCCATCGCATATACGGTCCAGTCGAGTGTGCTATGTGAAAGACTAAAGCCAGTGTTATCCAACCTGATCGGGCCTTATCAGTGTGGCTTTAGACCTGGTAAGTCAACAACTCACACTTCGGCAAATCCTGGAAAAGACCCAAGAGAATAAGATAGACACATACCATCTTTTCGTCGACTATAAAGCTACCTTCGACAGCCCGATACGGCAGAAATTACTCAAAGCCATGGCTGAGTTTGGTATTCCAGCGAAGCTGATACGTCTTTGCCGAATGACGCTGACTGACACGAAGTCTTCAGTGAAGATTGGCAAGGACTTTACGGAGCCATTCTACACCAGACAAGGCCTAAAACAAGGCGACGGCCTATCGTGTGATCTCTTTAACATTGTGATGGATATGATGATATGAGAAAAGCTGCAGTAAACACGAGTGGCACTGTATTCAACAAAAGCCACATGCCACTCGCGTACGAAGATGACGTTGACATCAGTGGTCGAAAACTTCGGATGTAACTGCAGCCTTCCAGGAATACAGAAGGAATCAGCGAAAATGGGTCTAACGGTAAACGAGGACAAAACGTAAGTAATTAGTTTCAACGAACAAAGAATCTACTCGTTTGGGAAACTTCGTGATCGTTGACAAATGTAATTTAGAGGTGGTGGATAATTTTATCTTTCTAGTCTCCGCCATAAACAGAGCAAATAATGTCAGCCTAGAAATCCGGAGAAGAATCCTGCTTGCTAAAAAATGCTACTACGGACTAAGTAAGCTATGCAATGACAGAGCCCTCTCTCGACGAACAAAAACCCAGCTATACCAGATACTGGTTCTACCTGTCTTAATGTATGGTTCAGAATCCTGGATTATGACACAAGCGGATAAATCGGTTCTGGCAGTATTCGAGAGAAAAATACTCCGTAAAATATATGGGCCTATCATCGTTAACGGAGAGTATCGGCGTCATATGAATCATGAGCTGTACGAGCTGTACACTGACGTGGTCAGACGTATTAAGGTGCAGCGGTTGCGTTGGCTAGGTCATGTTGAAGGCATGGACGACAACGCTCCAGCTCGAAAAGTCTTCGACAATGAACTCGATGGACGGCGCAAAAGAGGGCGACCAAAACTCCGTTGGAAAGACCAGGTTACTGAGATCCTTACAGAACTTGGTGTGACTAACTGCAGAAGAAGCACAGAAGATCGGGGCGCTTATAATATTTTTCTACGTGCGGTATATAATCCACTGGGATTGCAAAGAAGTACCAGCTAAGTAAGTAAGTATTTTAATTGTGAAGTATGCTGTATATAAAACAAAAACAAGTCTTCTTTTTTTTTACAAAAAATAATGTACTGGTCACATAAAACATTTCGCTAAATTTCACAAATTATTTATAGAAAATTATGTGTGTCCGTAATGCCCATATAAACTTTATAATATTTGTTTTGAAAAGTAATAAAAAAAATATTTTTTTTCATTGTTTCTCATATCATTGAAACGTACCACCAGTAACATATATGACTTTTAAATTGCCCATATATATAAATGATCAGCTTTGAAATTTTCAAGTCGATTTAAGGAGTCCGTATGTTCCGCAAGGCTCTCAGTAAACTTTTTTTCAGCAGAGGAATGCCAATAACCATGCTTGGTTATTGCTGCAGTAGCCATGAAATACGCAATATGCAGTCACGGTATATATATTACACCATTTTTTTTTATTTGGTACGGAGGTCAATATACATATTCTAAAGAAGAATGGAAGGGATCGAATTCCGGGATGTGGCCTTGCCCATAGTGTCCCTGTAACAAACATGCAATATCAGGCGTTCTATCAACCTGGGCGATTGGTTGTCATGAGATCCAGCTCATGACATTCTATTTTGTTAATTGCAATATCGGAGCACTATAGCGCAATTAGTCTTGAAATATAGTATGGATTCATTGTCGACTTCGCAGTATAGTGTCGATTCAATCGGCATGTCCCAACAACGTGAGAAGCTGTTCCATACCTCATTAATGGGGTGTAAAGGGAAAGAAATTACGTTTTTTATTTAAGTACGCAACTTCGACGGGAGGAAGAAATCTGTCAGGTCAGCTATTTTAAATATTTCAAATTTCTTCAACAGCGACCAAAACTCATTTATATTAATTAACAGATCTTTACATTTCTTGGGATTAAAATGGTGAAAACTTTTTAAAAAAAATGGGAAAAATCTGGACGAAGGCGAATGAACCTAGCATTGGTCAAAGCCATCTAGGTACAACGATATGGCTAGGTGGAAGAAAGATGAAAAACGTTTCTCCAGCATGAATGGTCTTTGAAACACACAATTAAAACTGGGATTGACCCTTTAAAAGGAAAGCATTATTTTTATTGTGTGACATGTAACATATTCATATTTATATTGTTATCACCAGGGCAACCGGAAATATGCCTTAAAAATCGTATTTTATGTGCATAAAATATGACCTGAAAAATGGCAAAATATGACCTAAAAATCAACAAAAACATGCCCTAAAAAATTAAAGTCATACAATTTTTTTCATATGAATTAGAAATATTTTTATTAAAAATAAAAAAAAACAGCTTAAAAATTAAAAAAAAATCAATATTATTTTACATTCAGACTTTTTTTTAGTAGTTTTGGAAAATTTACATACACAAATGTTGAGTAAAATAAAATAGAAATAAATATTTTCGAGAAAATATTCCCCGGAAAATTTTAATGTAGGTTCCGAAGTCATGAACTATCCCATATATATTTTATGAAACCACTGTAAATCAAAATTGTGACTTATTTCAGCAAAATGTAGTTTAGGGTTTTCTTACTGAAGTCAAATGCTATTGTTTGATTTTGGTTGGTTTCTCTCCCGAAAAAGAGCGTTGCACTGTTTGCCTGAAATATACTTTTTAGCATTTCATTTTGATTTAATTTTGGAACCTTTGACTCATAGAGGTTATTTTTCTTCGGAGACTACTAGTGAAGTTTTCCGGAGAATATTTCTATAGAATATTCTAATCCTTGACCTCCGTCCAAAGTTGACTTTTAAACAGTTTTTCAAAATTGGGTCAAAAATGTCCCATATGGGTGGGAGCTGGAGGGTTAAAATGTTGCGAGAAAATATTCCCCTGATTGTTTTAATATAGGTCTCCGAAGACATCAAATACCCCAAACGTATTTTTACAGATGATTTTTCATATTCTTTGATTCGACTTTTGACCAAAAAATCAAACTTTAAACCATTGTATTATCGTTTATTATTGGTTTGGTTCACCCCCGAAAAAATGTGTTGCACTGTGTTATCTACCAATTTAAAAGTGTCTTCATTCACTTGAACTTGTTCAATAAGCGTAAGACCTGATGTTTACAAATTTTTAATATGTTTTGCAATAAAACCGTAATTTGAAGCAATATAAATCAAGTCAGATCTAGTTTGGGAGTCTGTCAAGACATCCTTTAAAGTTTTAATGAATTGTGCATCCTCATCGTTTAATGCACTTAGGACCTATAAAATGTCTTCATATTTGTTGGCATAGTAGTTAACTGCTTCAAGCCATGTTACCCATCGTGTTGTTATAGGTTCTGGAAACATTTGTTTAAAAAGTACCTATCTACATGGAGCTTTTAAAAATAACTTCTTCACATTAGCAATAGTTTCATTTACGTTTTCATAAAAATTCCTAATACATTCACACAACCGATGGACATCATGAGCAATACATGTCACATGCGTCACTTTCGGATAAAATGCCACTATAGCTTTTGCAGCATTTGCCATGTATGGAACTGCATCCGTCACAAAAAGCTAAACATTATTCTGTTGCATCTATAGTTTTATCGATTGACATCCATATAAATTAATTTTTTAGTTTTGCTCGTATATTATCCATGCAGTCGTTTTATAATATTTTTAAATGTTTAGTTCAAAAAACTGTTTCTGGCACTTGGTAGTCCGTGTATTCCTCAAATAGTGTTCTTATATTTTGATTTCTCATTTTGTAAATTGGAATGTAAGCAGACACAATAGCTCGGCACAGTAATTATTGAAAATCGTGTTCTTTTGAGAGTCTGCCGGAACATTCTGACAAAAATATTTGTTTGGTCTGCTTATTTTCACTTTCCGCGATTTGCTGCAATAACTTTGCTGCAGATTTTAGAATAGAGGAATCCACCATCAGCTCGAGAGTCTGGAAACTTTTCTACAACCGCCTTTAGATTTGCTGCTTTCATCGGATTAGCTTTAGGAATTATTTCCAGGGTCGTAATCGGTGGTAGTTGAAAAGCACCTCTTTTTATGTTTTGTTTACTTATTGAATAAGAAAGCGCTTTAAAAGATTAATAAACGTTTAACATTTCACAGTTGTGTAAAACACGATTTAGCTGTTACATTTTAAAAAACCAAAGTTGCAAAGACACTTGTTTATACAAACAAAAAAAAATAATGTTAAAAACACAAAATATGCTTAAAAAGGGATATTTTTGAAAAAATATGGCCTAAAAAATATTAATTATGCTTTAAAAAAGGTGGTTTTTTAAAATTATGCTCCTAAAACTAAAATTTCCCGAAATATGACGTTATGGGTAAAATATGCCAAAATATGCTCTAACAAATAGGTCTCAAAACACTTGTAGGACCATTAAACGTGTAAATACATTACCCATTTGTTAATATCTCGTTGTAAAAAAACATGCTGTAGCATATTTCCGGTTGCCCTGGTTATCACAAACCAAGCAAAAAAGATTTTTGAAAAATATGTGATCAATAAGATAATGATCTTATTTATGGACTAATATGGAACAGTGTTGAATTTCCACTTACTTTTGCAATATTTTTGTTCTCATGTTCGCCTATTGTCCATTCATTCCGTGCGTTAGATTTGCAATAGTGGTAATCTTATAATTTGCTATCTTAGAGTATTTAGTTGAAAACAACGAATTTTAGAAATTATAGTCGAATACTTTACTATATCAAATGCATCCAATACGACATCTCTAACTAGATAGACGCAAAGGTTTTGTGACCAGCAAATTGATTTTAAATTGTCAAAAAAACAAAGTTTAAACGCTTTTAAAGCCTATAAAGGTTTACAAAAATATACTACATTTTGTTGTAACTTTTTGTTGAATAGCGTTGTTTCATAGCAGGGCACACAAATTTAAAATTGTCTGCATGATTGTATTGTTGTTGTGTGTGCATGTGTTTATTTTTTCAAAAATGTCGTTACAATATCTATCAGGCCTAATCTGCTTTAGTCGAATCCTTTTTCATGGGGTATTTACAGCCAAATGAAGATATAAACAAAAAAAAAAACAATACGAGATGCAGATGAACGACCACAAATGGCCAGTTAAGGGTGTTCTATTAATATTTGTTGAATTTATGTTTATGAACGAATATATCCATTATCACAGTAATAATAAAAAAAAAGTATATAACTATAAAAAGTATATAACTAATTGGGACCGGCCGTAGCATAGTGGTTAGAACACGCGACTACCATGCGGGAGATCGCAGGTTCAAACCTGGCTCCAGTCATCTTAAAAAAGAAAAAAATAAAAAAATTTTCTTTTATTGTCGGCTCCCCTCGAATGTTGTTTGACAGAAACTTCGCAGTATTAAGCGTCGATTTAATCATCGTGTCTAGTAAGAGCTTCTCAAAACAGTGACAGTCATGGGGTGCAAAGGGAAATTAAGTAAGTTTTTATATAACTTCATTTAAATTTTAACTGGTCTTAAAATCTGCTGTTGTTACTTTTTCTCTTATAAGAATGACGACTATAAGTTGTTCTTACAATATAATGTTTCAATATGAGTAGAGGAAAAAGGAAAGGTACATGGAACAGGTCTTCCCTCCTGTAAAGACAAGGATGGTCATCTCGTTACTGACTCCGAGAGCGTACTGAGAATATATAAAGAGCACTTCTGCAGCCTATTGATGTGTGAAAACTTGACGGAAGACGACTGTGCACCAATCCGAGAGGATAACATCGAGTGTCCACCTCCGAGCCAAGCTGAGATAACAACTGCCATATCCCGCCTTAAGAACAACAAGGCCGCTGGGGCTGATGGTATTCCAGCTGAGTTGTTTAAGGCGGGTGGAGATGAGCTTGTTTTAAGCATGCAACAGCTCATAGAGAACATTTGGCTTCAGGAGAGCATGCCAGAGGATTGGAATCTCAGTGTACTATGTCCAATCTACAAAAAAGGTGACCGTAGTGAGTGCAAAAACTATCGTGGAATTAGCCTCTTACCGATTGCGTATAAGGTCCTGTCTAGCATACTGTGTGAACGTCTAAAGCCAATTGTGGAAAACCTGATTGGACCTTATCAGTGCGGCTTTAGACCAGGCAAATCCACGACGGATCAGATATTTACACTACGGCAGATTCTTGAGAAAACCCATGAGAAGCCAATCGACACTTACCACCTCTTTGTCGATTACAAAGCTTCCTTCGATAGTCCCATCAGGCATCGACTATACGAAGCCATGTCTGAGTTCGGTATTCCTGCGAAGATAATTCGTCTCTGCCGGTGTACCCTTACGAATACCAAATCCTCTGTTCGGATTGGCAAGGATCTATCTGCACCTTTCGATACGACGAGAGGTCTTAGACAGGGTGACGGGTTGTCATGTATGCTGTTCAACATAGTGATGGAGAAGGTGTTAAGGAAAGCAGCGGTTAACATGTCTGGCACCATATTTAATAAGAGCCACATGCTGCTCGCATATGCTGATGATATCGACATTATCGGTCGAACGATGCGAGAGGTAACAGCTGTTTTCACATCAGTTGAAAGGGAGTCAGCGAAAATGGGTTTGGCAGTGAATGAGGACAAGACGAAGTTAATGGTATCATCGAACAAAGTGTCCACCCGTTGGGGACGCAGCGTGAACGTTGAAAACTATTGCTTCGAGGTAGTGGATGAATTTATCTACCTTGGATCCGCCATGAACAAGAACAACAGTGTCAGCCTCGAAATAAAACGGAGAATAGTGCTTGCTAACAGGTATTTCTTTGTACTACGCGAGCACTTTATAAACACCACCCTATCTCGAACTACCAAAGTGCAGCTGTACCAGGTACTAATTTTACCGGTCCTGTTGTACGCCTCCGAATCTTGGGTGCTTACACAGGCAGATGCAGCTCATCTGGCGGTGTTTGAGAGAAAAATACTCCGCAAAATATATGGACCCATTTGCGTAAACGGCGAGTTTAGGATTCGGATTCGAACAATAGTAACATAGACATTCGTCAAATACAAGAGTTCTGGTTAAAAATATGGGGAACCAGCTCCACATACAACCCAAATGCAACTTGGATCAGAAAGGTCCTAGAACACACAGATGGTATCCCGGAAATGACCGTAAACAATATCAGTACTGAAACTTTTAAACAGACCATAGCTAAACTTCATAACTGGAAACACCCAGGCAACGACAAAATCTATAACTTCTTCTTCAAATACATAACAGTTATTCACAAACCACTCAATAGGATCTTCAACAAATTTATAGTAAACCCTACCGAAATCCCACATGATTTAAGCACAGGCATGACATACTTAATGCCTAAAAACGATAACCCTACATCTGCATCTCAATACAGACCCATAACATGTCTCAACGCGGCATATAAAATATTCACATCGTGCATAACTAACATCATCAACGAACATTGCACAACAAATAACATTATGGCGGAACAGCAAAAAGGATGTCGACGTGGAACAAAGGGCTGTAAGGATCAACTGATTATAGACAGCATTATAACCAATCAGGCAATAAGAAACAGGAAAAACATGTATGCAGCATTTATCGACTACCAAAAAGCCTACGACAGTATACCCCACACATGGATAATACAAACGCTCAGAATGTACAAAATTAATCCAACCATCATCACATGCCTCCAAACGACTATGGAAAAGTGGAAGACAAAGCTCATTGTGTATACGAACAACCGCAACATTACCACCAGCCCAATCGATATAAAAAAGGGCATATACCAAGGAGACTCCTTAAGCCCGTTACTGTTTTGCCTTGCATTAAATCCTTTATCGTTTCTACTGGATCAGAGTAAGTACGGATACAAACTCAAGTCATCTGAAAGTACGCTAATATCACATAGCCTCTACATGGATGACTTAAAAATATATGCTAACACCAAGGATAACCTGAGAAAACAACTCCGAATAGTAGATATTTTCTCAATGGACATCGACATGCACTTCGGAATAGATAAATGCAAACACAAAATATAACAAAAGGAAAATACACGACATCCGAAGACTTCACAACTGCAGAAGGTGAACTAATAAGAGCTTTGGAGACCAACGAAACCTACAAGTACCTTGGAATTCAACAAACGATACGCATAGATCACAGCAAACAAAAACATATTATAACCAGGGAATTTACAACCAGACTACATAAAATATGCAAAACTTCACTTAACGGTAGGAACCTAGTGAAGTCTATCAACACCTTCGCAATACCGCTACTATCCTATACGTTTGGAATCATATCATGGTCAAATACGGATCTTAACGCTCTCGACACAAAAAGGACGACTATGACAAAATATAATTACCACCACCCTCAATCCGCAACGGAAAGGGTTAATCTCCCACGGAAAAAAGGGGGCCAGGGTATTACCGGCATCACGTCCTTATATGCCAAACAACTAGAAAGCCTGCGAAACTACTTCAGGACAATGGCTGAAACATCGCCCTTGTACGAGGCAATAAGGAATGCGGACGAGAATCTAACACCCCTGAACCTTAAAAGTGAAACACCGCCAGTAGACGTAATAAACCTACAGGAGAAATGGAAAGCAAAAGCCATCCACGGGATATATGCGAATCTTCTTCACCAAGACCACATTGACGCGGATAATACACACAACTGGTTGAAATACGGGCAACTATACCCCGAAACAGAGGGATTTGTCATGGCGATCCAAGACGGAGTAATAAGAACACGAAACTACGCCAAGTACATCCTTAAAGATCCTAAAATGAGCGACGATAGATGCAGGAGATGCAGTAGTGCACCGGAAACAATATCCCATATTCTTAACGGTTGCACACCTCTTGCAGCAACACGCTACAAAGAAAGACACGATCTAATGGGAAAGGTCGTGTATATCAGCCTCATAAGACAGCTTGGAATTAAGGAACCAACGGCACCGTACTACAAATTTCACCCAAAACCAATAATAGAAAACGAACTTTACATTTTATACTGGGACCGATCAATATTAACTCACAACACAACCGAAACGGCAATACCCAACAGACCGGACCTCATCCTCATCGACAAAAATAACAGAAAGGGATATATCATTGACTTTGCCATCCCGCTAGATAACAATATTCAAACAACAGTCAGTACGAAATATGGGAAATACCAACAACTGGGACAGTATCTGAAAACGACGAGGAACCTCAATATCGTTAAAATACTACCAATAGTAATAAGCAGTACAGGAACGATACCAAAGAGTACTACTGCAGTAGTGAAGGAACTGGGACTGAATGCCAGAACGCTAACACAATTACAAAAAGCAGTCCTTATAAAATCTACATCGATAATAAGGGAATTCATAGGATAAAGAACGAATGTAAAACCAGGATTACATTCCATCAGAGCAAATACCTTGGTCATAGACCCGGTTTTGTGAATTCCAGCAAAAGCTGAGAATGTATAATTCATAATAATAATAATAATAATAATAATAATAATAATAAAACAAAAAATAAAGGGACAATAAATAAACAATAAATAAATAAGAATATAAGAAAAAGTGCTGAAGTGACTTGTGGCCGAGCCCACCGTCATGTTCGGCTATAAATGGACCCCAGCTCGCGCGGTTTCTGGGGGGGAAAGAGGCGTGGGATAATAATAATAATAATAATAATAATAATAATAATAATAATAATAATAATAATAATAATAATAATAATAATAATAATAATAATAATAATAATAATAATAATAATAATAATAATAATAATAATAATAATAATAATAATAATAATAATAATAATAATAATAATAATAATAATAATAATAATAATAATAATAATAATAATAATAATAATAATAATAATAATAATAATAATAATAATAATAATAATAATAATAATAATAATAATAATAATAATAATAATAATAATAATAATAATAATAATAATAATAATAATAATAATAATAATAATAATAATAATAATAATAATAATAATAATAATAATAATAATAATAATAATAATAATAATAATAATAATAATAATAATAATAATAATAATAATAATAATAATAATAATAATAATAATAATAATAATAATAATAATAATAATAATAATAATAATAATAATAATAATAATAATAATAATAATAATAATAATAATAATAATAATAATAATAATAATAATAATAATAATAATAATAATAATAATAATAATAATAATAATAATAATAATAATTGTTGTATGTATATATTGAAACAACTCAACTATATTGTACTTTGTATTATATGATCGTAGTACTATATGAAAGTATACATGTCGGAATAGAAAATATTTTCCGACATTACTCTGAAAATCGTTCTGAAATAAACAACCTAATTTTTCTATTAAATTCGAATATCGGAATTTTCATTTGTTTGCTACAAAGGTTATGGGCCCAGATCCCTAAATTGAATTAACTTAAGGAATATCAAGAAATATATAATGGCGAACCAATTTGCAAATATTGAGAAACTCAATGGAGAGAATTACGGTACGTGGTCGGTGCATATGCGAAGCTTTTTAATAACCCAAGATCTGTGGATGGTTATTAAGGACCAATGTCCTGCAGATGCTGCGGCGAATGTCAAGGCAACGTGGGAGACAAGCGATCAAAAGGCTTTAGCAACAATAACTCTATGTGTGAAACCGTCGGAGCTTATATATATCAAAAATTGCGAGTCAGCAAGAGCTGCATGGGATATACTAAGTGGTTTGTACAAGAGGGATGCACCAGGACGTAAGGTTAATTTATTTAAGAGGCTGGTAAAATACAAATTTTCCAAAAAGGAAAAGTTCGCTGCACAAATTAATGAATTCTGCACGATAGTGGATGAATTGAAAGGAATCAATATAAAAATGCCGGAAGATTTCTTATGTGTCTTACTTCTTTGTAGTCTACCCGAGGAAATGGAAAACTTTGTCGTAGCTGTGGAAAGCAGGGACAAGTTACCTACTATGGATAATCTGATTTCAAAGATTTTGGAGACTGAGCATCGTCAAAGTGAGAAAAGCGAGAACGTGCATGGGGAAAGTGTTTTTACACTGAAATCTGGAACCAAGGATGGAGCGGGAAAATTCAATAATGCCAGATTCAGGGCTCCACAAGTCAGCGGTCAACAAAGACGGAACAAGATTTTAACTTGCTACAAATGCGGTAAGAATGGTCATATTCGATCTCAATGTAGGTCAAATCGAAATAATAGGGCTGAGACCCTTAGTGGCTTGGACATATCAATTAATAAAGAAAACAATATATGGATTTTGGACAGTGGCGCGAGTTCACACATGTGCCGCGATCCATCGTATTTTACAAGCATTGAACCGAAGGATCAAGACATATTTTTAGCTTCAGGAGAAATCATTAAAGCTGAAGGAATCGGAACAGTGAAAGCAAAATCTTTTCATTGCGATAATATAATCATCAACAACGTATGGTATGTACCAAAACTACACTCTAATTTTCTTTCCGTCAGCAAAATAGTTGAGACTGGACACGTAGTACAATTCAACAAGGAAAATACGGTGGTGAAAACAAAGGCAAACAAATTGTTTTTTACTGCAAATCAGAGTAACGGTATCTACAGTGTGAATTTAGATAGAATCACACAAATTGAGGCTGTAAATGGAGTACGAGAGAAAAAGGAAATAACCATGTGGCATGAGCGGTTTGGACACCTTAACCTAAATGATTTGATAAAACTCTCAAGGATGAATATGGTGCGCGGACTTAATGTTGGTATGCCAAAAGATTTTAAGTGTACAACATGCGCAATGTGCAAAATAACCAGTAAACCATATGGTAACTATTCATATATTCATTCAAAAGGTCCATTGGATCTTGTACACACTGATATATGTGGTCCGATGCGAGTGAAATCGCAGGGAGGTGCCGTATACTTCATATCGTTTATAGATGATTTTTCACGGTATTCAGAACTGTATTTTGTGAAACACAAATCTGATGCATTTGACGCATTCAAACATTTTGTGGCACAGGCAGAAAATCAGACAGGACGCAAACTAAAAGCTATACGAAGTGATAATGGGTCGGAGTATATAAATAAACGTTTTGAACAGTTTATGGCTGAAAATGGAATTATCCATCAGACAACAGTGCCATATTCACCTCAGCAGAATGGCGTAGCGGAGAGAGCCAATCGAACTCTCGTGGAAATGGCCCGCTGCATGCTAGAGAAAGCGAATTTACCTCAGTATTTATGGGCTGAAGCTGTGATGACAGCGGTATATATACGTAATCGTTCACCAACAAAAGTTTTGGGTAATGTAACTCCGTATGAGGCGTGGAACGGTCGTAAGCCTTCCGTCGGACACTTTAAAACATTTGGTTGTGAAGCAGTTGCTTTACAGAAAGGACCAAGAAAAGGTAAATTTGAGCCTAAAGGTATGAAATTCATTTTTATTGGGTACGAGAAATACACAAAAGGATACAGGTTATATAATCCTGCTACTAAATCTCTAGTTAAAGCCAGGGATGTAATATTTTTCGAAGATAGTTTTTGTGGAAATGGTGATTCGGAAAATATGGAAAAAGAGACTGACCTTATCTGGTTTGATGTAAGGGGCAATAATGATAAAACAGTTGGTTTCATAGCAGATAACGAAAATGCTGAAGATGATAGTAGTGAACCCCAAATAGATACATCGGAGGAGCAATCTCCAATTTCGTCAAATCAGCTACAGCCAAGCTCGTCGCATAATCAAGAAACTAAAGTAATTGGAACTGCAGAAGCCCAGACTGCACAAAGACGTAAACGAGGAAGACCTCAAATTTTGAGAACTGGAAACCCTGGAAGACCTAAAAAGATATATGTCACAGAAACCGGACCAGAATTGTTAAGTTGTATAATTGAAAACCCTGATACTGTCACAGAAGTATTAAATTCTGAAGATTCTGAACAGTGGAAAGCTGCAATGTTAGTGGAATATAACTCATTAGTTAAAAACAAGACTTGGGAATTGGTTGACAAACCAAAAGGTAAAAATGTTATTGGATGCAAATGGATTTTTGTAATTAAACGCAATGCGGATGGTTCTATTGAAAAATATAAGGCAAGGTTAGTTGCTCGTGGATGTTCACAAAAATATAACGTTGATTATACAGAAACATATGCTCCAGTGGTTCGACATTCCACAATAAGATTTGTATTGGCATTAGCAGCGCAACATCAGTTACTGGTAAATCACGTGGATATAGTGGCAGCATATCTAAACGGTGATTTAGATACAGAGGTGTATATGAGACAACCACCTTCTTTTAAAGATGAACAATATCCCGAAAAAGTATGTAAGTTAAAACGATCGTTATATGGACTTAAACAGGCTGGACGGGAATGGAATATAAAAATAACAGAGATATTGATATTGATGGGATTTATAAGATGTAAATCAGATAACTGCGTTTATATAATGAATGATGGAAATAACATAATGATAATTGCTCTTTATGTAGATGATTTGTTAATTGCATGTTCATCGGAAGCAGATATGAAAAATATAATAAAGAACCTGAACGAATACGTAGAAGCGGTTGATCGAGGACCAATATCGTACTATCTTGAAATGGAAATTGAGCGGGAAGGTGATAGAGGACCAATATCCATTCATCAAGAAAAATACGTGGAACATTTACTTTTGCAGTGGAATATGGAAGACTGCAAACCTGCTTTTACACCTATTGCTTGCGGAACAATTTTGGAAAAATGTGAAGACAAGTGTGAGAATTTGGATATTAAGAGATATCAATCACTTATTGGAGGATTGATGTACTTGGCAGTAATAAGTAGGCCTGATATCTCACATGTTGTGTCAAGATTATCACAATTTAATTCACACCCACATCAAGAACACTTTATAGCAGCTAAACATATACTAAGATATTTGAAATATACTTCTAAAGCATCATTAACATATTCCAAAGTTGATGATAAATTGATATGTTTTACAGATTCGGATTGGGCTACTGATAATTTTGATCGTAAATCATACAGTGGATTTGTTTTGTTTTTGGCAGATGGACCTATAGCATGGGAGTCCAAAAAGCAACATTCTGTATCTCTTAGCTCGATGGAAGCCGAATATATAGCGCTGTGTCAGGGAGCCAAAGAAGTTTCATTTCACAGAAGTCTATTGAAAGAAATTGGATTACAAGATCTTGAGGAAAAAGCTACAATCATATACTGCGATAACCAAGGAGCTCAATTTCTCGTTAAAAATCCAGTTGTACAAAAGCGCAGCAAACACATTGACATACGGTTTCATTACATCAGAGACAAATATCAAGCGAATGAGATAAATGTGAAGTATGTAGCAACATCGGAAAATGCAGCAGACATTTTGACCAAAATACTTACTAAAGGCAAACATACAGCTGCATGTAAAATTTTGAAATTGCATTTTTGAATATTGTTAAAATTTTGTTTTACCTTATTTGAGTTGAGTCGGAGTTTGTTGTATGTATATATTGAAACAACTCAACTATATTGTACTTTGTATTATATGATCGTAGTACTATATGAAAGTATACATGTCGGAATAGAAAATATTTTCCGACATTACTCTGAAAATCGTTCTGAAATAAACAACCTAATTTTTCTATTAAATTCGAATATCGGAATTTTCATTTGTTTGCTACAATAATAATAATAATAATAATAATAATAATAATAATAATAATAATAATAATAATAATAATAATAATAATAATAATAATAATAATAATAATAATAATAATAATAATAATAATAATAATAATAATAATAATAATAATAATAATAATAATAATAATAATAATAATAATAATAATAATAATAATAATAATAATAATAATAATAATAATAATAATAATAATAATAATAATAATAATAATAATAATAATAATAATAATAATAATAATAATAATAATAATAATAATAATAATAATAATAATAATAATAATAATAATAATAATAATAATAATAATAATAATAATAATAATAATAATAATAATAATAATAATAATAATAATAATAATAATAATAATAATAATAATAATAATAATAATAATAATAATAATAATAATAATAATAATAATAATAATAATAATAATAATAATAATAATAATAATAATAATAATAATAATAATAATAATAATAATAATAATAATAATA
This sequence comes from Muscina levida, assembly GCA_964034835.1. Lineage (NCBI taxonomy): Eukaryota > Metazoa > Arthropoda > Insecta > Diptera > Muscidae > Muscina > Muscina levida. Next base: position 83,552,630 of record OZ035882.1, read on the forward strand.
ATAATAATAATAATAATAATAATAATAATAATAATAATAATAATAATAATAATAATAATAATAATAATAATAATAATAATAATAATAATAATAATAATAATAATAATAATAATAATAATAATAATAATAATAATAATAATAATAATAATAATAATAATAATAATAATAATAATAATAATAATAATAATAATAATAATAATAATAATAATAATAATAATAATAATAATAATAATAATAATAATAATAATAATAATAATAATAATAATAATAATAATAATAATAATAATAATAATAATAATAATAATAATAATAATAATAATAATAATAATAATAATAATAATAATAATAATAATAATAATAATAATAATAATAATAATAATAATAATAATAATAATAATAATAATAATAATAATAATAATAATAATAATAATAATAATAATAATAATAATAATAATAATAATAATAATAATAATAATAATAATAATAATAATAATAATAATAATAATAATAATAATAATAATAATAATAATAATAATAATAATAATAATAATAATAATAATAATAATAATAATAATAATAATAATAATAATAATAATAATAATAATAATAATAATAATAATAATAATAATAATAATAATAATAATAATAATAATAATAATAATAATAATAATAATAATAATAATAATAATAATAATAATAATAATAATAATAATAATAATAATAATAATAATAATAATAATAATAATAATAATAATAATAATAATAATAATAATAATAATAATAATAATAATAATAATAATAATAATAATAATAATAATAATAATAATAATAATAATAATAATAATAATAATAATAATAATAATAATAATAATAATAATAATAATAATAATAATAATAATAATAATAATAATAATAATAATAATAATAATAATAATAATAATAATAATAATAATAATAATAATAATAATAATAATAATAATAATAATAATAATAATAATAATAATAATAATAATAATAATAATAATAATAATAATAATAATAATAATAATAATAATAATAATAATAATAATAATAATAATAATAATAATAATAATAATAATAATAATAATAATAATAATAATAATAATAATAATAATAATAATAATAATAATAATAATAATAATAATAATAATAATAATAATAATAATAATAATAATAATAATAATAATAATAATAATAATAATAATAATAATAATAATAATAATAATAATAATAATAATAATAATAATAATAATAATAATAATAATAATAATAATAATAATAATAATAATAATAATAATAATAATAATAATAATAATAATAATAATAATAATAATAATAATAATAATAATAATAATAATAATAATAATAATAATAATAATAATAATAATAATAATAATAATAATAATAATAATAATAATAATAATAATAATAATAATAATAATAATAATAATAATAATAATAATAATAATAATAATAATAATAATAATAATAATAATAATAATAATAATAATAATAATAATAATAATAATAATAATAATAATAATAATAATAATAATAATAATAATAATAATAATAATAATAATAATAATAATAATAATAATAATAATAATAATAATAATAATAATAATAATAATAATAATAATAATAATAATAATAATAATAATAATAATAATAATAATAATAATAATAATAATAATAATAATAATAATAATAATAATAATAATAATAATAATAATAATAATAATAATAATAATAATAATAATAATAATAATAATAATAATAATAATAATAATAATAATAATAATAATAATAATAATAATAATAATAATAATAATAATAATAATAATAATAATAATAATAATAATAATAATAATAATAATAATAATAATAATAATAATAATAATAATAATAATAATAATAATAATAATAATAATAATAATAATAATAATAATAATAATAATAATAATAATAATAATAATAATAATAATAATAATAATAATAATAATAATAATAATAATAATAATAATAATAATAATAATAATAATAATAATAATAATAATAATAATAATAATAATAATAATAATAATAATAATAATAATAATAATAATAATAATAATAATAATAATAATAATAATAATAATAATAATAATAATAATAATAATAATAATAATAATAATAATAATAATAATAATAATAATAATAATAATAATAATAATAATAATAATAATAATAATAATAATAATAATAATAATAATAATAATAATAATAATAATAATAATAATAATAATAATAATAATAATAATAATAATAATAATAATAATAATAATAATAATAATAATAATAATAATAATAATAATAATAATAATAATAATAATAATAATAATAATAATAATAATAATAATAATAATAATAATAATAATAATAATAATAATAATAATAATAATAATAATAATAATAATAATAATAATAATAATAATAATAATAACAATAATAATAATAATAATAATAATAATAATAATAATAATAATAATAATAATAATAATAATAATAATAATAATAATAATAATAATAATAATAATAATAATAATAATAATAATAATAATAATAATAATAATAATAATAATAATAATAATAATAATAATAATAATAATAATAATAATAATAATAATAATAATAATAATAATAATAATAATAATAATAATAATAATAATAATAATAATAATAATAATAATAATAATAATAATAATAATAATAATAATAATAATAATAATAATAATAATAATAATAATAATAATAATAATAATAATAATAATAATAATAATAATAATAATAATAATAATAATAATAATAATAATAATAATAATAATAATAATAATAATAATAATAATAATAATAATAATAATAATAATAATAATAATAATAATAATAATAATAATAATAATAATAATAATAATAATAATAATAATAATAATAATAATAATAATAATAATAATAATAATAATAATAATAATAATAATAATAATAATAATAATAATAATAATAATAATAATAATAATAATAATAATAATAATAATAATAATAATAATAATAATAATAATAATAATAATAATAATAATAATAATAATAATAATAATAATAATAATAATAATAATAATAATAATAATAATAATAATAATAATAATAATAATAATAATAATAATAATAATAATAATAATAATAATAATAATAATAATAATAATAATAATAATAATAATAATAATAATAATAATAATAATAATAATAATAATAATAATAATAATAATAATAATAATAATAATAATAATAATAATAATAATAATAATAATAATAATAATAATAATAATAATAATAATAATAATAATAATAATAATAATAATAATAATAATAATAATAATAATAATAATAATAATAATAATAATAATAATAATAATAATAATAATAATAATAATAATACTAACACTGCTAAATGTAGCCAATCAATCAGCAATATCCCACGGTAGCCTAATCGCTGACATTGCAGAATGCAACGGACCAATCAGCAATATCCCACGATAGCCAAAAATATCGAATATGCTGAAATTTGATATAGCGTCGATCAGGCCACATTCGTATGGTGGCTAAAACGGACGCGCGTGTGCAGCGTCAGCATAAATGTTAGGGTTAGCTTAAGTGTTATGGTAGGAAAGTTGAATGTGTAAAGTTAGTTCTAGTTTGGCAGTGAATAAACGAAGTTTCAATTATAACGTCAATCCTAAAGTGTTTCAATTTCCAAGCCCAGTGGTCGGGCTGCAAATCTATTTTTTTATGGTAAGGAGAGTGAGTTATGTTAACTGGCGCCCGAGCAGGGACCGTTTGAAATTTTAGGATACTTCGTGGTTAAGAGCACTTGGTGCCACAAACCACTGTCGCGAAACCATAGTACGCAGTGAGCACCACCATAGTACCTAAAATTCGTGAAGCAAGTCGTGCCTTAGTAGACCCCTAAAAAGGTTAAAAAGGAGCACACGATCCTTCCTTCAAACGGTAAAGGGGAAAGAAGTTCCTCAGTCATGAACAGATATGACAACCCTGAATCACTCTCCTGCCCACAGATTATAAAAGAAAAGGACATTGTTTAAAGTGAAGTCCAGGATTAAAGTCGAAAACGCAATAAACTACGAAGTGGAAAGAAAAGGAAATTTCTGCCAATTGTTACAAAAAATCAAAACTGAATACTGACATCGAGTCCCTGAAAGTGGAAATTATAAACGACAATTTAAAGTGAAGAAAATATGTGTAACAATTTATTTGAGTACATGCGAGAATAAAATACTTGTAGAAAGAAATAACGAAAAAAGAGAATAAATAAAATTTCTTTGGAAAGAAATTATATGAAAAAAAAGAAGAATATAACAAAAAAAATTGAAAAAAAAAAATATATATTTACTGTGAATAAAATACCCAAAAAGAGGGAAATTAAATAAGAATAATTATATGTTGGAAAAAATCCTTGAAATTAAATAAACCCAGAAAGGGAAAAGCAAAAAAATATTTTTAAAAAATAATAAAAAATTATAGAATTGAATTAATTCAAACAAAAAAATATATGTTGGAAAATATCCTTGAAATTAAAAAAACCCAGAAAGGGAAAAGCAAAAAAATATTTTTGAAAAAATAATAAAAAATTATATACCAATATATGAGAAATTAAATATGAAAAATTAATCCAAACAAGAAAAATATATGTTGAAAAATATCCTTGAAATTAAATAAACCCAGAAGGGGAAAAGCGAAAAAATATTTTTGGAAAAATATAAGAAAAAATTATATATGAATATATGAGAAATTGAATATATATTGAATTTGCATGGGAATATACCCAATAAAAAAAATATAAAATAAGAAAGAAAAGTGAAACGAAATAAAAATTTCGTTTTGAAGCCCATACAACAAGGTAAAGGTGTGAACTTGATAGCCACTGTGTGACCCCCTAAGGTAAGCGTACCAATATTTTATTCTTGAGCGTAGTCTTAAAATTCATAAGGGAATGGAAAATTTAGAAAGAATCTTAACAGAGTTAACGGGCTCCGTAAATGCCCTTCATGGGCAAATAAAGGCCCTGGACAAAAGGTTGGCTGTCCTGGAAAAGGATGGCTCAAATTCGGTAACAAGTCCAGACGCGCCTGAGAGTGAGCCTGGACCATTGTGTGCTCCGCGAACGGAAGCTGAATTAAAGGACATTTCTAGGCTTCCGGATTGTGTAAAGGAGCTTCAACCTTTCGACGGCAATCCAGTGCAGTATATTTCGTGGGTGCATAGCGTCGAAACAATTCTAGGGGATTTTGACATAGTCCGCGACAAGCCCATTTATCGGGCAATACTCCAACACATTCGCCAAAAAGTTAGAGGAAACGCGGATTCTGCGCTTGTTTCGTATAATGTGTTTGGTAGCGATTGGAGTTCAATAAAAAAGATTTTGTCACTGCACTATGCAGACAAACGCGATATCCGCACGCTGGAACATCAAATGAACCAACTGTCCCAGAAGAGTTTAAAATTAGATGAATTTTACGCAGCGGTAAATCATCAATTTTCTCTTATAATAAACAAAATTCGTTCAGAGACATACTCGGAGGAAACAGTCGCAGCTCTGACCGACACTTATAGAAACAGGGCCTTAGACGTTTTTATTAGAGGTTTAAATGGTGATTTGTCGAAAATGCTAGTTATTCAAAAACCTAGGACTCTCCCTGAAGCGTATTCATCCTGCCTCGAGATTCAGAATCTGAGTTTCCGAAGCAGTACGTTACATAACAATAGTAATAATTCGATTGCTGTACCCATAAATAACATGACGCGGCCTCAGAGAGAATACCAACCCCCGTTACCACATAGAAAAGTGAACAGATTTGGAAACGACAGATACCCACCTAGACAAACATACTATAATAACGCTCCACCAAGGCCGTATGCCCCAAAACCTGCAGTAAAAATGGAAGTAGACGGATCAACTCAATCACGTAATGTGAATTATATGAATCGACCGTCTACAAACTATCCAATGAAAAGAGAAAAAATGTCCGATAACTATCCGATGAAACAACAAAGGATGTTCAATATAAATGGAGCGCATGGAGAGGACGGAGAATTCCAACATGAAAGGGATTATCCCATATCTCAACAAGATGACACTCAACATCATGATGAGGAGTCACAGGATGAACACTTGATTGATAATTCTAAGGCGGAAAATTTTATGGAAGAAGCCTCCCTTCCAGCGTACCATATATAGGGTACAGGACTAAGGATGGTGAGGAGCTACAGTTCCTCGTGGACACTGGAGCAAACAAGAACTTTATTGCACCATCCCTAGCGAAAAGAGTTATCCCAGTTTTAAATCCTTTTACTGTGAATTCGGCTGCGGGCAACATAATTATAAAAGAGAAAGTGTGTGGAAAATTCTTTAAAAGTATCGGTAATGATTTAGACGTAACTTTTTTCGTCCTTCCCGGACTAAATAGCTTTCACGGCATAATAGGCGACGATACGCTTAAAAGTGTAAAGGCAGTGATAGACAGAGCGAACAATGTTCTTATTATGGAACCGAATACGAGAGTTCCTCTTAAAAATAGAGTGTCATATGAAGTTAATCATTTGGCAGATATTCCAAATGAAATTCCCATAAATATTCGAAACAAACTTAATGGTCTAATTAATGAATATGCAGAAATCTTTGGTCCTATTTATTCCTCTCATGAGGTAAAAACTTCAATTCGAGCGGAAATCAGGACGACCACCGATGAACCCATTTACACGAAAAGTTATCCATATCCCTCATCTATGCGGGATGAAGTGGACAGGCAAGTACAGGAACTTTTGGCTGAAGGAGTCATTCGTCCGTCAAAGAGCCCATATAATTCACCAATCTGGGTCGTTCCCAAGAAACCCAAGCCAAATGGTGAAAAACAATATAGGATGGTAATAGATTTCAAGCGATTAAACGCTGTAACGGTTGGAGACGCTTACCCAATACCGGATATAAACAGCACGCTTGCAAGTCTGGGAAATGCAAGTTGTTTTACGACAATAGACTTGACATCGGGTTTTCACCAGATATTAATGAAAGAATCGGATATTCAAAAAACAGCATTTTCTACTATGAATGGCAAATATGAATTCTTAAGACTTCCATTTGGCTTAAGAAATGCTCCTGCCATCTTTCAAAGAATGATGGACGATGTGCTTAAGGAGTTCATCGGTAAGATTTGCTATGTCTATATTGACGATGTTATCATCTTCAGTAAAGATATGGAAAGCCATATAAAGGATATGGAAACAATATTTCTCAGACTTAGAGAGTCAGGCCTGCGTGTTAATTTGGAAAAGACCCAATTCCTAAGAACAAGTGTAGATTTCTTGGGTTACATTGTTACTAAAGATGGAATTTTGCCAAACCCCAAAAAAGTTGAGGCTATTGAAAACCTTACGCCTCCGCAAAATTTAAAGGAATTGAAAAGCTTCTTGGGCCTTACATCGTATTATAGAAAATTTATAAGAGATTACGCAAAAGTCGCTAAAGAACTGACAAATTTGACAAGAGGCGACTTGTCTCGTGTTAAAGCAAATCAATCAAGGAAAGTTCCAATTAAACTGAATGAGGCAGCTCTCCAAGCGTTCAAAAATCTAAAAGAACTTCTGACATCATCAGAAGTTTTAGCATTCCCGGATTTCGAAAAACCATTTATTCTTACAACTGATGCATCGGATTATGCAATAGGTGCAGTCCTTTCTCAGGGAGAATCTGCAAATGAAAGACCAATATCATTTATTTCCAGATCTTTGAGTAGGACTGAAGAGAATTACGCAACGAATGAAAAGGAAATGTTGGCCATTGTATGGGCCTTGGACAACCTTAGGGGATATCTCTATGGAGCAAAGAAGATAAAAATTTTTACTGACCATCAGCCTCTAACCTTCGCGTTGAGTAATAGAAATTATAACGCAAAATTAAAACGGTGGAAAGCTCGGATCGAAGAATATAACTACGAATTGATTTACAAACCAGGAAAATCAAATATCGTGGCTGATGCTCTCTCTAGACTGAAAACCAACGTCAACCATTTAACTACTAGTCGCAATACTCGGATTCCTGATGATTCCTCCACGGAAACACCCAGCGAAAACGGGGATTGTAGTACAATCACAGCGAGCGAAGGATGTGACTCCAGCACTGTCACTGCAAGTGAGACTGGACATGCATTGCCGGATGTGGACAGTGACTCCTGTTCGGGAACCGTGCATAGCGCGGAACAAGATGCTTCAGATTTAATATGTCATGTTGAATTTCCATTAAATGTTTTCCGAAATCAATTAATTTTTGCTGATAAAGGAGGCGCAGATATTCACGAAACTCCACATCCAGGCTACTCACGGTGGTACATTGTTCTAAAAAATTTTAGTAAGGAAAATCTAGCTTCAATACTCAGGACCAAATTGAACCCTAATGTCATAAATGGTATTAAAATTCCTGAAAGATATATTGCATTACTCCAGGAGGTATATCTAGAACATTTTTATAATTATAAAATAAGGATAACTCAACGGGTTGTTGAGGATGTTGCAAACGCTGATAGGGTATTGTACATTATAGAAAGGGAACATAAACGCGCTCACAGGAATGCAAATGAAAATAAGAATCAGATTTTGGAGAAATTCTACTTTCCTAGAATGTCCAGTTTGATACGAGAATATGTGAAACTTTGTGAAGTATGTCTTGCCAATAAATATGACAGGCATCCAATACATCCTGAAATTCAATTAACACCCGTTCCAAGATACCCTTGCGAAATTCTACACATGGATATTATGCACATACAGGACGAAAAATTTATTAGTGTAATTGATAAATTTTCAAAATTCACGAAACTCTTTCATATAAAAGATAGAGGGGTACTCGGTATAAGGGACAAATTGGTTAAAATTCTCCACTATTTTACAGTTCCTCAGGTTCTGGTCTCGGACAATGAAAGGAGCTTTATTAGTCCCATTATTGTGAACATGATTAAATCCCTTGGTATACGTTTGTATCTGACACCATCCCAGCGTAGCGAGGTGAACGGCCAAGTGGAAAGGGTCCACTCAACTATAATTGAAATTTATAGATGCTTAGGTAGGGAATACCCCGAACTAAGGGTAAAGGATCTGATAAGTATCGCTGTCGACAGATATAATAATACAATTCACTCGGTTACGAAAAAGAAACCGAGTGATATCTTCTTTAACCGATGTGAAAGGATTAATTACCAAAATCTGGTGGATATAAGGGGTAAAATTAATAAGGATTTAAGGGGAATAATTAAACGAAATATGAAAACATACGTTACAAGAAGAAATACTAAGAGAACTAAACCTAGAAAATTCAAAAAGGGAGAAATCATACACGTGGCTATCAAGAACATAAAGGGCAAGCACAGAGCATTATTTAAAAAAGAAGTTGTCCGGAAGGATAACAGAGTCACGGTATCCACTGAAAGTGGCCGGAAAATTCATAAACGCCACATTAAAAATGTCAAAAACGAATAAAAAAAAAAAAAAAAAAAAAAAAAAAATATGTATAAAAGTAAAACAAGAACACAAGAATAACAATTACAATTTCTAATATGAAACTAAGACTCACACCTTCTTAACTCCTACTATACTATCATATCTATAACATTTATTTTCTCCAACTTTAAAATCTTTCTCGAACTTTAAAATCTAATTAAAGCTTACAGTATTTCAATATTTCTGTTTCACCTTATTAAAATCTTAAACTTTTACTAACTTAAATGATATGCAACCAATATCCTTATTAATAAAATTGTGTTTTTTCCATCTCTTTTTTTTTAATATTTTTCAGAAATTAGTAATTACCATATGTAGTTTTAGATAACATATTTTATATTTTTTTTTGTATAACCATTTAGAATAAGTTTCAAAATTTTCAATATCTAAAATTTCTTTTTCTATTTAAATTGTATAGAATTACGTGTTAGTTACTTTCAAATAATTCAAAGATGTTTAAAATTCGGTTATATGTTATAATTTTACAATTTGTATTTTTTTTATCTGCTGCAACACACGCCCTACGAATTTTTGACTACCACTCCCCTATCATTACTATCAAAGAGGGAAATGCCTGGATCATCAACGGATACTTTAAACTGGTTCATCTGATCGATCTGTCTAGCTATGACAGAGCTCTTCTCAATCTTCGAATCGAAGCTGGTAAAAATTCTGCTAGTGAAACTGGAAGAGACATTATCAATTTCCACCTCGACCAGACGGCACACCGCATAGACGAATTACGATCAAGACGATCACGAAGGTCCATAAATTGGATTGGCTCAGCATGGAAATGGATCGCTGGATCCCCTGATGCGGCAGATTGGGATGCTATTCTACAGAGTCAAGGTGACATTATCGAGAACAATAACCATCAATACAAGATTAATGAAAGGATCTTCACGATGACAAGGCAAATAAAGGAAAGTTTTCAGAACATCGCTCTTCGTGCGAACAACATCTCCAGAATGAGCATCATGGAACAACACAACGTCGAAATCCTCAATAGAGTTCTATTACTTAAAGAAGAAGTTGCAGAAATTGTACGAGGCTGTCAATTGGCTAAGGCACGTATTGTCAATAGCAACCTGCTGGATGAAGGGGAGATAAATCGTATCATCGCTGAAGTAGAAACCTTACCCTACCAGAATGCTATTGATGCCGTCGAGCACGGGAACCCTTCAATCTACACAAATGGGACGGTACTTTTATACGTCCTTTCTATGCCAAAGGTAAAGAGGGAAAACTATCACTTGCTACTTACAAGAGCAACGATAAGACATAACAGACAAATCGACCTACCATACCGGAGGATGTTAATCAGCCAAGAAGAGACATATGGATTGACCGACAAATGCATGACAATCAGCAACGCAACGATTTGCAAGGAAGATATGCTACAGAAAATCCCGGAGGAAGACTGTGTGGCTAAACTTCTAAAAGGTGGTCATGCAAATTGCAGTATTAATGTTGTTTCGGGGGAAATTGTCGAGCTTGTCAACGAGAACACACTGTACCTCACAAATTATGAAGGTGAACTGAAGTTCAACAATACATCTCGATATCTGAATGGGACGTATGTTATTCAGATGCAGAATGAAACCATTACACTTGGCAACCGAACCTACTCCAGTCGCTCTATACCTACAGTTCAAGCACAACCACCAGCACTCTCTAGCATATCTACACAAAATACAAAATATAACCTGGACTTTGTACATGGCTTAAGCTTGAAGAACATACAATACCTTAATGTGCTTAGGGGCCAATTCCAGATTTCGACATTAAGCATTTTCTTCATAATGGCAGTGTTAGTTGGCAGCCTACTCATCATATGGCAAAAGATGACAAGGAAATTGAACCTACCAGTACTACAAAATTCCAATGAACTCGATGCCCCTAAGACGACCTTTTACATTGGTAATCCTCGGGACGCGGATATTTGAAGGGGGAGGAGTTAACACTGTGCTAATCGCTAACACTGCTAAATGTAGCGAATCAATCAGCAATATCCCACGGTAGCCTAATCGCTGACATTGCAGAATGCAACGGACCAATCAGCAATATCCCACGATAGCCAAAAATATCGAATATGCTGAAATTTGATATAGCGTCGATCAGGCCACATTCGTATGGTGGCTAAAACGGACGCGCGTGTGCAGCGTCAGCATAAATGTTAGGGTTAGCTTAAGTGTTATGGTAGGAAAGTTGAATGTGTAAAGTTAGTTCTAGTTTGGCAGTGAATAAACGAAGTTTCAATTATAACGTCAATCCTAAAGTGTTTCAATTTCCAAGCCCAGTGGTCGGGCTGCAAATCTATTTTTTTATGGTAAGGAGAGTGAGTTATGTTAACTATAGCCGCATGCTGTAGCCGCATGCTGTATCTGGGCTGCGTACGTGAGTTTAGGATCCAGTCTTAATCCCAGATATTTCACCGATCTCTGGGTCGTGATTGTGACATCTCCAATATTCACATCCAACTCTACGGGGATGTGACGCCGCGTAAGTAGAAGTATTTCTGTTTTCTGCATTGCCAATTGTAGACCATGAGTATCAAGCCAAGATTTCGCTCTCATCATAACTTGTCTCAGCTTACGTTGTGCATCGTCCGTGTTTCGAGCCGTGATGACGGCTGCAATGTCGTCGGCATATCCTACTAAGAAAGTGCCCTCAGGCATTTCCATCTTCAGGATTCCGTCGTAGCTGACGTTCCACAGGTCTGGTCCCAGTATTGATCCCTGAGCCGCTCCGGAAGTGACTTGTTTCCTTTTTGTCCGCTGCTCGTGTTGTACAAAAGCTCCCTATCTCTTAGGTAGCTTCCTATTATCCTCATAATGCACTGTGGCACAGAGAAGTTTTCTAAAGCGTCCAGTACGTCTTTCCATCTTAAGCTATTAAAAGCATTCTTTACATCCAACGTGGCGAGGAGTACAACAGGTCTACTGTAATGGTTCACTCGTTGTACGGCATCTACTACCTCCGTCACTTCTCTTAGGGCCCCAATCGTTGATCTACCCGGTCTGAAGCCGTATTGTCTACTGGATAAGCCACCTCTAGCATCTATCGCATTTGTAAGCCGTGGCTTAATCAGCCTCTCAAACAGTTTCCCCGCAGTATCCAGCATACAAAGTGGCCTGTATGATGACGGGGCTTCTGGATCTCCTTTTCCTTTGCTGATAAGCACTAGCTGTTGCCTTTTCCAAACTTCTGGGAATACACCTTCCTCCAGGCAGGCGTTATACATGTCCAGCAAAAGGTCAGGCTTTTTATTGGCAATCTCCTTGATTACCTCTGCGGGTATACCATCGGGGCCAGGTGCCTTGTTAGGTCGTAAACCGTGCGCAGCTGCACTGAGTTCATTTACCGTGAAGGGGGTGAACTCAATAGTGTTTGCGGTATCCAGATTTTCCTCCCTGATTTCATGTGTCGGAAACAGGGATGTTACAATTCTCTCCATTGTCACCTCATCCATCAGTCCCACAGATTTCTTTGCACTCAGCTTCTCTGTGACAATTTTATAGCCAAGGCCGTAGGGGTCGTTATTAACATCCTCGCGAAGTTCCTCGAAAATTTTCCGCTTGCTGGAGAATATGGCTTTTCGTAGAGATTTTCTCGCTTCTTTGTATGCCGTCTGTTCGACTTCCGCTGACCCTTTGCGTCTTGCCCTTGTAGACCTTCGCCTGCATCGGAGGCAGTCCCGCCTGATGTCGGCGATATTAGCGTTCCACCAATATACCGCTTTCTTCCTGATGTTTGGAGGGTTCGTCTTCGGCATGGCCTTGTCACAACCGTGACTTATTATGTCCATAATAATAATAATAATAATAATAATAATAATAATAATAATAATAATAATAATAATAATAATAATAATAATAATAATAATAATAATAATAATAATAATAATAATAATAATAATAATAATAATGATAATAATAATAATAATAATAATAATAATAATAATAATAATAATAATAATAATAATAATAATAATAATAATAATAATAATAATAATAATAATAATAATAATAATAATAATAATAATAATAATAATAATAATAATAATAATAATAATAATAATAATAATAATAATAATAATAATAATAATAATAATAATAATAATAATAATAATAATAATAATAATAATAATAATAATAATAATAATAATAATAATAATAATAATAATAATAATAATAATAATAATAATAATAATAATAATAATAATAATAATAATAATAATAATAATAATAATAATAATAATAATAATAATAATAATAATAATAATAATAATAATAATAATAATAATAATAATAATAATAATAATAATAATAATAATAATAATAATAATAATAATAATAATAATAATAATAATAATAATAATAATAATAATAATAATAATAATAATAATAATAATAATAATAATAATAATAATAATAATAATAATAATAATAATAATAATAATAATAATAATAATAATAATAATAATAATAATAATAATAATAATAATAATAATAATAATAATAATAATAATAATAATAATAATAATAATAATAATAATAATAATAATAATAATAATAATAATAATAATAATAATAATAATAATAATAATAATAATAATAATAATAATAATAATAATAATAATAATAATAATAATAATAATAATAATAATAATAATAATAATAATAATAATAATAATAATAATAATAATAATAATAATAATAATAATAATAATAATAATAATAATAAATAATAATAATAATAATAATAATAATAATAATAATAATAATAATAATAATAATAATAATAATAATAATAATAATAATAATAATAATAATAATAATAATAATAATAATAATAATAATAATAATAATAATAATAATAATAATAATAATAATAATAATAATAATAATAATAATAATAATAATAATAATAATAATAATAATAATAATAATAATAATAATAATAATAATAATAATAATAATAATAATAATAATAATAATAATAATAATAATAATAATAATAATAATAATAATAATAATAATAATAATAATAATAATAATAATAATAATAATAATAATAATAATAATAATAATAATAATAATAATAATAATAATAATAATAATAATAATAATAATAATAATAATAATAATAATAATAATAATAATAATAATAATAATAATAATAATAATAATAATAATAATAATAATAATAATAATAATAATAATAATAATAATAATAATAATAATAATAATAATAATAATAATAATAATAATAATAATAATAATAATAATAATAATAATAATAATAATAATAATAATAATAATAATAATAATAATAATAATAATATGAGTAGAGATTAGAGTTAACAACTTTGTTTAAGCCAATAAGAATTTTGCAATGACTAACTTAGGACAAGGCACTAAACGTAGAAAACATTTACTTTAAATTGCTTAAAGCCGTACCAACTCTCAGCGTATCGATAATCATACCTATTACAATGTGGAACATTTTCGGGGTCATTGTCCAAGTTAAGGTGGAGCTACTCGGCCAGTATAGTAAAACCCCCAAAGGGTTTGGCGTTCTCATGACCTTTTATATTTTGTGTTTATATTGATGTTTGTTCAAATAGTTTTTTAACTATAAATCGAGAATGATTTGAATGCTTTTAATGATTTCTCATTTTATTCTTTAGCAGAATTGTTGAAATAATCAATCCATTTGGGGCTTTACTGCACTGACCGTGTACCTTCACCCTGAATTGCAAGTTCTCAACCCCCAGATTTGCGGTTGCACTGGTTTATTAAACCATAAATTCGCAATATTGGAACAATTTGCGTATGATTAATATAAAATCCGCATTAAATTAATGTTACTCATACGTTGTACATACATACATACATACATACATACATACATACATACGTAGCGAGTACTGTATGTAAATTCAATCGTCATGCAATATCATCAACAATGACCAGTTTTCTACTTATCACAGATGAGACAGCCCATGTATGACTAGCAACTTATGTATATTTAAATTTTCATTGGATAAAATTATTCCAACTTATATTAATAGAAATTATTTACTTAAGCCTTAGCTCCAATTCTGCTGAATAATGAAAGGAAAAATAATCAATATTTCTTGAGTTCTAGCTGAAAAACTAAGCGAACAAACACCAAGATAACATAAAAAATTTAAAGGTCATTGTTAAAATGTGAAACCAAGCATACGCACTGATCGTACGCATAAGAGCGCATCTCAATTCAGCTACTGGTTGTTTTGAAGAAAAGCTTTCACTCATGCGTTCTAGCAGTGTGAAACTGCGATACTTACGCACTCTCGCTTCTTTTTTAAATTCGAGCCAAAGTTAGTTATCTTTAACCTTTCAACCCGCCTATTTTGTATTGATTTAACTCCCGCTCCCTCGAACGTTTTAATCCAGTTAATTTTTTACTTAATTATATTTAACGGTTCACATACACACCCCTCCCGGTGAAGGTACATTGAATTTGTACTTTCTATATAGTGATATCAGTTTGGCCTCAGAACGCTAAATACATTAGGGGTTTTACTACTCTGACCTAGTATCTTTACCCTGGCTTGGAATTTTTCTCCCACTATATTCGTTGTTGCACTGTGTTATCGAAGACCTTTTGTCATAGCACTTCTTCTGAACGAACTTTGTGAGAAAGTTATAATTAAGCTGCCCAAAAAGTACATTTCACAGAGTGTAGAAACTGGAGGGATATAACACTCTTATATTATATTTTATCTCCGCGGTCATGCAGGAAGCGGGAGTGCCACATAATCTCCAAAATCAAAATTCCCAAAAATAGAGATAAAAATAGAGAAAGAAGCTGTGCGACAATTAAGCCCAGCGTGTTTTTTTCTCATTGCGCTGCCGCCGATTCATTCGATGCACCACGGAATTTATAGAAATCAAAAAAAAAAACATAGCCAAAATATACTCAGGCATAGGTATAAGAAAAAATAATAAATGTGGACCGTCTCAAGAAAATTAAAAAAGTTGTTGAATCTCGAGCTGATTTAGAAAAATTAATTTATTTGACATCCATATCGCATAATATTTCACATATATCTTTATGTATGAAATGTTGTAAATGTATTTTGTTTAAATCGTAAATATAATGTAATGTAAAATAAATTTATTATAAATGCAAGTGTTCTCAATGAATTTTGTATAAATTTTTGTATATATTTGTAAATATTTCACTTTGCAATTAATATCTTTATGCATGAAATGTGGTAAATGCATTTTGTTTAACCAGTAAATATTGTTATTTTTCATTTATTATTAATGCAAGTGACCTCAATGAATCTATATATATAAAAAACTAGCTGACCCGGCAAACGTTTTTCTGCCATACAACTTTGGACCCGGCAAACTTCGTCTCGCTCCGTAGGTAACGCCTTTATATAATAGTAAAACACTGATAGTTCAAGTTGTAATCTGATTTACTTGAATTTAATCGAAATCTGTGAAGAGCGATCTGATATACAATTTTTTCCGATTTGTTTCCGGCGTAAAAACAAACAATGAAGACTGTTTGCCAACACGCAAACAAACAACGCACAGCTGACCGTGTTAAAAGCAGGGAAATTCGAGGTTGATTCCACAAATTTCCATTTTTGTATGGGAAAATTGCGATTTATTGATTGTTATCGCAAAAGCCAATCGAATGGGGAGTTGAATAGGAAGGGAAGATATGATGTTGATGATCGTCGCTTTAATTACAATTTCAAAATGATCATGATCGATCCCACCTTCATCTGCAAATTATGCACAACTGGCACATCTAGAGAGTTCAAAAATTCTGTCGAATAGTTGGTCGCCTCATTTTCGTTAAATTACCTCGAAAATTTTTCATCGTTCGGTCATCTGCCTTCAATGCGTTTATGCGCCATCGTGCATTAATTCCAAATAATGATTAAGCATTCTCGCAAAAATTTCGCTACACGTTGTGTTGTCAATCGTGAAAAGAAAGCGGAATGTGCAGTTCGATTGTGGAAGCAATACCAAAGGATGCAACAGCATACTTAATTGTGATTTGTGATCTTGACCAAATTGTTGCCAGAATCAAAGAAATAACGAATGTCTTGCCTGTCCAACCGGCATCAGCGAGAAAGTAAATGCTTCCGTTCCATCGTCAACAATTTTCATCAGTGAATCGTACACCTTCGTCTGCTCGGCAGTTAAGAGCGCCACATTTGTTCGGACTCTTTCAGTCAGCTCAACTCGATCAAAGTCTTGTTCTTGTTGCAATTCGAGATTGAATGCATCAAGCATTGAACGATTTTGCGCTGGTATTCCCAATTTCGACAATAGACTGCCACACATTAGCACGCACATGTCTTTGATCAGAAGATAATTTCAAGATTGAAATTGGATGTTGTCATGCGAACTCTGTGCAAATGTCGTCAGCCATTTCATCCAACTTGTCCACTATCACGAAGCTTGAGAACAATTTCGTCTTCATTTATAGTGGGAGCATTGAATTGTCTTACATGGCATCCAAAGGGTCTCTTGTCTTCTGTGATAATGATTTTGTGGACGTCATAATGCTTTGTATTCAATGTGGTTTTGAACAATCGGACCAATGCATTATGCTTTTGCAGAAGATTTAAAAATCGTTCTACCATTTTGCATTTAATATTTTAACATAATAAATTTCACAACATTGCGAAATTTTTCAAGCATCATAACGAATTTTTCATCTTTACGTCGTTAAAATCATCAAATCAAGCGATACGATGAAAAATTTCAAATTTTTCTGGAATTTACCGAGGTTTCTACCAAGAATTTTCTAATTTTCCATTCGAAAGGTTTTTCGGAATAATTAATAAATGAAATTAAATAAATTAAATTAATAATAAGTTAATAAACTCAACATATCATTATCGAGCTTAAGTACCGTTTTCAAAGTACTTTGTAGACCAAATGTGAAATATATTACAAGTTAAAATGCAATAGCGAAGCATTGCCGGGCCCACTAGTTTTGTATATATTTCAGTATTTGTAAATAAATTTTCATTATAATAAAAAGTCATTTCATTTCAATACCTACATTTGTGAATTTATAATTTAAATTTTTTTAATATTAATTTCAGAAATAATTTTAAACACAAAATTCCCAATCGCGGCGATTTTTAACATAATTTGACTGGTTATCACACAGAAATTGGGAATTTTGTGTTTGGGGATTTTGGTTTGAGGATTCCAGTGCAGAGCTATAGCAAAAAACTGATGAAACTCCAAAGAAAATGAAGCTGGACAGGCCATGTTAGGAGAAGATACCAGAACAATGTCATTAAGAAGGTAATTAATTTGAACCCCCATGGCAGCAAAAGACGAGGTAGACCTGCCAACAGCTGGAGAAAAAATATATCTGAGGGCAAGCTAAAAAAAAGCAATTTACACAAAACCTTAAAATATGATAAATATCGCATTCTATCGCATAACATATCTTTGAATTCTGTTATCGCCGAAGTGATTTCCTTAGCTAAATTTCTCTGTGTTTGCCTATCTATCATTATTTCCTTATGTTAATCCCTAAAATTTAATTAAATTTAAATTTACTAAACATATTTTGTTTCAGTTTGGCAAACTAAGAAATACTTTTCATCATCAAATAAAACAAAAAAAAGAATATTGTATCAGATAGTCCAGCTTACCTTTGAAATATGATACACAAATGTAAGAATCATTTGTTTTCCATTAATTTAGCGTCAAACAATTTTTTAAACAGTCTGTTAATCTTTTTTTCTTCTTCATCTTGCAATTTATGCCTCCAATATGTCTACTCGTGAACAACATGCCAGAAACAACCATGTTCCCTCTAAGCCAGTAAATCCATCCTTAGTTACCACTCTGGTTTCCGTCGACCAATCTATAATGAATATAAAGCATATCATAACATATTTGTAGTCAGCCATCAGTCCCTTTTTCTGGGATTAAATGTGCCGTTAAAAAACCATTTAGGATTACTTTAATGTGATAAGAAGATAACGTTGCCAGAATACACAAACAATGCTTATGTAAAAAAAAGACGTACATACTACCATATTTATATATGGTTGTCTGTATAGACTTATTACCCGTAAGCCCCTAACAAAACAGCAAAGATTTACGAAACATCTAACTTTTCTTTGAAGAAGTGCGTCTATCATCATCTTCCGCAACATAGTAGTCATCTTCGTCGTCGTCGTAGTCATCATCATCATCATCGTTGTCTTCATAATCATTTTCTTCATCATCGTATGCAATGTTTATTGGATCTCTTCACTTAATATGTATTTAGGTAAATATTTATGTTTATGTACTTAAAAAGTGACAAATTGGTCTAAAATTTTAAAATTTATAAACATATCTTTTCTTATACGTGGATGCGAAAGCAACCCACACAGAGATTGTACATATTACTGGGGTAATAAATTATGGCAAAGTCAAGAAGTTCATCTGCTGCTGCCGCTGCTGCTTCCTGTTAATGAAATGCACGAAGCAAATGGAAAACACAATGAATAAAATGAGAAATATGAAATTATATAACAACAATTTATAAAGATTGCAAACATTTAATAGTCATGAGCGATTATTTTATAATGAAATTTGTGGACTGTCACAAAGTAACATAGTGCCACACTATGTAGCGAGCGTGACTGCAACATCAAGACGTTCGTTGTCTGTTTCTAGTGACATATTTAAGGCCTGAGGGGACACCAGATAAAAACGGCATTTACTTATGGTAATTCATAAAACAGACCACATGAGACACCCCTGAATCGTCTCGCAGTCAAATATCACTAATTGAGTGATATTTTGGGCAATTGTGAAGGTATAATATCAGTTGATGAAAGTAAATAGGTACATATTTTAAATACAAAGTTGTGATCAATGTTTAAAGTTGTGGAGTATCTATGTTGTTGATATTTATGGTAGACATGGATAATGCTTTCTATCAATTTTTTTTGCTTTCTATCAAAATCTGTTTCATTTAGATGGTGCTACTGCACACAATGTCTAAGATTTTAGTGGTCACCTAATTTATTCATTGTGTCAACTTGACGCCTTTACTTCTCTTTTTAGCTTTTTTTTTAACTTGAAGACGTATTAAATTATATTATTAAATTTTTTCGAGTCAACACTCCACTCTGACTCGGACGGCCTTACTAAAAAAAGGTTGACATGATGCCTAAAAAATGCAACATAGTGAGCAAAAGCAGCTGAAAGCAGCAAATGTTGGACATTTCATAAAGTAGCCGAAATATATTAACATAAAAGAACAGTCTCTTCACCGGCCGATACCGGTTAACTAAGTTCTACTTTACAGAAGTTAAAATTCGGTCACAAAAAGGGTTAAACGAATGTGTTGATTTTTACCACAATTTTCTAGCACCTCATATATTGCACAGGTTACGATACACTTTTTTTGTAAACTAAATACCTTTATCTTTTAAAAAAACCCAAAAATATTTACCAATATGAGTTTTTCCAATTTTTCCGCACAATCTGCTTACTTACTTACTTACTTACTTAGCTGGTACTTCTATGCAATCCCAGTGGATTATATTGTAACGTTTTTTGTTGTTATACAGTAATGTTTTACTTTGCAAACAAAATTTTAATTTCAATTTTGTTTTCCGGTTTCCGTATTGTCAGCACACTTTTCAAAAATTTTCATTCGATACAAATATTTCAACCAGTTCAGTTCGGTTAATTTATAAAGAGTGTGTAATATTATAAGTCCCCGGTATATATATATATAAATATATATTGTGAATTGGGAAAGATTACTACTCCCACAATAGTGTATCCTTCGTGCGAATTGTTTTTGAGAGTTTTTTCTTCTTTGGGTTTGGTTACGTGGTACAAATTTGATGGTAAATTGTGCCATATATATTAGATGTTGTCGATTTTGGGATAATGACATCGGTTCATTCATTAGGTATGGGTCTGTTCAGGACCCAAATCCATCAATCAACTTTCCTTTTGTGCTAGTGGTAAAAACACCATAAAAGTATAACAAACAAATTGAGATAATGGTGCATAAATAGACAACCTCTAAATTCTTCATATTCATCACTTATATCAGAGGGAAGAAACCTTTAGCAATGCTTTGCCTTACAAACCAATAAAGGAAAATATCGGGAGCATGAAAAACATCCGTTGAAAAAGTTTTCAATTGCCATTTTTAAGGATGACAGCAAGATTTGTGAAATATCCTGCATATATAACAATTAATGCGTGAATCTTGCTATTCTATCATCTATTATTAAATTGCTATCATTATTAATCATTTAGAATAATTAATTAGTGTTAATTTTTTTTATACCACAGTTTAAATTATCTAATCCAATTTTTTGTAACCTAAATTGTACACTGCCAAAATGGGCTATACCTATTGATCCTAGGAGGTTTTCATATTCAAATTTCATTAACGTCATCAGGCCTGAGGACTTCGTGGGACTTGTATAATGAGTTATATTACTTTTCTTATTATCACTTTGTATAAGCTCGTATCCTACACAACACACATTATTTTCTAACTTCATAATTTGAATCCAGCGGTGGATTATATTTTTTTTCTGTTTTAAATAATTTTCTATTACTATATTTTGCTTTTTAACTAATTTGGATTAATGTTGTTCTTATCTGTTAATTTTAAATGTTTTTAAAAAATACACATATGAAGTTTTAACTTGTCGTGTTGTGCAATCGCGAACAGTTAAGGGCATGACTTAGAAACTTTCATTAAAGGGCTGATAACTAGCATCAGCATGGCTGGGTGGGTAGATGCAATGGTAGCAGACTAACATCAAATGCTATCGCCTTAGTTTAACTTCGATCTACATTTCTTATTTCATTTTCCGGTTCTTCCACTATTAATTTGTCACCTTACAGTTTAGTACATGGAAAAGCTACCTTACTAACTTTTATTTATGGTAACGATGACTAACCTATTTACTCCGAAAAGAACTCCCCCATGACTGAGCACGGCCGGAGCCAGAAGGTAGCTGCCCTCGGAGGAAATAGAGTTTATTGGCATGTGGTCCGTTACAATATACCGCACGTAGAAAAATATTATAAGCGCCTCGATCTTCTGCGCTTCTTCTCCAGTTAGTCACACCGAGTTCTGTAAGGTTCTCAGTAACCTGGTCTTTCCAACGGAGTTTAGGTCGCCCTCTTCTGCGCCGTCCATCGAGTTCATTGTCGAAGACTTTTCGAGCTGGAGCATTTTCGTCCATGCGTACAACATGACCTAGCCAACGCAACCGTTGCACCTTAATGCGTTTGACCCCGTCAATGTCAGTGTACAGCTCGTACAGCTCATGATTCATACGACGCCGATACTCTCCGTTAACGATGATGGGCCCATATATTTTACTGAGTATTTTTCTCTGGAATACCGCCAGAACCGATTCATCCGCTTGTGTCCTAACCCAGGATTCTGAGCCATACATTAAGACAGGTAGAATTAGTATCTGGTATAGCTTGAGTTTTGTTCGTCGAGAGAGGGCTCTGCCATTGAATCGCTTGCTTAGTCCGTAGTAGCATTTATTTGCAAGCAGGATTCTTCTCCGGATTTCTAGGCTGACATTATTTGCTTTGTTGATGGCGGAGCCTAGGTAGACAAAATTATCTACCACCTCGAAATTATAGTTGTCAACGTTCACGCAGTTTCCCAAACGAGTAGATTCTTTGTTCGTTGAAACTAATAACTTCGTTTTGTCCTCGTTCACCGTTAGGCCCATTTTCGCTGATTCCTTCTGAATACCTGAGAAGGCTGCAGTCACATCCCGCAGTTTTCGACCGATGATGTCTACGTCATCAGCATGCGGTAGCATGTGGCTTTTGTTGAATATAGTGCCACTCGTGTTTACTGCAGCTTTTCTCATTATCATCTCCATCACAATGTTGAAGAGATCGCACGATAGGCCGTCGCCTTGTTTTAGGCCTCGTCTGGTATAGAATGGCTCCGTAAGGTCCTTACCAATCTTCACTGAAGACTTCGTGTCAGTCAGCGTCATTCCGCAAAGACGTATCAGCTTCGCTGGAATACCAAACTCAGCCATGGCTTCAAGTAATTTCTACCGTATCGGGCTGGCGAAGGCAGCTTTATAGTCGACAAAAAGATGGTACGTGTCGATCTGTTTCTCTTGGGTCTTTTCCAGGATTTGCCGAATTGTGAAAATCTGGTCAGTTGTTGATTTTCCAGGTCTAAAGCCACACTGATAAGGCCCGATCAGGTTGGATAACACTGGCTTTAGTCTTTCACATAGCACACTCGACAGGACCTTATATGCGATGGGTAAAAGGCTGATCCCGCGGTAGTTGGAGCACACACTTGGATCACCTTTTTTCAGCACAGGACATAATACGCTTACATTCCAATCGTCGGGCATGCACTCTTTAAGCCAAACCGTGCGCAGGAGCTGGTGCATGCTCGTTATCAACTCCTCGCCACCGGACTTGAAGAGCTCTGCGGGCAGACCGTCGGCACCGGCTGCTTTGTTGTTTTTCAGCCGCGATATTGCTCTTCTTACCTCGGCTTGGGAAATTCAATTTTAGTAGATTTCGAATGTCGAAAATTTTAAATTCGTTACGCTAGATCAGGGAAATGGACCACTGTGCGTAGAGGTGTCTGCTCAAGTATAAGTATTAGTAAGTATTAATTAAAACCAGTTACAAATTTGTAATGTTTGTTCGATTTAAAATTATCGGCTCCTCTTCACAGAATACCCCTCCTCTTGACCTAGCACAAAACATTATAGCCGCTTGATACTCATTTTAAATTAGAACAAATTTATTTACTCATATAAAATATTAAAGTTTTTATTTGTGAAATAAAAACCTTATGTCCGCTTAGTTAAAATAGTCTTGAACTATTGTTACAATTATTTAAATTAAGTATAATATAGAAAACGACCCAATGAAAAATATCCAGGTACATCTCGGTAGTAACATTGTGACACAAAATTTAACTTTTCGAATCGGAAAAGCCAAGCGGGCCAAAATGGATTAAGTTCCTGACAGACACAAAAGATTAGTACACTTTTTCCTGAAAATCATTATGTTTTGAGAGTAGGACAATTGGCCGTTACAAAGATTTTCATGCTTTCAGTAACGAAAAATGTATGTGGAAAGTACAAAATATTCTTAAAAAGGTCTCTTTTTTTTTGAAAAATATGCTCTAAATCATAAGACATATGCTTAAAAAAGGAACATTTTTAAAAAATATGTTCTTAAAAACTAAATATTAGCATATTATGACTATATGGACAACATATGCAAAAAAAATGCTCTAATAAATAGCTGTAAAAACACTTGTAAGAATATGAAACATATGAATACCTTACCCATTTACTAGATTGCAAGGATATTCAGCATAATATAAATAAATAACTTTGTTAACTAGTAAAAAATACATATTTGTTCTTCTTATTTTTCATGTTAGAGGTTAATACTAGTTTCGGTTATTGGGTATTTTAGAAAAAATTTTGTTGTTCTTCTGTTCTTTTTAATATTCTACGTAAACTTGAGATGCAACATGTCCTGGAAAGTACATTCATCGCCTTCTTCTTTGGATTTCAGTCATGAATGCTGCAGCGACGTGACCGTTGAATATGGTAAAAGGTTCTACAAAGACATTTTAACTTTAGAAAAGCGTTACGAAGTAAAATAGATGCCTACTATGCTCGCCGACTGCTGCTAGAATATTTTAGGAGACTGCAAGGATATTCAGCATAAAATAAAGAAATGCCATTATTATCTACTAGAAAATACATATTTGTTCTTCTTATTTTTCATGTAATTATTTCTACTAGTATAGGTTTTTGTATTTAACCCTTATGTGAGTGACAAAAAAACAACCTTTACCAGAGTGACAGGGGTACCCGGGTACAGACATACAAATTATATAATATTTGGATATTTTTCTCATCGTACTCTACGTAAATTCGATATAAAACGGTGCTTTTATGTTTTGTGGCTTTTTATATCGATTTGGCCTACGATGAGAAAATTATCCAAATTTCATACAATTTGTATGTGGTTACCCGGGTACCCCTGTCACTCTGGAGAAGGTGTTTGTTTTTGTCACTCACATAAGGGTTAAATACAAAAACTGTACAGTTGTCTCGCTAAAAATCAAAAACGGCTGGACCGATTTTCAAAATTTTTGTTTTGTTTTGTTCGCTATAGCTTCCGGATGGTTTAAAAGGTTTTTTTTTTCCAAAAAGTGGGCTGCGCCACGCCCCTTTTTTCAAATATTTCTCTGACGGCTTTTCTAATAGACCGATTGATACAAAAATTTTACCATGAGGTACTATTGACCTGTAGATGGTTCCCGACTACATTTGGTTGTAATTGGATACAACTTGAAAATTAAAAAGGCTATATTTCATGAACTATCAGAGGTATGAAGATGATATTTGGTATATAAGTTGTTGGAGCAGTATTAATTACAGCCAGGATGGAAGTGGGCGTTGCCACACCCCCTTTTAAAAAATCGCTCTAACGACTTTTCTAATAGATCGATTGCTACAAAAATTTTACCATGAGGAACTGTTGACCTGTAGATGGTTGTAATTGGATAAAGGGGCGTGGCACCGCCCATACAACTTGAAAATTAAAAAGGCTATATTTCATGAACTATCAGAGGTATGAAGATAAGATTTGGTATATATGTTGTCGGAGTAGTATTAATTACTGCCAGGAAGAAGGGGGCGGTAACACGCCCCCTTTTCAAAAATACTCGTAGCTCTGACGGCTTTTCCAATAAACAGATTGATACGAAAATTTTACCAAATGGTACAGTTGACCTGTTGATAGTCCCCAGCTATATTTGGTTGTGATTGGATAAAGGGGCGTGGCACCGCCCATACAACTTGAATATTAACCAGTACAGAAATTTCAGTCAGTTAAACTGACTGATAAATACCATCACCCAATATAATATATTGTTGAAGTCTTGAGTTATTGAAAATAATCGATTTGTAATTAAAACCAGTTAGAAAGTTTCAGTCGGGCAACCCGACTTACATTTACCCTTACCCTCAGTAAAACAAATAATTTTCTATTTTATTGATATTATTACTCGATTTCGAAATTGGGCGGAGTGGTACATTTATATGGGAGGTACGTGAAGGGGTGTGTTTAGGCTCCAGATTTATTCTCCATAACTTTATTCTGTTATAGCTTTACTAAATACAGAATTTGCGCACGATTGCGTTGGGTGTACTGATATTATTACTACATCCCAAAAGTGGGCGGAAAGGTACATTTGTATGGGAGGTACCATAAGGGGCGTGTCTAGACTTCCAATATTTTCTCCAAAACTTTGTCCTGTTATAATATAACAAAATACAGAATTTGGGCACGATCGTGTCGTGTGTATTGATATTATTACCCTATTTCTAAAGTGGGCGGAGTGGTACATTTGTATGGGAGGTACCAGATGGGGCGTGAAGATACTTCCAATTTTTTTCTCTAAAACTTTATCTTGTTATAGCTTTACTCAAAATAGAATTTGGGTACGATCACGTTTAATTTATTGATATTATTTCTCCATCTCTATAGTGGGCGGAAAGGTAGATTTGTATGGGAGGTACCAGAAGGGGCGTGGCTAGGCTTTCAAAATTTTTTCCAAAACTTTATCCTGTTATAACTTTACTAAATACAGAATTTGGGGACGATCCCTTAGGGTGTATTGATATTATTACTCGATTTCTAAAGTGGGCGGAATGATGTATTTGTATGGGAGGTACCAGAAGGGGCGGGGCCATGTAGCCCATTTGCAATACCGTAAGTAGTTTTGAGAAAATAATAACTCGTGCAAAATTTCAAAAGATTTGGTTGCGTCTTTCGAAAGTTATCGTGCGAACCAGCCGGACAGCCACCCGACAGACAGACAGACAGACAGACAGACAGACAGACAGACAGACAGACAGACGGACATGGCTCAAACGACTTAAAAAGTCATGAATCGAATTTGGTTCAAAGAAACCTAGGGTCTAAAGTGACTCCTTCTATGTGTTACACTTTTGGGTCGTATCAAATGATATATACCTTCATCCCTACGGGTGATGGTATAACCAGTACAGAAATTTCAGTCAGTTTAACTGACTGATAAATACCATCACCCAATATAAGATATTGTTTAAGTCTTGAGTTATTGAAATTAACCGATTTGTAATTAAAACCAGTTAGAAAGTTTCAGTCGGGCAACCCAACTTACATTTACCCTTACCCTCAGTAAAACAAATAATTATACCATCACCCGTAGGGATGAAGGTATATATCATTTGATACGACCCAAAAGTGTAACACATAGAAGGAGTCACTTTAGACCCTAGGTTTCTTTGAACCAAATTCGATTCATGACTTTTTAAGTCGTTTGAGCCATGTCCGTCTGTCTGTCTGTCTGTCTGTCTGTCTGTCTGTCTGTCGGGTGGCTGTCCGGCTGGTTCGCACGATAACTTTCGAAAGACGCAACCACATGTTTTGAAATTTTGCACGAGTTATTATTTTCTCAAAACTACTTACGGTATTGCAAATGGGCTACATGGCCCCGCCCCTTCTGGTACCTCCCATACAAATACATCATTCCGCCCACTTTAGAAATCGAGTAATAATATCAATACACCCTAAGAGATCGTCCCCAAATTCTGTATTTAGTAAAGCTATAACAGGATAAAGTTTTGGGAAAAATTTTGAAAGCCTAGCCACGCCCCTTCTGGTACCTCCCATACAAATCTACCTCTCCGCCCACTATAGAGATGGAGAAATAATATCAATAAATTAAACGTGATCGTACCCAAATTCTATTTTGAGTAAAGCTATAACAAGATAAAGTTTTAGAGAAAAAAATTGGAAGTCTATTCACGCCC
Source organism: Muscina levida (assembly GCA_964034835.1). NCBI lineage: Eukaryota > Metazoa > Arthropoda > Insecta > Diptera > Muscidae > Muscina > Muscina levida. The sequence continues at coordinate 83,581,158 of OZ035882.1, forward strand.
CATCTGGTACCTCCCATACACATCTGGTACCGCCCACTTTAGAAATCGATTAATATTATTAAAAGACCTAACGCGATCGTGCCCAAATTCTGTATTTGGTAAAGTTTAAGCAGGATAAAGTTTTGGAGAAAAAAATCTGGAAGTCTAGACACGCCCCTTCTGGTACCTCCCATACAAATGTACCACTCCGCCCACTTTAGAAATAGGGTAATAATATCAATACACTCGACACGATCGTGCCCAAATTCTGTATTTTGTTATATTATAACAGGACAAAGTTTTGGAGAAAAAATTGGAAGTCTAGACACGCCCCTTATGGTACCTCCCATACAAATGTACCTTTCCGCCCACTTTTGGGATGTAGTAATAATATCAGTACACCCAACGCAATCATGCGCAAATTCTGTATTTAGTAAAGCTATAACAGGATAAAGTTATGGAGAATAAATCTGGAGCCTAAACACACCCCTCCACGTACCTCCCATATAAATGTACCACTCCGTCCAATTTCGAAATCGAGTAATAATATCAATAAAATAGAAAATTATTTGTTTTACTGAGGGTAAGGGTAAATGTAAGGGTAGCCCGACTGAAACTTTCTAACTGGTTTTAATTACAAATCGATTATTTTCAATAACTCAAGACTTAAACAATATATTATATTGGGTGATGGTATTTATCAGTCAGTTTAACTGACTGAAATTTCTGTACTGGTTTTCTATTATATTGATATTATTACTCGATTTCTAAAGTGGGCGGAGTGGTACATTTGTATGGGAGGTACGAGAAGGGGTGTGGTTAGGCTTCCAGATTTATTCTCCATTACTTTATCCTGTTATAGCTTTACTAATTACAGAATTTGGGCTCGATTGCCTTGGGTGTACTGATATTATTAGTACATCCCTAAAGTGGGCGGAAAGGTACATTTGTATGGGAGGTACCATAAGGGGCGTCGCTAGATTTCCAATTTTTTCTCCAAAACTTTGTCCTGTTATAACATAACAAAATACAGAATTTGGGCACGATCGTGTCGAGTGTATTGATATTATTACCCTATTTCTAAAGTGGGCGGAGTGGTACATTTGTATGGGAGGTACCAGAAGGGGCGTGTCTAGAGTTCCAAATTTTTTCTCCAAAACTTTATCCTGCTTAAACTTTACCAAATACAGAATTTGGGCTCGATCGCGTTAGGTCTTTTAATAATATTAATCGATTTCTAAAGTGGGCGGTACCAGATGTGTATGGGAGGTACCAGATGGGGCGTGATTTGACTTCCAATTTTGTTCTCCCAAACTTTATACTGTTGTAGCTTTACTAAAAATGGAATTTGGGTACGATCACGTTTAATTTATTGATATTATTTCTCCATCTCTATAGTGGGCGGAAAGGTAGATTTGTATGTGAGGTACCAGAAGGGGCGTGGCTAGGCTTTTAAAATTTTTTCCAAAACTTTATCCTGTTATAGTTTTACTAAATACAGAATTTGGGGACGATACCGTAGGGTGTATTGATATTATTACTCGATTTCTAAAATGGGCGGAATGATGTATTTGTATGGGAGGTACCAGAAGGGGCGGGGCCATGTAGCCCATTTGCAATACCGTAAGTAGTTTTGAGAAAATAATAACTCGTGCAAAATTTCAAAACATTTGGTTGCGTCTTTCGAAAGTTATCGTGCGAACCAGCCGGACAGCCACCAGACAGACAGACAGACAGACAGACGGACATGGCTCAAACGACGTAAAAAGTCATGAATCGAATTTGGTTCAAAGAAACCTAGGGTCTAAAGTCACTCCTTCTATGTGTTACACTTTTGGGTCGTATCAAATGATATATACCTTCATCCCTAAAGGTGATGGTATAAAAAGGCTATATTTCATGAACTATCAGAGGTATGAAGATAATATTTGGTATATATGTTGTTGGAGTAGTATTAATTACTGCCAGGAAGAAGGAGGCGGTGCCACGCCCTCTTTCCAAAAATAGCTCTGACGGCTTTTCCAATAAACAGATTGATACGAAAATTTTACCAAATGGTACAGTTGACCTGTTGATATATTTGGTTGTGATTGGATAAAGGGGCGTGGCACCGCCCATACAACTTGAAAATCATTTTTCAGATCATTGGGCGGGATCCCAAACAATGTCAAAAATTTACCATTCTCTTCGTCTTAGTCTCCAAACATCGGAATGGTTGGTAAAAATTAGAGCCGGGGCCCATAGGTCTGAAGTAATTGAATAATTGCTCATTCACTAAAAAAATATCGCCACCTGAAATCTTCATGATTCTCAGCGCGAACTCGGAATTGATTTTAGACATAAAGTTTCTAAGTAAGATTTTTTAGAATTCATCATAGATTCCAATACTGGTATACGAGGCTATTTTGAACTAAATAAGTAAAAAGTGCCGAGGCGCCGCCCTCGCACTTTATCATTTGAGTTTTATTTGAGGTCCGTACACCAGGCAGTTGAGGATACACAGTAGCTGCACAGACTAAAACAGTGATGTGTTTTTAATTTACTTTACAGGTATGTATTTTTCAATTACTTTTCAGGAGAGCGAATCGGTAATAAATACTATAGATAGACAAATTAAGCAATATTTATTGTAGTTATACTCGAAAACACCTTTTGTTTGATTAGAGCACAATTTGAATTTTTATAGTATTTCAGAGGTAACATTTGCAAACATTTGTTAATTACCTATGTATGGGGTATTTTTTTGACGTATATAACTTCTGATAGGTATAAGTGTAAATCTAGCTGTCAAACTAATGAAATGTTATAGACTTTCATTCAGTATACTTTGGAAAATCACCATGTAAAGACTACACAAGAACAACGTTTAAAAATCTTGCAAATTTATTTTCAAAATGCGAAGAAGACATTGCAAATGAGATTTTATGGCTAAAAGCATGAAGCTTCAAACGAAATTTATGTTTGCGTTCAATAGGCGGAGAACGCATGACAAAAATGTTTTTTACGCCCAAAGAGAGAGTTAGTATACATACGGTTCCCGTTACTACAGATAAAAATAAAAATTGAATTTTGATCTTTAACGGAATGTCTGTTTCCGATTTGTGAAAGACATGACTTTGATGATGAATTTTTACTATCGTCATAGAGCCTATGATATTTCGAATTTTAAACAATAAAACTTAATTTGTTAGCTTTCATATTAATGAGTTACTTGAAATAAGTTAATAAACTCAACATATTATTATTTATCTCAAGTACCTTTTTTAAAGTTCTTGGTAGACATAAATGTAAAATATTATACAAGTGAATATGCATTAGCGAAGCATTGCCACTGGTTTAATATATAAAACACGATCGACTAAAACTAACAAACAAACAGTTAAAAAATACACTGGAACGGCACGGCACGGCCTAAAACTAAAATGCCTTACTTTGACATAGAAAAATTTAAAGTAATCTTAGGTTACCAACTAAAAACCTTGTAAAGAAGCTTAAGCTTTGTTATGAAAAGGGAATCGTGGGGAAAGAATTTCCTCCATTTCTCATGTTTGAATATTAACGGTCAAATTCTGACTATAATTGGTGCTGGACATTTTCGGCTGATATCTACTTCGCATGTACATGTTTGACATAAATGTAGATATATATACAGCTGATGATGTACCATTGTGCATCAGTTCGTCACAAAGGGGTCTGAAGATGAACTCGTCATGGAGTTCGAAACGCGTCATCCTAGTGCGTGACAAACTGAATTTGACCAAAAATATCAAACAATAAAAAACATTTTTCTGATCGTAAGCCGAATTTGATGTATCATTTGATACACTTAACGTAAATTTAATAAATAAAGTATTACATTTTTAACTAAATAGACTTGGTGACTCGGTTTCTAATGTACCAGTCCAGTTCGTAATAAGTATCCAATTTAGCTTAAACTGAAAAACAAAAATTCTTGAGCAAATATAGTCCGAACTTTGTCTGCAATTAAAGCTTCAATGACAAGTGTTTACACCATGATATTTTTTGCCATTTTTACTCTCATTCATTATCGATTAGTATTCGGTGGCAGTCGCAATATAATGGAAAATTAATGGGCACCGTCTATTCAGCTAGTTGCCTTCGAATGGCTCAAGTATATTTCAAAGTAATTTATACCCAACATCAACAACAACAAAGCTAAATTTATGAATTTAGGGCCAAGCAGGGACACAACAAAAATTATAAATTCATAAATGAGGGGAAAAAACACAGAGGTTTGGTGACGATAAATATCCTTGTTGCTGCAGCGAGGACAAACACACAAGTGAATGAAATACAATACGATAAACAAACATTACTAGAACAACAAAAGTCCAAGACGAGCAACAAACCAGCAGCAAACAATGGATGCGAGCAGAAACAACGAATGACAACAATGAAATAATGAAGAATAAAGAAACATGGAAAAACAATTCGCTATACAAATATACGAGGACACCCAAATACGGTTACAGATAACAGCGCGCGCACACACACACAGATACACTGATGCACATACGAATGACTAAGTAGGTCTGGTATTTTAAAATACTAAAAAGGCCATTAGTTACGCCTTAAAGTATGCTTCAAGGAGATTATCTTACATCAATGTTGATATTTACGTAAGTTTTCCTTTCATTCGCTTCCTTCGCTCTCTAGTTCTCAAAATCGTTTGGCCTTACCAATTCATTCGTTCGCTCTAAATGTTCGTCGTGGGTTTGTTTACCCGCCACATAGCTTTTCGAGTGAACCACACCGCACTTTATCACAGTGAGCGATAGTATTTAGCTTAAACAGTGGCGTAACCACTTGCATACATTTGATGGGGCAGCCGCAAAGTGTATGAAAGAAAGAGGTGAAAAAAGAATAAAAAATGTCGATAAATTATAAAAAAAAAACCCAAAAAGAAAGCTTCAGTCGGGAAAATCGACTTACATATATCCTCATGCTCTGTAAATGAGGTACCAAAACTTTATCCTGATTAAGAAACAGAATTTGGGCACGATCGCTTTGGGTGTATTGATATTATTACTACACCTCTAAAGGGGGCGGAATGATACATTTGTATGGGAGGTAGCAGAAGAGGCGTGGCTAGACTTCCAATTTTTTCTCCAAAACTTATTCTGTTATAGCTTAACAAAATACAGAATCTGGCCACGATCGTGCCGAGTGTTTTGATATTACTACTCGCTGTCTAAAGTGGAAGAAATGGTGCTGTTGTATGGAATGTACCTGATGCGGCGTGGCTTGACTTCCAGCTTTTGTCTCCAAAACTTTATCCCGATGTAGCCTTACTAAATACAGAATATATTCACGTTCGCGTTGGTTGTATTCATATTATTACTCGATTTCTTAAGTGGGCGGAACGATATATTTGTATGGAGTGCCAGAAGGGGCGTGGCAACGTATTCCTTTTGCAATACCGTAAGTAGTTTTGGGGATATATTAATTCGTGCAAAGTTTCAAAACGTCCTTCTAAAGTTATCGTGCGTACCAGCCAGACAGACAGACAGGCGGACATTGTACAATCGACTTAAAAAGCCATAAATCGAATTTAGTTAAAAGAAACCTTGGTTCTAAAATAAATGTTGGTAAATTAAGTAATGTTGTGGACACGTGTATTCTGGTTAAGACCAGATCACAAAACACACCGAAATCTGCTGATTCATGGTGATTGTTCGTTAGAAAAAGAAGAAAGCTATGGCGTGGAGAAAGAGGAAGAAAGAAAAGGGATAGAGAAAAGAAAATAGTTGGAACCCCAATATTTAGCTTGGCCCAATTGGCCATGGAAGATACTACATGAAACATATTATTAGATCCAATGAGATAGACTCTAGGTCTTCTACATAAATTTTCACAAAATGTCTGAACCTCCTACGAACTAGAGCGGGCAATTACAAAGTAGATTTTCTCGGACTCCTTATCGTACTCACACAAACGGCAGTAGTCTATCTATCCAATTTTCCTGTCAGGTGCCTGATATTGTAATGGCCTGTTAGAATTCCACAGGCCAGTCTCACGTCACTCCTACACATACCAACTATGTATAGCGATCCGGATCTGCTATATTCAGGCCACAGCGACCTAGCAGTTCGGTTCTTGCGATCAAACGTCAGCTGGCTGTTTTTCACATCAACTAAGCCATAAAGGTATCAAATGGACAGGTGTCTATCTTCAAAAGTGTCATAATCAGACATTGCACGGCCTACTCTGGCCAATAGGTCTGCTGATTCATTACCAGGTATCTCGCAATGCCCTGGAACATCTTGAGGCTTTAGTTCATTCAACTGCTCGTTACAGATTCTCATCAACTTTGATTTACACAATGTAGAATTGATAACCTTTATTGCAGCCTGGCTATAAATACAGATGGTTATCCATCTGTTAGTATAGATTTCAAATCCCATAATAGATTCCGCAGCTTTGTGAAATTAGGCTGAAAGAGAGGCTTAGCTGCAAGTCATCGATGTAAACACAAGTTCCTATGCACTGTTCCATTTTTGAACCATCAATAAAGGCAGAAATGGAGTCACTATAAGGAGTATCGCAGTCATTACATTCTTTCTGGAATTTTAAGGTTTACTTTAAGGATATCCAAACATTTCTTAAAAAAATCTCTAAGGAGTAGTAGATGGAAAGATACGCTATCGCCCAAAAGCAGGAGAATCTTTGAATGACCCATTAATAGGTTTATGCGAATTGCCAGCTTCTCTCAGTCTGATAGTTGCCTGCGCTTCAATATTCTTGTCGTACAAATCTTCGGGAGGAAAGCCTAGGTACACAGCTTGAGGGGTGCTCCTTCTAACCTCAGTAATCCCCATCGTATCCATGATTCGGACCTTGCCAACCTTAAAAAAAAAATCTTTATTTCCCTTTACACCCTATGAATGAGGTATGGGATAGCTTTTCGCATTGTTTTGAATTAACAGGTTTTCTATTTTAAGAAGCCAAGCCCTTTTAATAAATTACTCCTACCTAGGCTCTCCCACCAAACCAGACATCTATAGGTGATAGGTATAGAGTTTCGGCACTTTGACAACATTTCCTCGATATTCCTTGACCAATTTGGCTTTAGATCAAGGAAAACAACCAGGTACTTGGCCTCCGTAGAAAGCATCAGCTCCACCCGACTCAGTCCCGATGACCTTAAGTCTTTAATCTTTCATCTACGAGTAAAGAGAACGAATTCCGTTTTCTGAGGGTTCATTCACAGACCGCAGGTCTGGGCCCGTCGTAGCAGCTTTTGCGGAAAGTATGTCTCCATAAGGAGATCCAGTGTTTCAGTAGTAGACGCGATTTATAACCCATCTGCTAAAATCTATTAAATAATATTGTGTGTAATATGACCGACTAATTTTTATTTGGACGTGGCGCCCTCCTTAAATATGATACTGTCTTTGGACGTATCAAATTTTGAAAAATTTGTATAAAGTTTTGATCATGGCTAACAATTATGTGAGTGACAGGTTACCTGGGTACTCTTTTCATTTTGAAGTGAATATATTAAATGGATGCAGATGGTTTACAAAGCTCAAACATTTTGACAACTCTTAACTTTAAATTGTTTCTATATTTTCATTGGAGTGGGTTTATTTTATCCCTTTAGAAGAGCATGACATATCGATATTCTTTTTACACCTTTAAGAAAGTGGCAGGGATACCTGGGTACCCGAAAGTAAAATAAATGAAAGAAATATAGTTTTTTTTTGAAATAACATTTTTTGAAGCTTAGTTCTTCGAAAAATGTCCTAATTTTTTGGGAAGATCAAAAAGATAAGTTTGAGCGCTGATAATTAAGCCATATGTGAGTGAAAAACGCACCTTCTCCAGAGTGACAGGGGTACCCAGGTACCCACATACAAATTGTATGAAATTTTGATATTTTTCTCATAAATCAATATAAAAAAGCCAGAAAATATAAAGGAATCATTTTATATTCATTTTACTTACAGTACGATGAGAAAAATATCCCAATTTCATACAATTTATATGTGGGTACCCGGGTACCCCTGTCACTCTCTAGAAGGTGTTTTTTTTTGTCACTCACATAAAGTTTTTTACTAGTACTCTGTATCAAACCTGGCCTAAGAGGTCAGTGTTTTGTTTTTCAAAAGTCGAAGCCCAAAGTCACTAAAACAACTTAGTTGGAAAAAGTTTACCGGTACCGCTAACCATCTTGCAGTAAGTGGCTGCCTAAAGTTGACCCAAAATCGAAAAAAACTACACTTTCAGTGACAATGAAGACATACACAAAATTTAATTTTTTTTCATTGCACCCACAAACTATTTAACTTGTAGAGAATACTTCCAACAGAGGGTTAGTATTAAATACTTTTATTCTCAAGGAAAAAAATTTATAAAACAATCCTTTCTCGTAAAAAGTAATAACCTCGCAATCGTCTTTCAATACTGAAAACAATTAAAAATAAAAACATAAAATAATGTGGGTGCAGTTGGATGCTCAGGAACATGACCGAATATGTACATTGCAGTAAGCATTGCAAATCGTCAAATTTATCGAAAATTTGCATGTTCCTATTTCTACAATGACGCATTACCGCTACTGGATTGTATGGAGTAATATGCCATGAGAACATGAAATTTTAGTCTTACTCACCCTCATACTAACTGCCCCCGCCTCAAACACCTACCATGGGGTATAGCATAGTGCTCACACATCGAGTCGACGCTATTGTGACTGCTCATAAATTTAACATTAAAACCAATGTCCTTTAGTACCATTCCCATTTTTGTGCTGTGTTCCACTTGGCAAACATAACGGAAATATGCCAGACAGGCATTAAATGTTAGTGACACTAACACAAGCAACAGTCTATGACTGAATGTGTAAATACTATACAAATATATATGAGTGTGAGTGCGATGTGTGTACACATTTATGTATCCTGTTGAGATATGCCTGCGTGCGTGTGTGTGAGTGTGTCCATATGAAATGAATAAGTAGAGTCATTCGCCCACCAGTTGTTGTTGTTGTTGTTGTTCTTTACTTCCTTACAGCAGTGGGAGTAAATACGTGGCACCATCGTGTGTGAAGAAAATATGAGGCCTCTTAAATTACAGCACACGCATTTTTGGGGCTCATTATATCACTTAGTTTCTTCCTTTTGCACAAAAAGAATAGTAGTTATCTCTCCTTAAATATGCTTCAAAAGGTCACTGGGTGAGGGGAGTCGGGATCTTTATTATTTAAGTGTATGTGTGTGTGCCTATGCATAGTAGTGCTTTGTCCGTACAACAGTTAGGAGGTTGCTCTAGTTATGTTAAAAACTACGTGCGTTTAGTTAACAAAACACAGTATGTCTATTGCAAACTAATGTAGGTATTCGTAGGTACAGGATGGACATCTGTAGGCGGCCTTGGATTTTTTTTTTCATTTTTAAATAAATGTAGTTGTGTGTTTGCACATGTAAGTGTTTGTGTGTATGTTTAAGAACGCATGTATGAGTGCAAAGTAAGGAGACCATTTACTATAGTATATGGCAAATTTAACTTTACGAGGCCAAACATTTACGTTTATAGTTGGCCTTTATTACCCTGTTGCTTGGCTGTCAACTTCACATATGTATCATAGATTCGAAAGTAATTTACTTGTGTATTTTGGTTGTTCAGTATGATTGGCATATATGACTTAGAATATTGTGTAGGGATAACTTAGTCCATAGATCAAAAAGGCGGTACCATTTTGAGGGCCTTTTGATACATGGTTAGCTCTATTAAGCTTCTACAAATACCACTATGTGTCAAAAGGAACATACAAATCCGCCCAGAGCTACTTGGGCATAGATCCGCTGCCGTCAAGTCTCTGAGGGGAATCTGCATTTCAAATAAATTAGAGAGTGGATGCACTGACTAATGCTCTCAATCTTTGCTTTACTACGTCTTGCCCTATCACCTATCCGGGCAACAGATCGCAGCCAGTTTAATGAAATCAACAGCTGGAAAACCTGAGAAAATTTTCCATAAGGTTTTTCAACGCCGAAAAAGATGAAGAGGTTGAATGAGGAAAAGGTAAAGTGGGTCATAAGTAAATTTGGGCCATACAAATCGTCTAGTCCGGATGGTTTAATACCAATCAGCTGCAACCCTCTGTGCTCTGATTTCGGGTGGACATTTTCGTGGCTTTTATCCGGTTATGTTGTGTTCCAGAGAAAATGAGGGAGGTTAATGTGGTTTTTATACCCATACAGTAAGCCGGTGCGTGCCTATCCTACGGACAGTCGAGAGTGTTCTTCATGATGTGGTCGGCTTTACGGAGCATAATCAAAGGTCAGGTGACTCCAGCCCCTACCGTCAAGAGCTATGTAAACGAAAGCGTAGGTTCGAGCGAATTAACAGGCGTGTTAACTAACAGAGGTTGTATGCATGGAGGTTCGCATGCAACAAAACTATAAAGTGTAAAGCATGAATGAAAGTCTTAACAAATTTGTAAAATTTTGTTTGTTATGAATAGGTAATGTACCAAATTATGTTTATATAAGGTACAAGGTGATTACATAGCGAATTAATTACATAACCAGTACAGAAATTTCAGTCAGGTAAACTGACTAATAAATACCATCCCCCAATATAAGATATTGTTGAAATCTTGAGTTATTGCAATGAATAGATTTTTAATTAAAATAAAATTACTTATGTATAATTTTTCCTCTGCTTGTGGTGCAAAATCGTTCAAAACTTTACTTATTTGTGTAGGGGGTATAGGTGCCGGTTTGGAATTTATGTGAGAAATATTATTTTTTCAAAAAAATTCAATTTTGATAGGGGTACCAAAAGGGGTGAACCGATACAGTCCTCATTCATTCCTGACTCAAATTTTTATACGTACAACTTACGAATAATTTGACTGAATTCAGTGCACTTACAAAAAAAGATATGTATATAAGACTATGGGGTGAGTTTGGTCCTTTGTATGGGAGGTATCATAAGGGGTGTGTCAAATAGTAAGGTTTTCTGGGGTTTTGCCTCCTATAATAACATAAATTAACCATAAATTAATTGCATTACCCCTCAAATGTCCGTTTGGAAGTTATAGGAGAAATATTAATTTTCCAAAAATAGGTCATTTTGTATGGGAGGCACCAGAAGCCTATTTTCATAAGCGAACATCATACGAAAAATTTGAGAAATTAAGTTCACTTACAAAAAAGATATGTATGTAAAACTATAATGGTCAATTAGGTCATTTGTATGGGAGGTACTCGAAGGGGTATGGCAAAGCTTTCGGTTTTCTAAGGGTTTGTCTACTTTTGCAGTATAAATAAACTGACCAAATTTAAATATCCTACGATCGTCTCTTTGGAAGTTGTGAAACAAATATAAATTATCCAAAAATAGGTAATTTTGTAAGGGAGGTACCAGAAGGGGTGGGGCTATTTTGCCCATTTATAATCCCATAAGTTCGTTTCGAAAAATATTAATACAGGTAAATTTGCATACCGATCCGTTAAGGTTTACTCGAGTTATCCTGCTGACCAGCCATCAAGCCAGCCAGCCAGGTCATTCTTCTTAAAAAGTTCTGAAACGAATTTGGTCCTAAGATACTTGGGGTCTAACTAACTTTTTATACCATCACCCTTAGGGATGAGGGTATATATCATTTGATACAAGCTAAAAGTGTAACACATAGAAGGAGTGACTTTAGACCCTAGGTATCTTTGAACCAAATTCGATTCATGACTTTTTAAGTCGTTTGAGCCATGTCCGTCTGTCTGTCTGCTGTCCGTCAGGTTCGCACGATACCTTTCGAAAGACGCAACCAAATGTTTTGAAATTTTGCACGAGTTATTATTTTCTCAGAACTACTTACGGTATTGCAATGGTACCCTTCTGGTACCTCCCATACAAATACATCATCAATACACCCTACGGGATCGTCCCCAAATTCTGTATTTAGTAATGCTATAACAGGATAAAGTTTTGGAAAAAATTTTGAAAGCCTAGCCACATCCCTTCTGGTACCTACCGTACAAATCTACCTAACCGCCCACTATAGAGATGGAGAAATAATATCAATAAATTAAACGCGATCGTACCCAAATTATATTTTTAGTAAAGCTATAACAGGATAAAGTTTTGGAGAAAAAAAATTGGAAGTTTATTCACGCCCCATCTGGTACCTCCCATACACATCTGGTACCGCCCACTTTAGAAATCGATTAATATTATTAACAGACGTTAGGCGATCGTGCCCAAATTCTGTATTAAGTGAAGTTCAAGCAGAAAAGTCTTAGAGAAAAAATCTAGAAGTCTATACACGCCCCTCCTGGTACCTCCCATACAAATGTATCACTCCGCCCACTTTAGAAATAGGGTAATAATATCAATATACTCGACACGATGGTGCCCAAATTCTGTATTTTGTTATGTTATAACAGGACAAAGTTTTGGAGAAAAAAATTGGAATTCTAGCGACGCCACTTATTGTACCTCCCATACAAATGTACCTTTTCGCCCACTTTAGGGATGTAGTAATAATATCAGTACACCCATGGCAATCGTTCCCAAATTCTGTAATTAGTAAAGCTATAACAGGATAAAGTAATGGAGAATAAATCTGGAAGCCTAACCACACCTCTTCTCGTACCTCCCATACAAATGTACCACTCCGCCCACTTTCGAAATCGAGTAATAATATCAATATAATAGAAAATTATTTGTTTTACTGAGGGTAAGGGTAAATGTAAGTTGGGTTGCCCGACTGAAACTTTCTAACTGGTTTTAATTACAAATCGGGTAATTTCAATAACTCAAGGCTTAAACAATATCTTCTATTGGGTGATCGTATCAAGTGATATATACCCGCATCCCTAAGGGTGATGGTATAAAAACACAACGATAATATTTTATGTAGATATAAGAATTTTTTCAGGGTTACATAAAGGATTAAATAAATTTGTTGAGATAAGAGTAACCACAGTCCAGAGTGGAAGACTAAACACAAATATTACTTGACTCTCATGTTTGACCATCAACATTTTGTATCATTATGCTGAGTATATGTAAATTTCAAATACACACACACCCTCTTGGAGGCCATTGAGGTGTGTATAATGTCACATACGCATCAAAATGCTTGAATGTAATAGTGCAATTATAGTGATTTCCTTTTAATTTATGGTTTTCCGATTTATAATTATTTATATTTTGTATTTGATCGTTGACTTAGGTAACAACCACAAACACATATATGTACTTCAATAAAGGTATATAGGTATATTCATATGCAAAGTTATGCATCGTATATGAAGACAGCCGACGGTACTGTATAAGATAAAATATTATTCATATCATTTAACATACATATATGTGTGTGAACATACATATGTAAACCATTTTATTAAGTACCTGCATTAAACCTCAATATATTTTTAACATTATTTATCGTTGAATTGATTCAATAAATGTTTGTGTGTTGTGTATTGGTGAGTATACGATATTCGTATGAGTGAGTGGGTGGTACTCCATACATATGTATGTAAGTAAGTACTGTATGAGTTTAAGCATTAGCGTGTCCCCACAGTTTTAAGACAATTTTGTAAAAATAACAAAGCTATGTTTTTTTTTGTGTTACCAAACAAAACAATAGCCACCTTAAGTTTGTGTCGATTAATATAATGTTAATATTTGTTGTTTTTTTCAAATTTGGTATACGTAATATTTTACTTAACGCTATTACTTAGAAACGTATATTAATAGCAAATATAGCAAATCTACCTGCTGGATAACTATTTTAGTAAACACGTGTAGAAAATTTCCAAACCATTATCCACAGAACATAAATACGAGTGTGCGATGATATCAGGAGAAATTCAGGAGAAGTTTGTTTTGAATTTATATGAAATCACGCCTAATAGGAACCTGCAATGAATGAAATCCATCAAGCGCAATTATCTGGAGTATGCAAAAGTAAAGACAATAATTTCGATTGAACTTGTTTCACTATTTCATCATGCATCCATTTCTTTACAGTTTTTTAAATAAACATATCGACTCTCTTTTAAACAGATTAAAGCGATTATTATTCACAATTATAAATTTGCATTTTAAAACGTTTAATAAAGTCATTATAATTTATTTCCTTTCCTTTTTTATTTGTACGTATGTTAAATGTAAAACTTAAATTGTAAAAAATTAGCTTTGGTTACCAGTATGCCACAAATATCTCCTGGGGGCATTGTGGCATAAACACATCACTGTAAATTTTATATTAACTTTGTTATCAATAACAAATAAATAAATAAATAAAAAAAATACTTTCGGCGGTCAACATGACAGTGGACGGCAGTAGAGGATTTCAGTAAGAAATAAGGGACAGCAATAGATTCGCACGTTTTCAATAAAAAATCTGAAATCAGACATTTAGCTCCATAACGATAACTAACTAAACTATAAAGAAACCCATCACAGAAATTTCAGTCAGGTAAACTGACTGATAAATACCATCACCCAATAGTATTTCCTATTACAAGATAACACTATGACACAATTTGATGGTCATTGTCTCGGGGGTGAACCAAACCAATATCAAACGATAGCATTTAACCTCAGTAACAAAACCCTAAACTCCATTTTGCCCCACTACGTCACAAATTTTTTTTACAGTGGTTTGAAGTTTGATTTTGTTGGTCAAAAGTTGAATCAATGAATATGAAAAATCATCTGTAAAAGTACGTTTGGGGTATTTCATGCATTCGGAGACCTATATTAAAACAATCAGGGGAATATTTTCTCGGAACATTTTAACCCTCTAGCTCCCTCCCGAGTGGGACATTTTTGGCCCAATTTTGAAAAACTGTTTAAAACTCAACTTTGGACGGAGGTCAAGGATTAGAATCTTCGATAGAAATGTTCTCCGGAAAATTTCAATAAGAGTCACCGAAGGCAAATAACCTCTACGTGTCAACGGTTCCAAAGTAAAATCAAAATTAAACGTTAATGGAATGTTAAAAAGTGTATTTTTGAGCAAACAGTGCAACGCACTTTTTTGGGAGTGAACTAAACCAATATCAAACGATAGCATTTAACCTCAGTAATAAAACCCTAAACTCCATTCTGATCCACTACGTCGCAATTTTTGTATACAGTGGGTTAAAGTTGGATTTTTTTTAGACAAAAGTCAAATAAAGGAAAATGAAAAATCATGTTTAAAAATAGGTTTGGGATAGTTCATGTCTGCGGAGACATACATTAAAATTTTCAGAGGAACATTTCATCAGAACATTTGAACCCTCCAGCTCCTACCCTTAGGATGAATTTTGAAAAACAGCTTAAAAGTCAAATTTCTCAAAATGTTCAAACTGGGTGTCAGATAGAGGGTTAAAATGTTTCGAGGAAATATTGCCCGGAAAATTTTAATGTAGGTCTCCGAAGACATGAACTATCTCAAATCTATTTTTACACATGATTTTTCATTTTCTTTTATTTGACCTTTCTCTAAAAAAATCCAACTTTAACCCACTGTATACAAAAATTGTGACGTATTGAAGCAAAAAGGAGTTTAGGGTTTTATTACTCAGGTCAAATGCTATTGTTTGATATTGGTTTAGTTCACTCCCGAAAAAGTGCGTTGCACTGTTTGCTCAAAAATAGACTTTTTAACATTTCAGTAACATTTCATTTTGATTTTATTTTGGAACCTTTCACTCGTAGAGGTTATTTGTCTTCGGTGACTCTTAGTGAAATTTTCCGGAGAATATTTCTATCGAAGATTCTAATCCTTGACCTCCGTCCAAAGTTGACTTTAAAACAGTTTTTCAAAATTGGGCCAAAAATGTCCCATTCGGGTGGGAGCTAGAGGGTTAAAATGTTCCGAGAAAATATTCCCCTGATTGTTTTAATATAGGTCCCCCAAGACATGAAATACCCCAAACGTATTTTTACAGATGATTTTTCATATTCTTTGATTCGACTTTTGACCAAAAAAATCAAACTTTAAACCACTGTAAAAAAAATTTGTGACGTAGTGGAGCAAAATGGAGTTTTGGGATTTGTTACTAAGGTCAAATACTATCGTTTGATATTGGTTTGGTTCACCCCCGAAAAAGTGTGTTGCACTGTGTAATTAATTACCAAATTTGATTATCCTCCAAGTGTCGGTTTAGAAATTATGGGAGAAATATTAATTTTCCAAACAAGGCCATTTTGTTTGGGAGGTACCAGAGGGTGATCCGGTATAATCCATATTCATTCCTGATTCAAATTATCATAACTGTACAACTTACCCAAATTCGCGAAATTTGACTGAATTAATTGTACTTACAAAAAAAGATATGTATGTAGGACTATGAGGGTGAATTCGGGAATTTGTATGGGAGGTACCAGAAGGGGTGCGTCAAATAGTAAGGTTTTCTAAGGTTTTGCCCCTATCGCAAGATAAATTAACCGACCAATTGTCCGTTTGGAAGTTATGGGAGAAATATTAAATTTGCAAAAATAGGTCATTTTGTATGGGAGGTACCAGAAGGCGTAAACCGATATAGTTCATATTCATTGCTGAGTCCAGTTTTCATATGCAAAACTTGAGTGAATTTAGTTTAGTTACAAAAAAGATATGTATGTTAAACAATGAGGGTCAATTAGGTCATTGGTATGGGAGGTACCAGAAGGGGTATGTCAAAGGTTTCGGTTTTCGTAGTGTTTGTCTACTTTTGCAAGATAAATAAACTGACCAAATTAAAATATCCTACGATCGTCCGTTGGGAAGTTATGAAAGAAATATAAATTATCCAAAAATATTTAATTTTGTATGGGAGGTACCAGAAGGGGTGTGGCTATTTTGCCCATTTTCAATCCCATAAGTTCGTCTTGAAAAATATTAAAACTGGTAAATTTTCATACTGATCAGCTCAATCGTCTTAAAAAGTCCTGAAACGAATTTGGTCTTAAGATACTTGGGGTCTAATTCGTCTCCTTTAACGCGTTACACTTTTTTTGGGAGGTGCCAGAAGGGGTATGTCAAAGGTTTCGGTTTTCGTAGTGTTTGTCTACTTTTGCAAGATAAATAAACTGACCAAATTTAAATATCCTACGATCGTCCGTTGGGAAGTTATGAAAGAAATATAAATTATCCAAAAATAGGTAATTTTGTATGGGAGGTACCAGAAGGGGTGGGGCTATTTTGTCCATTTTCAATCCCATATGTTCGTCTTGCAAAATATTAATAATGGTAAATTTTTATACTGATCAGCTCAATCGTCTTAAAAAGTCCTGAAACGAATTTGGTCTTAAGATACTTGGGGTCTAATTCGTCTCCTTTAATGCGTTACACTTTTTATACCATCACCCTTAGGGATGAGGGTATATATCATTTGATACGAAAAAAAGTGTAACGCATTAAAGGAGACGAGTTAGACCCCAAGTATCTTAAGACCAAATTCGTTTCAGAACTTTTTAAGAAGAATGAGCTATGTCCGTCTGTCTGGCTGGCTGGCTGGCTGGCTGGCTGGCTGGCTGGTTGGCTGGCTGGATGGCTGGTCAGCACGATAACTCGAGTAAACCTTAACGGATCTGTATGAAAATTTACCACTATCAATATTTTTCAAAACGAACTTATGGGATTGTAAATGGGCTGAATAGCCCCACCCCATCTGGTACCTCCCATACAAAATTACCTATTTTTGGAAAATTCATATTTCTTTCATAACTTCCAAACGGACAACCGGAGGATGTTTGAATTTGGTCAGTTTATTTATCTTGCAAAAGTAGACAAACCCTAAGAAAACCGAAACCTGTGCCCCACCCATTCTGGTACCTCCCATACAAATGACCGAATTGACCCTTATAGTTTTACATACATATCTTTTTTGCAAGTAAACTGAGATCACTCAAATTTTGCGTATGACGTTTGCTTATAAATATTAGACTCAGGTATGAATATGGACTATATCGGTTCACCCCTTCTGGTACCTGCCATACAAAATGACCTATTTTTGGAAATTATATATTTCTCCAATAACTTCAAAACAGTCACTTGGGGTGTTATGAACATTGGTCGATAAATTAATGTTGTGATAGGAGGCGAAACCTCAGAGAGCCTAACTATTTGACACACCCCTTCTGGTACCTCCCATACAAATGACCGAATTGACCCTTATAGTTTTACATACATATCTTTTTTGTAAGTAAACTGAGATCACTCAAATTTTGCGTATGATGTTTGCTTATGAAAATAAGACTCAGGTATGAATATGGACTATATCAGTTTACGCCTTCTGGTACCTCCCATACAAAATTACCTATTTTTGGAAAATTAATATTTCTCCTATAACTTCCAAACAGACTCTTGGGGGGTAATGAAAATTGGTCGATTAATTTATGTTATTATAGGAGGCAAAACCCTAGAAGACCTAACTATTTGACATACCCCTTCTGGTACCTCCCATACAAATGACCGAACTCACCCCCTTAGTATTACAAACATATCTTTTTTCTAAGTACACTGAATTCAGTCAAATTATGAGTAATTTGTACGCTTATGAAAATATGAATCAGGAGCGAATATGGACTATATCGGGTCTCCCCTTCTGGTACATCCCATACAAAATTACCTATTTTTGGAAAATTAATAATTCTCCCATAACTTCCAAACGGACATTTGAGGGGTAATGAAAATTAGTCGGTTAATTTATATTGTGATAGGAGGCGAAACCTCAGAAAACCTAACTATTTTACACACCCCTTCTGGTACCTCCCACACAAAGGACCGAACTCACCCCTATAGTCTTACATGCATATCTTTTTTGTAAGTGCACTGAATTCAGTCAAGTTATTCGTAAGTTGTACGTATGAAAATTTGAGTTAGGAATGAATAAGGACTTTTTCGGTTCACCCCTTGTGGTACCCCCTATCAAAATTAATTTTTTTGAAAAATTAATATTTCTCACATAAATTCCAAACCGGCACCCATACCCCCTACACAAATAAGTAAAGTTTTGGACGATTTTGCACCACAAGCAGGGGAAAAAATATACATAAGTAATTTTATTTTAAATAAAAATCTATTAATTTCAATAACTCAAGACTTCAACAATATCTTATATTGGGTGATGGTATTTATCAGTCAGTTTACCTGACTGAAATTTCTGTACTGGTTTTCGTATCAAATGATATATACCCTCATCCCTAAGGTGTAATGTCCAAAAGCGATCACTTTATTAAGAAATACCAAAGTTTTTACTTTGTGGGGATCAATCACGTTCACTCACAACTTTTGGCAATAATTGCAGGGGAAGATGAAATTCTTTCAACGACTCCGAGAATAGATTGATTCGCTTGTGTCATTACCCAGAATTCTGCGCTGTAGAGCAAGACAGATAGGATCAGATCTTTATTCTGCGAGAGAGCGCTATGTCATTACCTCGCTTGCTTAGCGCATAGTAGCAGCGGTTTTTATTTTTTGTTTATGTCGGAGCCAAGGAAGACTACTCATCTATCACTTTAAAGTTATAGTTGTCAACGTTCACGCAGCGTCCCAGATTAGTGTTCGTTGAAACAAATAATTTGGTTTTATCCTCGTTTATCACCAAACCCACTTTAGTCGACTGCTTTTCAATGCTCGAGTAAGCTGCAGTAAGATCTCACAATCCACGTCCAATGATATCTATATCATCAGCATACGCGAGCCACAAGTGACTTTTGTTGAAGATTGTACCATCCCTGTTTACTGCAGCCTTCCGCATGATCATCTTCATTACGATGTTAAAGAGATCGCAGGACAGATTATCGCCTTGTCTAAAGCCTCGCTTTGTAGAAAATGGCTCTGACAGATGTTTGCCAATTTTCACTGAAGACTTCGTTTCAGTCAGTGTCGTTCCGTAAAGTCGAATTAGCTTCGCGGGGATACCAAACTCAGCCAATGCATTTAACAATTTCTGTCGTATGGGACTGTCGAATAATCGATGAACAGATGGTAGGTGTCGATCGGCATTTCTTGGGTCTTCTCCAGGATTTGTCGTAGCGTGAATATCTGGTCGGTGGTGGATTTACCAGATCTAAAGCCACACTGATAAGGTCCAATCAGGTTCGCCAGAATGGGCTTAAGTCTTTCACATAACACACTAGACAGGACCTTATATGTGATGGGTAGGAGGCTAATCCAGCCATAGTTGGTACACACACTTGGATCACCTTCCTTAAGCACGGGACACTCAGATTGCAATCATCGGGCATGCACTTCCAAAAGCCAGATCATGTTTATGAGCTGGTGCATGCATGTTATCAGCTCATCGCCGCCGGCGTTAAAAAGCTCTGTCGGCAGTCCATCGGCTCCCGCAGCTTTACTATTTTTAAACCGTGCAATTTCCGTGTCTGTCTATGTCTTTACAGGTGAGTATTCCTGTTCCTAAAGCTTTTCTTTTTACCTTTTGGTAGAACTTTGGGGCCTCACCTCTTTCCCTGTAGTTTTTGATATCTTGCCTCTCTGTTTTCTTCCACAAACGCCTGAACAGGCGTTTCATCTCCCTCCTTTTCTCATTATATCGCTCCGTCACCGTACGCGTCGCCAGTGGCTGCAGTTTTGCCTTGTATGCTTGTCTGAGTATGTCTGTATGTCGGGAACATCAGAACTAGGGAGATTTTTTTGGAGAGAGTTGGTTGGAGTAGGCATTGGCATTCTCAGTCCATAACGCTTGAGACATGCCTTCCATTAATTACCACGTGATCAATCTGATATCTTGTATTTTGATCGGGATATATCCAGGTTGCCTTGTTGATATCTTAATGCGGGAATCTATTTCCACTCAAAACCATGTTCTTGCCGACACGAAACTAACCAGTCTGAATCCGTTATCGGAGGTGATGTTGTTCAGACTGAATTTTCCGACTGCTGAACCAAGAGCATCTTCCCTTCCTATTTTATCGGTCATATTTCTCCTCCAGGCGATCATAGAATGCATCTTTAACGTCATCGTCTTTGTAGTGTAAAAATATTTCGCCCGGATTCGAATTGTGGCCTTTCGATCAGTTAAGAATGACAATGAACCACATCCAAATTCGTTTCTTTCTGCATGGCAGCTGTAAAAGACGTCACAGTTTTTTCGTCGTGTGCATTACTTGTATTTGCCGAGGACATCCGCCAGTTGGATATAGGCACCATCTCTGCATTAAGTTTGGACATTCCAAGCGCATATCCTTAAATTAAGGTCCTTATAACGTTTGCGGGGGTCGTCAACATTTGGGGGGTTCTTGTTTTTCTTTTCTTCGTGTTTTCATAATAATTGTTTTGTTTAACCCTACGATCAATAACCGGGTACCATTTTCAAATTTAAACTGCTGTCATTTCTATAATAACAAAGATATGGCCATGAAACTCCAAATCGTCGCGATTAAAGTGTTTATTGATATTTTAAAAGAAAAAAATTAAATATTATTAACTGCGTCTATGTTTAAAACGTCTTCAAAGTTGACACCTACGCGAGCCTTTAACCATGTACCCCGGTACCCTCGTACACCTCTTCATGATTTTTGCACTGCAGCTTACGTTTCGTTGCCAGCACCCACTTGGCATTGAAGTCCGGAAACGTGCATAAAGGGAATGAAAAACGGACTGTTGGCGAATGAAATGTCCGTTTTAGAATCCAAAAAAGACACATCGTCGCCTTGTTTGTGGCAGCAAAATTGTCCGTTTTTGGATCCGACAATCTTCCAATTTTGGATCCACCTTCGAAAGCTAGTCGGAGGTTTTTGGTTTTCATATACAAATGTTCCTATGAGAAATGAAATTCTTATTCTCTTTCATTTTCAATTTGTTTACATTTTTATTTCAGTTTGAGTATACACAAAAAAACAAAGAGAATGAGAATAATTTTGAACACTTTTTCATTACATGATTTCCGTTTTTGTGCGCCATGCGGATCAGGATCGGATCCGATAAGGACATTTTACCCGAATTTGAATTCCGGATCGGATCCGGTCCGGATCCGATTTCGTTTGAAATTAATTTTTTAAATCGGATCCGTTTTTTATCCGCATTTGAGTCCGATCCGGAAACTGATTTCCGATCCGGGTCCGAAACGGATTCCGATCCGGATCGGACTCAAATGCGGATAAAAAACGGATCCGTTTTAAAAAAGGAATTTCAAACGAAATCGGATCCGGACCGGATCCGATCCGGAATTCAAATTCGGATAAAATGTCCTTATCGGATCCGATCCTGATCCGCATGGCGCACAAAAACGGAAATCATGTAATGAAAAAGTGTTCAAAATTGACACAATTAAAAAAATTTCAGAAAAACATGTGGTTTTTGGTTACCCAATAGATGTACGTAGGTTGTGTAGTAATGACAGTAACATTAATATTATGACAAATAGTTCTATGCGAATTGAAGGCGAGCTGGAGCAGAATGTGCTTACTAACATAACCAAGATTTTTAAAATACAAATAATTCAATAAACTAAACTAATATTATGTTATATATGTTTATATTATACAATTTAATTACAATTATATAAGACTTCCTACAATAAAAAAAAATAATATGAATGCATTTTCAACCAAGTTTGAGAATTTTAACTATAATTATGATTTTACGGATTCCGTTTTGTCGGATCCGGATCTGATCAGTTTCGGATCCGACTGCGCGGATTCCGTTTTGTCGGATCCGGAACTGATCAGTTTCGGATCCGACTCCACGGATTCCGTTTTGTCGGATCTGGATCTGATCAGTTTCGGATCCGCATCCGCATTTGTGCACATTGGGAGATTACTATATTTTGTTATTGTATTGATCTTCTACTTTAATTACCTATGGTATATATAGTTTTCCATCTTAACGCAATTGTCTATTCATTACACAACGGATGCTTTATCAAGGCAAGTGGGGGGAAAAAATTGTACATTATGGAATTGTGTCCACTTCCATGAACGACATAGTATTGGGAAAATCCTTAACCTTCTTTCTCCTTGTTTAGTCTCGCTACCAGTCGTAGGGTTGCCATAAATTTTTCCTTCAAGTTGATAAGATTTTTTGACATCACAAATCCACATAGTTTAATTTAATTTTAGCAGGTTTTAATGGGACGTAGTGGCTGAATTTTGTACTGCCTCGGTAAGAAAGCTGAAATTCATCAATTGTAAAATTCTCACTTGATATGTAATAAGCTGGTATGTTGCATTCAGCGCTGTCTATATATCACGGATTGGTGTTGCCATGTCTGTAAGTATTTTTTGGCTAATGATGTTTGCATTGTCAAAACGAATATAACGTTCCAATGATCAGAATCCGTTTGTGCCGAGTGTTGCTCGGTATATCGAGTAAGATGTGATTGCCCACAAATCTTTCGAAATATAATTATTTTAATGACTCGCGCCAGACCTTAGCCGTACACTAATATCAGCTACTGTTACATCCTCATACTTGATTGTGTAACGCACAATATTGCTCAACATTGCTACTCAGATTGTATTTTAAATTTTGAGCTTTCGACATCAATTTTGTTGATAGTGCTGAGCCAATACATTGGCCTATAGCATTGTAGCTCCTAATTTAATGGGACGTCGCACGGTGGGGTAAATTCACGATCTGGGCGGCCAAAATTCGATTTCTCAAAAACCAATGTTTTTAATAATTTTTAAGAGAACAAAATGCTTCACTAGATTCCGTAATTTTTTATTCCATTTTGCTTACATTCGTTTTCTACACGCTGTTAAAGTTACTTGTTGCTAATTGTGCATTTTCTATTTTGTTGTGCTCAGGTAAAGCAACAATTTTAGCAGGCTGTGGGAAGGCGTGTGTTTAGTTTAAACATTTAAGTAAAATGGAAAATAATAAAGCAGGTTAATATTATTTAATACACTTAGCTAAATAAAATTATAATTCAAATTCATACTAGTAAAGCAGCATTGAAAAATATGGTATTTTTGTCAATTTCAATGGGTAACAAAATCGATCTATGGACAAAAAGTTATGCATCACCCCTTTTCACCCCTTCAATTTGTGATTATATATAATCCTCAACATCGTATTGTTCATATGGAAAAAAAATGTTGCGGGTTTTTGCGGTTTTGTGTTTTATAGCCATTTACCTACTGCGGAAGAATGGACTATAATTTCTGCGGTTTTACTGAACCACTTTAGTTAACATACTGGATGTCCTATATCTCTATGCATTTATAGTTAGAGGGTATCCAGACGAATAAAAAGTTATAGGAAGGTAGGCCTCCAAAATGCAACCTTGTGGAGATATATGGGAAATACTGGGAATCTTAAAATTTGTTTAAAAACCATTTTTTTGTATAAAAACGGTCACAACCTCCACCCTCCGAATGTTAACATATTATTATTTTTTACGCCTCACCGAGTAATATTATACCATTCTGCTTCATAAATCCAT
Organism: Muscina levida; assembly: GCA_964034835.1. Lineage (NCBI taxonomy): Eukaryota > Metazoa > Arthropoda > Insecta > Diptera > Muscidae > Muscina > Muscina levida. Next base: position 83,605,505 of record OZ035882.1, read on the forward strand.
TGTGCGTCGCAGGATTCTTATACCATCCAGTGTTATTGCGATAAACATACATTTCAGCCGAATTACTTCTAGTTACAGGTTGCTTAAGTTTGCCATGACTTTCATCCGAACTTTCATTATATTATTATCTACAAAATTCTTCAACCAAAGCATCACAACGTTAACGAAAATTTTGCGATGTAAACTAACTTTTCTTGCATACATTTTTAAAATATTCATTATGATAGCACAACAAATATCTGTTCTTCAAATCTGTTTTGTTGATCGTGCTGAGCCAATACATTGGCCTATAGCATTGTAGCTCCTAATTTAATGGGACGTTGCAGGATTCTTATACCATCCAGTGTTATTGCGATAAACATACATTTCAGCCGAATTACTTCTAGTTACAGGTTGCTTAAGTTTGCCATGACTTTCATCCGGACTTTCATTATATTATTATCTACAAAATTCTTCAACCAAAGCATCACAACGTTAACGATAATTTTGCGATGTAAACTAACTTTTCTTGCATAAATTTTTAAAATATTCGTTATGATAGCACAACAAATATCTGTTCTTCAAATCTGCAAAACCAGTTGTAGTAATCTAACAAAGAAGTAATACAAATATGGCACAACTGAGCAAGATATGAAGTGTTTCTAGGATTCTCGGGGGAGATACTGTCGAAACTAATATTGATTGAAAAAGATGTGAACTCCAAACTGTACATTTTCTATTCAGTTCTGATCGCTGTTGCACTAGTGAGTAAAAAAATTGCAGGCAAAATGGAAATTTTCAATATGATCGCTAATTCCTATAGAAAAAAAGTCAAGTTTCCGCAGTGGCTGCAACTTCTTAAAAATACCGGCAAGAAAATCAACTTTGATTGATAGGAATGAAATAATTTTGAAGTTTGGTATTTCATATGGGGAAAATTTCGTTCTTGAGTTTTGGGTCATTTTTCCGCCCAATTTTATTTTGGGTAATTTTTGGTTTTTTTTTTTTTTGGGGCATTTTTCATAGAGCCACTTCATAACATGAGTTTTGCACATAATTAATGTAAATGTGTAATATTTTACATAAAACCACCAAGAAAGTACGCTTGGGTACCCGGTCATTGACTAACGTATATTTTTTTGGTTATTGATCGTAGTGTTAAGAAAGGTGGCTTATTATTTTCTTGGGGCTGTCAAAGCCACTAAGAGAGCCTCTGTGTTGAACTTCTGTTACCTACTTCCTAAGACGCATCGGTTATAGCATGCCGATAAGGTTACTTAACATTTCGCCTTCTCACATTGGCTACCACTTAACGGATTGCCGGGGAATACGTGTTCTCTCGGACGTTGAGAGCTGCTAGGGAATCTCCAAATAGAGCTTCTAGTTATTTTCATGAATAACAACCAGAAAGACTCAAATTAGAAAATTTCCCATTTCGCATTCGTAAAAATGCACAACCTTACAATTATCTTTGTCCCTTTGTATTCCATAAACGAGATAATTGTGGGACTTGACGACAATTCCGAACTTCTCAACCACTACAAAGTTAATGTCAGCAAAGAAATGTAAAAATATGTGACAGGGCTCGAACCCAGGTCTTTCGCATGATAGTTGCGCGTCGAGTGATATTTGTGATGCCAAGGGTCAATTGTCAGTGAAAGACCCATAATCACCTGACATAAGGTTCATTGGAACTATTTAACTCACTCATATGCGAAAAACTCTCCTATACCTCAGTCATGGGATTCAAATGACATTTTCTATAATAACCACCCACATCACATAATTTCTCTTTCTATCTTTAATTTCACCCTCTTTTGCCAATCTATAACTATGCCAACAACTGTACAAATCACAATCCATAACGGAGTCGCATTAGGCACCACACACAGTGGGTCAATGCAATAATTGCATGTCAATAGATGTGCCATCAAAATTTTATACCAAAAATGCATTAGAGTAAAAGTCATATCGAAATGCCGAAAAATTCACAAACGAAATTACGACAAACAAAACAGTCAACAAATGGATTGTTAATTTGACAACTTTGTGCCACTGATGTCGCAGACAACAACAACAACAATAGCATACATAGCATTGACATGGAGAAGCAACAAACAGTGGCATCATCATCCCCCGGGGACTAAATAGGAGTAGTAGATTGGCATACAATTCCATGCAACAACACACACACATACATACGTTTGTATATCGTCACACACCCATTTTATGTGCACACAAACCCATACCCAGCCATACAACATTTTGGGTAGCAAGAATATTATTTGGATGGTGTTATAATACAATTATGATTTCCTCGGGGACATTTTACAAATGATGTTTGACATTTTATTATGATGGCAAAAAACGTTACGTTTTAAATAAAAACCAGAAACAAAAAAAATTATTTTATAAAACAACACGTTGAAAGGTCATAAAATTACACAAAATATACAAAAACTATGTAAATATATGCACGAACAACAAAAACACCAGCAGTAACAACAACAGTATGGCCTGAATGACAACATCAAGTTGTGAGAGAATCATATTTCGCCTCAGTATTAAATGGATATTATCGCTATTTATAAACGAATGGGTTTGAGTTCAATCATATCGGATTACATGACATTGACGTGAAAATCGCTTTTCCATCTGAGTTGCCGAGCAACTCCAGTGCAGTTGGTGCCGACAGGGGTAGGACATGGCGCCGTACAGTCACACACGCCCAGATAATACGCATTAAGGTACAAAAGTCGTTGTTGTATCGTTTGCCGCAAATAATAGAAATTGCCAAAGCAAAAAATCAAAATGATCTCATTATTGTTCTTTTATGTTAGTGGTGTCATATTTTATAATAATAATATTTTGTAATAATGTGAGCCATGAGGAGGAAATGTTGATCATTCAACTTGGTATAGAGCACTTATAACTTAATTTACCTTTAAATCCCATGAATGATGTATGGGATAGCTTCTCGCGTTGTTGTGAAATAACAAGCTTTCTATTTTTAGTTTCACAACTAACGGCACCTACTTTTTTTTTATCGACGAATGCGAATTTGATTTTTTTAGGCAAATTTTGTATTTCTTTTTCATAAATTTATTTATAACTACTAAACTCTTGATTATGCAGAGAAATGATACATAGACGGATTAAAGAAAATTTAATTCCTTTATTTCGGTTTTTTTTTCAGCAAAATTGGACTGGTCATTCTTGAGTTATGCCCCTCAAACGTGGCTGGAGGAGCTATATAACTTCAAGCCCAAAGCGGCACGGTTTAACATACTCCAATCGTGCTCAAACTTTGGATATTCTAAAATCTGCATAGACATGTCATTTTTAGGGGGTGGCACCGACAAAAATCCAACGTAGATTGTTAGGAACACTCCAATGTCTATGTGGAGAGGGGCGTGCTCCCCACCGCATTCGACTCGCTCTACGGAAAAAGAGTGAAAGTAGCGGGACTAATAACGCAATGAGACTAAGTACCTTCCCAATGTATTCTATAGTACACTTAATACATTTTAGTCAAAAATTTTTTAAAAGTGAAATAATGCAATAATGTCATAATGGCCATAATGGCATTATTTCACACCCTCTGTGGTAATAAAGCCATATGGTCTTATTTCCCATTCGAATGAGAAATAAGGCCTTATGGCTTTATTGCACGCTACCACATTAATCAATGGTGATCTTTGAATTTTTGACAAGGGATTCGGAACGAATATCATATAAGGAAATCTTCGCCATACAACAAAACTCAAATAAGTATTTTTCTTACTATTGCTTTTTAAATCTACATAGTGACCTTTGGAGACAGTCTCCAGCGCCTGTCTATAGTCCCTTTACAGCAGTAAAGAGCAACATATGTATTTTTGACCCTCTCCTTCATATCGGATATCCAAAGTTACCTGTCGATGGAAATCTCTAGATACTTGACTTGATCTGTCAACAGCGATTGCTCTCCATTTAGGGACGGTGTCCCTCTGTTTACATTTATACCAAATGTGACTTCTTCTCAGTTGTTTAAGGCGGAGAAGCATTAATATAGGTAAAATATTTTTAAAGGCTTCTTGAAAGTATTCACCGTAGAGTGAAGACCTGTCTTAGCCGACCTTCCTTTTGCGTTGGGAAGCAGAGATTTCGATAGTAAATTTCGGTGGAAGTTTACTTCGAACATGGATTTCTCATAAACTTTAAAAAATTGTTTTTAAGGACTATAGGTACGAAAGAATGATCAGTCGTAAGTCTTTTGGCATGACAGAAGAGGATTTGCAAATTTTCGGAATGAAAGCTACTTTGGTTTGCTTTCAAAGCACATTGCACTATGGGTCAAATGACTAATTTTGCCGTGCGAAACTAATTAAAACGAATATATCGCATTAATAGATTCCAAAAGCAAAGGAAACGCTATAGAATATATAAATCAAACATATAAAAAATAGAATTTAACCCCTTGACGACCATTAACCCTTCTGAGGTCTGAAATTAAAGAAAATAAATTAGATTTACGTTAAAGTGTATCAAATAATACATCAAACTCGGCTTACGATCAGAAAAGTGTTTTTTATTGTTTGATATTTATGGTCAAATGCAGTGTGTCACGCACTAGGATGACGCGTTTCGAACTCCATATAAGTCGAAGTAATAAGTCATTTGGAAACATAAACGGCTCGTTTTGGTAAAATTTTAACAAGCCTCCTTTTTTACCATCACCTTTAGGGTTGAGGGTATATATCATTTGATACGAAAAAATGTGTTACGCATTTAAGGAGACGAGTCAGACCTCAAGTATCTTAAGACTAAATTCGTTTCAGGACTTTTTAAGACGATTGAGCTATGTCCGTCTGTCTGGCTGGATGGCTGGTCAGCAGGATAAATCGAGTAAACCCTAACGGATCAGTACGAAAATTTACCAGTATTAATATTTTTCAAAACGAACTTATGGGAATGTAAATGGGCAGAATAGCTCCACCCCTTTTGGTACCTCCCATACAGAATTACCTATTTTTGGATAATTTATATTTCTTTTATAACTTCCAAACGGACGATCGTAAGATGTTTAAATTTAGTCAGTTTATTTATCTTGTAAAAGTAGACATGCCGTAAGAAACACGAAACCTTTGCCATACCCCTTCTGGTACCTCCCAAACAAATGACCTAACTGACCATCATAGTTTTACATACATATCTTTTTTGTAAGTAAACTGAATTCTTTCAAATTTTGGGTATGATGTTCGCTTATAAAAATGGGACTCACGAATGAATATGGACTATATAGGTTCACGCCTTCTGGCACCTCCCATACAAAATGACCTATTTTTGAAAATCCTTTCATAACTTCCAAACTGACTTTTGGGGGGTAATTAAAATTGGTCGATTAGTTTTTATTGTTATAGGAGCCAAAACCCCAGAAAACCTTACTATTTGACACACCCCTTCAAGTACCTCCCATACAAATGACCGAACTCACCCCCATAGTCTTACATAAATATCTTTGTTGCAAGTACACTGAATTTAGTCAAATTATGCGTAAGTTGTACGATTATGAAAATATGAGTCAGGAATAAATATGGACTATATAATAAAATTTGGTCAGTTAGTTTATCTTGTAATATTATATAAGGCAAAACCTCAGTAGATGACACACCCCTTTTGGCACCTCCCATATAAATAACTGACCCAAAGTCCTATCTACAATCGTTTACGCTCCACAAGCAGCTATATAATAATGCATAAGGAATTTTAAGTAAACATCGGTTAATTTCTATGACCCATGAGTTCAACAATGGGACCGGCCGTGGCATAGTGGTAGAACACGCGACTACCATGCGGGAGATCGCAGGTTCAAACCTGGCTCCAGTCATCTTAAAAGAAAAAATAAATAACATTTTCTTTCATTGTCGGCTCCCCTCGAATGTTGATGACAACAACTTCGCAGTATTAAGCGTCGATCCAATCGTCGTGTCTAGTAAGAGCTTCTCAAACAGTGACGTTCGCATTCGTCGATAAACAAGTAGGTGCCGTTAGTTGTGAATCTAAAAATAGAAAGCGTGTTAATTCACAACAACGCGAGAAGCTATCCCATACCTCATTCATGGGGTGCAAAGGGAAATTAAGTTTTTTTTTATGAGTTCAACAATATCTTATATTGGGTGATGGTATTTATCAGTCAGTTTATCTGACTGAAATTTCTGTACTGGTTCATACATTTTACATCTGAGCAGAAATGTAAATATCTATGATCAGAAAAACTTTTACCGAAGAAAAAAATTAGATGTTTTTGTAATCGGATAAACAAACATTAAGCATCGAGTTGGAATACTGATTGAGAATTTGTTTTTCATTATGTTGCATAGTTTATTAAGCAACAATGTTAATCGAGAATGCAAGTATTAGTGTACCAAAAGGGGTGGAACGCACAAACGAAATATAGCAATAATTTTTTTTCTAAATGGTTTTTGCATATTTTACAAATCGTCTTATAAATGTATTTACTACAAAAAATAGTCTTACGCCACTGACACTGTGTGGTAATCAGAGAAAGATAACGAACTTTTCTGCTGATAATGTTACATGCCATTTGAGCTGTGATTTTTGTTTTCCCTTTTCCACAGTAAACTTTACTTCCACATACGCGTACACACTGCCATCATCTAGCGGCTAATGCAATAAGCAACAGCAGTTCCAATATTACAGCAAGACACCACTTTGACATTAGAGCCAGTTGTTATTTTGGTTTTTATACGAATTAGAAATCAACAGTCTGAAACATTTGTTTTGTCATTCAATTTGCTCTGTTCCGTGTCTCCCCGATTTTGTGCGTGTTTTTTTCTTATGCTTCTGCTGCTGTTCGAACAATATCGTTTTGATAGAGTTGTCTACCGGAGATGTGTGTAATACTGGTATGCAGCCACGGTTGAGATGTAGACGTAACTTTCAGGAAACGCGCGACTGGCAAATTTGCTTCACTACTTGTGCCACCACACCTAAGTATTAAGAAGGGGTGACGTGTGTTGCAAAGAAAATATGATATGACACAATATTATGTTGGGTATATTTAGTTTTGGCTTAAAGGAAAATGCGAAATAATGTGGTTGGTGGTGGTGGCAGGAGATTTCTCGGATAGATAATATCAACAAATTTGTTATAATTTGATGCAGTCATCGACGGTACACTTAAAAAAACAACAACCGACAAAATACAATGAAAGAAATTTGATTATGTAAAATTTGTGTACGGTTATCTCGGGTTACATCGAGGGGTGTTGTTTACGTTCTGCTGGTGAATTATATTCTTACGATGGTATTGTGTTTTATTTTTGTTCTAATGAAGGCATAGAGATATTAAATGAAATATACAATGAAATTCTATTATATGTTATTGAGAAAACCCTAATGAAAATCTTCACAAAAAAGCTTTGTAACAGTCACTTTCACCACTTCTGAATATATGAAACTTAAATCATCCTACCCATGAGTGCGAAGTACTCAAAACTGAATAAAATTGACTGTGTTGTATACTAATCGATCTTTTCCGAAAGCGCCGCTCTAAAATCAGTCCTCCCATATTTAATCATATAGCTGATACAACAAAAACACACCCAGGGATAAAGGAGCGATAAATAGTTGCGGTGATGTGAAACTACATAAAACCACATATGCACCCTTCGTTTTGCCAAGTGTAGAGTTGCTCACGTGTGGTGTACAATACCTTGTTTTCTGCGTTTCTTTCTTTTTATTTTTTTTTTTTGTTTTCTCGAAACGACACCTTATGCTACAATGATTTTTACGTATCGAAATTGCCAATAAAGAAAAAATTTCCATAATCTAATATTGTACAGAGTTATAAGCCTTCCAAATGACTCCCATTGGGAATTCAGTTAAAGTGTTCATTCAGCCAGTAAGAAGAGATTCATTTTCATTGCATTGAAATGATATCTCGTACAAGAATTCCAATGCCTGTCTCTTGTGTTCGTGAACATACATGTAAGGATATTTTTAAAAATTTATTCAAGGAAATCGCAGGATACCCTGACGTACACACTCACATAAATATTCATACTTATGTATGTTATATGCACACACGCACGCCCATAGAAACAAGAACGTATGCACACATATATACATACATATGTGAGCATCAAGGATGTAAAGGAAGTATCCCTAACAACATGCATATGGAATGAATGTCAGTACGAAACGAAGATGAAGAAATTGTAGCAAAACATGAAAAAAAAGATATTATTATTATAATTTTTAGTCTACTCGGTACACTTAAAAGGGGGCCGTCGAGGTGAGGTTCGTGCCGACGCTGAGAGTTGTGGAAAAAAAGATGCGAATAATACTTTTCGTTTTTGTCACCAAAGGTTCATTCGGCTGGTGGTATCGTCTTTCAAGTTTTGATTTGGTAAACGCAAGTGTAACGACACGACCAATGGTACATTTCACTTATGGAAATCTGAAATGAAATTGACATGACACATCCCAGACGTATTGCATGGGGAATATTAAAATACAATACAACGTCACGCCGACATTGGCATCATTGTAGACTGGAGAAAAACGCATACAAATGGGTGATTAAATACACACTTACACAAGGATACACACGGCCATAGTAGGATTGCAAATTTGCCAAGAGATTTATAAGCAGAACCAACGCTTAACAATACCCTCATGAGATATTACTGTATGTCATCAATATGAGAATTCAATAATATGAATATAACCTATCTAGCACTGCGGTTCTTGGAAATTCGAACAATTGTTGTTGTTTTGGGCAATCACAAATATTAATGCATAGCTACAATGCATTAACGTTTGAGAAGTTGAATAACACATGTATGGCAACAATTGAAACAACCATGTGCGGAGCCAAACAATTTGGTGATCATGTAAATATCGGTGGTCTGAGGTAGAAATTAGGAAATTTGGCGATGGTGTCAGGTTGCAGTCGATTTAGTCATTTTATGATCTTATTAAAGTTCATTTTTCGCTTTGGAAGCCCATACAGCTCACACGATATTAATATGCAGATGTAATTTAAATTTTGGATCAGTGGGCGGAGTCCTAGGATACAATTTGACAACCAGATTCTACAAGGAAACACGAATATGAATAAGTAGACGACAATAATTAATTTTAGATAAGCGGGTGGAGGTGGCGTGAACGAATGGTATTTTAGCTCCTGAGATATAAAATTGGGTACAATGATAGTAGTAGTAGTAGTAGTTGTAGACGAATTTTTTATTCTCAATCAGTGGGCAAAAGAGCCGTGGTAAAACTGTATTTTAGGCATAGAGCTATAATTCCAAACGGAATCAGACTGATTGATTTCTCTACAGCGAGGAACATGGTAATTAGCAGCACACTATTTGACCACAAAAACATTCACAAAACAACGTGGATATCTACAGCTCAAGTAACGAGAAACCAAATTGATCACGTGGTAATCGATGGAAGGCACGTGTCAAGTCTCTTAGACGTACGAGTGATCAGGGGTGCGAACATCAACTCGGGTCACCACCTCAAATCAGTGAAATTGCCTACAAGGCTAAGCAGGGTGAAAACACTGCGTAACTAGGCACAGAGAAAGCTGGACATCGCTAAACTGCAGACCGCGGTGATAGCCTACGCCTCTTCCCACCAACTCACTCAACTACTTCGTGATGCTCCAACTCCCGAACATACTAGCGCGCAATGGCAATAAATTGCCCACTCGATGGAAAGGACTGCGCGGTCCGTACTGGGGTATGTGAAGTCCTTAAACGATAATGCCTGGTACGATGATGAATGCCGCAATGCCACCCGGGAACTAACCAGCGGCGGAAATCATGAGAAGGAAGGCCTACGTTCATGAGTTTGAAGGCCTTCTTTTCGATCCGGTATGCCTTCCTTGACCTTCTTGCTTCCTTTCTTTTTTTACATTGCGTGACATTGGAAAAGAATGCCTTCCGTCGCCGGTTTCCAGAAGAAGGCATTATGAAAGGCCTGCATACACATTAAAAAATAATGACTTGCAAATAAAACAAAAACTGTACAGTGCACCCTCAAATCATATAGTTTTTTTGAGAGTGCACCCGTTATTTTTAGATATTTTTTCACTTCTAAATATTTTTTTCTATACTTAAATTTTTTTTCCAACGACAGTAAACATTGCTGGAGTTTGAACCCACTACCTCGTCATTGTTAGTCAGCCATGCTACTGTCTAGCCTATAAAGATGCATTCGAATTGTGTGTTTGAAACTAATGATACACTGTTTAAAAAAACCCCTTCCACGGAAATTAACAATTTTTTCCATTTAGAAGACATCCAATACCCCTTGTATTTGGAAGCGAGAGGGTATGTGTATGAAATCCCTCTGCCTTCTTTTCAAAGGCTGTTTTGGCAGGTCTTCATAAATGTTGAAAAAACGTATTGACAATTCTTTCCATTTAGAAGGCATGCAATACCCCTGCTATTTGGAAGCGAGAGGGGATATGTATGAAATCCCTCTGCCTTCTTTGTACATGTCGTTGGCAGGTCCGTCCATAAAATGCCTTAATTTGATGAAAAATCATGCGTTCTGTATTCCTTATTTGAAATCTTATTCCCAAATAAGGACTACTTCATGCATTATATGAGAAAGGCCTCTCAAATTCCGCCGCTGGGTAGATGCTGCATACAGAGCCAAACTACAGCCAATGGCAACGCGTGCTGTTCATTAAAAGTAAAGAGAGTTGAGGCGCCTGAGTCGACTCTTCAGGCGAAAAAAAACAAGAGCTAAAGGAGCGGAATAATGTATGTATTGAAGAATACAGGAACAGAGGTGAAGCCCGAAAATTGTACCAGAAGATAAATGGTAGGCTACATGGAACAGGTCTTCGCTCCTGTAAAGACAAGGATGGTCATCTCGTTACTGACCCCGAGAGCGTACTGAGAATATGGAAATATCACTTCTGCAGCCTATTGATGTCTGAAAACTCGGGTGATGAAGACTGTGTACCAATCCGAGATGATAACATCGAGTGTCCACCTTCAAGCCAAGCTGAAATAACAACTGCCATATCCCGTATAAGAACAACTAGGCCGCTGGGGCTGATGGTCTTGTTGTTTAAGGTGGTGAAAATGAGCTTGTTTTAAGCATGCAACAGCTCATAGAGAATATTTTGCTTCAGGAGAGCATGCCAAAGGATTGGACTCTCAGTGTGATTTGTCCAATCTATAAAAAAGGTGACCGAAGTGAGTGTAAAAACTACCATGGAATTAGCTTCTTACCGATTGCGTATAAAGTCCTGTCTAGCATACTGTGTGAACGTCTAAAGCCAATTGTGGAAAACCTGATTGGACCCTATCAGTGCGACTTTAGACCAGGAAAATCTACGACGGACACTTACTACCTCTTTGTCGATTACAAAGCGACCTTCGATGGACCCATCAGGCATCGACTATACGAAGCCATGTCTGAGTTCGGTATTCCTGCGAAGATAATTCGTCTCTGCCGGTGTACCCTTACGAATACCAAATCCTCTGTTCGGATTGGCAATAATCTATCTGCACCATTTTATACGACGAGAGGTCTTAGACAGGTTGATGGTTTTTCATGTATTCTGTGCAACATAGTGATGTGGAAGGTGTTAAAGAAAGCAGCGGTTAACATGTCTGGCACCATATTTAATAAGAGCTACATGCTGATAGTTGATGGTTTTTCATGTATTCTGTACAACATAGTGATGTAGAAGGTGTTAAGGAAACCAGCGGTTAACATGTCTGGCACCATATTTAATAAGAGCTACATGCTGCTCGCATATGTCATTGATATTGACATTATCGGTCGAACGATGCGAGAGGTAACAGCTGTCTTCTCATCTGTTGAAAGGGAGTCAGCAAAAATGGGTTTGGCAGTGAATGACGACAAGACAAAGTTATTGGTGTCATCGAAAAAAGTGTCCACCTGTTGGGGACGCAGCGTGAACTTTAAAAACTATTGCTTTGAGGTAGTGGATGAATTTACTACCTCGAATCCCCCTTGAACAAAAACTACAGTGTCAGCCTTTAAATCAAACGGAAAATAGTGCTCGGCAGGGACCGGCCATGGCATAGTGGTTAGAACACGCGACTACCATGCGGAAGATCGCAGGTTCAACCCTGACTCCAGTCATCTTAAAAAAAAATGTTCTTTCTTTGTCGGCTCCCCTCGAGTGCTGTTGACATCAACTTCTCCGATTAGCAACTTCGCAGTATAAGTGTCGAGTCAATAGGCGTGTCTTGTAAGAGCTTCTCAAACAGTGACGTTCGCATTCGTCGATAAACAAGTAGGTGCCGTTAGTTGTGAATCTAAAAAAAGAAAGCGTGTTAATTCACAACAACGCGAGAAGCTATCCCTTATCTCATTCATGGGGTGCAAAGGGAAATTAAGTAAGTAAGTAAGTGCTCGCCAACAGGTGTTTCTTTGGACTACGCATATATACAGGCTATAGCTAGTTCTTCACTAAGCCTAACAAAAAATTCCATACCCAAGCACATTTCGCTTCTAAAATGAGGCTTGATATGTGGCCTGCTCCTTTCCCTTTTTGATACTTATAAGCAGCCCTACTGTGTATCTAAAAAAAATTAATAGATATACAACAAAGGGCGTGCAAACATTCTTGCCTCAAACAGGCCAGTGCACTCGTCACTCTTCCGATTAGACCTGTTGGCATGCCTCTTAAGGAGAGGTAAGACTGATGCTGTTGTTTATGAGAACCATATGTATGCTATTTATCGTACAACAACTATATCATGTGATAGCCGAGTAGGTAACATGCCCAACTTTGAGTATTGAGGTCGAGAGTTCGATTTCGGCTACTGAAGTTTAAAAAAAAATATTACAAATCCTAACAAAAATATTGTATAAAAGATTAATAAAAAAGCTCTTGTTTTTAGGGCTCCAAGCAGGACTTCCTCAGAGGTGGAAAGTTACTGATTGTTACTCACTTGGGAGTGACCAGAATCGATTCCTTTGTGGCACTGTCCAAGCAAGCAGCTAACTACTTCTGGTCTTAGACCAAGTATTCCCCGGGCAATGACTTCAAAGCAACCGCTTAGAAGTTAGCTAAAGTTAGAAGGCATTACAACCATGTATCCTGAATGGTCAAAGAGACGTCTCAGGAAAGTAGGCTTGAACCGCTGAAGCATGGTTGCATCGTGGGATTGGACGTGCAGATAGCAGCCGTATTACCAATCTAGGAGACGAGGGTTAGCAACCCACATCTTCCGAAAACTAAATTGCGAAAATCCATAGCGTCTGTTCCATATTGGGCGGCTTCCTGGTCAGCGTCTGCCTCAGAATGAGCTGCTGAAATGTTTCCTGGCAGTAGGAATAAAATGCAGAACCTGGTGGGCTGGGCTTGCCACCCGCCACCAGTATAATGGCAGTGAATAAAATGAGAAATAAGAGAAAAAGAAACCCCCAGAATGTTGACGCCCACCGCAAACGGTTTAAGGACCATGATTTGAGAATATGCACTTGGAATGTTAGAACTCTTTACCGACCAGGTGCCTCTATTCAACTGGCGGATGTCCTCGAAGAGTATAAGGCGGAACGAATCGCCACCATAAGACTAAAGGCAAAATTTTTCTACATCACGCTGATATGTGCTCATGCTCCTACGGAGGAGACATGTTCAAGGACGAATTCTACGCCCAACTTGAAGGAACATATGACCGTAGCCCGGACCATGATGTTAAATCGTGCTGGGAGATTTTAATGCCAAAATAGGCCGGGAGAATGTCTTAAGCCCAACAGTCGGAAATTATAGTCTGCATACTGACACATCGCCAAACGGAATCAGACTGATTGATTTCTCTGCTGCGAGGAACATGGCAATTAGCAGCACACGATTTGACCACAAAACCATTCACAAGGCAACGTGGATATCTCCCGATCAAGTAACGAGAAACCAAATTCATCACATGGTAAGCGACGAAAGGCACGCGTCAAGTGCCTTAGAAGTACAAGTGATCAGGGGTGCGAACATCAACTTGGATCACCACCTCACTATAGTGCGTACTAGGCTAAGCAGAGCGAAAACCCTGCGTAACCAGGCACAGAGAAAGCTGGACATCGCTAAACTGCAGACCGCGGAGAAAGCCAACGCCTATTCTGACCAACTCACTCAACTACTTCTTGATGCTCCAACTCCGGAAAATACTAGCGCGCAATGGCAACATATTGCCCACTCGATGGAAAGGACTGCGCGGTCCGTACTAGGGTATTGCTTTGAGGTAGTGGATGAATTTATCTACCTTGGATCCGCCATGAACAAGAACAACCGCCATGCTAACAGGTGTTTCTTTGGACTATCACGACCTCGAAGGACGGCGCAAAAGAGGGAGACCGCGACTACGCCCTATGGCGCCCTATGTTAATTTAAAATGAAAGTTGCATTTGTAGGGTAGGGCCTCTGACTGCCTTTGCAGACCTGCAAGAAGGCATTTTTGCCGCCGGTTTCAGTAAGTTCACTATTTTGAAATTTCCTTTATCAACCCTTCCTTTAGGTCTTCGCTTATTTCAAATGACACCCAGAACATATCCATTTAGGCGTATATGAGTTGAACGCTTGTAGCTTTATCTGCATTTAGTAGATTTTTTTTGTGGGTGTTCTAACTGCGGTTTCAATTTCTCATATACCCAATTTTCGGTAGGTACGTCGCACAGTGGTTCAAATGCTCAATCTAGCCAGAAGAAAGTCATTTGGTTTTTTATTTCGAAACTAAATATTTTGTTTGATAATAAGTTGACAAGTGTCCACAGAGTATTACGGTACATTTTTTATTTATTTAACTTCTGTTTCAGGTTTGCTTTCTTGCTTAAAACACAAGTAATTGCTGTTTTGTTTTTCTATTAGTAGCTCAGTTGATATTTAGTACCGCAATTAAAGTTGTCGGGAAATAATTAGAAAAAAGTTTTTACAATTTTTTTTAATGAAATTAATTTAACAATATTAGGAACAAATATTACTATTTTTATATTTCAAAAAAATGTTTTGTTTACAAAATAAATGGAGTTTTGTTCGAGTGTGTCTTATACGTCAAAACTTTGTCCAATGTCCAAATTCAATTAGAGTTTTAAATGGGAATTTATTAAACTTTAATTCTATTATTTGTGTTTTTGTAATCTGTATGATCGTTGCTTGTCAATGTATTCAAAACTAGCTGCCAGTTTTTACCTAAATGCTTTTTATTTGTGTTGAAAATTCTTATATAAAACACACATATAAACTCTTATTTTAATTTGATTATTTTTTAAAACGAAGTAATGTGATTGTTAATGGGCAGAATAGCCTCACCCCTTCTGGTACCTCCTATACAAAATTACCTGTTTTTGGATAATTACTATTTCTTCACTTTCAAACGGACAATTGGAAAATATATTTGAATTTGGTCAGTTTAAATTTTTTGTAATAGTATACAAACCCTAAAAAAACTGAAACCTTTGCCACACCCCTTTTGGTACCTTCCATACAAATGACCGAACTCACCCCCTTAATCTTACATACATATCTTTTTTGTAAGTAAACTGAATTCACTCTAATTTTGTGAATGATGTGCGCTTATGAATATTGAAATCAGGAATGAATATGGACTATATCGGTCCATGCCTTCTGGTACCTCCCATACAAAATTACCTATTTTTGCAAAATTAATATTTCTTCCATAACTTCCAAACGGACACTTGGGGGGGTAATGAAAATTGGTCGATTAATTTATACTGAGATAGGAGGCAAAACTTCATAATAGATAACTATATTTGACACACCCCTTCGGCTACCTCCCATACAAATTACCAAACTCACCCACATAGTCTTATCTTGTATTGGGTTTATCAGTCAGTTTTTCTGACTGAAATTTCTGTATTTGTATTTATTTATTATTTATATTTGTAAAATTCTATATTTTTATACCATCACCCGTAGGGATGAAGGTATATATCATTTGATACGACCCAAAAGTGTAACACATAGAAGGAGTCACTTTAGACCCTAGGTTTCTTTGAACCAAATTCGATTCATGACTTTTTATGTCGTTTGAGCCATGTCCGTCTGTCTGTCTGTCTGTCTGTCGGGTGGCTGTCCGGCTGGTTCGCACGATAACTTTCGAAAGACGCAACCAAATGTTTCGAAATTTTGCACGAGTTATTATTTTCTCAAAACTATTTACGGTATTGCAAATGGGCTACATGGCCCCGCCCCTTCTGGTACCTCCCATACAAATACATCATTCCGCCCACTTTAGAAATCGAGTAATAATATCAATACACCCTACGGAATCGTCCCCAAATTCTGTACTTAGTAAAGCTATAACAGGATAAAGTTTTGGAAAACATTTTGAAAGCCTAGCCACGCCCCTTCTGGTACCTCCCATACAAATCTACCTTTCCGCCCACTATAGAGATGGATAAATAATAACAATAAATTAAACGTGATCGTACCCAAATTCTATTTTGAGTAAAGTTATAACAAGATAAAGTTTTAGAGAAAAAAATTGGAAGTCTATTCACGCCCCATCTGGTACCTCCCATACACATCTGGTACCGCCCACTTTAGAAATCAATTAATATTATTAAAAGACCTAACGCGATCGTGCCCAAATTCTGTATTTGGTAAAGTTTAAGCAGGATAAACTTTTGGAGAAAAAATCTGGAAGTCTAGACACGCCCCTTCTGGTACCTTCCATACAAATGTACCACTCCGCCCACTTTAGAAATAGGGTAATAATATCAATACACTCGACACGATCGTGCCCAAATTCTGTATTTTGTTATATTATAACAGGACAAAGTTTTGGAGAAAAAATTGGAAGTTTAGACACGCCCCTTATGGTACCTCCCATACAAATGTACCTTTCCGCCCACTTTTGGGATGTAGTAATAATATCAGTACACCCAACGCAATCGTGCGCAAATTCTGTATTTAGTAAAGCTATAACAGGATAAAGTTATGGAGAATAAGTCTGGAGCCTAAACACACCCCTTCACGTACCTCCCATATAAATGTACCACCCCTCCGCCCAATTTCGAAATCGAGTAATAATATCAATAAAATTGAAAATTATTTGTTTTACTGAGGGTAAGGGTAAATGTAAGTCGGGTTGCCCTACTGAAACTTTCTAACTGGTTTTAATTACAAATCGATTATTTTCAATAACTCAAGACTAAAACAATATATTATATTGGGTGATGGTATTTATCAGTCAGTTTAACTGACTGAAATTTCTGTACTGGTTATTATGTTTATTATTTGTACGTATTATGTTGAGATAGGTACTTGTTTTGTTTTTTATCGCTAGGCCCGAAATATAAATAACAACTTACGTAGTTGAATTTCACGTATTGAAAGAAAACAATTGAAATTAGATTTGCAAAATAAAAATCCACTACAAAAATTTTTTTTTTAACGAATTATATAATTGTAAATATGTCTGTTTACTTATGTCCCATACTCTATGCGTATTTGTTTATTAAAATGAACACAAGTCCTATGATTGTTAAATTACTTTCTTTTAGATATGTTTGTCTTTTAAACTCTTCCCCCCTACCCAATGGCATTTTACACAAACACATGTACCAAACCCTCAAAATTGTGTTGGTTTTAATTTGATTAAATTTCGAAATGTATGAAAAAAATTAACTCAATTAAAATTACGATATGACACATACACCCCACACACATATTGGGGTTAACCATGGGCAAACATTTCGCGGCAACCATAGGAAATATTTGCAAATAGCTCAAGTGTAGTAGAGCGGATCTATGAAAGGATTTGAATTCTTTAAGACATTATTAATATAATTACATACGAGTATGTGCACATGCCAATGTAAGACTGAGTGTGTTGAAAATTGTTTTTCATTATTATTTATGCCACTTTGGTGGAAGTAGCAATTTTTTCGATGTAACCTCAAGAAGTGTGGGTGTGGTGAAGAAAAAATGTCATGTTTAACCCATTTAGAAGCGCACAAATTGACAACTGTGTAAAAGTTATGTACTTAGTTTAGTAAGAGTAAATTTTTACACTAAACAGACAGATAATTTTAGCAAATTGTTGCGGACCGAAACATTTATTTAAAAGTTCCATAATTGTTTAAAAAAAAATAAATATTATCATTGTTAATAATTTAAAATTATTTGTAGATTTTAAGTTATATTGTTTTATTTTGAATTACAAAGTATTTCATAAATACTATAATATAAAATGAATACTATAGTAGTTTAAGCGGTTAACCATTCGTTGAGAAAATCATTCGAACCCTGATACAAGAATGACAGCTGATATTCTGAACACTTCCCCTGCCTGCAGAAAAAACTGCAATAATGAGGCAGCAGCAGGGAAGAACTTCCTTTTTCGGCCTGGGTTTTGGACAAGAAAGGTTTTGGTGAAGAAGAGACCAAGCGCACGTGCGATTCCCCATCAACTTTTGCCAAGAAATTTATTGGCTTTCAATCGAGTGACTCTTCTCAATCTGCCATCATTGAAGCGAGAGATTGAGTGGTAAGTGGGAAGGCGAATAAGAGCTATTGGAGGACAAGAACAACAATTTATACTTGACTTCAAACATCGCCAGTAAATAACGTTCTTTTTTTAAGTTAGTGTAGTAATATATTGGGCGTCGGGAGTGTGATTCGTAGTACTACTGCGGACGGAGTACCTCCACGTGGTGACGCCTGGAAGCGTGCCTCTGACACCCGTCAGAGCACGACTAACTGTGAGGGACGAAACCTAAAACCCAGGCACGTCTGCTCAGAGTGAGCGGTACCCTGGTCAGCGTCTAACCCAGAATGGGCGGCTGTAATAAAATCCTGGCAGGAGGAGAAAACTGCGACGTGGTGCGCTGGGCTTGCAACCCGCCACCGACGTATAAACTATTGCAATGAAAAGAAGTAAGAAAAGAATAAAATGGACCCCCCAAATGTTGACGACCACCGCAAACGAATTAAGGACCATGATTTAAGGATATGCAGCTGGAATGTTAGAACACTGTATAGACCAGGTGCCTCTATCCAACTGGCGGAAGTCCTCGAAGAATACAAGGCAGACATAACCGCTTTACAGGAAATCCGGTGGACGGGACACGGCAGCACTTTAGTAACACCACCTTCTCTCGGAATACTAAGAAACAGCTATACCAGGTGCTTATCTTACCTGTTCTGTTGTATGCTGCCGAATCATGGGTGATTACTACAACGGACATTCAAAACCTGGGAGTATTCGACAGAAAAGTACTCCGAAAAATATATGGACCTATCTGTGTCGAAGGCCAGTTTCGCCATCGGATGAACCATGAGCTGTATGAGCTTTACCACGACATCGACGTAGCTAAAAGAGTCAGAATCCAACGACTTCGATGGCTGGGACATGTTGCCAGGATGGATGTAAATGCTCCAGCGAGAAAGGTGTTTGAAGGCGAACATGAAGGACGGCGCAGAGCAGGGAGACCCAAACTCCGTTGGAAGGACCAAGTGGTAGGCGATGTGCCATCATCTGGTAGGACTAACCGGAGAACACACGCAGAAGACCGAAGCGTGTGGAATTCTTTATTACTTCAGGCCTCAAATTTATGAACTACGTTTCGTAAATTGTAATTGGCCACTTAAGTAAGTAAGTAAGTAGTAATATATTGTAAGTATTTTTGTTAATGAATTTTGTACATATATATACTTATATATAATGAATTATAGAATTAAAGGAATAACCCTTATACTAACCTAAATAATACCGATATGACCTGAATTGTAAAAATAATAAACTGGTTAATGTTGTGTGTTTGGTTGGACAAAGTGGTCGGACGGAGGGTATTGGGGGGACGACATATGACGTAATGGACTGAACCTTTAAATGCAGTAGTTGGGAGCTGCACTAAACCGTCAACATATCAGATAAACAGACAGATAATAAGCGTAGGTTGAGGAGGGTGTAGAAAGCCTGTGAATTGACATCTAACACAGTTCCATGATTCTTGATAAGATTGATAAAAACGGTTCGGGTACTAAATTTTGTGTACGCGGGATGATGTGTAACTACTCCGCAAGAATCCACCCACCGACGAGCTAGTGCGTGCTAAAAGGCAGCGTACCCGAGTGAGGACAGGAACACATAAATGCTATCTAAGTCCGCGCGTAACAAAATACTAATTAAAAATTTCGAGTTATTTTTTATAAAGCAACCAAAGGCCGGGTTATAAATGTTATCCTTTCAAACTCATTTCCAAGTTTTTATCTACTATCAGATAAAATATAAAAAAAAACATTTTTTTTTTTGCTTTTTAAAATTGAAGGCGGTATTCTTGAAATCCAGTTTATTTATTTTGCCAAAGTTTACAATCATTGATCTATGCATGAGTCTATAATTTAAAGTTTTTATTAAAGCTTGTATCATCTATATAAAATATATTCTGACTAAATTTGAGAGCAACAACTATGTTCAAAGAGCAGTTTCAAAATTCTAACCAATTTATTTTAATTGTGTATATTTTTCTTAACGGCTTCTATTAAAAGTATCACTAACGTTCCCCGTTTCCTTTGTCGCCTAGCAACGGGTTAAGACAATGAATTATAATGACATCTATTCAAGTTTGGGGAAAGGGCGGGTGTAAATAATCAAAGAAAAAAAAGTGGTTAAACAGATTTCTTCTCAACGTCTTAAGTAGTCATCGAGGCATGAATCGTCGGAATTAAAACATTTGTTCTCGCTCAGGCATATCACACTCGGCTACACACATATTTGTATTGGGGTATTTATTTGTTATACTTCCCCAGCAGCGGAAAAGACGAGGCATTGTAAAAATATGCCTGCAAACATGCCTTCAAAGGCAGTTTGTTGACATTCAAGTACGCCTTCCTTTTACAGGCATGTATACAGGCTATAATAAGTCCTTCACTAAGCCTAACAAAAAATTCCATACCCCTGCCCATTTCGCTTTTCAAATGAGACCTGCAATGAGGCCTCTTACTAGGGTGAGAAAAGATCCCGCAGACATGCCTCTTTCCCTTCTAAAAACTGGGCTGTGAGCAGCCCTACTTTGTACCCCACAAAATACCATAGATGTGCACAAAGGGCATGCAAACTTTCTTGCCTTAAACAGGCCTGTTGACAGTCCTATTAGTAGAAGGCAGAACTGACGTTCATAGCCATGCACTTGCCACTTCTCCGATTAGCCCTGTAGACAGGCCTCTTAAGAGAAGGAAAGACAGATGCTGTTGTTTATGAGAACCACATGTGTGCTATTTGTCGTACAACATCTATATCACATGATAGCCGAGTAGGTAGCATGCCCAACTATGAGTACTGAGGTCGCGAGTTCGATTCCCGCTGCTGGAGTTTAAAAAACTAGTTATTACAAATTGTAATAAATATTGTATTAAAAATGTATAAAATTAGGAAATCATTTAATATGGAAATAATTCGCATATGTTTTTTTTTATTTAAGTCCTTCTATAAATGCTCTTTTGCAGGCCTGCAAGCTGGTCTGCAGTAGCAATGCCTCATAGAAGGCCCTTGTTATTAGGACTCCAAGCAGGACATACTAGGCATGCCTACTGAAACGCCTTCGATGAGAAAGGGAATGTGCAGGCCTTGCCTGCCTATGACACCCTATGTTAATTTGAAATGAAGACTGCATTTGAAGGGTAGGGCTTCTGACTGCCTTTGCAGGCCTGTAAGAAGGCATGCAAAGCCCCATTTTTTGCTGCTGGGTCTCCTTGCACATACACACGCATACAGTCAGGTTACTTGTATGCTTATATGCGCCTATGTAAAGTTTTTCATCTCGCAGAAGTTTCTAGTCTTTAATCAAATAATTTGGTGAAGTATATTAATTACTTTACATAGTTACTTTTTCACAATACGGCAGGCATGGTTTTGTGTTAATGCCGTAACCCTTTTTGAGGGTAACACGCTTACCCATTCTATACCCTTGAGAAACCACATTCCTCCCTTTTTTGCGGATTAATTCAAGTATTTCCTAATGCGTGGAATAGTTTTTTATGGTTGTTTCGCATTATTGTGGCATTTGCCTAAATCAAAGGTGTTGAAAACGGCATAAAATAATTTTATTATCCCTATTATTCTTCTGTTTGCCTACAAAACTAATGGGGTAGTTTTTTAACGTGTTTCTATGAGAACAGTTGTGGGCACGAGTATAGCAGGGACATTGTTGCTGACTGCAAAGTGTTTGTATGAAATGACATCTAAACATAAACGTCTCGTTTATTTAGAGTGTAATACATTTGTGACTGCAGAACTTAACATCTGTGGATAATCTCTTTACAAACTTCGTAGAGAAATAATCTGATTTCTAAAAATTCGAAAAATTTTCGAAAGTATGTAAAAGTATGTAATGAGTTTCAAATAAGTCTTTAAAACTGAGTTATATGTATATTTATTTAACTACCATTACATGTAAGCAACTGCTATATTTATTGCCATAACTGTGCGTTCGACTAAACATTTTTAATTAAAATTCCTTTTCGCGTTTATTACTGGGGGAATTTACCACGTTTCTATAGCAAATAAAATAAACTGAAACATATTCGGTATGGTCTCAGACATAAATCCTATCGTTCACCATGTGGGTGTAAGCACTTTCAAAGTTAATACAATTCATTACAAAATAAACTAGGCATATAAAAACGTAATTTTATATAGTCAATAATTTTGAAATAAATTAGTTTTCACATAAACATCCATAGATTTATGGCGCTTTTATGTGAAACAAAATTCTTAAGAATTTCAAAACTACTTTGGTGTGCATAGCAGATGGCATAATAGTTTTGCAATTACAGCTAGCTGTAGCTATATCTTATAATGACATTACAATTATAACTCAAAATTCGATTGAATTATTAAACACTGTCAGAAACAGTAGTGGGGAGATCAGGGGATAAAGTGAAACTTGCATCCCAAGACGACTCATAACATCCCCACGTATTGATATTTTCAAAATGAATAGCGGCAGGTAGTGGGAGACAAACCCTGATGGTTAGGCTAGCCACATGCCTTCAGGTCCTTTACTGGCTCTGAAATCAGGACCACGATTTAAGGATATTTAGGGATATATACGGATTCTCTACAGAGAATGTGCCACTATGCGACTGGTGGCTATCTTTAAAAAATACAAGACTGACATCACCGCTATACAGAAGATGAGATGAACAGGACAGGGTAATAAATGCGCGACATCTATTACAGAAGCCATGCGGAAAAATCCTGGACTTGCAATTGGTCAGAGAGTAAGACTTGTCTTGTCTCGCGGTTCAATCCTGTTAGTGCGCATCATATTGAAATATTTCTACATCACCCTGATTCGTGCTCATGCCCCGACAGAACATAAAGACTATGAGATTACAGATTAATTCTAAGAGCGCCTTGCCACGACATTAAAGTTCTCTTGGGAGAAGATGAAATAAGCAACAAGTGGCAGTGAGTGGAACTCGATTTCAGCATAAAAATATCCACATTGGTGCTTAAAAGATTGAGCAGAGAGAAAAACTTATGTAACCAAACACAAAGAATGCTGGACATCGTGAAGCTGCATACCCAAGAGATAGTCAACCAGCTCTCTCAACCACAACTACAGAAAGCCTAATCTACTTCTGACGTTCCCGATACCCTGTGGTAACATATTGTGCATTCCATGGCAACCGCCGCAACAACCGTGCTTGGATATTATAAACGGCGCTCAGACGAATCCTGGTACGATAAAGAATGTCGCATAGCGTCTGAGGAACAGGATGCTGCTTATTGGGCAGCGCTACAATTGTACAATTGTAAACCGGTATGTCAGGGAACGGCACAGGGAGGCAGTAAAACAGGCAAGGCAGCTATTTAAGTAAAAGAAACGGATCGGAAGAACGACGACATAAAGAGCTACAGGGATAGAGGTAAAACCCAAAACTTCTAACAGAAAGTAAAAGCAAAAGGTTACGGTACTGGGCTTCCCTCCTTTAAGTGCCAGGATGAAAATCTGGTGACAAATACATAGAGTGCGCTGCATATAAGGACAATTCGAGAAATGACTGGTTTCGGAAAACGGCGCACCTGAAGGTATCACGCCAATTGTCGAAGACGGTTTGCCGAAATAAGAAAAGAAATACCGCGGATAAAAAATAACAAGAAGAATAACAAGAGCTAATAACGAGCTTGCCGCAGCATTGGGTTTGGTTTAAAGAATTTATGTATGGCCGATGATTGGAGTCTAGGCGTATTATGTCCTGTGTCTTTAAAAGGCATGCCAAGTGTGTGCTCAAACTTGAGCCGGATCAGACTTTTACCCATAGCATATAAGGTCCTGTCGCATGTCTATGTGAAAGACTAAAGCTGGTCGTATCCCATCTGGTCGAATTTTATACCTGGTAGCCCAACAACTGGTGGGAACATTGACTCCGATCACTTCCTTAACGCAGTTAAGGTTCGTGCAAGGCTAAGCATGACGAAAAACGTACGTAACCAGGCACAACGAAAGCTGGACATCGGTAAACTGCGGACCACAGAGATAGAGGACGTCTACTCCAACCACCTAACTCAACTGCTGCGGAATGCTCCAACCCCTGATAATATAAACTCGCAGTCGCAATACATAACCAACTCCATAGAAGGGACTACGAGAAGCGAACTTGGATACTCAAAGCGGTCTCAAGAAGATGCCTGGTACGATGATGAATGTCGCAATGCCACGAAAGAGACGGATGCTGCATACAGGGCGGAACTGCAGCCAATGGCAATGCGAGCTGTTCGTGAACGGCACAGGGAGAAGAGACGAGAGGCAAGTCGTTTTTTTAGAAGGAAAAAGATGGAGCTGAAGAAGAGGCAGGATGAGTGCACTGAGTTGCTTCGAAGTAGAGGGGAAGTCCGAAAATTCTACAAGAGAGTTAAGGCGAGAATGCGTGGAACAGGGTTGCCCTCCTGCAAGTACAGCGATGGTCAGCTAGTGACGGACCCGGTTAACGTTCTGAAGATATTGAGAGATCACTTTAGAAATTTACTGGATACTGACACCACTCCAGAAGACCCCGCTCCAATCCATAATGATGGTATTAACTGTCCATCTTCCGCCTTAAAAACAACAAAGCTGCTGGAGCCGATGGTCTCCTTGAATTGTTTAAGGCTGGCGGAAGGAGCTGATTAGGAGCATGCATCTGCTTATGGAAAACATCTGGCTAGAGGGGAGATTGCCTGGGGATTGGAGTGTCAGTTTGTTATGTCCTAAATACAAGCCTATTACCAATTGCGTACAAGGTCCTTTCAATTATATTGTGTGAACGTCTAAAGCCAATTGTAGAAAAACTAATTGGACCATATCAGTGCGGCTTAAGGCCTGGAAAATCTACGACGGATCAAATATTCACCTGACGACAAACTCTGTAAAAAAAACTCATGAAAAGTAGATCGACACCTACAACCTTTTTGCCGACTACAAACCTGCCTTCGACTCTCCGATAAGGAATAAGCTATATGAGGTCTGTCTGAGTTTGGTATTCCTGCAAAGCTGATTCGACTTTGCAAATGTACCTTAGACAACACCAAATCCTCGGTTAAGATTGGTAAGGATCAGTCTGAACCATTCAACACTGAAAGAGGTCTCAGGCAGGGTGATAGCCTGTCCTGTACACTATTTAATATAGTTATGGAGAAGGTGATAAGAAAGGCTGGTGTCAACATGTCTGGCACCATATTCCACAAGAGCCACATGCCACATCATTGGCCGATATCTGCAGGATGTTACTGCAGTTTTCTCATCACTAGAAAAGGAGTCAGCAAAAATGGGTTTAGCGGTCAACGAGGGCAAAACAAAAATAATGATTTCGTCGAACAAAGAGTCCTCTCGATGGGGACGCAGCGTCAACGTTGACAATTATTGTTTTGAGGTAGTAGATGAGTTTACCTACCTCGGACAGCTTTACCAGGTGCTAATCTTACCCGTACTTTTGTATGCTGCAGAATCATTGGTGCTTTCGACAACGGACATACAAAACCTGGGAGTGTTCGAGAGGAAGTATCTATCTGTGTCGACGGCGAGTTTCGCCATCGGATGAACCATGAGCTGTATGAGATTTACCGCGACATCGACTGATGACTGGGACATGTTGCCAGGATGGATGTAAATGCTTCAACGAGAAAGGTGTTTGAAGGCGAACCTGAAGGACGACACAGAGCAGGGAGACCCAAACTTCGTTGGAAGGACCAAGTGGTGGCGACGTGCCACCATCTGGTAGAACCAACTGGAGAACGCACGCAGAAGACCGAAGCGTGTGGAATTCTTTAACACTTCAGGCCACAAATTTATGAACTACGTTCGTAAGTTGTAATAGGCCACTTAAGTATAACTTACTTACTTAAGTGGCCTATTACAACAACTGACCAGATATTCACACTTCCTTAAACTGTGGAAAAGACCCAAGAGAAACAGAACTGCAAGTACCATCTTTTTGTCGGCCATAAAACTGCCTTCGACAGTTCGCTACGGAAAAAATTAGTTGAAGCCATGGCTGTGTTTGGTATTCCTGTGAAGCTGATACGCCTTTGCGGAATGACGCTGACAGACACTAAGTGTTTAGTTTTTAAGACCTCACAAAGCCATTTTATACCAGAAGAGGCCTTACACAAGGTGACAGTCTACTATGTAACCTCTTTAACATAATCATGGAGATGATGATGAGAAAAGCTGCAATAAACGCAAGTAGCACGATATTCAACAAAAGTCACATGCTACTTGGGTACGCTGATGACGTAGACTTCATCGATGAAAAATTGCGGGATATGACTGCATCCTTCTCAGTTATAAAGATAGAATCAGCAATAATTGGTCTAACTATGAAAAAGGACAAAACAAAATTACTAGTTTCAACGAACAAAGAATCTTCTCGGTTGGGACGCTGCGTGAACGTTGACAAATATAATTTCGAAGTGGTAGATGATTTATCTGTCTTGTCTCCATCATAAATGCAACAAATAGCATCAGAATTTAAATCCGGAGAAGAATCCGATTTATTGGCAGAACCCTTCCTCGATGAACGAGAATACTAGTTCAACCTGCCTTGATGTATGGTGCAAAATTCTGGGTTATAACACTAGCGGATAAATCGGTTCTGGTAGTTTTGGAGGGCAGCAAAATATATAGGCCAACCATCGTTCACAGAGAGTATCGACGTCATATAAATCATGAGCTATACGAGCTGTATACCGACAGTGACGTGGACAGACGGATTAAGGTACAACGGTTGCATTGACTAGGTCATGTTTTAGGCATGGATAAAATTGCCCAAGCGCGAAGAGTATTCGACAATGAACTCAATGGAAGGTTACTGAGTACCTTGCAGAACTTGGTGTGACAATTTGGATAGGAGGCGCATAAGATCGAAGCGCATATAATAATTTTCTATGTGCGGCATATAATCATAATTGCAAATAAATGCTGCAGCCAGATAAGTAAATAAGTAAGTAAACAGTACATTAAAAAAAATCAAGTATTCCGTACTTAAATTATTCCCAAGCGGTGTCAAAAGTACGGTAAGTATGGATTTTCTTAAATCCAGTACAAAATGCTTGATCCAAGAATGGAAATACCTAGCGTGGAATTCTTATTTGTATATGTTATTGAGTCTTGTGGTGCTTGATTTTGAAGTATAAAATTCTTAATATTAGATGACATTAAGCTTGATGTGGCTTGATTTTTAAGTTTAGAATTCTTGAATATAGATGGCAATAAGCCTGCTTCAACGGTAAGTATAGAATTCTTGATTTTTAAGTATAGAATTATTAATTGTAGATGGCTTTAAGCTAGATGGGGCTTGATTTTTATTAAATAATATGCGGATAGCTAATTAGATTGTTGCCTAACTATCTAATCAGTACCCTTTTGCTTTGCTTTTTTAATATCATTACAAACCTTAAGTGTTTAAAGCTCTACGAAATTAATGAGAAGTCAAAACACACTAGTGCGAAAATGGCATCAACGAAGATCACACGTCACTTGATTCACACAAGTTCTTAAGATTGTCATACTTAATTGGAAAATTTATGCGCTTAAATTCAAGTACTATTTGTGCAAAAAATAAGAATTTTAAACCTAAATTTAGAATGCGAATTAATTGTGGGGGAAAACATTAAGCTAAGTAAGAAAATGTTATTTCTCTCCAAAACATTTTTTTTTCAGGGATTTATTTAAGATTTTTTATTTTTACTTTGAATCAGATATTACTTGATATTTACTCTAAGAATTTTGTACTTGATAGTTGGCAAGTTCGATCTTAATATTCTCTAATTAAGTTCGTACATGCTGAATTTCATTCTTATTTAAATAATAACTACAGAGATTAACGAAAGATTTTTATTCTTACTTTAAATAAGAATTTTTTACTTTAAAGAAAACTTAATTGGATAATTTCATTCTTATTTTAACATTTTCTACGCTTACATTTTGTAACTTATGCCATTTCGTACTTGATTTAAGAATAATTAGCACTATTCGTACTCAAATATTTAAGTCCTTTTTCTGCAAAAAATAAGAATTTTATACTAAAATTAAGTATGCGTTTTTTTCTGTGTAGGTGGCTTTAACGTTTCAGGACGTTTTTAAACGATTGAACCATGTCTGTGAGCCTGGCTAACTGGCTGCTAAGCTCGATGTTTTGAGTAAGCCTTTACTGCTTTTCATAAAAATTAACCAGTATTAATATATTCAAAAGTTATGTTATGGGATTGCAAATCGGCAGAAGTGCCGACCCCATCTGGGACTTTTCACAAAAAATAGCTCATTTTAACAATATGAATATTTCATAACTTCGAAACGGACAACTGAAGGATGTTTAACACTTTGGTAGGTTTGATTATTTTGTAATAGTACTCAAACCCTCAGATAATCAAAAACCGTTGCCACTCCATTTCTCGTACCTCCCATACAAATGCCCGAATTCAGCCTTATAGTTTTACACACATATTTTTTTTTAGGCACACTGAATTCGGACTTATTTTGCGTAAGATGTACGCCTAGGAAAATATGAATCAGGAATGTATATGGACTACATAGGCTGACCCTTTCTGGTACATCCCATACAAAATTACCTAATTTTGGAAAATTTATATTTCTTCCGTAACTAAATATTAATATTTTCCAAAATGAAGTAATGGGGTTGTTAATGGGCACAAGAGCCCCATTCCTTATGGCACATTCTATACAAAATTACCTATTTTTGGAAAACGAATATTTCTTCTATTACAACCAAATAGAAACCTGGAGAATATATAAATTTGGTAGCTTAATTAATCGTGTACTAGAAAACCTGTTTTGATTACTCCCATACAAATGACCGAAATCACACTCTTTTTGTAAGGTAATAGAATTTAGTAAAATTTTGCATATGGTAAACGTGTATGGCCCTTCTTGTACCTCCTATGCAAACCATCCAATTTCCCGAAAAGGAATATCTTTCAATTATTGACATAATAATCTTCCCAAAAAAACTTAGGTAAACTTTCTTGTTTTTTATGAATCTATTAGAAATTATGATTTTGTGCGATTTTGATTTTGTGCGAATTAATTAGAGACTTTTTCCTTTGTGCTCAGTTTTTGCCGTAAAACCACATACCATTTGCTCAATGATATTGAATTTGACGCTTTTTCCATTGTTGGCTTTTACCATGTCTACAGTTTTACAAATATGTTTGTAGAAGTCTAGGTATATAATATCTTTAACTGGTTACGCTTCGCAAGCAGGAAAATAATAATGCATAAGGAAATTCAATTTGAAATCAGTTAATTCCTTTAACTCGAGACTTAAATAATATCATATATAGGTTGAGGGTATTTGTCAGTCAGTTCATTCATTCTTCTTTTTGTTTTTTTTTTTACGATCATTCCCATCGCCGCCTCTCACACCCGCCCCAACCGACCGAGGGGGCCTCATCCCCATAACGTGGAGATAACGTACACACTGCGGACCGGTCCGTAGTGGAGAGCGAACAATATAGAATGTTCATATTCGGCTACAGATTAACTATCATCAGCCGATGCTAAATGTACCATAAATACTAAAGAGCATAGAAAGAACTAAAAACAACAGAATTATAACAAAGTATATAACATACATTTATTATCTTACATTAATTGAATACAATACGATAATGATAACTAGAATTTAAAACAAAGTTCCTACAGACTAAGTATTGGGATAAGTTATTATAACAGACTTAATAGAGTCTGGAGATGTGGAGAAGTCGATAAATTGATAAATGTCATTGAAGTCTGAACACATTCTACGCAGCGGTTCAGACACTGCATAATTATGGCGTCTAAAACAAATGTAGAGGGGTTTGAAATATCTAGAAGTCCTTAATGGGATATTAAGATAAACTCGTGATAAAATATATTCCGATCTTATATCACCTCTGAGAATTTTATAAATCGTAATAGAATTTAACATTTTTCGCCTACTAAATAGAGTAGGCAATTTAATTAGAGACAGTCTGCTGACGTATGGTGGAAGATTGGAGTTTGGATCCCATCGAAGATCCCTAAGACAGAACAGTAGAAATTGTTTTTGAACCGACTCTAACATATTGATATAAACAACGTATTGTGGATCCCATACAACGGATCCATACTCCAGAATGGGTCTTACAAGTGACGTAAAAAATTTCTTCGTGTTATACGGGTCAGTAAATTCCTTAGCCCAACGCTTTATAAAAGAAAGAAGTCCATATGCCTTGTTTACTGTTGTTACAATGTGATTATTGAATGTTAATTTTCTATCAAGTAATATTCCTAACTCTAGAATTGAGTCAACCTGTTCCAAAGTGCAGCCTCCCAACCTATATTGGGATAAAGAATGGCGGGATCTATAGAATACCATATTTTTACACTTTTTCAAGTTAAGCTCCATTAAGTTAATGTCGCACCAAGTACTAAAGCGACCAAGATCATTCTGAAGAAGAACGTGATCGGAAGCATTATTATATGATAAATATATCTTGACATCATCTGCATACATTAGACAATTAGAATCCAATATTGGCTTAGGCTGATCATTAATAAACAACAAGAATAAAATTAGACCCAAATGGCTTCCCTGAGGAACGCCAGATGTCACATGTATAGGCCTAGAGATGGAATTGCCGAACATGACCATTTGTTCGCGGTTCATTAGATAAGAAGAAATCCACTTTATGATATTATTGTCGAAACCAATTTAAATCAACTTATGCAGTAAGAGTTTGTGATTAACCTTGTCGAAGGCTTTACTGAAATCAGTATAAATTACGTCGGTTTGCATTCCCGAAATGAAACCTTCAATAACGTGTGAAGAGAATTGTAGCAGGTTGGTGACAGCAGACCTGCCCTTACGAAAACCATGTTGCCGACAATCAAGAATTAAAGAGACCCTGTAAGACATAATATCACTCACCAATTTTTCAAAAAGTTTGGGGATGGCGTTGAGTTTAGCAATACCCCTGTAATTCGACACTCTTATAGTGCTACCAGACTTATGAAGAGGAATTATATACGAGCTCTTCCAGATGGCTGGAAAATATCCAAATTTTAAAGAGGCGTTAAATAACAAAGTCAATGGTTTTGCCAATGTACTTGAACAATATTTTAAAATAGAGTTGGGAATGCCGTCGGGACCAAAGGAGTTTGTAGGTTTCAAAGATGACAAATTCTGGCGAATCCATATTTGATCGAGATAAGGAAATCCAAACGGCTCTAATGATCGCACAGGAAAAGGATAATGAAAGTTATTAGGACATGTTCAAGAAGAATAAACCGTGGTAAAAAAAATCAGCAAATCAATAATAAGCCAAATAAGTTTTATAACATTTACGAGACATATCGTTATATTTACACCTGGCAAAAATTATGCGACAACAGGTTACTTGCTATTTTACCAAAATACTTTCTAATTACATTATAAAGAAATGTTATGTTACGTTCACGCACAAGTTTTTTGTTATTTTCTGGATTCCGATATTGTTAAGTAGGCAGAAGTGTCTGTCTTTAAGTTATGCCGTAGGCAATTGTAGTGTAGCAATTTTGTGCTCTTGAAAAATTCAACCATTGTCATTAGTATAAACAAAACTGGTAGATACTTTTGGCTAGTTATTTTAAAATAAAACATAGGAATGTATCTTCTTCGGTTACTGGTGTCTGCTGCTTTTAATCTGTCATCCACTTTATCTGCACATTATTCCACAGATAGATACCACTAGTAATCCAAAATTATAGCATAGTGAATTTGCATAGTTGTTATAGATATAATTCATTTTATCTTACAGTTCTATTTATGTATAAACTCGTCGAATCTTATGGCACGGCGGTAAGGGTTCTCAAATAGACTACATCCAATTAAGTTTTTGCTATGCCATAATAATGAATTTGTGGACAACATGAAATCCACCCTATGTCATTGACATTGTTCTACACTGTTATTGAAAACATAACATTAACAATCATAACAGTACAGAAATTTAAGTCAGGTGAACTGACTCATAAATACCGTCAATGTATGTATGATACTGCCCAGCCAACCAACGGAGTCCGAAAGGCGCTCCTATAGGACTCCCTCCACGGTGTGCCAACGCTCCTAGGGAGGCTCCGAAAGAAGTCCTAAAGGAGCATATCCGCCGGAGAAAAGAGCACGCTCAAAACATATGAAAAAAGCGCTCCCCAGGGACTCCCTAAATGTGTGTTTTTGGAGTCCTTACATGCTCATTTAGATAACAAATAAGGGATCCGTGCGGACTCCTATAATTAAGTGTTTTGGGAGTCCCCACACACTCCTTTAGATACCTTGCTAGGGCTCCCTGCGGACTTCTATAAATGGGTGTTTTTGGAGTCCCTACACGCTCTAAATACTCCTATGTTTATAATTAATTAAAAACATACGACTTTTTTAAATTTTTCTTATAATTTCTCATTACATGGATATAGCAATATCTTAATTTAATATTAATTCATGGTAAAGTTCTAAGGCTAGTTATTCATTAAATAATAAAAACAATAACAATAATATTAAAATAAAAAAATACATTAATTAGTCGTTTGCATCTCTTTTTGATGAGGTTTGAAACCATTATGCGCATCCTCGATTTAATTCCTTTGCAGGGCCAGCAAACTTTGTTGATGAATACGCCTAAAAAAATTCCACAATGACTTATTTCCCAACATCAAAGTACAAAATACAAAAATTTTTTCATAAAAGCACAGATACTTACTAATTTTTCACCTAGAACATCCCATGAATTTTTAGTCGTTTTTTCTTTAAATTTTTAAATTCCCTCCCCAGTACTATATGGCGTTTTAAAATATACGCATCCTTTCTCAGACTTTGTCAACTGGCGGGTGTAGAGTTTTAACATTTAACATATATTTAAATGATTCTGTAAAGGAAATTACTTATTTATTATGATTGATTTAATTAAGATCACGGTTTATATTACCTCTGCAATCTGATGATGTATTCTTTATTTTGGAACCGATCCAGACAACATGATTTCCTGAACTATTATTCTGTTTTATAAAATTATTTTTATTTGGAAAATGAAGTATATTCATTGAATGCTTTGATAACAAAGCTCCTAAAACTATCCCATGTGAGCACTTTCGGACGCACTCCGTAAACAATCCTTTGGGGAGCAATGTGGGAGTCCCTACACGCTTCTTTTTAGGAGTGCAAAGATAATAAACTTACAATAAATTTCAACGCACTAAATCAATCCCATGCGGAGCTCTTTCGGACGCCCTTTATAGGTGCACTCCGTAAACACACCTCGGAGGAGCGCTGAGGGAGTCCATACACGCTCCTTTTTTGGAGCTCTCCGAATTTGGTTGGCTGGTGTGTTTAACAGTCGAGTTATTGAAATTTTTCGATATTCAATAGAAATTACTTATATGCCTGCCTAAACGATTGCAGATAGGAAGTTCCGTCGTGAGATTAGTGGTTTACAGACATGAAGTAAAACTGTAATACATATTGATGTAAACTACCCAGCCAACCAACGGAGTCCGAAAGGTCGCTCCTATAGGACTCCCTCCACGGTGTGCCAAAGCTCCTAGGGAGGCTCCGAAAGAAGTCCTAAAGGAGCATATCCGCCGGAGAAAAGAGCACTCAAAACATATGCAAAAAGCGCTCCCCAGGGACTCCCTAAATGTGTGTTTTGGAGTCCCTACAAGCTCATTTAGATAACAAACAAGGGATCCGTGCGGACTCCTATAAATGAGTGTTTTAGGAGTCCCCACACGCTCCTTTAGATACCTTGTTAGGGCTCCCTGCGGACTTCTATAAATGGATGTTTTTGGAGTCCATACACGCTCTAAAAACTCATGTATTTATAATTTATTAAAACACGACTTTTTTAAATTTTTTTTTATAATTTCTTATTACATATATATAGCAATATCTTAATTTAAAATTAATTCAAGGTGAAGTTCTAAGGCTAGTAATTCATTAAATAATAAAAACAATAACAATAATATTAAAATAAAAAAAAATACATAAATGAGTCGTTTGCATCTCTTTTTTTGAGGTTTGAAACCATTATGCGCATCCTCGATTTAATTCCTTTGCAGGGCCAGCAAACTTTGTTGAAGAATACGTCTAAAAAAATTCCACAACGACTTATATTCCAACAGCGAAATAAGAAATACAAATTTTTTTTTATAAAAGCACAGATACTTGCTAATTTTTCACCAAGAACATCCCATGAGTTCGTAGTCGTTTTTTCTTAAACTTTTTAAATTCCCTCTCCAGAACTATATGGCGTTTTAAAATATATGCATCCTTTCTCAGACTTGGTCAACTAGCGGGTGTAGTTTTTTAACATTTAATTAAATGATTCTGTAAAAGAAATTACATATTTATTATGATTAATTTAATTAAGATCACGGTTTATATTACCTCTGTACTCTGATGAGGTATTCTTTATTTTGGAACCGATCCGGACAACATGATTTCCTGAACTATTATTCTGTTTTATAAAATTATTTTTATTTGGAATATGAAGTATTCATTGAATGCTTTGATAACAAAGCTCCTTAAACTATCCCATGTGAGCACTTTCGGACGCACTCCGTAAACAATCCTTTGGGGAGCAATGTGGGAGTCCCTACACGCTTCTTTTTAGGAGTGCAAAGATAATAAACATACAATAAGTTTCAACGCACCTAAATCAATCCCATGAGGAGCTCTTTTGGACGCCCTTTATAGGTGCACTCCGTAAACATACGACTACCATGCGGGAGATCACAGGTTCAACTCCTGGCTCCAGTCATCATAAAAAAAAATTGCGACGTCGCAGTATAAGTGTCGAGTCAATCGGTCTAGTAAGAGCTTCTCAAACAGTGACGTTCGCATTCGTCGATAAGCAATGAGGTTCCGTTAGTTGTGAATCTAAAAATAGAAAGCGTGTTAAATCACAACAACGCGAGAAGAAGGAATTTAAGTTTTTAACTTTAAAGTTACCGAAAGAGTTTTATATAATGCACCCAAAGGAACATATCGGTCATTTCGTGCAAGACAGTCATAACTCAAAAAACTGAATTTTTGAGTTAATCATGTAGAATTGTTCGTTTCATCAGACTCCGTGTTATGTAAAAAATTCATATTAATATCTCCTAAACATTCCGCTTGCGAACTATTTAAATTCCTCCATTTCGAACAAGTTGGGTGTAAATTTAAAACTTTAAACGCGTTTTCCTCGGAATCGCTTTTTATACCCTTCACCATGCGCATGAACAGAGTGAAGGATATATTAATTTGTAACGCCCATAAGGAGGCGTGGTAGGTATGACAATATATCTATATATAAAAAAAGGCTTGGGCGACTGACTGATCACTCCCCAGCACAAACGGCTAAAGCTAGAACCGTGTAATTTGGAATGTAGGTTCCTTTTATGACGTAGGCGCGCACAAAGAGAAATTCGGACTGCAAGGGGGTAAAGTAGGCGAGGCACGGCCACATATGACTCGAATTTTGAAATGGCTATATCTTTTAAACCATTATAGATACAAAGTCGATATGTGGTACGTATAAATAAATAAATGGACCGATTGTAATTATATTTTATTTGAGTGATACTGTCCATAGGGCCTCTATAATAGGTTACATGAAAACATAATTAGATAAATGGACGTTGCACCGCCCACACAAACAGCAATTTCAATCGGCCATTTCTCAGAAGCCGTTAGAGGTATGACGATGAGATTTGCTACATATGTAAATGGTACATGGATAAGGCTCGTATCTGTACTGTTTTTCGCAGTACTGTACTGTTTTTCGACATCAAAATCTGCGTACTGCTTTTCTCCCTCAAAGTACTGTTTTTCGATACATAATAGAAATATAAACGGCTAACAGCGAATTCATGCAATAATATTGTTTACTTCAAAAATAAGCTTGAAGAAACGCTAAAAATGCCTCAAGAGGATGATTTTTTTATCCCCAGCTGTAGCTGCTTTTCGCACTGATTTTTTCGGTAATTTTGCTTGCTTTGATTTGAATGCTTTTATACTAATGGAATGAAGTCGGAGCCGTTAAGCGAATACAATTTCTACAATGCTAAGGAAAATGCGATCGTTGAATATATTTCACGTTTGCCAGGAACTTCAGCATCAGTGGAGCGAATTTTCTCTGCAGTGAACAAAACTTGGCCATCAGACAAAATCCGATTAGATGTGAAAACATTGAAGGCGATTCTGACCGTCAAATGTAATATGAAGTACAAATGCGTTGATTTCTACAATAACCTCAAAACGAAGCCGTCATTGCTTATTCAAATTGCTTCAAACGACAAATACAAAACAACCACACAAGTTGTTTCTGGAAATGATTGTTAATTTTTTTTACATATTGAATAAAATATATAAGCTATGTAAATATGTACTGCGAAAAGTACTGTTTTCCCAAATCGATGTACTGCTTTTTTAAAATTTTTTAGTGAAATGTACTGTGTTTGTCCAAAAAAATATACGAGCGTTATACATGGAGGATAACGTCTCTCCGGGAAATGGGCTGTGCCACACCCTTTATGGAAAATATTTTTATTATATTTGAAATTGCGTGACTAGCTGATTGGGTAGAATGGCTGTAGATAGGATAATGAAATTTGGGTGTGGTTGTTCCCCTTATCGAGTAAACCTCACACATGTATGGATTTTTGGAAATTGCAAAATTACCAATAAGGGATAACACATATACCATCACCCAGACCAGTCGACTAATGTTATAATCGCGAAAAATGATATGGACATACTATTAAATTGGATTGAATGTTTTTTTAAAAACGATATTTTTGAGTAAAAAAAAGTCGAAAAAGGGATATATATGTTACTGTCGCCCAGATCAAACGGCTTATAATATAATAATGATAATTTATATGGGCTTGCTCCCACTAGAATTAGAACGGAAGAAGGAGAGTACTCGAAATTTGTACATATTAGGAGTAAAAAAGGCCGAAAAGCGATAAAACTTACTAAAGGTTTAACCGCAAAAATTTACGTGGATATTTTAGTTGTGCGATGGGAAGTAATTTCTTAAAATTCGTTCCTTAGGTGTAAAATATTGAAAAGGGATAAAACTGTTACTATAGCCCAGTCTAAATGCATAAAGGTAGAATTACGAAAATTTATATAGAAGTGATTCCTATAAAATTAGAGAGTAGTCAGATGGGGTTTTTAAAAATTTGAACATTTAGAGGTAAAAATGCCAACAGGGATAAAACTGGTACCATCACACAGACCAAAAGGCTTAAGCTTTAATCGTATATGGGCATACTTCCTATAGAATTAAAAGGGTATCAGTCCATTTTAGTTGTGCGGTACAAATATATTTTTTGAAATTCGTAATTTTTGGTAATAAAATGGACTAAATCGATACAATAACTCAGAAAAATGGGATAAAGCTGCAATCACGTAAATGTCTTATGAAGAGTTTGAATTCTACCTGTATTGCTTAAATGCGTAGGAAGATTCATTGTAAGTACAGGCGTAGCAACTCGAACCGGGAAAGCTGGTATATAAACAAATGATCAGCATCGAAATATGAGTCGATGTAAATGTGACCGTCTGTCCGTCCGTCTGTCTGGCGTCCGAATGTCAGTCCCCGCGATTACAGCAGTAATTTAAGAGCAATCAAGCTGACATTTTGTATGCAAGCTTCCCTACTTAGGTAGTTAGATGGGACCGATCGGTGAAAAACTACTCCCACCTCCCATACAAAATCAGTCTTTTTGGGGGTGTCAGTAAATCTTTCTCCGCGATTACAGTAGAAATTATAGAGCAAGCAAGCTGAAATATTGTATGCAAGCTTCCCTACACTAATCGGAGGTTGAGTAGTAAGATGAGACAGATCGGTAAAAAACTACTCCCACCTCCCATACAAAATTCCTCTTTTTGGGGGTGTCCGCATGTCAGTCCCCCTAAAATATTGTATGCAAGCATTCCTGCCCTAAATGGATGTTTATTTCTAAGATAAGACCGATCGGTCAAAAACTACTATCACCTCCCATACAAACTCTCCCTTTTTGGGGTCTGTCCCTGCGATTCCAGCCGTATTTTAAGAGGTATATAGCAGACATTTTGTACGCAAGATTCAATCTCTACGCGGTGGCTACGTCCTAAGATAAGCAATGTGGGTCAAAAACTACTCCCACCTCTCATTCAATCTCTACCTTTTTTGGGGTGTCCGCCTTATTGCCCCCGCGATTTCAGCCGTAGATTAGGAAAAAGCGAGCTGAAATTTGATATGCTAGCTTTAATCCTATAATAGGAGCTTACGTTGTAATATGAGCAATATTGGACGAATACATCTCCCACCATCCATACAAACTCCCCCTTTTTGGGGGTGTCCGTCTGTATGTCCCTGTAGTTTATGAGCTTTCGGGCTGAAATTTGGTATGTCCAGAAGCAGAGGTTAAATTATAAGATAAACAACATCGGATTTAAACTAATCCCACATCCCAAACATATTCCCATTTTTGGGGAGTTACAAAATTCATAAAAATATTCTCCAACTTACCAACTCATAAACTTATCGGTAAATCGAAAAAAATCGATAAAAAAATATTGACAAAAAATGGAAGCTAAAAGTAACGTCCACTTCTCAACAACTCCCCTTTTTGTGGTACAAAGTTTAATAAAATATAGTTGTAGTGCAAATAAACAGTTTTATCGCCATTTTTACAAATGTTGAAGGGTATCTGAGCTTCGGCATTGCCGAAGATAACCGCCTTACTAATTTTGAGTTATGACGGTATTGCACGAAATGGGCGATATCTCAAAACACATGTACCCTTTATCTTTAACCCCTAAGGTGGTCCACATACAATTTTTTATAATTTTTTTTTGAAACTGTATATGTATATGTGTGAATATAAGTCGATCAGTATATGTTAAT
This sequence comes from Muscina levida, assembly GCA_964034835.1. Lineage (NCBI taxonomy): Eukaryota > Metazoa > Arthropoda > Insecta > Diptera > Muscidae > Muscina > Muscina levida. Next base: position 83,644,890 of record OZ035882.1, read on the forward strand.
ATATATCGAAAGTCAGCGATTTGCAACCGATTTGCACCGCCAACTTTCCACAAACATTTAATTTCTCTTGTACGACCAAATAATTTGTAACAAATCTATTCTTCGTACCTATAATGGTTTATGAGGTACACCCATTTCGAGTTTCGAGTTGTTTGGGGCAATGCCACTCCCTTTTTAACCCCTTACAGCCGGAATTTCGAAAAGATCCTTCTTAATGCCCGCCTACGTCATAAAATGAACCTGCATTCCAAATTTCAAGGTTCTTCCTTTAGCTAACTCAACTTGAACCATGGAAAGATATACATACAAAGAAGCAACGCATTATAGTTATTCAGGCTTATTATAAAAAATGGGCGTTCAAATCAAAATGCATATCGTACACTTCGTGATTTTCTCGGTCAATTTAACCCTGCATTGATAACCCTATTTGAAGTTACTCAAATGATAACCATACGTCTGTGGGACGTATCATAGTTTCACTTTATGGTGACGGCGTTTTTGTAAATATTTTATAATTTTTTTTTATTTTAATAGATTCTTCGTCTAATTTTCTTAAAAAAAACAAATTTTTATTAAAAACAAAAAATCAAATAATTCAATCTTCTTATTAAATTAACAAAAATATCGTAGTATTCTTTAAAAGTGCTGCCGTTTTCTTAAAAACTAAAATTAACACATTTATTTTGCTTTTCAAAAAGATATAAAAAATATATAATATTTTCAATGTATTGCAAAATCAAGTATAAGTATTACACATGTCTTTTTAATCTTCCCCGCATATAGGCTTATTACATATAACGCATTATATTTTTGACACATGCCTTATTTTAGAGGGGCAAACGGAAAAATATCTCTGTTTCTTTGGTTATGGTTCTTCTTAGCTCCCATGGTTGTCTTTATCTAGCTTCTGAGGCAGTGATTCTTATAATTCGCTTCAACAAAAAAATCACACAAAAGCTAACCATATGTCTCTGAGACGTATACAATAGCCAAAACTCAAAAAGTAACAAACTTACGTAGACAAAACAACCTCCACTAGGAAGCAGCTGCAGACGGCTGAGACAAATTTAAATATCAACATGATGCGAAAAAACTCGAACGAAAAACGTAAAAGCGTACGTCTCTCAGACGTAGGGTTAAATGTGCGTACAATCGAAAAATGGTTCAAAAATTTGAACATACCGGATCTGTAGGAGATGTGAAAACACCAGTGCATGCGCGCACAGCTTGTACTGCAGAAAATATTGCTATTTTTCGCGATAGTGTGGCTGAAGAGCCGTCCACCTCAACTCGTCGTCGTGTCCAACAATTGCACCTCTCACGCTCATCGTAGATGAACATTATGCATAAAGACTTGCATTTACACGCTTACAAGGTGCAATTGACCCAAGAACTAAAGCCTCCTGACCCTTCCAAACGTCGTCAATGGTCAGAATGGTGGCAAGAAATTGCAACAGAGAAATTGAAACAGATCAATTTTCGAAGAAAATCAACTTCAATGATAAGGCGCATTTTCACCTCAGCGGATTCGTCAATAAGCATTTGGGCGAATAATAAACCAAGAGTGTTGTCGAAAAAATATATGCATTTAAAACTGAGAGCATTTTCGGGCATTGCAATCATAACAAAAGATTGCAGTATGCTCCGTCAAACAATGCCAGATAATAAGTTCTAGTATACAGTTTTGATGCAATTGCAACTCTAAAGCAGATATCCTTAACATAACTATACAAACTGTAGATACTGGTAACACGAAAAAATTTATGATATTTTTCGATTTATATGCTGTCATTTAAACTATTCTTTGTTTTCTTTTCATAGAGGATATCTTGTTTTCGTACGACGTTGTCCCTGACACTCGGTGGTTATTCAATAGATATTCATATGCCGTGACATTCAATTTATTTATGCAATCATGTGGAGACACGACGGCTTGAGAACTATGTCCACTGACACAACAATGGTTAAATAAACGTAAACATGCAATAATCCAAAATTACGGAAAACGCCGATTTAAGGACTTTGCTCATGTGCTGTTCATATTGTTTCAGATGTTTTTTTGTGTTGCATAGTGATATTAAGCAATAGTGATTTTTTTGCATTACCTTCAACATACTTGACCAAATCTTACTTTAATCAATAAAGGAACGAATTAAAAAAAGGACAGTCGTAAACAATATGTTGTAAAATTACCTAAGTTACTATGAACATCTGCCCAATATTCGACACACCTCCAATTTAATAAATATATGGCACTTATGACAACTTTGAAAACTCTTTTCCGTAAGCGTTAATCCTTTTCTTGTAAAGCGCAACTAAAGGATGTGCACATGGCGGACTCCAAAAAAGGTGATAACAACGTAAATAAATCAATCACTTATATGACATCATTCTGGTTGCTATACATTCAACTCGTTTACCAGTGCTCTTCTCACCTCATGTGTAGTTCAAAAAGAGCTTTTCATTGTTTTCTTTAGTATAGTTGTAGTGATAAATCTAAAAACATTTTTATATCATTCGATACCATTATATCAATTCATAGAATGTTGATACAAAACGGCCCTCATACCAGTTATAGGATACTGTCACATTCATCTGTGCACATATCCACAACCAACCACCATATAACCCATACTAGAACCCGAACAACTTGTGCTTTAGTATAATCTAAGGACATGTATGTGTAAATCAATTCTTATTATTTATATGTTTTTGTTTAGGTATATTGTTTTGCAACAATATGTATGGTGTGGCATATCCATTTTGCCTTTTAACAATGCAACAATCTTAATGTTGTCAATGTATTCGAAATTCACAAACACATTCTTAAAACGGCCGAACGAGCGTGGGAGTATATGTGGCTGGTGTTGCTCCTTAGCCAGTTTGTTATTTGTCGTGCACCACCACCGCAACAACAATGGAGAATATGTTAGACAAGAAATGAGTAGATATTTATCATCGCCTGAATGAAATCGAAGAGTTATAGAATATATTATAGATATTTATCGGTATCTGGTGACAATTATTATTTTGTGCAACAAAGGAATTTTGTTGTTGAAATATTTTATGCTATCAATCGTTCGTTTTAGTTTCTTATCATGAATTGTTGTCATTTGTTGAATTCTTTATAAGTTATGAAAATATATTCTTTAAATATGCACATACATATGCTTTACATGAATTTGCATACTTATGTATTTAACTAATGGCATAAGATTTGACATTCCACAACTTTACATAAATAGAACTGGTATTTGTTATAGTTTTTTAACCTAATAAATAAATATATTTATGTGCTCAGTGCTACAACTTCACATACTGTTGAGAATTGTTCGTTTCTTGCTTAAAGTTGAGTTATTTTTAATTAAAAAGGCAGAAATAAGATTTAATGTACAAGAACCTAGCAAAAACTGTATTTTATTTCATAAATAAAATGTTGGTTTCACACTCTTTAAACAGATTATCTCCATGATCAAAAAATAACTCACTAAAACCATCATCAATATCAATATTTCAAAATATGCTGACATAACTTATGTACATATTTGCAATATATTGCAAACATATGACATAGATGATCAATTTGCATAGCAATGTAGGTCCATACACGTTTAAAGGCATTGACCACATACCTAACTAAACACCAAATTTCAATCGATCGCAAATGCTAGCGTAAACCAGCATTAGGTGTTGGTCACATTCAAACATACGATTGTTTGTCTTCATACTCATTATCCTATTCGCCATTCTTTGTCCCAAATATGTACAAAAGTTAAAGCAATTATGGAAAAAAGTAGAGGGTAAGTGACTATGTACATTAGAGTGGGACGGTCCCAGTATTAAAAAAAAAATGACGTCACAGCACAGAAGAAACTAAATGGGCCGTTTTTAGGGTGCGCGTAAAAATTATTTTTCTTGTGTCCCAGAATCGTTGTTGCCTAAACTTCAAATTTAGGGACTGACAAGTGCAACTTTTTTTTTCGACCCTATCTAATGTACATGAACAAACAAATTGGTAATAAACTATTTACAAATGGTAATTCAGATGATAATGATTCTAGCAGCAGTTGACGGAGTGGAATTTTCGCCAACATATTCATAATCTATATGTATGTATATGAAATAACTTATATATGCGTAAACGGTTGGGAATTCGAACTTTCGGTCGTATAGTCAGAAGTTTATAGACATGTAACACAACTATCAACAAATGTAAAAGTTTAATGCAATATCTCTGGGCATATGGTCGTCTTGTATGCGGTTACCGAAAGGGTGTTTTACGGTGTCCGAAAATGTCAACGTTCAATGAATGTTTACCTTGTGTAAAATTTGACTAAAATCAATGAACTTACAAAAATCCACCAGTGCGAATCTGGTAATTTCTAGAAGAGGTTTCAAAAGGGGAGAAGCAACTGTTTTCATTCTCCTTGGTCGTCCCATATAGTCCACAGTCATTCCTTAGTCAAATTTTTCAAAGAGTGCAACTTATGCAAAACATGAATGAATTCAGTGTACATATAAAAAAAACCAATACAGAAACCCACTTGACATTTATTCCGCTTGCTTGCGGAGGTCCACGCTGGCGGGTTAAAATTGGATGTTTTATTCTCATTCTCTTTGGTTTTTATACCATCACCCTTAGGGATGAGGGTATATATCATTTGATACGACCCAAAAGTGTAACACATAAAAGGAGTCACTTCAGACCATCGGTTTCTTATAACCAAATTCAATTCATGACTTTTTAAGTCATTTGAGCCATGTCCGTCTGTCTGTCTGGTGGTTGTCCGGCTGGTTCGCACGATAACTTTCGAAAGACGCAACCAAATGTCTTGAAATTTTGCACGAGTTAATATTTCCCCAAAACTACTTACGGTATTGCAAATGTGCTACATGGCTCCGCCGCATCTGGTACCTCCCATACAAATACATCATTCCGCCCACTTTAGAAATCGAATTATAATATCAATACACCCAACGGGATCGTACCCAAATTCTGTACTTAGTAAAGCTATTACAGGATAAAGTTTTGGAAACAAAATTGGAAGTCTAACCACGCCCCTTCTGGTACCTCCCATACAAATTCACCTTTTCGCCCACTTTAGATATGGAGTAATAATATCAATAAATCCATCGCGCTCGTACCCTAATTCTTAATTTAGTAAAGCTATAGCAGGATACAGTTTTTGAGAAAAAAACTGAAGTCTACCAACGCCCCATCTGGTACCTCCCACACCAACATCTGGTACCGCCCACTTTAGAAATCGATTAATATTATTATTAGAACTACCGCGATCGTGACCAAATTCTGTATTTAGTAAAGCTCAAGCAGGATAAAGTTTTGGAGAAAAAATCTGGATGTCTAGACACGCCCATTCTGGTACCTCCCATACAAATGTTCCTTTCCGCCTACTTTAGAGATGGAATAATAATATTAATACACTTGACACGATCGTGGCCAAATTCTGTATTTAGTAAAGCTATAACAGGATAAGCTATAACAGGAAAGATCTGGATGTCTAGACATGCCCTTTCTGGTACCTCCCATACAAATGTACCACGCCGCCCACTTTAGAGATGGAGTAATAATATCTTACGGTATTGCAAATGGGCTACATGGTTCTGCCCCTTCTGGTACCTCCCATACAAATACATCATTCCGCCCACTTTAGAAATCGAGTTATAATATCAATACACCCAACGGGATCGTACCCTAATTCTGCACTTAGGAAACCTATTACAGGATAAAGTTTTGGAAAAGAAATCGGAAGTCTAACCACGCCCCTTCTGGTACCTCCCATACAAATTCACCTTTCCGCCCACTTTAGGTATGGAGTAATAATATCAATAAATCCATCGCGCTCGTACCCTAATTCTTAATTTAGTAAAGCTATAGCAGGATACAGTTTTCGAGAAAAAAAAACTGAAGTCTACCAACGCCCCATCTGGTACCTCCCACACACATCTGGTACCGCCCACTTTAGAAATCGATTAATATTATTATTAGAACTACCGCGATCGTGACCAAATTCTGTATTTAGTAAAGTTCAAGCAGGATAAAGTTTTGGAGAAAAAATCTGGAAGTCTAGACACGCCCATTCTGGTACCTCCCATACAAATGTACCTTTCCTCCCACTTCAGAGATGGAGTAATAATATCAATACTTCCAACGCTATCGTGCCTAAACTCTGTATTTAGTAAAGCTATAACAGGATAAAGAAGTCTAGACACGCCCCTTCTAGTACCTCCCATACAAATTTACCACTCCACCCACTTTAGAAATCGAGTAATAATATCAATCCCAGCAGCAAAAAATGTGGTTTTGCATGCCTTCTTGCAGGCCTGTCAAGGCAGTCAGAAGCCCTACCCTTCAAATGCAGTCTTCATTTCAAATTAACATAGGGTGTCATAGGCAGGCAAGGCCTGCACATTCCATTTCTCATTGAAGGCGTTTCAGTAGGCATGCTTATTATGTCCTGCTTGGAGTCCTAATAGCAAGGGCCTTCTATGATGCATTGCTACTGCAGACCAGCTTGCAGGCCTGCAAAAGAGCATTTATAGAAGGACTTAAATAAAAAAAAAAAACATATGCGAATTATTTCCACATTAAATGATTTCGTTCTTTTTATACATTTTTAATACAATTTTTCTTACAATTTGTAATAACTATTTTTTTTAAACTCCAGCAGTAGGAATCGAACTCGCGACCTCAGTACTCATAGTTGGGCATGCTACCTACTCGGCTATCATGTGATATAGTTGTTGTACGACAAATAGCACACATGTGGTTCTCATAAACAACAGCATCTGTCTTTCCTTCCCTTAAGAGGCCTGACTACAGGGCTAATCGGAGAAGTGACAAATGCATGGCTATGAACGTCAATTCTGCCTTCTACTAATAGGTCTGTCAACAGGCCTGTTTAAGGCAAGAAAGTTTGCATGCCCTTTGTGCATATATATGGTAATTTGTGGGGTACACAGTAGGGCTGCTCACAGGCCAGATTTTAGAAGGGAAAGATGCATGTCTGCGGGTTCTTTTCTCACCCTAGTAAGAGGCCTCATTGCAGGTCTCATTTGAGAAGCGAAATGTGCATGGGTATGGAATTTTTTGTTAGGCTTAGTGAAGGACTTATTATAGCCTGTATACATGCCTGGAAAAAGAAGGCGTATTTGAATGTCAACAAACTGCCTTTGAAGGCATGTTTGCAGGCATATTTTTACAATGCCTCGTCTTTTCCGCTGCTGGGAATATAATAGCAATTTTTTTTTTACTGAGGGTGATAGTATATGTAAGTCGGGTCGCCCGACTGAAACTTTCTTACTGGTTTTTTGATTTTTTGTGTATACTTGAACTGAAATAAAAATGTAAACAAATTGAAAACGAAAGAGAATAAGAATTTAATTTCTCATAGGAACATTTGAATATGAAACACGAAAAACCTCCGACTACCTTCCGAAGGTGGATCCGAAAATGGAAGATTGGCGGATCCAAAAACGGACAATTTTGCTGCCACAAACAAGGCGACGATGTGTCTTTTTTGTTATCCATTTCGGATTCTAAAACGGACATTTCATCCGCCAACAGTCCGTTTTTTATTGTCTTTGGGCACGTTTCCGGACTTCAATGTCAAGTGGGTATTTCAGTCAGGTAAGCTGTCTGATAAATACCATCACCAAATATAAAATATAATTTAACTCTTGATTTATTGAAACTAATAGATTTATAATTAAAATAATATTAGTTATGTATTATTTTTTGGCTGCCTTTGGAACCAACCCATAATAATTTTGATTTATTTGTATAGGAGGTACAATTAGGGGCAGCACAACATGTCTAATTATTCAATGAACGCTTACCTTGGCGAAATTTGTCTGAATTCAGTGTACAGACAACATTTTGTTATTTATATGTGCGGTACCAAAACGGGTGTGTCAAATAGTTTGGGTTTCTGAGGTTTTGTGTAAATTCAGTGTACTTACAAAAACGATATGTATGTAAAACTTTGAGGGTCAATTCGGTCATTTGTATGGGAGGTACCGAAAGGAGTGTGGCAAAGGTTTCGGTTCTCTTATTGTTTGTCTACTTTTGCATGATAAATAAACTGGCCAAATGCAAATATACTCCGGTCGTTCGTTTAGAACTTATAAAAGAACTATTAATTATCCAAAAATGGGTACACAGAAAAAAATTACGACAAAAGAATTGTCATATTAAATATCATTTCGTCAATACAATTAAATATTTAATTAAAAAGGCGCCAACAACCGGAATTGTAAAAACAATAAACAGTGTTGTCACATTTACAATTTTTTTATTTTTGTTGAATTTTAAAAGTGGTAGAAAATTTGTAAATATGACAATTTACAACCACTCTCAAATGGAAAAATTGATATAAATTAAAATTGAATGCTAACAATTTTATTTGATTACTTAACAACAATTGTGTTTTTTTTTTTTGTGTAATTTTGTATGGGATGTACCTGAAGGCGTGGGGCTATTCTGCCCATTTACAATGCCATTATTTAATTTTGAAAATATTAAAACTGGTAAACTTTAATACCGATCCGTTAAGGTTTACTCGAGTTATCCTGCTCACCAGCCATCCAAGCAGCCAGACAGACGGACATAGCTCAATTGTCCTTAAAAGTCTTGAAACGAATATGGTTGTAAGATATTTGGGATCTAACTCATCCTCTTTAATGAGTTACACTTTTTTTGTATCAAATGATATATACCCTCATCCTCGACGAAAAGATGGTACGTATCGATCTGTTTCTCTTGGCTCTTTTCCAGGATTTGCCGAAGCGTGAATATATGAACAGTCGTTGATTTTCCAGGTCTAAAGCCACACTAATAAGGCCCGCTCAGGTTGAATAACGCTGGCTTTAGTCTTTCATATAGTACACTCGACAGGACCTTATATGGGTAAAAGGCTGATCCCGCGGTGGTTGGAGCACACACACTTGGTTCACCTTTTTTCAGCACAGGACATAATACGCTTAAATTCCAATCGTCGGACAAGCACTCTTTCAGCCAAACTGTGCGTAGGAGCTGGTGCATGCTAGTGATCAGCTCAGCGGGCAGACCGTAGGCACCGGCTGCTTTGTTGTTTTTCAGCCGCGACATTGCTCTTCTTACCTTGGTTTGACTTGGTGGTGGGCAATCTCCCGATACGGCAGAAATTACTCGAAGGCTGAGTTTGGTATTGATATGATAATGCGAAAAGCTGCAGTAAACACGAGTGGCACTATATTCAACAAAAGCCACATGCTACTCGCGTACGCTGATGACGTTGACATCATAGGTCAGAAACTGCGGGATGTGACTGCAGCCTTCTCAGGTTTACAGAAGGAATCAGCAAAAATGGGTCTAACGGTGAACGAGTACAAAACGAAGTAATTAGTTTCAACGAACAAAGAATCTACTCGTTTGGGAACTGCGTGAACGTTGACAACTATATATTTCGAGGTGGTAGATCATTTTGTCTACATAGGCTCCGCTACCAACAAAGCACATAATGTCACCCTAGAAATCCGGAGTATAATCCTGCTTGCAAATAAGTGCTACTACGGACTAAGCTAGCGATTGAATGACAAAGCCCTCTCTCGACGAACAAAACTCCAGCTATACCAGATACTGGTTCTACCTATCTTATTGTATGTTTCAGAATCCTGGGATATGACACAAGCGGATGAATCGGATCTGGCGGTATTCGAAAAAAAATACTCCGTAAAATATATGGGCTTATCATCGTTAACGATTTTTTATCATCGTTAACGATTTTCGTCACTTCGTTTTTAAGCTTCGTTTTTAGCCCGTATTCTTCCCTAAGTCAGATTTGAAGAAAATTTGACTGAATTCTGAGTACTTACAAAAAAACCAGTACAGAAATTTCAGTTCAACTGACTGATAAATACCATCACCCAATATAAGATATTGTTTAAGTCTTGAGTTATTGAAATTAACAGATTTGTAATTAAAACCAGTTAGAAAGTTTCAGTCGGGCAAAACAACTTACATTTACCCTTACCCTCAGTAAAACAAATAATTTTCTAATATATTGATATTATTACTCGACACATACATTTATATGGGAGGTACCAGAAGGTGCGTGTCTAGACTTCCAGATTTTTTCTCCAAAACTATATCCTGCTTAAACTTTACTTTACTTTATTTGGTGGCACGATCGCGTTAGGTCTTTTAATAATATTAATCGATTTTTAAAGTTGGCGGTACCAGATGTTTATTTCTCCCAAACTTTATCCTGTTATAGCTTTAATAAAAATATAATTTGGGTACGATCACGTTTCATTTATTGATATCATTTCTCCATCTCTATAGTTTGTATGGGAGGTACCAGAAGGGGCGTGGCTAGGCTTTTAAAATTTTTTCCCAAACTTTATCCTGTTATAGCTTTACTAAATACAGAATTTGGGGACGATCCCGTAGGGTGTATTGATATTATTACTCGATTTCTAAAGTGGGCGGAATGATGTATTTGTATGGGAGGTACCAGAAGGGGCGGGGCGATGTAGCCCATTTGCAATACCGTAAGTAGTTTTGAGAAAATAATAACTCGTGCAAAATTTCAAAACATTTGGTTGCGTCTTTCGAAAGTTATCGTGCGAACCAGCCGGACAGCCACCAGACAGACAGACAGACGGACATGGCTCAAACGACTTAAAAAGTCATGAATCGAATTTGGTTCAAAGAAACCTAGGGTCTAAAGTCACTCCTTCTATGTGTTACACTTTTGGGTCGTATCAAATGATATATACCCTCATCCCTAAGGGTGATGGTATAAATATGCTTGTAAAACTATGAGGGTGAATGTCGGACATTTATAAGGAAAGTACCAGAAGAAGTGTGATAAATGTTTCACTTTTCTGAGGTATAACCTATTTAGATAAGATAATCTAAATCTGACAAAGTTACAGAAGAAATATATTTTTTTTTTTTAAAAATACGTCATTTTGTATTGGACGTGCCAGAATGCGTGGAGCTATTGTGCATATTTAGAATCACCTTTACTACGTTACACCTTTTCTCGTTTCGAATAATAAAAATCTACAACAAGCCACGCAACTGCCTCGAAATCGCCGATAGAGGGACAAATTGTTTGACCCATCCTAACATTCGCTCCTAACACTTTTCCCAAACCTATGACCCATGACCCTAATTATTTTTTCAATCCCCACAGTTCCCCGGAACATAGCTATCCTCCATATCCAATCCTTAAGGTAGGCCCTTTACAATTTTTTGGTGTGTTCATAATTTTTTTATAAAATTAGCTCCTGCTTCTCCGATGATACCCGCTAGAGGGGTAAAGTGTATGACCTAACTCCACTAGTATTTTCCTCCTAACCTACACACCTACCACCTATCATCACCCGCTAAGGGGGCTTCGAACAGACGTTTTTATAATTCGAAAATAGTAAACAAATTAATTTATTATTATGATGCGATGGATATTTCTTCCGATCTGAAGCAAAAATATCTGTTCATCGTCGTTACGGCACAACACGTTGCAGTACAAAAAAAACTTAATTTCCCTATACACCCCATGAATCAAGTATCGGATAGCTTCTCGCGTTGTTGTGAATTAACACGCTTTCTATTTTTAGATTCACAACTAACGGCACCTACTTGTTTATCGAGGAATGCGAACGTCACAGTTAGAAAAGATTTTACTAGACATGCCGATTGACTCGGCACTCATACTGCGAAGTGGCTGTCAACAACATTCGAGAAAGAAATTTTTTTTTAAATGTCTGGAGGCAGGAGTTTTGATCTCCCGCATGGTAGTCGCGTGTTCTAACCACTATGCCACGGCCGGTCCCTACACGTTGCAGTAGTCCGCTTTTAATTTCAAACCTCTTTCGGCAGCCTCATTGACAACATGTACTTTACACAAAATTTCTTGGGCTTGCAGGTAATCTTCGAGGTTTTTCCAGCTTTCTGGATCGGTAACAATGAAATCAGTAGGCAGTCCAAAGTGACCAACATTTTTTTTGTCTCAGGTGTGACTTAGCTGTTCGTGAGTTTTAGATTTACTTGTTTTGAAGTCAAGGAAATTATTTGCACACCTCTAAACCAACAACCAACAACATATACTGGACGAGCCCGATCTTGGTTGCCACTGACGCTGCTATTCTCCATCGTCTTCATTTTCGCTGTCGGACGATTCTTTCATCTCATATACATTTGACTCCTCTAGGGGCGGGATGAGCAAATTTTTATAAAAATTTGATTTTTTATATGAAAGTCTCCTTAGGAGGTGAACAGGGGGATTGATATGTTTGGGAAAAATGTTGGGAGCGAAAAAAGACTGGGGGTTATTCACACATCTTAACCATCTAGGGGCGATTCCAAAGCAGTTGCGGGGCTTGTTTTGGAGTGTTCCATGTAGATTCCATGGATTTTAGATTCCATATTTACGTTCTTGAGTATCTTACAAGTTTTAATTCACATCAGCTTTTTCCGCCATTAATACATACATTGTACCAAATTTCAAATCGGAGACATGAGTCGAGTCGAGTTTTTTATGGATTTGGTTTTTTTATGTAAGAAAGTTCAAAGGATGAGGAGGAGTGCCCCATATTTTTAACCCTTAAGAGGACACCAAGGCCTAACCGGGCCATTTTAGACTATCAATACGTCTTTCTGGTAGCTTAAATTTTTGAAACTTGTCTTGAATTATAGCGTGTTCTACGTAAAAATGTAAAACTAATAAAAAAAAGATTTATGCAGGCGCACAGTGGGGAAAAAACGTTTTTTGGACATTTGAAATTTTGGACCGCAATTCTTGACCGATTTTCAAAATAATTTTATTGTATTATTGGAAACAAAATTGTGCACAGAATGTACGTTTTTTTTTCATTCTGAATTCCTAACCGTTATTTTTTAAAAGTTTGTCAAAGTCGATAGAAAAATTATTTTTGACTTTATTGCCAAATATTTTTTGGATTACGTGTCCTAAAAATTTCGAACAAACCTCAATTAATGTAAACATATGTTACGAATTAAGCTCAGGCTCAATTGCAAGTAAATATATGGTTGCACTATATTCACACTTTAACTCGGTGTCCTGTAAAAGTCCAACAACTGGACCGCTTGAATGCAGCACTCATGCAGAAGAGGCCATCTTTGATCAACAGAGGCCGAATTGTCTTCCATCAGGACAACGCCAGGCCACACACATCTTTGGTGACGCGGCAGAAGCTCCGGGAGCTCGGATGGGAGATTCTTTTGCATCCACCGTATAGTCCGGATCTCGCACCAAGTGATTACCACCTATTTCTGTCCATGGCGAACGAGTTTGGTAGTCGGAAGTTGGCCATAAGAGAGTCCTGTGAAAATTGGCTCTCCGAGTTTTTTGACAATAGGGAAGCGAGCTTCTATAAGAGGGGCATTATGAAGTTGGCATCTCGTTGGGAACTCGTCATCGAACAAAACGGCGCATATTTGACTTAAATCGCATTATTATAACCAATTTTATGATCAATTGAAGATTCAATAAAAACACCACAAGACTTTTTTGACAACCTTTATATATAACCAGTACAGAAATTTCAGTCAGGTAAACTGACTGATAAATACCATCACCCAATATAAGATATTGTTGAAGTCTTGAGTTATTGAAATGAATAGATTTTTAATTAAAATAAAATTACTTATGTATATTTTTTCCCCTGCTTGTGGTGCAAAATCGTCCAAAACTTTACTTATTTGTGTAGGGGGTATAGGTGCCGGTTTGAAATTTATGTGAGAAATATTAATTTTTTAAAAAAATTTAATTTTGATAGGGGGTACCACAAGAGGTGAACCGATACAGTCCTTATTCATTCCTAACTCAAATTTTGATACGTACAACTTACGAATAATTTGACTGAATTCAGTGCACTTACAAAAAAAGATATGTATGTAAGACTATAGGGGTGAGTTCGGTCCTTTGTGTGGGAGGTACCAGAGGGGGTGTGTCAAATAGTTAGGTTTTCTGAGGTTTCGCCTCCTATCACAATATAAATTAACCGACTAATGAAAATTACCCCTCAAATGTCCGTTTGGAAGTTATGGGTGACTTATTAATTTTCCAAAAATAGGTAATTTTGTATGGGAGGTACCAGAAGGGGTGACCCGATATAGTCCATATTCACTCCTGATTCATATTTTCATAAGCGTACAAAATTACTCATAATTTGACTGAATTCAGTGTACTTAGAAAAAAGATATGTTTGTAATACTATGGGGGTGAATTCGGTCATTTGTATGGGAGGTACCAGAAGGGGTGTGTCAAATAGTTAGGTTTTCTAAGGTTTTGCCTCCTATAACAACATAATTTAATCGACCTATTTTCATTACCTCCCAAGAGTCCGTTTGGGAGTTATAGGAGAAATATTAATTTTCCAAAAATAGGTAATTTTATATGGGAGGTACCAGAAGGCGTGAACTGATATAGTCCATATTCATACCTGAGTCTAATTTTCATAAGCAAACATCATACGCAAAATTTGAGTGATCTCAGTTTACTTACAAAAAAGATATGTATGTAAAACTATAAGAGTCAATTCGGTCATTTGTATGGGAGGTACCAGAAGGGGTGTGTCAAATAGTTAGGCTCTCTGAGGTTTCGCCTCCTATCACAACATTAATTTATCGACCACTGTTCATAACCCCCCAAGTGACTGTTTTGAAGTTATTGGAGAAATATATAATTTCCAAAAATAGGTCATTTTGTGTGGAAGGTACGAGAAGGCGTGAACCGATATAGTCCATATTCATACCTGAGTCTAATATTTATAAGCAAACATCATACGCAAAATTTGAGTGATCTAAGTTTACTAGCAAAAAAGATATGTATGTAAAACTATAAGGGTCAATTCGGTCATTTGTATGGGAGGTACCAGAATGGGAGGGGCACAGGTTTCGGTTTTCTTAGGGTTTGTCTACTTTTGCAAGATAAATAAACTGACTAAATTCAAAAATCCTCCGGTTGTCCGTTTGGAAGTTATGGAAGAAATATTAATTTTCCAAAAATAGGTAATTTTGTATGGGAGGTACCAGAAGGGGTGGTGCTATTCAGCCCATTTACAATCCCATAAGTTCGTTTTGAAAAATATTGATACTGGTAAATTTTCATACCGATCCGTTAATGTTTACTCGAGTTATCCTGCTGACCAGCCATCCAGCCAAAATTACCTATTTTTGGAAAATTAATATTTCTTCCATAACTTCCAAACGGACAACCGGAGGATGTTTGAATTTGGTCAGTTTATTTATCTTGCAAAAGTAGACAAACCCTAAGAAAACCGAAACCTTTGCCCCACCCATTCTGGTACCTCCCATACAAATGACCGAATTGACCCTTACAGTTTTACATACATATCTTTTTTGCAAGTAAACTGAGATCACTCAAATTTTGCGTATGATGTTTGCTTATAAATATTAGACTCAGGTATGAATATGGACTATATCGGTTCACGCCTTCTGGTACCTCCCATACAAAATGACCTATTTTTGGAAATTATATATTTCTCCAATAACTTCCAAACAGTCACCTAGGGGGTTATGAACATTGGTCGATAAATTAATGTTGTGATAGGAGGCGAAACCTCAGAGAGCCTAACTATTTGACACACCCCTTCTGGTACCTCCCATACAAATGACCGAATTGACCCTTATAGTTTTACATACATATCTTTTTTGTAAGTAAACTGAAATCACTCATATTTTGCGTATGATGTTTGCTTATGGAAATTAGACTCAGGTATGAATATGGACTAGATCAGATTACGCCTTCTGGTACCTCCCATACAAAATTACCTATTTTTGGAAAATTAATAATTCTCCCATAACTTCCAAACGGACCTTTGAAGGGGAATGAAAATTAGTCGGTTAATTTATATTGTGATAGGAGGCGAAACCTCAGAAAATCTAACTATTTGACACACCCCTTCTGGTACCTCCCACACAAATGACCGAACTCACCCCCATAGTATTACAAACATATCTTTTTTCTAAGTACACCGAATTCAGTCAAATTATGAGTAATTTGTACGCTTATGAAAATATGAATCAGGAGTGAATATGGACTATATCGGGTCACCCCTTCTGGTACCTCCCATACAAAATTATAAAATTATGATTATAATAAGTAACTAGCTGACCCGGCAAACGTTGTTCTGCCATACAACTTCTTTTTCGGCGAACTTCGTCTCGCTCCAAGTTAACGCCTTCATATAAGCTCAAGGGTAATATTAAAACACATATAGTTCAAATTATAAAGTGACTTATTTGAATTTAATGGATATCAGTAAAGAGCGGTCTGATAAACAATGTTTTTCGATTTGTTTTCCGGTGCTAAAACAAACAAAAATTCGAGGTTGATCCCACAAACTTCCAATGATTGGAATTGCGATTTATTGATTGAGAAAAAGCCAATCGAATGGGGAATTGAATTCGCTAGAATTGGAAGGGAAAATCGGTTGGAATAATAGAAATTCGAGGGATAAGGACTTCCTCTCTTTTGCAAAATTTGAAGGAAACGTCATCAATCCAGTTGAAATATCAACAGGAATTTGGCCATTACAAAGCGCCAGTAGATATTTTGAAAATGCAGTAGCCGATGGGTCGTTTAGCAACGTGACTCTCATGTTCGTAGTTAATTTCAACTCCTTGCCATTCCGATTTTAGGATGGCGGGAAGCGTTTGACAAAAATCTTCCGACAGAAATATTATAGCCCCACTAAATCGTTTCGAATCACCACATAAATCCTTCATCTTTCGGTCAACTGCCTCCAAAGCTCGTTGATGCGCTATCGTGCAATTATCCCAAATAATGATTTTGCATTCTCGCAACAATTTCACTGTCGCCGAACTTCTGGGTATTGTGGCCAATGGCTTGTCAACTGTGAGATGATTCAAAGGCAACTTTAAAGCGGAGTGTGCAGTTCGACCGCCTTTCAACAAAGTGGCAGCAGATGGTGCAACAGCTAACGCAATTTGCGATCGATACGCATAAAAATTATTTGAGCTAACCTTTTTATTCGTTTCTTTCCCCGATGACTTGTAAACAAACCTGTCGTTGTATTGACCATCTTTAAATTGTGGTGATATTCACCCTCTTCACAGCAGAACATCAACGGGCATTGAAGTGCATAATATGACCGATGAGTTTCCTGACGCTTAAGAACTATATCGTGTGATTCCACATTCTCACCCTGCAATAGCTCTGAAGCCGTCGATATTCATATGAACAACTTTAAATGCAGTTATCTCCTAACAAAAATGTTCGATCGCAAAAAGGATACAGTTGGGATCTCATCTTAAAATAGATTGGGATCTCACCTTGAAATGAGTAGCACGCCGTCGATATTCATATGAAATGGTAAAAAGGTGGTTAACATGCTTGTGATCAAATCGATACCTGAATTCTAAACCAAGGTATGTGTAAAATGAAAATTTTACAGAAACCGCCTTTAAAGTTTATGAGTACATCATATAGATTGCACTTAGTTATATGTTAAGTTAAAATATCCTAAATCTACTAAATCATGTATTCGAAAACCGAATTGTTGAAAAAAGGTATTTTTCGAATAAACCGGAAACCGGCTTTCTGAAAAATTCAAGTATTTGAACACTATAATTGTATCCAATGCAGAAAATTTTGCAATTGTTCGATCGCCGAATCACCAACGAAATAGATCTGAAGGAACTTATGATCTTCGTTTGGTAATGGTAACAAAGCGCCAGCTCGATGATGTATTTGCACTTGAATCTGAAAGCGTGGAAGCAATTTTGGGCAAACTGGGAGGAATATTTTTAAGACCTTATTTTAAAAAAGTGAAAAAAAAAATATTTTTGAGGGTCCAGTAATACTATCTGAACTGCATAACTACGATCGTGCGTTTTTTTCACGCCATTAACGTTTAACGCGGATTGTTGCCGGGTTGATCAACAACCGTGCCATCACCGCTGCATAAGCCGAGAGTTTTCGATTGTAACTTCAATGCATTGCAATGCTGGCATACGACAGACAATGAACCGATATCAACGCAGTGAAGATCATTGTAGGCGATTGTGGAATCGTATTTAAAAGCAGTGCGATTCTCTATATTTACGACTGGTCTTCTTTAATTAACATTTTGCCGAATTTGAGGTGGTGATTGTGCAGCGCGAAACTGTGCTATATGGGCACGTCTCCATTAATTTTTTTGTCACGTTCCTTTTGCGTTTGATTATAACGGACGTTCTGACCAATTATAGCACGACGCGTACGTCGTCCAAAGTTTGATTCTCTAATAGGAGGCATTAGTCTAGTAAATAACCCTCCCTAAAAACAACTATGACCTATTCGAAAAATCCAAATTGTTCGAGTTTTCCGCCAAGAATTTGTCTATTTTTCCATTCGGAAAGTCATGTTGGAATAATTATCTAAAATTGTTCGCAGTTACATCGTCCAAAACTATCAAATTACATCATTTTTATATATATAGATATTATTTATCTCGTTAATTTTTCCAACAAACATCAAAATCATCAAATCATGCGAAAACTGCAAAATTTCGTCGATAAAAAAATCAATTTTTTTGCGCTTTTCCGGAATTTTCCGAGTTTTTCGCTAATAATTTTCTATTTTTGCACTCGAAAAGCCATTTCGTAACAATTGCACTTAAATTTCCCGGCTTTTCCCAAAAATTTTCCCAACATTTTCTGGCATAAAAAATTCCTGCCAATTACGAACATTGAAAAAAAAAAATAGAGCAAACTGGGCCAACGTTCTCTCTTGATTAATTACTATACATTTTTGCCACCATTTATATATATATATATAAATATTTCACAATAATCCCAAATTTTTCAGCAACACAACGAATTTTGCACCTTTACGTCGTCTGAAATCATCAAATCAAGCGATCAATGGAAGATATCGTCGAAGGCATCTTCGTCGAAAGTATTTTGTGCAATATGGCCATTAGTTAAAGCCCGAAATTAAAAAATAATGTCATATAATGAGCACCCTATGTGTTAATCACATACTGGTTGTTATGTCTTTTTTGACCGTTATAACTGTGTCATTTATTAAATTTGAAATTGTTAACGTTTAAAGTAACGGTATATATTTAAATTTATGTCGTTATTGTTAGCTTTTTAGAAATTTTTATTCGTTAAGTATAAATAAGCTTTCAACCGCTAATTGTATGCAAGACCTTAAAAGATTTCCTTATTAAATATAACAGTTTTCACATTTAAAGGATATATGAAGTTTATACAGTCCAAAAAAAGAATATTGGTTTACAGTCTATGTTATAACATTTGAACGTAAATGTTATTAACAGTATGCCCAGAAAATCCGTTAGAATTACGAATTAGGGTTGATTTGGCTGAAGTATTACACCATACGTTCACAACACCTCCAAAAAAGTTGTTACTTTAATGAATAAGGATTTGTTTGGAAGAGCATACAGTAGTCCTTAATTGGGGAGGTGTACATTTGCTATTTTTTTAAATAGTGTATCATTAGTTTCAACCACACAATTCGAAGGCATCTTTATAGGATACACTGTAGCATTAGCTATGGAATAGTGTTATATGGAAATTCTTAGTAACGACTTTTTTACATCGCGGAACCTCTTATTTTGTGAGGTTCAGTAAAAAAATGCTGGAGGCAAAAAATGGTGGTGGTGGAGTCAGGTTTAACCGTCCCGCATTGGGGTCAAAGTTCAGGGAATTTGGAAAAAATGTACAACAGTGCTCCTAACTACCAAGGGGTTGCCGTTAGGGGGTTGGGATGTATGGCAGACCTTCATGAATTTCTTTTGCCAACATTTTCTCCGAACATACTTACACCCTTTCTCCACTCCTTCGGGGGGCTCCCGTACAAATTTTTAATTACCCCCTTATTACTCCGTATAATGTTCCCGAAGCCCTAACTTCACCTGGGTCACCCCTAGGTGGTTAGAATGTATGACGGATCTCCAGGAAAATCTTTTCCGAACATTTTCTTCGAACATACTTACCCCCTATTTTCTCTCCTTAGGGGGGCTCCCATACAAACTGCACCAAAACCCTCCCTCAATATGAGAAAAACCGCCCTACCTATCCAGGAGTTGTCCCTAGGGGATTATGATGTATGGCGGACCTTCATGATTTTTTTCCCCCAATATTTTCCCCAAACATACTTACCCCCTACCTCCCCTCCTTATACTGGCTCCCATACAAACTGCACCAAAACTCCCTCAATATGAGAAAAACCGCCCTACCTATCCAGGAGTTGTCCCTAGGGGATTATGATGTATGGCGGACCTTTATGATTTTTTTCCCCCAATATTTTCCCCAAACATACTTACCCCTTACCTCCCCTCCTTATACTGGCTCCCATACAAAATGCACCAAATATTGGGATGAATCAAACCAATTTATTTTTATCGTGCGACGGATATTTCTTGCGATTGGCATCGACGACCTGAAGCAAGAATTGTTTCTCATTTTCGTTTCGACATAAAACATTGTTGTAATCCTGCATTAATTTGACACCTCTCTCTGCAGTGTCGTTAACAACATGCAAGGTGCTTACGATCTGCTTCGCTTTGTTGTAGTCTTCCCGGTTTTCCCAGGTTTTTGGATCGGTTGAAATTAACTCATTTGGTAATCCAAAGCGATCGAATAATTTAACTCAGTGCCGTAGTCGGTGTATGGCCTTTTGTTAGATTGGGAAATATCTGACCGCGTTCAGGCCATTTCCTTCGATACAACTTCAACAAACACTGGCTCGTTCCAAGGTGCGTCACTCATTCTTGAACAGTTATTGGAACGAGATCTTTTATACTTACCGTGCAGACATCATATTTAAACTGGTATTGAAAGAGGTGTTCGATGCCAAATTCGGAAAAACGTCAGCCCCAGGTGTGCCTTTGTTTGCTCGATTTAAATGTGATTGGGAAATGATGAAAGACAAACGATATACCAGTGGCATAACAGACGATAAAGTCGCTATGAAAATACCTGTTAATGTTCTGATTGAAGTCAAATCATTTTGTTTGGCTCAGCTACAAGAGAAACATCCCAGAGCAGACTACAGAGAATTCCTGCAGATCGTTTTATTATTTCTTGGAGAAAACATTCCCAGTTACCATTTTCGCGCTCCAGGACCTACCAGCCATGCCCGATGGATGGCCAAGGCCATATACTGCATAAAAATGTTTCTATTTCGAAAACATTTCAATTTAACCGAAATTGAATTAGAGAAGCTTCGCGGTATTTGCATATTTATCGTGACACTTTATGTGAAAGCTTGGTTGGGAGCACCACGGCTGTCGAGGCACCCAATCAAGACTTCAATTTTTTAAAAGCGGCAGTCGCTCAGTCAATTGATGGAAATGTGTCACAGAAAGTGGTGGATAAATTGTGCAGTCACCTTTGGTACATCAGTGCTGAAGCTGTGGCTCTTGCACTATTCGATAAAAACGTTTCCCATAATATCAAGCAAAAAATGGCGAATGTAATTCTTTCATTCCAAGAAGACGACGAAAACGTAGAATCTCAATCTGATGACGAGGAAAACGAGGGAAAAGGCACTGAGGAGGAAGAGAGCGAGGATGAGGATGAAAATCAAGGCGTTAAGTCTGCTTGTTCACGTTCAGCTATTGTTGTCAGCTCCAAAGGCGTGAAAAAAAATTGAATTGCATTCGAAACAAGTGAAAGAATTCATTGCAAAAGATTTGAGCCATTTCGTGACGAGAGACACAGTTAAATTATTCGATCGCTTTGGATTACCAAATGAGTTAATTTCAACCGATCCAAAAACCTGGGAAAACCGGGAAGACTACAACAAAGCGAAGCAGATCGTAAGCACCTTGCATGTTGTTAACGACACTGCAGAGAGAGGTGTCAAATTAATGCAGGATTACAACAATGTTTTATGTCGAAACGAAAATGAGAAACAATTTTTGCTTCAGGTCGTCGATGCCAATCGCAAGAAATATCCGTCGCACGATAAAAATAAATTGGTTTGATTCATCCCAATATTTGGTGCATTTTGTATGGGAGCCAGTATAAGGAGGGGAGGTAGGGGGTAAGTATGTTTGGGGAAAATATTGGGGGAAAAAAATCATGAAGGTCCGCCATACATCATAATCCCCAAGGGACAACTCCTGGATAGGTAGGGCGGTTTTTCTCATATTGAGGGAGGGTTTTGGTGCAGTTTGTATGGGAGCCAGTATAAGGAGGGGAGGTAGGGGGTAAGTATGTTTGGGGAAAATATTGGGGAAAAAAAATCATGAAGGTCCGCCATACATCATAATCCCCTAGGGACAACACCTGGATAGGTAGGGCGGTTTTTCTTATATTGAGGGAGGGTTTTGGTGCAGTTTGTATGGGAGCCCCCCTAAGGAGAGAAAATAGGGGGTAAATATGTTTGAAGAAAATGTTCAGAAAAGATTTTCCTGGAGATCGTCATACATTCTAACCCCCTAGGGGTGACCCTAGTGAAGTTAGGGCTTCGGGAACATTATACGGAGTAATAAGGGGGTAATTAAAAATTTGTACGGGAGCCCCCCGAAGGAGTGGAGAAAGGGGGTAAGTATGTTCGGAGAAAATGTTGGCAAAAGAAATTCATGAAGGTCTGCCATACATCCCAACCCCCTAACGACAACCCCATGGTAGTTAGGAGGACTGTTGTACATTTTTTCCAAATTTTTCTGAACTTTGACCCCAATGCGGGACGGTTAAACCTGACCCCACCACCACCATTTTTTGCCTCCAGCATTTTTTTACTTAACCTCACAAAATAAGAGGTTCCGCCGTATAAAAATCGAGAATTCGCGCACTATTCCATAGCTACTGTAGCATGGCTGATTAACGGTCACGAGGTTGTGGGTTCAAAATCCAGCAACGTTTACTGACGTTGTAAATATAGAGAGTAAGTATAGAGGGAATATATAGAAGTGAGAAATATCTAAAAATAACCGGTGCCCTCTCAAAAAAACTAAATAATTTGAGAGTGCACTAGGGTGAATCGATAAAAAAAAGTTGTGCCGGTCACCCCTTAGAATGAAAGATAATTTAAAAATCAATTCAAAAAAATGTTTTATTTTTTTTTTGCCACGCCCCTTGACCCCCCGCATTGGGTTTTTTGTTTCCTATGTCTCCATTTGACGACCCCCGCAAACGATATAAGGACCATGATTTAAGGATATGCACCTGGAATGTCCGAACTCTTTACAAAGATGGTGCCTCTATCCAACTGGCGGATGTCCTCGACAAATACAAGGCTGATATCACCGCCATACAGGAAATAAGATGGGCGGGGCAGGGATGCACACTGCGAAAGAACTGTGACATTTTATACAGTTGCCATGCAGAAAGACACAAATTTACATTACGCTGATTTGTGTACACGCCCCGACGGAAGATAAAGACGATGAGATTAAAGATGCATTTTACGAGCACCTAGAGGAAACATACGACCGCTGCCCTGACCACGACATGAAAATTGTTCTGGGAGACTTTAATGCAAAAATATGAAGGAAAGATGTTCTTGATCCATCGATCGGTAAACTTAGCCTACATACCGACACGCCAGACAACGGGTTTAGGCTGGTTATCTTCACAGCGGGAAGGAACATGGTAGTGAGGGGAACCAGATTCCAGCACAAAGATATCCACAAGGCAACAAGGCTATCCCCCGATCAAAACACCAAAAATCAAATTGATCATGTGCATCTAGTGTCATGTACGTGCGTGTGATCCGTGGTGCTAATATTGGCTCGGATCATTACCTGATTGCAGCCAATTTGCGCACAAAATTGAGCAGAGCGAAAAACGCACGTAACCTAACACAAAGAAAGCTGGACATCGCGAAGCAGCAAATCCCAGAGATAGCTACCGCCTACTCCAACCAGCTCTCCCAACTTTTACGACACAATGCTTCTACTTCTGACGTTCCCGATACACAGCGGCAACATATTGCGCATTCCATAGCAACCGCCGCCCGCAACAACCGTGCTGGGATATGAGAAGCGGCGCTCAGACGAATCCTGGTACGATTAAGAATGTCACATGGCGTCTGAGGAACAGGATGCTGCTTATATGGCAACGCTACAGCCAATTGTAACCCGTGCTGTTAGGGAACGGCATAAGGAGAAAGCAGAATAAGCGAGACAGCTATTTAGGCGAAAAAAAACGTCAGATGAAGGAACGGGAGAACGAGGATATAGAGCGATGCAGGGATAGAGGTGAGGCCCGAACATTTTACCAGAAAGTAAGAGCAAATGGATACGGTAATGGCCTCCCCACCTGTAAGGACAATGATGGAAATCTGGTCACGGATACGCAAAGTGTGCTGCACATATGGGGAGAACACTTCCAGCAATTGCTGGTTCCAGAAACAGCGCACGTGAAGTTATCACGCCAATTGTCGACGATCGCTTAGATTGCCCACCACCAAGTCGAGCCGAGGTTAGAAGAGCAATATCGCTGTTGAAAAACAACAAAGCAGCCGGTGCCTACGGTATGCCCGCAGAGCTCTTCAAGTCCGGTGGCGAGGAGTTGATAACGAGCATCCCCCACGATTGGAATTTAAGCGTATTATCTCCTGTGCCGAAAAAAGGTGATCCAAGTGTGTGCTCTAACTACCGCGGGATCAGCCTTTACCCATCGCATATAAGGTCCTGTCGAGTGTGCTATGTGACTTAAGCCAGTGTTATTCAACCTGACCGGGCATTATCAGTGTGGCTTTAGACCTGGAAAATAAACAACTGACCAGATATTCACACTTCGGCAAATCCTGGAAAAGACCCAAGATCAACACGTACCATCTTTTCGTCGACTATAAAGCTGTCTTCGACAGTCCGATACGGCAGATATTACTTGAAGCCATGGCTGAGTTTGGTATTCCAGCGAAGCTGATACGTCTCTGCGAATGACGCTGACTGAAGATTGGCAAGGACCTTACGGAGCCATTCTGTACCAGACGAGGCCTAAAACAAGGCGACGGCCTATCGTGTGATATTTTCAACATAGTGATGGAGATGATAATGAGAAAAGCAGCAGTAAACACGAGTGGCACTATATTCGACAAAAGCCGCATGTTACTCGCGTACGCTGATGACGCCGACATCATCGGTCGAAAACTGCGGGATGTGACTGTAGCCTTCTCAGGTATACAGAAGGAATCTGCGAAAATGGGTCTAAAGATAAACCAGGACAAAACGAAGTTATTAGTTTGAACGAACAAACTGGGAAACTGTGTGAACGTTGGCAACTATAATTTCGAGGTGGTAGATAATTTTGTCTACCTAGTCTCCGCCATCTACTTACTTAATTTCCCTTTGCACCCCATGAATGAGGTATGGGATAGCTTCTCGCGTTGTTGTGAATTAACACGCTTTCTATTTTTAGATTCACAACTAACGGCACCTACTTATTTATCGACGAATGCGAACGTCACTATTTTGAGAAGCTCTTACTAGACACGACGATTGAATCGACGCTTAATACTGCGAAGTTGCTGTCAAACAACATTCGAGGGGAGCCGACAATGAAAGAAAATTGTATTTATTTTTTTTTTCGTTTAAGATGACTGGAGCCAGGTTTGAACCTGCGATCTCCCGCATGGTAGTCGCGTGTTCTAATCACTATGCCACGGCCGGTCCCAGGCTCCGCCATCACTAAAGCAAATAATGTCAGCCTGGAAAACCGGAGAAGAATCATGCTTGCAAATAAATGCTACTACGGACTAAGCAAGCGATTCAATGACAGAGCCCTCTCTCGACGAACAAAACTCCAGCTATATCAGATACTGGTTCTACCTGTCCTAATGTATGGCTCAGAATCCTGGGTTATGACACAAGCGGATGAATCGTTTCTGGCGGTATTCGAAAGAAAATTACTCCGTAAAATATATGGGCTCATCATCGTTAACGGAGAGTATCGGCGTACGAATCATTAGCTGTACGAGTTGTACACTGACTTTGACATGATCAGACGCATAAAGGTGCAACGGTTGCGTTGTTGTAAGCATGTACGAAAATGCTCCATCTCGAAAAGTCTTCGACAATGAACTCGATGGACGGCGCAGAAAAGGGCGACCAAAACTCCGTTGGAAAGACCAGCTTACTGAGAACCTTACAGAACTCGGTGTGACTAACAGGAGAAGAAGCGCAAAATATCGAGACAGTTATAATATTTGCGTGCGGTATATAATCCACTGGGATTGCATAGAAGTACCAGCTAAGTAAGTAAGAAGTGCGATCCACCTTAGGATGCACTGTATAGATTTTGTTTTATTTACAAGTCCTTCTTTTTTCATGTGTATACAGGCCTCCTATTATGCCTTCTTATAGAAAGCTTCCATAAGGCCCTGTTATGGGAAGCTTCCATGAGGCCTTCTTAAAGAAAGATTCCATAAGGGCTTCTTTTGGACCCCGTTGACGGAAAGCCTTCTTTTCCGATGTCACGCAAAGTAAAAAAAGAAAGGAAGAAAGGAGGTAAAGAAAGGCATATTGGATCTAAAAGAAACCCTTCAAACTCATGCAAGAAGGGCTACCTTCTCTTGATTTCCGCCGCTGGGCCGTGGAAGCGTGGTATAGAGGTCAAACGCTGGTTTCCCTCATGATAGTCGAGTGTTCTAACCATCATCTAACCCCATTAACTTTCATTTTTTTCACTCTTATTTTGTTCTATTAATATTCCAAGGCTAAATTAAATTTTTTTGTAAAATTACTGACAAGACTTGTATGTATTACAATTTTGCTCATATATGAAATATTTTTCGCACTAAAACTATTGTTAATATAAAATTCTACTTATATAAATTAATGTTATACTCATTGAATTAACACTCTAAATACAATGACCAGAATTATTATAAAACGAAATAATTTGTCTTTATTCCATTTATTGAAAAGTGAACAATAGCATTTGCACTAATTGCCAAATTTGTTCGTATAATATCATTGTATCCTTTTAAACGATTACAGTCATTTAGTGGGTGCACTTGCTTACATTTATTTTACAGTTTACAAATTAATGTTGTACATAAAATCCTTAACCATATCGTCATGATTACATTTAACATAACTAAAATAAAACACTTTCATTTTTATTACTGGCCACTGCATTATGTACATTTCCGAGAGAACTCACATCCGCTCGACGACATTTATGTATACATTTATGTGCGTCATAATACATATGCATTAATATATTTATGAAACTCGATGGTACAATTAAAAAATCAAAAGTAAGGACCGACACAGAAATGGCCATCGTATGGCCAACAATTGTGTTTAAGTGCACATAAACCCATTTGCATAATTAAAGCCGCGATGGTGATGGTCTTGGTGTATATATTATGAGAATGTACACAATTAGAGTGAAGTGAAATTAATTAATTTCGTGTTAGCTCGAAGCAATAACTTCAATTGTGCATTGCTAAATTAACTCGTGGAAAAAACTTTTGAGTGGCTAGTAGTATTTTACTTTTTCGTTAAAGTTGCATATTTGGTGTTAAATTTAATGAAAACGGCGAAATTTCTTTTCGTTAGGATGTAATTTACGAATATAATTTAATATTTGTTAAACAAAAAAAAAAAAGAGAAACTAACACCGAAATTTTCTAAAGGGTGTCCCAATAAGAGCGCAATTTTTAAATTTTAAATTAAACACAGATATTTTAAAAAAAATCGTGAAACTTTATTATATCGTAAAGTAGACACAATGAGGTTATGTATGGAACAATATATCGTGCAGATGGCCGCCGCGGCTTTGCTGGCATGCACGCGATCTTTTAATGAAATTTTCAATGACCGTTTCGCATAAATGCTGCGGTATTTCATTAATGCAGCGCCAAATTTCATCTTTTAAGGCTGGAGTCGTCGTCAGCTTATTCGCGTAAACCATCGACTTCAAAAAACCCCAAAAATAAAAATCTAATGGTGTTAAATCGCACGATCTAGGCGGCCAATTCTGATCTCCAAAACTCGAAATAACACGACCGGAAAATGACTGATGCAGCAATTGAATTGTTTCTCTGGCTGTATGACATGTGGCTCCGTCTTGTTGGAACCACATGCCCTCCACATTAATTTCTTCAATTCGAGGCAGAAAAAACTGGTTATCATTTAACGATACCGAACACCATTGATTTTTTGCGCTTGGCCTGCCTCATTTTCATAAAAAAAGGTCCAATGATTCCTCCAGCCCAAAAACCACACCACACAGTGACACGTTGAGGATGCATTTGCTTCTCGTGAATCACTCGAGGATTTTCCTCACCCCAAATGCGACAATTCTGCCTATTGACGAAGCCATCAAGATAAAAATGGGCCTCTTCACTGAAGATGATTTTAGCGGCAAAATCAGCATTTTCATGTTGTATCTCTAATAGCCAACTAACGAACTCCCTAGAATAGAATAATATGTTAAAAATTGTTTGCTCTTGGTCATCAAAATTTCGTTTCGAGAATTTGATATGCATTTGGATATCTTTCCGTATACATTTCTACGGGGAGCCTACCCATTCTTGAATAAAAATTGTATTACAAACACGATTTTGTTTTATTTATATCAGTTCCTATAGGACCAAAATTATCTAAATTTCAATAGCGGAAATCATGGATATGTGAGAAAAATTAGTGTGAAGGCGTATACATAATATTTATTATACGTTAAAAGATTAAGTACGCCATTGAATTCAGTACGACTGAAAATTATAGAGATGTTAGTAAAAAAATCTCATGTAATTTTTTTACCGATTGCAATGAAATTTTCACTATGTTGTACTATCCATAGGGCCTCTACCATAGGCTACATAAAAACATAATTAGAAAAAGGGGCGTGGCACCGCCCAGACAAACCGAAATTTGAGTAAGTCATATAGTTCGAGCCATTGGGGGTATGTATAAGAGATTTGCTACATATGTTACTGGCATAAGAAGAATTAGGTCTTGCTGAAAAATGGGCTGTGCCACGCCCCTTATTGTAAAATTGTTATACTGGCCAAATATATGGACCGATTGTAATGAAATTTTCACTGTTACATAAAAACGTGGCACCGCCCACACAAACCAAAATTTCAATCGGTCATATCTCAATAGCCATTAGAGGTGTAAAGATGAAATTTGCTACAAATGTTACTGTTACAAAGAGGAATACGTCTGGCTGGAAAATGGGCGGTGCCACGCCCCTTTTGAAAAAATCAGTATCTGGGCAAAATAAATGGACCGATTGCAATGAAATTTTCACTGTGTTGTACTATCCGTAGGGCCTCTACCATAGGCTTCATAAAAACAAAATTAGAAAAAGGGGCGTGGCACCGCCCAGACAATCCGAAATTTGACTTAGTCATATAGCCCGAGCCATTAGCGGTATGAAGATGAGATTTGCTGCATATGTTCCTGGTATAAGAAGGATTAGGTCTTGCTGGAGAATGGGCGTTGCCACGCCCCTTATTGAAAAGTTGTTATACTGGGCAAATAAATGGACGGGTTGTAATGAAATTTTCACTGTGAAGTACTGTCCGCAGGGCCTCTATCATAGGCTAGATGAAAACAAAATTAGACGAAGGGGTGTGGCACCGCCCACACAAACCGAAATTTCAATCGGTCATATCTCAATAGCCATTAGAGGTATGAAGATGAGACTAGCTACAAATGTTACTGATACAAAGAGGAATACGTCTGGCTGGAAAATGGGCGGTGCCATGCCCCTTTCGAAAAAATCGTTATCCCGATGAAATAAATGGACCGATTGTAACAAAATTGTCACTGTGTAGCACTGTCAGCGGCTACATAAAAAAAAATATATATTTAGACAAATGGACGTGGCACCGCCTACAAAAACCAAAATTTGAATCGGTCATATTTCACAGGCCATTAAAGTTAAGAAGATAAAATTTGCATTTGGTACATGGCGGATAATGTATCTCTGGGAAATGGGCGGTGCCACGCCCATTCGGGATAAACTGTTTGTCAGTCATATAGTCAATAGAATGATTGATAACATTTTCATTATCTATATATTTCAAATTGCTTACTGGGTGTTAATAGGAAAATGAAATTTGGGGTGGTTGTTCCCCTTTTCAAATAATAGTCAGATGAGAATGGATTTTTGGATATTCTACTTTTAGGCGTCGCAGAAATTGATATGAAAATGCTCGCTATCAAAGTGGATTGATGATTTTTGTGATATCCAATATTTCTGGGTAAAAAAATCGAAAAAGAGATAAACATTTTACTTTCGCCCAGACCAAACGGCTAATGCTATAATCATGATAATTTGTGTGGGCTTGCTGCCTATGGAATTAGAATGAAGTAAGGACGGTTTTTGAAATTCTTACCTTTTAGGAGTAAAAATGCCGAAAGTGATAAACTTGTACTAAACGGCTGAAGGCATAGTCGCAAAAATTGAAGTGAATATTACTATGATCCAGACCAACTGCCTAAAGGTAAATTACGAAAATGTAAATAGAATTGCTGCCTATAGAATTAGAGAGCCAACAGAAGAAGTTGTAGAAATTCGAACATTTAGGCGTAAACAGGCAGAAAGGGAATAAAACTGGTACCATCACCCAAATCAAAAGGATAAATCTATAATCGTATATGATGATGATTTCTATAGAATTAGAGGGAGTACCAGTCCAATTAAGATGTGCGTTACGAATGTATCTTTTGATATTCGTACTTTTAGGTATAATAAGGTACTAAAGCGGTACAATCACTCAGACTAATGGGATAAAGCTACAATCACATAAATGGGGTGTTTGTTCGTCTTATGATGATTTTACCTGTATTGCTTAAATTCATAACAAGATTCATTGTAAGTATGGGTGAAGCAACGCGAGCCGGGAAAGCTAGTCTATCTATATATATATATATAAAAATGAATTGCTGTGCAGTTGTATCGTTAAAACTCAAAAATGGCTGGACCGATTTTCAAAAACATTTTTTTTTGTTTTGTTCGCTATAGCTTCCGGATGGTTTAAAAGCTTTTTTTCAAAAAATGGGCGGCGCCACGCCCCTTTTTTTCAGATATCGCTCTGACGGCTTTTCCAATAGACCGATTTATATGAAAATTTTACCAAGTGGTACTGTTGATCTGTTAATAGTCCCTGGCTATATTTGGTTGTGATTGGATAAAGGAGCGTGACAATGCCCATACAACTTCAAAGTAAAAAAGACTACATCTCATGAACTGTCTGAGGTATGAAGATGTGATTTGTTACATATGTTGTTGTTTCAGTATGAATTACAGAAAGGGTGGACACACAGCCCTTTTAAAACAAACAGTAATAACTGTTAAAATTCCACAGAATATTGATGTTCGCCTAGAGATATGTACAGTTAGGTCGGCCAATTTTTTAATTCGCAAAAATCGTAACCAAAAACGGAATCTACGATGAATTGTAAGAAAATTTCACCAATAAAATTTGTGTCTAAAATCAATTCCTAGGTTGCGTTGGGAAGCATGAAGATTTCAGATAGAGATTTTTTTTGGTGAGCACAAACCGAAAACTTCAAATATATATTTTTTGAGACTTTTTGCGTAAAACTAACTTCCCAACAAACTAAATGAGGTATTACAGAAGCAAATCTATGTATTGAAAGAAAGAAAGAAATTAAGTTTTAAAAAATCATTTTTCAGAATATTGGGCAGTATTCAAAACAGTTTCAAAAATATACTATTCTCATCGTCTTGGTCTTCAAATTAGAGGCGGGGCCCATAGGTCTGAAGTAACTGAATAATTGCTTATTACTAAAAAAATATCTCTACCTGAAATCTTCATGCTTCTCACCGTGAACAAGGAATTGATTTTAGACATATAGTTTCTAATTGAAATTTTCTAAGAATTCATCGAACATTTCGATACTGGTATACGATTACCACGTTTTTTCGACGCGAACAAATTGATCCGCCCTAATGAACAGGCTGTTCGGAACTTAAAAAGTAAAAAGTGCCGAGGCGCTGCCCACGCATTACAATATTTAACTTTTTAGCCGTATCAAATAATGGTCCGTACAAGAGGCAGTTGAGGACACATAGTAGATGCGCAGATTAAAACAGTGATTTGTTTTTAATTTACTTTACAGGTATGTATTATTCAAGTACAATTCAGAAGAGCGAATCGGTAATAAATCATACAGATAGAAAAATTAAGTAATAGTCATTGCATTTATACTGGAAAACACCTTTTGTTTTATTGGGGCATAATTTAAATTTTTATAGTATGTCAGGCATAACATTAGCAAACATTTGTAAATAACCAATGTATCGGGTATTTTTTTCCTGACGTATAGAACTTCTGATAGGTATAAGTGTAAATCAAGCTGTTATACTAATGAAGTGTGATAGACTTTCTTTTAGTATACTTTGGAAAATCACCATTAAAAAACTACACAAGAACAACGTTAACAAATCTTGCTATTTTATTTTCAAAATGCACGTTCTGTTCGCTATACTTATGGAGCCCTTTGTGAAGTTTACGGTGCATATAATAATCCATCTAAGCAGCTAATAGAAGCCATAGACGCTGTAGACGTAAGTGTGACAGGGGACTCGAATTTATCGAAACGACGCCTTTCTCAACAACTCGGTCTCTGCAAATGCTGAGGAAAGATCTTGGTCTACATTCATATAAAATCCAACTGGTAGAAGAACTAGAGCAAGTGGACGATCAATTGATTTTTTTTATTTATCATATCATTGCACATTATTTGAACGTGAAATGGTTCCAACACGACGGTGTAACATGCCATACAGCGCGTGAGACCATCACTTTGTTAAGCCAAACGTTTGTGACCGAATTATCGCGGAGAAGGCATAACAAAAGCGTTTTTTATGCCCAAAGAGATAGTTAGTATTAGCAACTACAGATCAAAATAAGAATTAAAATTTGATCGGCACTATAGATATGACTTTGCTGATGAACTTTTTATTAGCATTTACAACAATAAAACGTAATTGGTTAACTTCCATGTTAAGGAGTTACTTCAAATTAGTTACATAACTTTATAAACTCAACATATTATTGTCGAGCTTAAGTACCGTTTTCAAAGTACTTTGTAGACCTAAATGTGAAATATATTACATGTTAATATGCAATAGCGAAGCATTGCTGGGCCCACTAGTTGAATATATAAATACTAGCCGGGCAGACTTCGTCCTGCTTAAAGAAGTATTGATTTATATGTAACTTTGTAGGGTGGAATATGTCTTCGGGTGCGTTAGATTCATTTGATATCCTCATCGAAACTGAACAACAAATGTTATGGTTTATAAAAGGATCATATTTTTTTAATTACAGAAATTTAATTTATTGCAATACTTTTGATAAAACAACGTGTATGGGAAAACCAAAGGGGTGTAAATGTGTTAATCAGTGGGTCGTTACACATGAGAACAAGCAAAATAAAGCTGTTAATGCGAAAAACATGAGTTCTGCAAATCCAAGCTGCAAACTTGAATAGACTGTCTTTTAGCTTTATTGATTGTCATTGAAAACTCTAAACAGACTGGAGACTGTAATCATTTAAAATCAAACGGTACATCCGTGGGTATTATTGGCAATGCATCGATTCCCTTAAATTTTCCGGTTAAATTAATTTAAGAAAAATAACACAATCATGTATTGCTTTTTTGTGTACTATAGTACACTTCTTTTTCACTATGATATAACATGTTTGCAATAGTTTTTATCATCATATTACATGCGGGGTTCTCGGAAAATTTGCAATTTATTGCGCTGTTCCGCAACGTCCAAAAGAGTTGCGCAATACAGGAGGATCCAGTATCCAACTCGATAAGTTTTGCGATCAAACATTTGCCAAATTCAACGATATAAAAACCGATGGGTGCATCAAGGAAATTGCTTATAAATTTGTATAACAATGTTGTTTGCTGTTCG
The DNA here is from genome assembly GCA_964034835.1 of Muscina levida. Taxonomy (NCBI): domain Eukaryota; kingdom Metazoa; phylum Arthropoda; class Insecta; order Diptera; family Muscidae; genus Muscina; species Muscina levida. The sequence goes on from OZ035882.1 coordinate 83,678,792, forward strand.
TTACTCTACTGCAGATTTGGAAAATGTTTTAATTCGTGAGTATTCGAATTTTTTTCTGTAGTAGATCTCGGTCACATGTACCACTGGTCTCAAATAATTCCATATCAAATATTAAAACGAATGGTACTATAGTTCCCCACTTATTGCGTTTTGAAGACAGAATTGAAATTTTTTTAATTTAAAGTCACTTACGTTGTTATCATTTTTTGGAATAGGTGGAACACATGTGAAGAACATCGGTTGAGTGCTGTACCATCCTAAATGTTTAAAATTTTATATACATACATAAATGAAACATTTGTCAGAGCCTATTAAATATTTCAATATTTAAATCTTCACAATTTAAAAATTTGGGTAATTTATGTATGGAAAAAATCGAAAATTGACTCATTAAAAGGACCAAAAATGTCAAATGCAATATTTTCATAGCCTATAACCATCTTCGGAAGATTGTCTTTCCATTGGATCTGGTTTGTTGCAAATCGGTTTAATGGTTTTAAAGTCTATAGCGGTCATATGTAGAAACAAATGTTCACTTTTATATATATATATTTTACAAAATATTGTTTTAAAAATTAATCGACTTTATAATCTTACTCCCCAAATGGAATAATTCACAAAATATGAATATGATAGATTAGTCTAACCAAACATAAATTGTAATCAAGTTATGTAAATTTTCACCATAAATCGTCAGGATTGACTAGAAATTAACTGCAAGCAAAAGATCATAAAGCGACACGCTAATCTACATATTTAAGCCATTCCATATTTGCAGACATTAACTCTTTGAAATAATATGTGCACTTGTATGTATTCACACATTACATACATTCGCCGCGCTAATGTTTTTAAGTGATTTACTATACACTATTTTGTTTTGTAAGCGATTTCTCGTTTTTATTCCTGTGTGTACGTACGATTGCACATGTAGTGCTCTTTAATGCAACGCATAACTGAAAATTGAATGAATTTATATTAGTGTGCGTGCGAAAAGTTCATAGTTACATTTATGTTTGAGTAATTGCAGCGGTTGTATACTTGTATAGTTTCGTTGTTACTTCGAGGTGTGCAGCGGAATACTCTCAGTTTTGCAAAGGGAAACCTACGAATTATTTGTTGATTTAACGAAAGTATTAATACAACATCTGTACGAAAATAAGTAACTATTTAAAATTAAAAATAATTGGTAACTGTAAAACGTGTTGGGCTTAAATGTTGTTTTTTTTCTAAAATTGATTCCTTGAAAATTTTTCAACGATTAAAAGATTTTGAAGACGTTCCTAACAGTTTACTCTTGCTGCGAAAACTTTCAGCGGACATCTCGTAAACAATATTCGCGCGTACAATAAGTAATTGTACACCACATCCAGGTTATTTTGCACAAAAGTTACATGCCCCAATAAAACAACATTTAGTAGTTTGACCCTTGTTTTATTTAATGCAATGCCCCAACAATATTTACAATAATTATTGTAATTTGAATGTTGTCGGCTGCTTTTAGTTCTCAGATCGATGTGCTTTCTGATGCTTTTAAACATTAACGTAATTACAGGGCATATGCGCTACAGCTACTAAAAGGGAGAAAAACACAACAGCAAAGGACAAAAAGTATTGACTTTTTTAAAACATTGTAAACATTGAACAAAAGTCAGTGTGGTGTTTTACTAGTTGTTGTAATTAAAAAAAAGAAACACCTTTACCTGCTTGCACATATCGGAAGAAGTACGTCAGTGCATAAATGAAAATGAAGTAATACTATTTAATTGTGTTTAATGACACAGTGTCACCTATATACTACAGGTATATACATATAAATACCTGAGGACTTGTGTGTTTGTATGTGTGCAAGGGCGCAGGAATATAAAAGTGCGTGCGTGTTTTGTAATTCTCATTGCATTTAACATTGCCAAACGGAAAAGGAAATGGAAGTGCAAATAAACGGATATGCATGCACGACTGACTCAGCTAGCGAGTGAGAGTTCTTGTTACCAACCGGTAGTGTCAACTCGAGGATATTGCGCGAGCTGCGTGAGAACTGCAAGAAAGAGAGAGGGAAATATATCACCATAATAGTATTGAGCGATAGTGTTACCACAGCCTACCAATGTGACAAAGCGACGAGCAGAGCAACTTTATGGAAAAAAATTTCGTTTCGTAAATTTTTATACCATCACCCTTAGGGATGAGGGTATATATCATTTGATACGAAAAAAAGTGTAACGCATTAAAGTTAGACCCCAAGTATCTTAAGACCAAATTCGTTTCAGAACTTTTTAAGAAGAATGAGCTATGTCCGTCTGTCTGGCTGGATGGCTGGTCAGAAGGATAACTCGAGTAAACCTTAACGGATCGGTATGAAAATTTACCAGTATCAATATTTTTCAAAACGAACTTATGGGATTGTAAATGGGCTGAATAGCCCCACCCCTTCTGGTACCTCCCATACAAAATTACCTTTTTTTGGAAAATTAATATTTCTTCCATAACTTCCAAACGGACAACCGCAGGATGTTTGAATTTGGTCAGTTTATTTATCTTTCAAAAGTAGACAAACCCTAAGAAAACCGAAACCTGTGCCCCACCCATTCTGGTACCTCCTATACAAATAACCGAATTGACCCTTATAGTTTTACATACATATCTTTTTTGCAAGTAAACTTAGATCACTCAAATTTTGCGTATGATGTTTGCTTATAAATATTAGACTCAGGTATGAATATGGACTATATCGGTTCACGCCTTCTGGTATCTCCCACACAAAATGACCTATTTTTGGAAATTATATATTTCTCCAATAACTTCAAAACAGTCACTTGGGGGTTATGAACATTGGTCAATAAATTAATGTTGTGATAGGAGGCGAAACCTCAGAGAGCCTAACTATTTGACACACCCCTTCTGGTACCTCCCATATAAATGACCGAATTGACCCTTATAGTTTTACATACATATCTTTTTTGTAAGTAAACTGAGATCACTCAAATTTTGCGTATGATGTTTGCTTATGAAAATTAGACTCAGGTATGAACATGGACTATATCAGTTCACGCCTTCTGGTACCTCCCATACAAAATTACATATTTTTAGACAATTTATATTTCTTTCATAACTTTCAAACGGACGATCGTAGGATATTTAAATTTGGTCAGTTTATTTATCTTGCAAAAGTAGACAAACCCTAAGAAAACCGAAACCTTTGCCATACCCCTTCTGGTACCTCCCATACAAATGACCTTATTGACCATTATAGTTTTACATACACATATTTTTTGTAAGTAAACTTAATTTACTCAAATTTTGAGTATGATGTTCGCTTATGAAAATAGGACTCAGGAATCAATATGGACTATATCGGTTTACGCCTTCTGGTACCTCCCATACAAAATTACCTATTTTTTGAAAATTAATATTTCTCCTATAACTTCCAAACGTACCCTTGGGGGGCAATGGAAATTGGTCGAATAATTTATGTTATTATAGGAGGCAAAACCCCAGAAAACCTAACTATTTGACACACCCCTTCTGGTACCTCCCATACAAATGACCGAACTCACCCCCATAGTCTTACAAGCATATCTTTTTTCTAAGTACACTGAATTCAGTCAAATTATGAGTAATTTGTGCGCTTATGAAAATATGAATCAGGAATTAATATGGACTATATCGGGTAACCCCTTCTGGTACCTCCCATACAAACTGACCTATTTTAGGAAAATATATAATTCTTCCATAACTTCCAAACGGTCATTTGAGGGGTAATCAAAATTAGTCAGTTAATTTATATTGTGATAGGAGGCGAAACCTCAGAAAACCTAACTATTTGACACACCCCTTCTGGTACCTCCCATACAAAGGACGGAACCACCCCCATAGTCTTACATACCGTTACCTTAATATAGAAAAGCCCCAACTCATAATTTTTTGAAATCGTGTTTTTTGTCGATTCTGACAGAGCACCATCAGATACACCTTCCATAAAAAATTTACGGAGATGCGTTAAAAATAGCGAAGTTATAAGCTAATAATGTAAAGCCCTAACTCATATCCACACAATATGTACAAAAAAAAGCCCTAACTCATACCCACACAATATGTACAAAAAATTCCAACATTTGCTTTACTTAAATATGAATTGATATGTTATTTTGTTTTCTTTTAAGTTGTGCAAGAAAAAGCCCCAACTCATTTTTTTTTTAAAATTCAAACCCAAAAAGCTCTAAGTCATACAAATTAATTAAAAATGTAAATATTAAAAAAATGATTATAATTTTGAATTTGTCTGATGTTAGTAATAAAAACTGCATTTTAAATGTTTTTGTATCTGGTGTGTTTCTTGTTTTATTAAGTTTTTTCCTCCTCCTGTAAACTTCGTTTTTCATGAGTTAGGGCCTTTGTATATTAAGGTAACGATACATATCTTTTTTTGTAAGTGCTATCAAAGTTAAGTTTTTTGGAAAAATTAATATTTCTCACATAAATTCCAAACCCGGTCCTATACCCCCTACACAAATAAGTAAAGTTTTGGACGATTTTGCACCATAAGCAGGGGAAAAATTATACATAAGTAATTTAATGATTGTTAATTTTAGTCGATCGTGTTTTTTATATATTAAATTTACGTTAAAGTGTATCAAATGATACATCAAATTCGGCTTACGATCAGAAAAGTGTTTTTTTATTTTATTGTTTAAATATTTTTGGTCAAATTCAGTGTGTCACTCACTAGGATGACGCGTTTCGAACTCCATGACGAGTTCATCTTCAGACCCCTTTGTAACAAACTGATACACAATGGTACATCATCAGCTGTATATATATCTGTATATATATATATATATATATATATATCTGTATATATACTGGGTTATAAAACACCACGCTCAGACAATCCCTGGTACGATGATGAATGTCGCGAAATGTCTGAGGTAATGGATCCTGCATACAAGGCAAAATTGCAGCCAATGGCGACGCGTGCGGTGACGGAACGTTATAAAGAAAAATGGAGGGAGATGAAACGCCTGTTCAGACGGAAAAAGCGTCTGCGGAAGAAAAGAGAGAGCCAGGATATCGAAAATTACAGGGATAGAGGTGAGGCCCGAAAGTTCTATCAAAAGGTAAAAAGTAAATGTTTTGGAACAGGGATCCCCACCTGTAAGGACAGAGACGGAAATCTGGTCACGGACACTCAGAGTGTGCTGCAAATATTGAGGGAACACTTTCAATCTTTACTCGTTCCCGAAGGCAGAATATGTGATGAAATCGAACCAATCATCGATGATGGAGTAGACTGTCCACCACCGAGCCAAAACGAGATAAGCCCGGAAATTGCGCGGCTTAAAAATAATAAAGCTGCGGGAGCCGATGGACTGCCGACAGAGCTTTTTAAAGCCGGTGGCGGTGACCTGGTAACATGCATGTACCAGCTCATAAACACGATTTGGCTAAGGGAGTGCATGCCCGACGATTGGAATCTGAGTGTCATATGTCCCGTACTTAAGAAAGGCGATCCAAGTGTGTGTACTAACTATCGCGGGATTAACCTTGTACCCATCGCATTCAAGGTTCTGTGTGTTATGTAAAAGATTAAAGCCCATTCTGGCGAACATGATTGGACCATATCAGTATGGCTTTAGACCTGGTAAATCCACCACCGACCAGATAATCTCACTACGACAAATCATGGAGAAGACCCAAGAAATGCATATCGACACCTACCATCTGTTCATCGATTACAATGCTGCATTCGACAGTTCGATACGACATAAGTTGTTGGATGCTATGGCTGAGTTTGGTATCCCCGCAAAGTTAATTCGACTCTGCGGGATGACACTGACTGACACGAAGTCTTCAGTGAAAATTGGCATAAATCTGCCAGAGCCATTTTCTACCAAGCGAGACTTTAGACAAGGCGATAGTCTGTCCTGCGATCTCTTTTACATCGTAATGGAGATGATCATGCGGAAAGCAATAGTAAACAGGAATGGCACCATATTTAACAAAAGCCACATGTTGCTCGCGTATGCTGATGATATATGTATTATTGGACGTGGATTGCGAGATGTTACTGCGGCTTTTTCGAGCATTGAAAAGCAGTCGGCTGAAGTGGGTCTGGTGATAAACGAGGACAAAACCAAGTTAAACAAAAATAATAATATCAGCTTCGAAATCAAAAGACCAGTATTGATCGCAAACAGTTGCTACTATGCGCTAAGCAAGCGATTTAACCACAAAGCGCTCTCTCGAAGTCTTGGCTGTCTTGCACTACATCGCAGAATCCTGGGTAATGATACAAGCGGATCTATCTAATCTGGGAGTCTTCGAGAGAAAAATACTCCGCAAAATGTTTGGACCCATCATCGTTAAAGGAGAGTACCGTCGTCGAATGAGTCATGAGCTGTATGAGCTGTACAACGATGCGCTGGCTTGGATTCGTTGTACGAATGGACGATAACGCTCCGTCTCGAGGGTGTGACCAAAACTCAAATGGATGGACCAGGTGAAAGAGCTGTTGACTAAACTTGGTGTGGCGAACTATCTACGGAGCGCATAAGACCGAAAAAATTGGAATACAGGGATAGAGGAGAGGCCAGAAAATTAGAAAGTAAAAGCAAATAGTAACGGTAGTGGCCTGCCCTCCTGTAAGGACAAGGATAGTACTCTGGTTACAGATACGCAGAATGTGGTGCTGCACATATGGAGAAAACACTTCCAGCAACTGCTGATTCCAGAAGGGAGCGCACGTGAAGTTACCACGCCAATTGTCGGCGACGGTTTAGATGGCCCACCACCAAGTCAAACAGAGGTAAGAAGAGCAATGTCGCGGCTGAAAAACAACAAAGCAGCCGGTGCCGACGGTCTGCTGGCAGAGCTCATCAAGTCCGGTTGCGAGGAGCTGATAACGAGCATGCGCACGCTTTGGCTTAAAGAGTGCATGCCCGACGATTGGAATTTAAAATCCGGAGAAGAATCCTGCTTGCAAATAAATGCTACTACGGACTAAGCAAGCCCTCTCTCGACGAACAAAACTCCAGCTATACCAGATACTGGTTCTACCTGTCTTAATGTATGGTTCCGAATCCTGGATTATGACACAAGCGGATTAATCGGTTCTGGCGGTATTCAAGAGAAAAATCCTCCCTAAAATATATGGGTCCATCATCGTTAACGAAGAGTATCGGCGTCATATGAATCATAAGCTGTACGAACTGTACGCTGACATTGACGTGGTCAGACGCATTAAGGTGCAACGGTGGCGTTGGCTAGGTCATGTTGTACGCATGGACGAAAATGCTCCAGCTCGAAAAGTCTTCGACAATGAACTCGACGGACGGTGCAGAAGAGGGCGACCAAAACTCCGTTGGAAAGACCAGGTTACTGAGAACTTTACAGAAGTAGGTGCGACTAACTGGAGAAGAAGCGCAGAAGAACGAGGCGCTTATAATATTTTCCTACATGCGGTATATAATCCAATAGGATTGCAAAGAAGTACCAGCTAAGTAAGTAAGTAAGATGTCTAGGCCAATTGGGACAAGGTTATATAGTTTCTCTCCTCCGTCGGAGTAAGTAAATTAATAAATAACTGGGTAAAGATGATTGACAAAGTTACATCTTGTACAAGTCGTTCACGGTCGTTGCTTCCTTCATAATCTATAAATGGACCTTTCTATTTATTTTCTACTTGTTTTATTTTCTTCCCCCCTTGCCCCTCTCCTTCTTTGACCTATTATCACAATGTATCGATAAGTCATCAAGTGCAGTCTAAGATGGTTTTCACCAGATAATATCCTTAACCTAACCTAAATTAAATATAGCAATCTAACCTTATAATTTAAAGTTAATAGAATTATTCATATTCACAAAAATATACTGTGTAACATAGTTGCATATTACCTCATAACAATTTGCATGACATACTACAAAAATCGAATGTATTCTCATTTTCATATTTTCGATTTTTTCACTTTCTGCGAGTGCCATTAATAACGTATTGTAATTTATTTAAATTGCCACCAACGGAAGACCAAATATTTTTATTGCTAACATCCGGCAAATGTCCGCAGGTAAAAAAGCGATACTTCATAATTTAATTACAAGAGATACACTTATAGAATTCACACAAAATTTATAAACGTTTTAAAAGTATTTCGCAGTGCTATATAATGGTAAAAAATTACCGACTGCTTAATATTGCAGAACAAAGAAATTGCACAAAACTTGAACGCCACGAGAATTTTTTTTAATTAAATTGTTATTTCTAAGATTAATAAAGTAAGATAATTATGATATAACGCCACAAAATTTGGCAAGTTTTATGACTTTTGCTATTCCACAACAAACACTTTTCCACAAATGAATAGTAATTTGCATTATTTAAAAAAAATATAGGACAGTTTATACAGAAATTTGTGATAATGTATGAAAACTTATATGTGCCGGTCGTGGAATGATGGATTTAGAACACGCGACTATCATGCAGTAGATCCATAATTTATTTTCTATACATGTCGATCGATAGAGTCAAATCAATCGGCATGTACAGTAAAAGCCTCCCGACCAGCTTACAATAGGTGCATATAAACAAGTAGTTGTAGTTTGTTGTGAGTCTAAAAAAAGAAATTGTATTTATTCACAATAACACGAGAAACTATTCGTTCATGGGGTGTAAAGGGAATTAAGTTATTTTACTTATCTGGCTATGTAATACTTAATGCTTGACTAGTACAATACAGCTGGTGCCATAACATAACCCCACACGGACATAATCCCGGACAACTTGCCGGACATTGGGGTTATGACCGAATTTATTGCTGTTTTTAAGATTTCAATTTATGAAGAGAACAATTTGAAATGAACAATTTAGTTATCTAAAAAGTCACCCTGTTTTTTGGCTTTTTCATTACTTTAATTGTATACTTACTTTATTTGTTGGGACTTATGTCCGCTATGCCCCGCGGACATAATTCCAAATGCAAATTGGGGGTTATGTCCGCAGAGCGTGGCGGACATATGCCCCAAAATCGTTTTGGGGATTTTGTCTGTGGGGTTTATGTCCAGGCACTAATACAACTTATTACCAAACAACACTTAGTGTTTATTGATTACTTGGTTATTGTAATTTGAATATATTGTACACTCCCACTATTCCGACAACAATTCTGGACATACAGCCAACATGCTCACATTCACTCTGTTGCCGTTTGTAAAACGAGTATCATATTTCCCGTCTTTAGTTTACCTGGTTTTCTTTTGCTACCCTATGCTGGTCCACTGCGATATGTGGGTTTCTTTTTGTTTATTTTTTGGGATATCATCAAATTTGTTATATCAATAGCTCACCTTTTGCACATCTCACACATTCATTCATAACAGTTATGTGCATGAATATTTTCCACCTCTAGGGATATCTATTGTCATTCCAAACATTCTCTTTCGCTGTGTGTACCCTACGAATTGCTCGTGATGAAGATCTATATTCATATATTTCGGTTAAAAGCTGCTTCAGTGCGATATTTGCATTTGCAATATGGTCTCCTGCGATACCCTGTTACCAACTGGCAAACCAATACCATTCCGTTTTTCCTCTTTGCAAACCAGAAAGGAGGAGATCAATAAACGTATTGTCGTCGTAGTTTTCGTTTCATGCAACGCTTCGCTGCAACACTCACACCCATGACAAAAGAATTCGTCCATGTTGCTGTTGCAATAGCAGCAGTAGTAGTGACACAGTCTCGAATACTTTTTTAAAATGCATTTGTTTGTTAACAGAATTTCTCACATTCCGAATGTATGCAAACTACTTCTGCTACAAAGTTGTTGTAGCTGGTCGACTTCGTAAGTCGAAGCTCGGTGATGGCTCAGTGAGTGGTTGGAGTCCCCATAGAGTTCGAAGTAACTTTTTAACTGCAAAAGTTTATTGACTGATTTCAATTCGATAAATCAATTTCGTTTTCAATTCTTTGCATTTTTTTCCATTAAGTACATTTTTTTTGTTTTCACAGTTTTTTTTTCTGTTGTGTCTTCTTCACATTTCAAACTTCTGGTATTCATTGTTTGCATTTGGTTTATTTGCTTTGCTGTGGCTTTAAAAAGTGGCAAAACAAGAAACCAAAAAAAAAAAATTTTAGCTATTTTTTTGTATGACTATTCAATGGTTTTTGTTCTATTTCAGGGGCAAATGTAAAAATGGGCAGGATGGTAACAAGTTAAATTTGTGTATCCGGTTGTGACGAATTAATGTATCACCGACAATAAGAACATTAAAAAAACAGAAATAACTTTTGTGGGTGTTGTTAAAGAGCCTGTTGGTAATACAATTTGCAGTAATAACAAACTGGTGTTTCGTTTCCTGGACTTACTAGTTTGATTGCACGCACCATCACTACTAGGATTATCATTTATGCTTCGAGATATGAAATGGCAGCATTGCCGAATTACAGTCACAATGTATTAAAAACTGTTAAGCCCGAATTAATGGAAAACCAGTAAGTCGGTTATCTTCGGCTATGCCGAAGCTCTGATACCCTTCACCATTTGTAAAAATGGTGATAAAACCGGTTATTTGCACTACAACTATATTTTATTAAACTGTGTACCACAAAAAAGGGGAGTTGGTGAGAAATGGGCATTACTTTTAGCTTCACACATCCATTTCTGTCAATAATTTTTATCGATTTTATTCGATTTACCGATAGGTTTATGAGTTTGTAAGTTGGAGAATATTTTTATGAATTTTGTAACTGTAATCGCGTGGACAGACAGACAACCAGACGGTCACCTTTAAATCGGCTTAGATTTCAATGCTGATCATATATATATATATATTGTCATACCTATCACGCCTCCTGTGAGGTCGTGTTATTTTTATTTCAGGCTGTTGGTTAGAAATGGTGTACATGTACCTGCAGTATTTAACTATTTTATATATTTTTTTTTGGTCAGAGTAGTTTTGAAATCTTTGTATGAAAATTTCTTAACTTTGAATATATATATATTTTTTTTTTTGGTCAGAGTAGTTTTGAAATCTTAGTATAAAAATTTCAAAATGAAAGTTTTCAATTTTTAACTTTGAATTTATATATTGTTTTTTTTTTTTTGGTCAGAGTAGTTTTGAAATCTTTGTATGAAAATTTCGAAATGAAAGTTTTCAGTTTTAACTTTGAATTTATATATACATATTTTTTTTTTGGTCAGAGTAGTTTTGAACTCCTAGTATGAAAATTTCGAAATGAAAGTTTTCATTCTATTCGTTGATTTCAATCAAATATAAACATTCGGTGTGGTATTCAATTTTATAAGTGACAAATTGGAAATTCCAATTTCATTGCCCATATACAAATATACGGACATAAATATATAGAGGTAAGGACTAACACACGGATATTTTGAGATTCAATCCTTTATTGAATACTCGTTTCTTCCTTGCTGTAGCTTTGCGTGAACGCCAACATACCTTTTCTTTGGCTTTTGCTGTTCCGAGGGACAGGAATAGTTCTATGCCTTGGGACAAAGTCCAAGGGGGATAATTATATATTGGGCTATAGTGGAGATTGCGCCATACTATTTCATAACAGAAGCCTCAACAATTGAACTCCAAATCTATAGCCATCCACTGTCGACTTCGGTTTGGTTGGAGTTTAATGCTCCGAAGATCCAATCGGAAACTTAAGAACAGGCCCGAAAATTAATGGTTTTGAGTGCGGAGATAAGTGTGTTGAGGAAATTTTCCTATCTAGTGATAAATTGCAGTGCTTTAGTTTTTTTTCGTGAATTCGAAATACAATGGTGTTAAATAATTTTCCATTTAATTCATAAATTTCTAAAATTTTATTTATTTCTTTTTTCCTAAAATAAATAATTTAACGTTCTTTGTTTTTTTTTAATAATGAGTAATTTTTCTTTGTTCTAATGATATAAAAGCAGTAATTTTTTTATTTTTAATTTCTAATTTTATACTATTCTAAATGTTAAACTTAATTTTCGATTCCCTACAGTAAATCATATATATATTCATTTAAATTACACAAAATAACGTAAAACAAACACCCTAATACAATATGTCAGACTAAACTCAGTGAAATTTCAAATCGAACGTGAAACAGTCAAGACAACAGGCCTGCAGTCGAAGCTGAATTTACATTGGTGAGTTAATAACTTTATATTACCATTTTCTTTTTGTTGTGGGTGTTTGTTTCTATCTAGTCCATATAATTGCGTTATTAACTTAAAATTACAAATGTAACGTCACATTAACTTATTTATAACATTTTCATTTTCATATGCATCGAAAATTTAGTTTTTTTTTTTAAATCTGCCTAGAATCTATTGTCATAATTCTTGATATGTTTTTCCCCTTTTGTGATTTTAATACAATAAAATAATTTATTGTACATTCATAATGAATTAATAAGTTTATTTTAATGATTCCACGAAAGTTTTAGGCAATATCGGAGTCGGGTTTAATGGGCTATTCAAGGTTGTTTATTCAGAATAGCATAGGTGGGTGGGTACAGAAAATGAAGAAGCGCATAACATCTAGCTTCCTTCACATCTAACAATATTTCCTTCCGTTCTGCTCGGTAATTTTTACTTACCACTTCCCTTTTACTTTCTTAAATACGCGGTGGATTCAAGGATTAAGCTACTTATTTTAAATCTTATAGTAACAGGTTCTTTGGCAGTTATTAGATAAATATCAATTTTTTAATGAAAGATAATTTTGTATTGAAGGTATCAGAAGGCGTCGGCCAATATAATCCATATTTATGCCTGAGTCTCACGTACATCTTACGCAACATAAGTCTAAAATCAGTGTACTTACAAAAAAGATATGCATAGAAAACTAAAAAAACATAATTTCCCTTCGCACCTCATGAATGAGGTATGGAAAAGTATGTCCCGTTATTGTGAATGAACACGCTTTCTATTCTTAGATTAACTCGACACTATACTGCGAAGTTGCTGTCGACAACATCGAGTGGGCCGGCAATGAAAGAAATATGTATGTGACTGGAGGCGGGAATCCAACCTGGTATCTCCAGCATGGTAGTCGCGGGTTCCAACCATCATTCCACAGCCGGTCCCATTACTGTAAAACTATGAGAGTTAATGATGTCATTCATATGGGAGGTACCAGAAGTGGTGTGACAAATTTTACGGTTTTCTGAGGATTTGTCTGCTATTACAGGATTATATTACACTGAAAAATTCAATTATCCCTTGGTTTTCGGTTTGGAACAACTTTACAACATATTTATTTACATCTTAGTGTCTAAGACAGAGGCGAGATAATAACAGATTTCCATTCGCATCGATCTTGAGCGCATCGTCTCATGTCAGTCCTACCAGCAGCGTCAGTGATTCCTCCACCTGGTCCTGATAGAATATCTTTCGCGCTGGAGTTTCCTCATCCATCCTCACGACATGGACTAGATAGCGTAATCGTTCAACATTGATTCGCTTGACCACATCGATGCCTTGGTATAACTCGTAGAGCTCATGGTTCACCCGAATCCTGAACTCGCCGTTTACGCAAATTTGTCAGTTATTTTGCGAAGAAAAAAAAAACTCCGGCAGATGAGCTGCATCCGCCGGTATAAGCACCCAATATTCGGAGGCATACAACAGGACAGGTAAAATTAGTACCTGGTACAGTTGGTTCGAGATAGGGTGGAGTTTATGAAGTGGTCGCGTAGCCAAAAGAAACACCTGTTGGTGAGCACTCATCTCGTTGTTTTTGTCCATGGCGGATCCGAGGTAGATGAATTCATCTACTACCTTAAAGTAATAGTTCTCAACGTTCACAATGCGTCCCCAGCGGGTGGACACTTTGTTCGATGATACCATTAACTTCATCTTGTCCTCATTTACTGCCAAACCCATTTTCTCTGACCCCCTTTTCACAGATGCGTAAACAGTTGTTACCTCTCGCATCGTCCGACCGATAATACCGATATCATCGGGATATACGTGCCAGACATGTTAACCGCTGCTTTACTTAACACCTTCTCCATCACTATGTTGAACAGTATGTATGTCAAACCATCACACCGTCTAAGGCATCTCGTCGTATAAAATGGCGCAGATAGTTCCTTACAAATTCGAACAGAGGATGTGATATTCGTATGGGTACACATGCAGAGACAAATTATCTTCGCAACTCAGACATGGCTTCGTATAGTCGATGCCTAATGGGACTGTCGAAGGCAGCTTTGTAATCGACAAAGATATGTATGTAATTATCCATTTGCTTCCCATGGGTTTTCGCAGAGAATCTGTGGTAGTGTAAATATCTGATCCGTCGTGAATTTTCCTGGCACTGATAAGGTCTAATCAAGTTTTCCACAACTGGCTTTAGATGTTCACACAGTATGCTAGGGAGGACCTTATACTCATTCGGTAAGAGGATAACTCCAAGGTAGTTTTTACACTCACTACGGTCACCTTTATTGTAAATAGGTTTTCTAGCGTGCTCTCCTGAAGCCAAATATACTCTATGAGCTGTTACATGCTTAAAATAAGCTCATCTCCACCCACCTTAAACAACTCTGATGGAAGACCATCAGCCCCAGCGGTTTTGTTGTTCTTTAGGCTGGTTATGTCAGTTTTTATCTCAGCTTGGGGACACTCGACACTCGACTCGGATTGGTACACAGCAGCTGAGTTTTCAGACATCAATAGGCTGCAGAAGTGATATTTCCATATTCTCAGTACGCTCTCGGAGCCAGTAACGAGATGACCATCCTTGTCTTTACAGGAGGGAAGACCTGTTCCATGTACACTACCATTTATCTTCTGGTGGAATTTTCGGGCTTCACCTCTGTTCCTGTATTCTTCAATGCTCACAATTTCTGCCCCTTCAGCTCTCGTTTTTTTGCGTGAAGAGTCGAATCGCCTCCCGCCGTTTCTCCCTGTACTTTTCATGAACAGCTCGCTTTGCCATTGGCTGCAGTTTGGCCCTGTATGCAGCATCTTGTTCCCGGGTGGCATTGCGTCATTCGTCATCGTACCAGGCATTATCGTTTAAAGGCTTTACATACCCCAGTACGGACCGCCATTGCCTGCTAGTATTTTCGTGAGTTGGAGCAACACGAAGTAGTTGAGTGAGTTGATCGGAATAGGCTTTGGGTAGTGAGGTGGTAATCCGATTTGATGTTCGCACCTCTGATCACTCGTACACTTGCTGCGTGCCTTCTATCGATTACAACGAGTTATATTTGGTTTCTCGTAACTTAATCGGGAGATATTCACGTTGCCTTGTGCACTGTTCCTTGCTGCAGAGAAATTAATCAATCTGTTTCCGTTTGGCGATTTCTTAGTACGCAGACTAAATTTTCTGACTGTTGGGCTAAAGGCATTCTTTCTTCATGTTGGGCGTAGGATTCGTCTTTGACTTCGTCACTTTTCTCCTCCGTCGGAGCATGAGCACATATCAGCGTGATGTAGAAAAATTTTGCCTTCACTCTTATGGTGACGAATCGTTGACTTACAGGAGTAAACCTAGAGACCAGGTGTCGTAGTTTCTTGCGGATTTCCTGTATAGCAGTAATGTCAGCCTTATACTCTACGGGGACATCCGCCAGGTGCATATTCTCAAATCATGGTCCTTAAAATGTTTGCGATGGTCGTTAAAATTTTGGGAGGTGCTTTTTTTCTTGTTTCTCATTTTATTCACTGCCGTTAAACTGGTGATGGGTGGCAAGCCCAGCCCACCAGGTTCCGCATTTTATATCTACTGCCAGGATTCATTTCAGCCACTCTTACTGCCGCCCAATAAGTACAAACGCTATGGATTTTTGGTTTGACTAGGGGAACCACGGAGACATCACCCCCCTATTTGTACCTATCTAGAGGACACCCTATATGGTGTAGTGCTTATTAACCCTACGGTCAATAACCAAAAGTAAAAACGTTAGACAATGACCGGGTACCCGGGTACCCAAGTGTACTTTCTTGGTGATTTTATGTAAAATAATACACATTTACGTCAATTATGTGCAAAACTCATGTCATTTAATACTAAACTGTACATTTATTTAATTCCCATTAACAAAAGTTGATTTTCTTGCCGGAAGCTGGACTTTAGAGAAATAATCATAGGAGTTAGCGATCCTATTGAAAATTTTCGTTTTGCGTGGATTTTTTTACTTACTAATGCAACAGCGATCATAACTAAATTGAAAATTTACGGTTTGTATCAATCCCGGAGAATCTTAGAAACACGTTACATTTTGCTCTGTTTTAGTAAGGCCGTTGTACATCTTTTGAGTAATTTTGCTACAACTGTTTTGCAGATTTGAAGCACATACATTTTTTCCGGAATGTAGAAGTGCTATTATAACGAATGTTTTAAAAATGTATGAAAGAAAAGTTAGATTACATCGCAAAACTGACGTTAACATTGTGTACGACATATTTTTTAAAGGGAAGTTGAAGATACATTATTTGTAGGATATGTCAGACATAGATCCAAGTTAGTAGTGCGATAATTCTCGAATGTTGAAGATAATACTATAACAAAAGTTCGGATGAAAGTCATGGCGAACTTAACAACCAGTAATTAGAAGTAATGCAGATGAAATATATGTTTCTTGTAATGACATTGAACGGTATAAGAATCCTGCAACATCCCATTAAATTTGGAGCTACAATACTCAACGCCAACGTTTTGGCCCAGCACGATTAACTAAAATGCTGTCGAAATCTCAAAATTTTAAACACCATCTGAGAGTAGATATGTTGAGCATAATTGTCCTTAGAACCTAAAGATGTACCAGTAACTGATATTTACGTCTTCATTAGCATATTGTTAATATCTGGCGCAAGTCATTAAATTAATTATATTGCGAGAGATTTGTGGGCAATTATACCTTTCTTGTTATACCGAGCAACACTGGGCACAAACGTTTGATACGTTTTATTCGTTTTGATAATGCAAACACCATAAGCCAAAAAACACTTACGGATATGGTTACACCAATCCGTGATATACAGTGCTGAATGCAAACATACCAGCTGTAAGACCAATAGAGAATCTTACAATTGATGAATATCTGTTTTCTTACCGAGGCAGTACAAAATTCGCTCAAGACATGCCAACAAAAAATCTGAAAATGGAATTATACTTTATGGATTTGTGACGTCAAAAACTCTTATCAACTTGAAGGCCAAATTTATGCTGGAAACATTCCGACTGGTCGTGAGACTAAAGAAAGGGTGGTTCAGGATTTTGCCAGGACTATTCCGTCCATGGAAGTGAAAGAAGTTCCACAATGGGCAATTTTTTTGCCGCACTTGCCTTGGCAAAGCATCTGTTGTCTTAAGAATTGTCAATTGTGGGAACATTAAAAACAAATTACCATATATTCCGTAGGTTATTAATGCAGAAGATCAATACAATAACAAAATATAGTAATATACTTATTTATAAATAATTGCAAAGAAACGTAAGCTGTAGTGGAAAAATCATATAAATCATACCAGGGTACCCGGTTAAAGGCTCACGTAGGTGCCAACTTTTAAGACGTATTAAACATAGACGCAGTTATTAATATTAATTTTTATTCTTTTAAAATATCTAGAAACACCTTAATCGCGACGATTTGGAGTTTCATTGCCGTTTCTTTGTTATTAAACAAATGACAGCAGTTTAAAGTTAAAAAAGGTACCCGGGTACCCAGTTATAAACGGTAGGGTTAAATGGCGGCCATGATTCGCCATGTCATAGATTCGTCATCAGGCACATATACCCTTTTATAGTACGCCCTCGATCTCTACCGCTCTGGTCGGGGACAGCTTATTAATCGTTGTTAACCTTCATATCTGTAAGTCTTTCAGCTAGCCGCTAAATGCTGACCCCCAATAGTTGCACAAGCTGGCCTTATGTAATAGTAATATACTATAGTAATAGATAATTGATATTCTGGCCCAATGATTAAATTAAATTTCGTTTTTTTTTCTGTAGCACCACCCACGAAATACAATTGTTAAAAGTTTTTCAAGTTGCACTTTTTTGTTGTTGTCGAGCAAAAACTTATACGCATTTAAATGTAAATCTACTTATATTGTAGTTTGAAACAAAATTTCATAGTCATATACATACATACATACTCGTCAGTATAACATATATTTATTATTATTGGCATAGTCATGTACTTTCTCGGCAAGTGTACGGCTACCTTAAGTGTTGTTTGGTAGTTGCACAAATAATATGCTAAAGTTTACCACCAGAGAGCAAAAACTTTCCCTTTTACAATGCAGGTATCCTTGATCTCAAAACAAAAACAAAACTTGATGTATGTTATATACATTGATGTGTATATATCTATATGTATACATTAAAACTCATATGTGTCTATATTGCGCAAAGAAGTAAAAGACAGATAGTTTAAAAATTCAAATTTAAACGATATTTTATTGTTTGGCTAGTGGAATTTTACATGGATTTCCTTAATTTGAAAGCATCATAAGTTGTTCATTGAAGTAACTTTGAGAAACAGATTTTAAAGTCTTCGCCATATATCTTAGCTTATATGACGAATTGATATATAATATCAAAATTTCAATCATCGTCACCAAAATACTTCCATAGTCCATCAGCTGTCCAATTCAAGCGTTTAATTCTGTCGATATATTGCTTGTAAAGTTTTGTTTTGCTAACTGCTCCAATCCTGCTACAAAAGTCTCAACTGCAATATGATCAGACACCCAATTAGTCATTGCAACAGATAAAGTCACAAGAACTGCTTTTACTGACTGTATATTTCGATATTTTTAGTAGGTAGTAAAATAGTTTTCAGTGATATGTTTTTGTGCCCTTCGCGGTTTCAATTCAAATGTAGCATTTTTAAATATTCGTAATTATTTGTAGCGTTACATGCGCCCTTTCAACAGCTAACGCTTTCACATAGACGTCATGTGTGTTTAATTTATACCATAAAATTTTTACTGAATACACAAAAAGGGTACCACCACTCATATTTTATTGAAACCAAATAATCAATCAGTTATCAAAAATTAATTATTTTCTCTCGAACGCATTTGATATTCAAATATGTATACTATGTGACAGTGATTAATGTCTATCACATATAACACAGTGACGAAACTACTCGTAAATATTATTTTATTATTACGCTACGGAAAACAATGCAAAGTTCAGCAAAAAATTGTAGTGACGTTGCGAGTCCTAATCAAAATTTTATGACACCAATTGAGAGTTTAGCTACATGCAAATATACAGTGGCTCGTTTTGTACTGGAGGTTATTGTTTTGAGGATATTTTTGGATGATCGTTTTAAGTATTAGAGGCACTTGGTGAACGATTGGTGGCATTACTTGTTTTGACGATGGTTTTATAAATCATTTGATACGAAAAAAAGTGTAACGCATTAAAGGAGACGAGTTAGATCCCAAGTATCTTAAGACCAACTTCGTTTCAGGACTTTTTTAAAAGACGATTGAGCTATGCCCGCCTGTCTTGCTGGCTGGCTGGATGGCTGATCAGCAGGATAACTCATAACTTAATATTTTTCAAAACGAACTTATGGGATTGTAAATGGGCTGAATAACAGCACCCCTTATGGTACCTCCCATACAAAATTACCTATTTTTGGAAAATTAATATTTCTTTCATAACTTCCAGACGGACAACTGGAGGATGTTTGAATTTGGTCAGTTTATTTATCTTGCAAAAGTAGACAAACTTTAAGAAAACCGAAACCTTTACCACACCCCTTCTGGTACCTCCCATACAAATGACCGAATTGACCCTCATAGTTTTACATACATATCTTTTTTGTTAGTAAACTGAATTCACTCAAACTTTGCGTATGATGTTCGCTTATGAAAGGTTGAATTAGGAATGAATATGGACTATATCGGTTGACGCCTTCTGGTACCTCCAATACACAATTACCTATATTTGGAAAATTAATATTTCTCCCATAACTTCCCAACTGACACTTAGGGGGTAATAAATATTTGTCGATAAATTTATGTCGTGATAGAAGGCGAAATCTCAGAGACCCTAACTATTTGACACAACCCTTCTGGTACCTCCCATACAAATAACCGAAGCCACCCCCATAGTCTCACATACATATCTTTTTTGTGAGTAAAGTGAATTCGCTCAAATTTTGCGTTTGATGTTCGCTTTTAAAAATTATACTCAGGAATGAACATGGACTTTATCGGTTTACGCCTTCTGGAACCTCCCATACAAAATTGCCTATTTTTGGAAAATTAATATTTCTCCCATAACTTTCAAACGGACACTTGGGGGGGTAATAAATATCTGTCGACAAATTTATGTCGTGATAGAAGGCGAAACCTCTGAGAGCCTAACTATTTGACACACCCCTTCTGGTACCTCCCATACAAATGACCGAAGCCACCCCCATAGTCTCACATACATATCTTTTTTGTGAGTAAAGTGAATTCACTCAAATTTTGCGTTTGATGTTCGCTTTTAAAAATTATACTCAGGAATGAACATGGACTATATCGGTTGACGCCTTCTGGTACCTCCCATGCAAAATTACCTATTTTTGGAAAATTAATATTTCTCCCATAACTTCCCAACTGACACTTGGGGGGGTAATAAATATCTGTCGACAAATTTATGTCGTGATAGAAGGCGAAACCTCTGAGAGCCTAACTATTTGACACACCCCTTCTGGTACCTCCCATACAAATGACCGTATCCACCCGATAGTCTCACATACATATCTTTTTTGTAAGTACACTGAATTCAGTAAAATTTTGTGCAAGCTGTACGGTTATGAAGATTTTAATCAGGAATGAATATGGACTATATCGGATCACCCCTTCTGGTACCTCCCATACAAAATGACTTTGTTTGGAAATTTAATATTTCTCCCATAACTTCTAAACCGGCACCTGGGGGGATAATCAAATTTGGTCAGTTGATTTATCTTGTAATAGCAGGCAAAGCCTCAGCAACTCTAACAATTTGGCACACCCCTTCTGGTACCTCGCATGTAAATATATGGGATATTTCCCCTTTTACATACGAAAAAAAAATCAGACACGTTGTGCTGCCTCCAATTGTACCTTCTATACAAATAGGTCAAATATTGTATGTGTTACGCACTGGAAGAGCGCGGGAAGAAATTAAAATGCGACTGAATCCTTTGACGGTTCTTAGGGAACTCAATTTATTTTAATATGGTTTCTTACAACTAAACATTCTACATTCTAATCTAACCTAAAGTAAACAAAATACATACAATATTTTTTACCTGATGTTGTTGTAATGTGTGCACACGCGTTGGTCCCTTTTCGTATCTATTTAAACATTCCCGAAACGTTCGAGTAAAGTAGGTACACACTTTCTACGCACATTACAACAACAACATGGGAAAATACTCAATATTTGTTGATTGTGTGGAACAACAACAAGCAACAAAATATATTAATATATAAGATCAGTACATAACTGAACATTCTGCCGGCCTTAAAAGATCCTAATCTTTTAACAAACTCTTTATTTGATGTTACTTTTGTTTCACTTACTTTACCCTACATAATACCAGGCATTACAACGGCGGCAGGTAGGTAAATGTATAATATGTTGAGAGTCGTCTGGTAGAGCTGGAAATTCATGGATGGATGGCCATAAAGAGATTTATACACCAAAATCTTTGCATTTGAGTAATAAACCCATTAAAGAATTGGAAATACACATTAAGCATCAGTTTCTTAACAGTATGCGGCCATAAGTTCCTTTTTTGCGCAGGTAGCATCTCTAATGCGTTCGCTTCATAATATCCTCCGTCAAGAATGCGCACATGACAATCGACTTTGCTCCTTTGTAGAATTTGACGCTTCTGTATGATGTCAATAATGATGACGATTGGAAATGACTCATCAATGTAAAATATGACAATATTCATTGTGACTCGAACGAGCTCCACAGAAGAAAACTCCAACGTTGAATTTATAGTCATCCTTCTATCCGCTGAGTTGACGATCGATTACATTAAACCAATTATTTTTTCATCACCCATAAACTGCTTGAAACATCTGCATCTCTTCATCTCTGATCCTTTGAGCTTCTGCTAATATTTACCATTTTGTCCAACGCTGTTTCCGTCAATTCCACCGTTGCTTCCTGGTTGAAGAAAATACCTATTTCTTTGTAAATAGCTTACTTATAAAATCTTTTGCCGGACTTGTGTTGTAAGATATGACAACAATTATTATTTATTTTTTGCATTGTAATTTGTTTCTATTATTTGTTGGACTTAACATTGCCAACAAAGTTCATAATACATTTTCATTTTATTTTGCTTTTGATTTTACATTTTATTTATTTTGTTGTATGTTATTGTCCATACATGAATGATTTGATTCTTTATTTAAATCATCTATGGTAGGAAAAGGACAAACATTGCGGACTGACAAGTCTCCCCATTGCTGGTCCTTACGTCTACTTTTTATTAAAGCCATCCGAATTAATGATCTTTCGGATGACCCTCCCCCGCCTGCAGCTTTTTAGCGGAAGAGTCCTCATTTTAGGAGGTGTATATTTCTTAGTAAAACATTATTACTATGTTGAAAAACTGTTTCCTATGTTTAGTGTTCACTCAAATATAATATTTGTTCTTCTACCACAAATATCCGTAGCTATTTGGCAGCAATTTTGTAAAACTACCACAATTTACTCCATCTTGGAAATTTAAATTATGGCAGCACCACGTAATTTCATTAAATTAACATAATAATCTGCTACGTTGGTAACTTTTTTTTTTTTTTTTTTTATATGTATATATTCGATGGTGGACTGCATTGTATTGCAAGTCCGAAGGATTTACCAATTTTTCAGGCTTGCCTTTCAGGACGATAGGATTCCCGAAGGATTTACCAAACTAAGGCTATTTCTACCTATAAATAATTTGGCCTTCAAAGAACGATACCTCTGCTTAAGAAAATCAACAGCACTAACTGGTTTGGAAATGTCCGAGATTTTCGCAGAAGGTACTCAAACTTGTATCTTAATATACATCAGTTTCCTTTGCACTACTTAACACCACACCACACTTAATAAACGTTAGTTGTATCCATATACTGGAAAATATATCCATATACTCATCCATCATAACATCCAAAAACGTTGTGTTACATATCTGAAAGGATTTACCAATTTTTCAGGCCTGCCTTTACAAACTAAGGGATTCTTGAAGTTTACCAAACTAAGGCTATTTCTACTTATAAATAATTTGGTCTTCAAAGAACGGTACATATGTAAGAAAATCAATAGCCTAACCACCTTTGGACAATTGCTAGTTTTCTTAGATGTAACTCAAACTGGATCGCTAAATATGAATCCAGTATCCCATGTAATACAAACCAAGTTGATTTTTTTTTTCACCAAGTTTTTTGAATGCTAGGAGAAGTATATCGTGATATAAATCTAACTTGTGCTTCAATTTATAACGATTTTTTTTCGTAATTTGTTTAATTTTTAATTTATACTTCCGAATAGCTATTTTTAGCGGAAATTGTGGGAAATTAAAAGTTCCATATATTGGAAAATTAGTTTCAAACTGATTTAAATGAACACAAAACAAAAAGAATGATTTATAATTGGTCTTTTGCCATACGACTTTCAGCGCGACCGACGAATTTGTACGATAAAGGAGTTCATCTTTCCCCCTTGAAAAACACTAATGTCGTGGTGGGGGTACGAACTATTACAATTCCTCATCGTTTCCCACACCTTTTCGACTAAATCTGGTATGAATATAAGTCTAAGGTGACAATGGGAGGAGTTCCCCATCATTTGCATCAAACTTCTCCTCTTTAATGAAGAAATTGACACAAGAAAACACAACGCACATCTCTTCCAGCACAACACCGCTTTGAGCAACACTGCTCATGAAATTACATCACTATTTTAAGATTAGTTTATTTCAAAAATCACTTTATTAATTTATTTAAGAAGTTTGCGAACTCTCACAGGGTCACCAAATTAGTTAACCATATATTATTAGAAGCTGCGCGAACTTTCACAGGGTTCACCAAATGATGAACCAAAAATTAACAGAAGTTTTTGTGAATTTTCACAGGGGTCACCAAATGTTGCGCACTGGAAGAGTGCGGGAAGAAAAACACAACCTCTTCTACTGAAGGTTCTTAGGGAACTCAATTTATTATAATATGGTTTCTTACAACTAAACATTCTACATTCTAATCTACCTAAAGTAAACAAAATACATACAATATTTATTACCTGATGTTGTTGTAATGTGTACACACGCGTTGGTCCCTTTTCGTATCTATTAAACATTCCCGAAACGTTCGAGTAAAGTAGGTACACACTTTCTACGCACATTACAACAACAACATGGGAAAATACTCAATATTTGTTGATTGTGTGGAACAACAACAAGCAACAAAATATATTAATATATAAGATCAGTACATAACTGAACAGTATGTTTTTGCTCTTCATGCAGACAAAATATAATACATAAGTAATTTTATTTTAAAAATCTATTAATTTCAATAACTCAAGACTTAAACGATATCTTATTTTGGGTGATGGTATTTATCAGTCAATTTACCTGACTGAAATTTCTGTACTGGTTTATTTCGAATTTCGATTATTTAGGCCACGGGACCGGCCGTGGCATAGTGGTTAGAACACGTGACTACCATGCGGGAGATCGCAGGTTCAAACATGGCTCCAGTCATCTTAAAAAAAGAAAAAAAACTAAATAAAATTTTCTTTCATTGTCTGCTCCCCTCGAATGGTTGACAGCAACTTCGCAGTATTAAGCGTCGATTCAATCGTCGAGTCTAGTAAGAGCTTCTCAAACAGTGACGTTCGCATTCGTCGAAAACAAATAGGTGCCGTTAGTTGTGAATCTAAAAATAGAAAGCGTGTTAATTCACAACAACTCAAAAAGCTATCCCATACCTCATTCACAAACAAATATATTTGAGCCTTGTATACGAGAGAATATAACCAGCAGAGAAATTATGAATGAACGAATTGGTATTACTATTTTACGGTTAGGTAAACGAGCCACTTTATAACATATCAGTACTGATGCATACCACATTTTTATATTCTATACAGTGCTAATATAGCAGAAATATTTTTACTTTGTATTTATTTTATACCGCTCTCTCTCTCTCTCTTTCTCCCTCGCTAAAATCATACAGTAAGCCATATCATTATAGTTTGTACATAAATTCCAAATCTGTGATATTCACTTCCGATGCAATAATAATCATAATGAATGTACATCCGAAATATTATATATGACGACTGAATGAATGTTCAACAGTATCTATGGTCGAGTGTGTCCCATTTTCGGAATACATTTATTAGTGTCATAAATCTGTGACCAGTTGACTACTAGAAACCATTGTTAAACTACCGAGAAAAAAACCACATAGAACCATAAGAGTTTCGTTCTGAACACAATGACGACCTTAAATTATAACACAATTTCCCCCCTGTGAATTGGAATTGTCTATGTAAGTATGTGTGTGTATGCTCTTCTACATATGTATATATAAATACTTAAATAAATAATGGCTATGCATAGTGGCTTTGTTCAAGAGCGCATATATACATATGTCATAAGAGATGTATCTCTAACTATATCCTTCCACCATAGTGTAAATGTATACATACGTACGCACAAGTGTGTGTACTTGTACATTCTCAATAGCTGCAATAATATACAATTTCAATAAAACATTTGTTTTACAACTCGTTGTGTCCCATATACATTTACATTTGGGACAGACATCATTGGGAACCACACACACACACACACACACGCATGCACACACAAATATACCCGCTTGTTCTGGTAAGCATTACGTATGTAATGATACCATCGATGACCAGGAATGACACAGTACTTCCTCGTCAATATACCCGCCATACGTTTTATTGACGAATTTAACATGGGGATGCCATAGGAGGTATACAATCGCCACCCTCTCGCTTACCATCCATTGACGAAAACACTAATGGTAATTCGTAATAACTTTCGTCGATACCAATTATATGATGAAATAGATAATGAAGTGGAGTAAACTAGTTCGTTAATAATATACTACTACAGAATGAAAAAATTTTAAGAAACTTGGGAAGTGACATTGTGTATGGTGTAGGTCTGGTCGAGTACAATATGAATATGTATACAAAATTTCCCTAACACCTCCAAAATCTTAACTTACGGTTAAAAAAACCGGGGTTTTAGGTTTTTTGTTTGATTTGTTGACGGTTTTAGGAAGAAGAATCTTAGAAATTTCCAACGAAATATATTTATATATAGATATCTTCCTATAACTATCTTGTTAAGCTTCAATAATTCATACTTTTCGAATTTTTTCACTATTTTTTAGGTTAGAAGATGTTTTTAGCCACAATTTTATTAGAATATCCTAATGTTGGTTTTGTTATTAAGAAAGAGTTTGGTTTTACGACTATTTGTAAAAATCGGTTAACAAGTTGTTAAGTTATTCATGCATTTTGAGGGACGCTACTTTCATATCCCATACTAAAAAAAAGCCGGGAGAACTTTGCATTCAAACACGAAAAACTTCTAATACAGTTGTTGACTTTACATTTCCAGATCAAACACTGAATGGAATTTTTCAACCACCGTTTAACATACCGATCATTAAATTATTTTTTTTATTTGCTACAAACACATCAGAGAATAACGGCACTTAAAAAAGAGAAGAGAAGAGTAAAAAAAAATATGAAAATGAATATGTCTGTTTATTTTACTATCCCCTAGTAATGCGCATGGGAGTCAATTGACGCAACGCTCGCTTACTTTGGATTAATGAAATAAGTATTTACGCAGTTAAACGAAATCGTTAATGATGTATACTATAAAAAGTATAAATTAGTAAGTACTGGGTGGTAGAATCGACGAAATCATTACAGAAAAGGTGTCTATTGTAGTTTTGCCGAACAAGCGGGATAGTCTCGGTGGAGCTCTTTGGTTTGTACGTAAGTGAATGGATATACATATGCAGTTATCCATGTATGTCTGAGTGTACATTCGCCAAATGTTGGTTCTCTCGACGAATTCCAAACATAAATCATATGAAAATATTCATAACACAAAACGGTACATGATAAATGCCTGTTGAAATGAAGACATTTATAAAAATCCAATTCAACAAAGGCAAAGCTAAAAAAATAGCTATATATATGTATATGTAAAACTCAAGGGGAGTGAGAATAAAAAAGAGAAAATCGAATAGAAAAATGGACAGATGAAATATAATTTTGAGTACACAGTAGGACAAAAGCATTTGGGAAGCTTCTTAATATAGCATATATATATGTTTGTGACACACAGGATAGCGTGGCTTTGAACATTTGCAACATTAATCAAAATATACGAATTTTGTCTTAATAACAAAAATTGTGGAGGTATTGTTTTTATCTTCATCTTTGAATAGCACCTTCTGCAACTCAATAGGTTTGAGGCAGTGACAGGGATCCTATAACCTCGCGAGGATTACAATTACGAAAAATCAGTTTTTTCTGGTGCTCTGCAGGCATCCAATTGCCTCATGAGCACTGACACGATCGCCAATTCGTACGTACGCAAAGCATTGTTTTCTTCAAAGCAATCAATCTATTAGACCACGAACCAGGGACATATTTCGTAAATTATTTCCTCCTGGACGAAAACTCGTTAAATGCTTAATGGAGTTGTATAATGAAGCATAGTGAAAGTCAGCTGGTGATCCGTTGGTGGATTGAACAGTAGCACCTCGTGTAACATGTAAAAAAAATAAAAGAGTTCAGTCATTTTCTCCGGGCTGAAACTTTGTCAAACGATAGTTCATACGTTATTATTGAATAAAAAATAAACGCCAGCTGGCCTACATTCGTGGAATTATCGTCAGCTGGTGACCTAAAGGGTTTACTAAGCACAGTGAAAATGTTGGAAAAATCACGGTAATAAAATCACAACTGTTAAAGTATGGTTTTGATCATTTTGAAATGTTCTAGACATTTGTGGAGGAGGAGCAAGTCTGTTGCACAGCATTTCTTCATTCTAAAAAATATAACTTTAAGATTATTATTAATATTAACGTGTTTGGCGAGGTTCTACTGTTCATGAGTTTAAAGCGTACTCTATATCAAAGTGTCCCTAATTCACTGGTGGTTTCATATATATTATTTTCTCTCAAATGGCCGAGTTATTTATAAAACGAAGAAAGTGGATGAAAAATTTACAATTTTAAACTTTGATAGGGAATATATTAATAACGGTAAAAGATACTCTGCCTTACGAAGCAGATTCTTAAAAGTGAAGCATCTTTGTAAGCGGTCTTTTATTGTAGAAGTACCAGTCTAAGAAAGTTTCACCTGCTCCAAAGTAGTCAACTTTGACACCCTGTATCGCCAACTGTGTTGACACAGAGCCCCTCTGAATGCAAAATTATGAAGGCCGTGCTCCTTCTCTACAAATGTCTAGAACATTTCAATATGATCAGAACAATACTTTAACAACTGTGATATTATTACCGTGATTTTTCCAACATTTGCATTGTGCTACAGTAAACCCTCGTTGTAACTCAAACAACTAATGATGCAGTGCGATTGCTCGTAACCGATTTTAGGTAAAACCACGGTATCCCACTGTTCAATTTTATTCATCCATGCGCTTACACACATTAACACCTATGAAAGCACGTACACAAATGTATTGGTGTTATGTTAAAAAGTGTTGAATAAAAAGCTACAACATTTACACAATATGCAAATGCAGTTTTTAATCGTGGTAGGGCATTTGCAATTATAGCGTTTTGTTTTTCTTTTCACTACCGCTAGTGTGTATTACAAATATAGTAATGATATTTTAATCCAAATTTACAGTTTTATTAATATTTCCATATATAAATAAGCACAGCTATATGTATTACTTATTTACTAATTAATGTAGATGTAGATTAATTACTAATAGTCGTTTGTTGTTAACCCTTATCCTGTACTTAAAAAAAATTACGTATACTGTATTTATGGGTCAATTTGCCCAATACATATTTATTTGAATATTTAAATTTTTTGAATAGTTCAACCGTTTTTAAACGAATTTATGCTATTACAATGATTTTTGCACACAAACTGTGCACATTTGGAACATTTTCTGAGTATTTTGTACTTTTTGAAAAATTGGGGTATACAAAGCAACGGTCCCTTGTAAGGTATGTCTTTTGCAGTTTGCTTGTTGCAGCAGAATTTAAACTGCGTACGATTGCTTTAGCTGGATTGCTGAAAGAAATATGATTTCCCCGACATATTTCCTGTTGAACGAGAGGCCTGCCTAATTCTTCCAAAAATATAAGACGTCAGAAATTATTTTTCTTATTCCAGTCTGGATTTATTGAAGTATATAAATAATAAGCATTATATTTAATTATGTCCAACATGTTGTGGAATAGGGTTGATAGCCACAGATTAGATCTGCGCTTGCAAGTGCAATTTCTGGCCAATTGATTTATCAATTTCTGACTTCGTGTCATGGCGATGGTATTATGTAATGTGCTTACTAAAGTATCAAAACTATTTTGCTTGCGTACGAAAACAACTGCTAAAATGGTTGTCTTATTTCCTTTATCGAGAAGAATTGAGAAAAGTTTTCTGGTATATTTTTCATGTCCAATTTTATTAGCTGAAGGTACGTCTCATTTTTTCTGACTTCGTTTGAGTAGTTAATTTCGAAATCCTAAGGATGTAAGCAAATTGTTGCATATAACTTTTCGACATTTTAAAACTTTAACTAAATCTAAAACAATGCAAATATCTTATTCCGGCTTGCAGTTTACAGCTTTATGTGTATGTGTTTGCTTGCTACAACCATGTATAATTTATCTGAACGTCACATAGAGCCCGGATTCTGATCCCATATTTGCCGGGTTTTGAGGGAATAGAAATAGAATATGAATGGGCTTCGATCACGGTATGTAACTAACTGTTCACATACGGTCGTACTTTCGCCAGGAATAACACATTATTCTAAAATTTCCTTCCCAGCGATACCAAAAGTCACTTATAAGAACTAGTGTATCTCGCGCTTGTCTAAATTTCTGTCTGACTTTTTATCGAAACGAGAACTCGGAGTACATTCTGAAATCGTTGCCTGTGATATTGGCCTGCCCTTCTTACCATCTCACAATCTTACTAGCCACACCACGAGATTGAAATACATACGAGCTAAGAGAAGATCGCCCAAATATGAATTTTTTGAAATTTCGTCTACCAGAATCCAGTTTTCTTGAAAACTGAATGGATATAATAACAATTGAAGAAATTCACAGCTGATATATTTGACTTAGATATGCCTAAATCGCTATAAAAGTAAAACATAGTTAAAAATTTCGTTAATATTTGTATTGGGCAATATTGACCCATTAATGCAGTATCCGTAACTTTGTTTGTAGGGCACATCCAAAAAGAGTATTTAACTTAATTGAACTTTTAAGACCAAATTTAGGCCAAAAAAATAATTGTCAGAAAATTTCACGAATCAGTTTTCAGAACGTCCAAAGTTATAAGAACTCAAAAACGGCTTGGGCAATTTTGACCCATTAATACAGGATAAGGGTTAATCAGTCACAGTCACAGACTTAACTCAAATTTTTGTAACTTGGACCCTTCTGCGGGTTATCCTCTGTGCAGTCTTTTCTAGTTTGAAGATGTTTAGCTATTCACAAATCAAGACTAAGTCAAAAAATCATTGGGTATTTACTACATCATTGTTGACATATATATTTATATTTTTATTGTTTGTTAAAACAAACTTCCCATTAGTCAAAAAATAATAAAACTGTCTTCTTTCATTTGATATCCACATTACCATTGTACACTCTTGAGAGAATATAAATTGCACATAATTTTGGGACCCAATTCTGAGAATTGCACGTAAAAGTTGTCCCAAAAAATAGAACTTCTGCACCATTCGATTTGTCATGTTGGCAGAATTAATAACACAGAACAAAAATTCGTTGCAAACAAGATTTAAAAACACTTTCTCCATGGGGCCCGGCTGTGGCATAGTGGTAAAACACGCGACTACCTTGCGGGAGATCACAGGTTCAACTCCTGGCTCCAATCATCTTAAAAGAAAAAAAAAACAAATAAATAAATTTTTCTTTCATTGGCAGCTCCCCTCGTATGTTGTCCACAGCAACTTTGCAGTATTAAGTGTAGAGTCAATCGGCGTGTCCAGTAAGAGCTGCTCAAACAATGACATTTGCATTCGTCGTCGAGTAGATACAGTTAGTTGTGAATCTATAAATAGAAAGCGTGTTATTTCACAACTACGCGAGAAGCTATCCTATACCTCATTCATGGGGTGTGAAGGGAAATTAAATATAAATAATATGTTTTCCAAAGATTTTGACCTCCTAAACACGAAAATTATTTTAAAAAAAAAATTTTTGGTGTCGTTTTTTTTATAAAAATTGTTGACCATTTTTTTTTTAATTTTTGGAGGTTCGCTTAATATTTTGGCAATATTTTGGGTCTCTCTTACCCCATCTTCATATATAACCACTCAAGTTAAAGACAACAAAATTCTCCACAAGTTCTTCCTTGTAAGTTTTTAAATAAGTAATGTGGTTTCGATGCTAGCGATTTAAATAACTTGAAAAACTGCAATTTTTCTGTAAAATTTGGCATGAAAAATGTATTTATTGCAAACCCTAATGGTGCATTTTTATACCATCACCCTTAGGGATGAGGGTATATATCATTTGATACGAAAAAAAGTGTAACGCATTAAAGGAGACGAGCTAGACCCCAAGTATCTTAAGACCAAACTCGTTTCAGAAGTTTTTAAGAAGAATGAGCTATGTCCGTCTGTCTGGCTGGCTGGATGGCTGGTCAGCAGGATAACTCGAGTAAACCTTAACGGATCGGTATGAAAATTTACCAGTATCAATATTTTTCAAAACGAACTTATGGGATTGTAAATGGGCTGAATAGCCCCATCCCTTCTGGTACCTCCCATACAAAATTACCTATTTTTGGAAAATTAATATTTCTTCCATAACTTCCAAACGGACAACCGGAGTATGTTTGAATTTGGTCAGTTTATTTATCTTGCAAAAGTAGACAAACCCTAAGAAAACCGAAACCTGTGCCCCACCCATTCTGGTACCTCCCATACAAATGACCGAATTGACCCTTATAGTTTTACATACATATATTTTTTGCAAGTAAACTTAGATCACTCAAATTTTGCGTATGATGTTTGCTTATAAATATTAGACTCAGGTATGAATATGGACTATATCGGTTTACGCCTTCTGGTACCTCCCATACAAAATGACCTATTTTTGGAAATTATATATTTCTCCAATAACTTCAAAACAGTCACCTGGGGGGTTATGAACATTGGGCGACAAATGTTGTGATAGGAGGCGAAACCTCAGAGAGCCTAACTATTTGACACACCCCTTCTGGTACATCCCATACAAATGAACGAATTGACCCTTATAGTTTTACATACATGTCTTTTTTGTAAGTTAACTGAGATCACTCAAATTTTGCGTATGATGTTTGCTTATGAAAATTAGACTCAGGTATGAATATGGACTATATCAGTTCACGCCTTCTGGTACCTCCCATACAAAATTACCTATTTTTGGAAAAATTATATTTCTCCTATAACTTCCAAACGGACTCTTGGGGGGTAATGAAAATTGGTCGATTAATTTATGTTACTATAAGAGGCAAAACCCTAGAAAACCTAACTATTTGACACACCCCTTCTGGTACCTCCCATACAAATGACCGAACTCACCCCTATAGTCTTACATACATACCTTTTTTTGTAAGTGCACTGAATTCGGTCAAATTATTCGTAAGTTGTACGTATCAAAATTTGAGTTAGGAATGAATAAGGACTGTATCGGTTCACCTATTGTGGTACCCCCTATCAAAATTAAATTTTTTGAAAAATTAATATTTCTCACATAAATTCCAAACCGGCACCTATACCCCCTACACAAAGAAGTAAAGTTTTGGACGATTTTGCACCACAAGCATGGGAAAAATATACATAAGTAATTTTATTTTAATTAAAAGTCTATTCATTTCAATAACTCAAGACTTCAACAATATCTTATATTGGGTGATGGTATTTATCAGTCAGTTTACCTGACTGAAATTTCTGTACTGGTTTACATATAGTTGACCCTTTTTCAAAGAAAACAACACTACGACAATAAAATTCCATGGTCAATTTAAAGAGTTATGAAATTTTTGACAAAAGACTAAAAATTCGGGTTTTTAACGATTGTAGTTTTTTTTTTAGGGCTGAAGTGCAGAATATGGGGCGGGAGCCTGATTAAAAACAAAAATATGCCTTTGTCTTCGTCTTGGTCCCCAAACATCGGAATGGGCGTGCCCCCACCGCATTCATCTTGGACCATAATGTGTTCAAGACAACGAAACTCATTACATTTTTCTAACTTTACAAGATTTTTTCAATTTTTTTTTGGTATATCCCGGAAATTTAAATGGCTCTAACCCAGGAGACCCGTAGGAATTTCAGAATACCACCGTTAGATTCGGCTCGAAAGTATCTTTCATTTGAGTATCCACACAAGGGGGGTTATCATAGAATCCAAGGGGCCACTATTTTTGGGCCTCCAGGGCCCCTTGGGCCAGAGCGCAACTTTGACCTTGATTTTCGTGTTTTAGGGCAAATTTGGGGGAGTGGCATTTTTTTTTGGGCTCCCGCCCCATATTCTGCACTTTTGTATTTTTATACCATCACCCTTAGGGATGAGGGTATATATTATTTGATACGAAAAAAAGTGTAACGCATTAAAGGAGACTAGTTAGGCCCCAAGTATCTTAAGACCAAATTCGTTTCAGAACTTTTTAAGAAGAATGAGCTATGTCCGTCTGTCTGGCTGGCTGGCTGGCTGGCTGGATGGCTGGTCAGCAGGATAACTCGAGTAAACCTTAACGGATCGGTATGAAAATTTACCAGTATCAATATTTTTCAAAACGAACTTATGGGATTGTAAATGGGCTGAATAGCCCCACCCCTTCTGGTACCTCCCATACAAAATTACCTATTTTTGGAAAATTAATATTTCTTCCATAACTTCCAAACGGACAACCGGAGGATGTTTGAATTTGGTCAGTTTATTTATCTTGCAAAAGTAGACAAACCCTAAAAAAACCGAAACCTGTGCCCCACCCATTCTGGTACCTCCTATACAAATGACCGAATTGACCCTTATAGTTTTACATACATATCTTTTTTGCAAGTAAACTTAGATCACTCAAATTTTGCGTATGATGTTTGCTTATAAATATTAGACTCAGGTATTATATGGACTATATCGGTTCACGCATTCTGGTACCTCCCATACAAAATGACCTATTTTTGGAAATTATACATTTCTCCAATAACTTCAAAACAGTCACTTAGGGGGTTGTGAACATTGGTCGATAAATTAATGTTGTGATAGGAGGCGAAACCTCAGAGAGCCTAACTATTTTACACACCCCTTCTGGTACCTCCCATACAAATGACCGAATTGACCCTTATAGTTGTACATACATATCTTTTTTGTAAGTAAACTGAGATCACTCAAATTTTGCGTATGATGTTTGCTTATGAAAATTAGACTCAGGTATGAATATGGACTATATCAGTTCACGCCTTCTGGTACCTCCCATACAAAATTACCTATTTTTGGAAAATTAATATTTCTCCTATAACTTCCAAACGGACTCTTGGGGGGTAATGAAAATTGGTCGATTAATTTATGTTATTAAAGGAGGCAAAACCTTAGAAAACCTAACTATTTGACACACCCCTTCTGGTACCTCCCATACAAAATTACCTATTTTTGGAAAATTAATAATTCTCCCATAACTTCCAAACGGACATTTGAGGGGTAATGAAAATTAGTGGGTTAATTTATATTGTGATAGGAGGCGAAACCTCAGAAAACCTAACTATTTGACACATCCCTTCTGGTACGTCCCACACAAAGGACCGAACTCACCCCTATAGTCTTACATACATATCTTTTTTTGTAAGTGCACTGAATTCAGTCAAATTATTCGTAAGTTGTACATATGAAAATTTGAGTTAGGAATGAATAAGGACTGTATCGGTTCACCTCTTGTGATACCCCCTATCAAAATTAAATTTTTTTGAAAAATTAATATTTCTCACATAAATTCCAAGCCGGCACCTATCCCCCTACACAAATAAGTAAAGTTGTGGATGATTTTGCACTACAAGCAGGGGAAAAAATATACATAAGTAATTTTATTTTAATTAAAAATCTATTCATTTCAATAACTCAAGACTTCAACAATATCTTATATTGGGTGATGGTATTTATCAGTCAGTTTACCTGACTGAAATTTCTGTACTGGTTTAGATTTAACTCCGGTATAATCCATATTCATTCCTGATTCAATTTATCATAACTGTACAACTTACGCAAAATTCGACTGTATTCACTGTACTTACAAAAATATATGTATTTAAAACTATGGGGGTATGTTCGGTATTTTGTATGGGAGGTACTAGAAGGGGTGCGTCAAATAGTTATGTTTTGTAAGGTTTTGCTTCCTATCACAAGATAAATTAATTGACCAATTTTCATTACCCCCCAAGTGTCCGTTTGGAAATTATGGGATAAATGTTAATTTTTCAAAAATAGGTAATTTTGTATGGGAGGTACCAGAAGGGGCGATCCGATTTAATCCATATTCATTCCTGATTCAAATTTGCATAACTGTACAAGTTACGCAAAATCTGACTGAATTAATTGTACATACAAAAAAAGATATATATGTAGGACTATGAGGGTAAATTCGGGAATTTGTATGGGAGGTACCAGAAGGGGTGCGTCAAATTGTAAGGTTTTCTGAGGTATTGCTTCCTTTCGCAAGATAAATCAACCGACCATTTGTCATTATCCTCCAAGTGTCCGTTTGGAAGTTATGGGAGAAATATTAAATTTGCAGAAATAGGTAATTTTGTATGGGAGGTACCAGAAGGCGTGACCAGATATATTTCACATTCATTGCTGAGTCCAGTTTTTATATGCAAA
The DNA here is from genome assembly GCA_964034835.1 of Muscina levida. Classification (NCBI taxonomy): domain Eukaryota; kingdom Metazoa; phylum Arthropoda; class Insecta; order Diptera; family Muscidae; genus Muscina; species Muscina levida. Next base: position 83,714,906 of record OZ035882.1, read on the forward strand.
CATCATATGCAAAATTTGAGTGAATTCAGTTTAGTTACAAAAAAGATATGTATGTAAAACTATGAGGGTCAATTAGGTCATTTGTATGGGAGGTACCAGAAGGGGTGTGGCAAACGTTTCGGCATTCTTAGATTTTGTCTACTATTGCAAGGTAAATAATCTGACCAAATTTAGATATCCTCCAATGCTCTGTTTGACAGTTATGGAAGAAATATTAATTATCCAAAAATAGGTAATTTTGTATGGGAGGTAGCAGAAGGGGTGGGTCTATTTTGCCCATTTACAATCCCATAAGTTCGTTTCGAAAAATATTGATACTGGTAAATTTTCATACCGATCCGTTAAGGTTTACTCGAGTTATCCTGCTGATCAGCCATCCAGCCAGCCAGACAGACGGACATAGCTCAATCGTCTTAAAAAGTCCTGAAACGAATTTGGTCTTAAGATACTTAGGGTCTAACCCGTCTCCTTTAATGCGTTATACTTTTTTTCGTATCAAATGATGTATACCCTCATCCCTAAGGGTGATGGTATAAATATACAAATATGGGAATCACCTTAAGGGTTATTAATACAGGGTATATATGTTCTGACAAACTGTTCGTCTTGCAAAATATTGGAGGTCGGTCATACATTTGATTCCTCAAGGGGTATCTTTGGTGAAATTGCAGCATTGGGAACAAATTTAAAAAAATTGTATGGGTGCACCTTTAAGGGGTCAAGTTATGGGGTGTAACGAACACCGTCTACTGTTTAGGAGCAACTTTCTAGGCTGCTCTAGTTTATAGAACTGCATGTATAATACACCCAATTCATTGTACAATAGCTTCTAGGAGTATGACTGCGGGAGCCATTAATAACTAGCTAATCAGTCGGGTGGGGGGATTCGTGTCCTTTCCTGAAGGCTACACTGTTTAACATCACACTAATAATATATAGACTACCTATTTATTTTATATCGTATCTGGATTGGAAAAGTTAATGTTATTAATCGTTCAAACAAATGCCCCTTTAGATTAATAATAAACGAACATCGAGGGGGTGAATATGTCAAGTGACGGTAAAATACTCTCCTGATGTTCTGAGAGAAGTCATCTTTATTCCCTTCCAAACCTATTGTTCCAGTACCGATGATGCAAATTTTTGTGGAACCCCCAACTTAACATTTCAACACTACCTAAATCATCATCAACATTCTCCACGAAAACACTATACAACTTCTGTTAGCAAATCATTTCTTATTATGATAGTTTATTAAATTCATTCAATTCAAACAAAATAAAACAACAAAATATAAATCTTAACATAGGTAATTAATCTAAACTTTAAATTTACTGCTTTCATATCCAAGAATTAACTTAAAAATATTTGCGATTTTACAAAATGAAGATTAAATGTGAAAACAATACGTAAAGAAATCCAAGAACCTAACTAGATTCCAAATAGTTTAGTGGGATATCAGTACCAAAAACAATGATATTATTCTATAACGCAAATCAGCATTAACTTAATTATTATTAAGTTGTAATGGTAATTAGGTGGATTGCACTCAAAACAAACAAAAAAAATATTAGAGCGAGAGTAATCGTGAGTGAGTGATCATTCATAATTATGATCATGTAACAATTCAACATAAATACATACAATGTATGTTTTGTCCGGTGATCATTTCGCTCATCGTTTTGTGTGTTTTGTCTAACCAATGTTTTGTCTCTCTTCTTCTTTCACTAATTATGTAATGATCATTATGTCAGTGAGTAGTATAGGGTGGCAATTAATTCTATGAAATATGCAACAGTTAAAGATGTATTTTTACTAAATTCAGGTTAAATTAGTGTTTCTGTTATTATATATGTTGCAAATCTCTTAAAAAAAAATCTTTGCTTTACTTTAAATAGTTATACATATTTGCACTTACCGACACCATGAAGTTGATTGCAAAGGCCTTTCCAATACGGGTTTCCTGATGTGGTGAATTACTCTGAAATTTTTGGTAATTTAAGTTTTAGGCTCTAAGTTTAATAACATTTAAATATATGATTAATATTTCACCAGTTGATTTATCGTGGTCACTGGTTTTCCTCTACTTGGCAATATTCTCAACAAAACGTGGTAGGTGGGAAACACGTAGCTGCCGAAATTTGGAGTTGTATTAACACTTGTAAACTGTCTTTTTTAGGGTTTCTTTACATCTTGCTCACTTATATACTTTATATGGCATTTTTTATATTTTTTTTTAAACGTATCGTATTTAGGCAAAGCTTATGAAAGTATTAAAGCACTATTCCATTATCATACAAACATTTCATTTTAACTAGACCAAAGGTTATTACTTGAATAAATAACTACGTTCTTGCTGTACACGTTTTGGCTGTTGTTACTGCAATAGATGAACAGTGCACGGTCGCGGGTTGGTTCTGGCAATTGAGTATTTTTAAGCGTCTTGATGTTACAGATTTCAATGATATTTAGAATTTGAGCGTTTTCTTGCTTTCTGCAATAGAGAGACCAACCAGCGACCTCACTTGTATGCAGAAAGTAATAAGGGAAAAAATATTTAACCTATTTGCCACTATAAGGGAAATTTGATTTTTAAATGGTTTGATGATTTGGCTTAGATTTATAATGTTATTGGATATTGTTAAGACTTCTGGTTATGCAATAGACGTATTTTTGGGTTTTAATAGATTCTGCGGCTTATGTCTCCCTCGTGGTTTGTGGAGACGTCGGCGATTTCGATTTTCGATTGAATTTCAATTAGGACCAATATGTAGATTCTGCCAAAGTGGACGAGTACTTGGCGGACTTGATTAACGAGTTGTTGCGTTTTTTCGATGGTTGCAAAGTCCATCAGTAGGACCATTCGTCCTCCAATTGAACTTTTTATTAGTGTCGTTTTAAAAAATATTCGGAATTCACGAACAAATATTGTTTCCTAAATATCACCACTATTAGATTTCTTCACATTTATTTATAACATTGACTCTTACCAAAAATAGTGATTGCTAAGATTTTTGAGAATCGAAATTCAGCTTAAAGTGGGACCAGACGATGTTTTTTCTTCGGCTTGCAATTTAAAAAGGAAGTCGTAAGTTGTATTGCTAAAGCACGAAAGTTCTGAAACTCACGAAAAACCTTTCATATGCCAGAGAGAACATTACTGTCAAATTTTAATGTTACCGAATTTACACGATTGTACTGAAATTGGTCGCTAGGGTTCCAACGGAACATTATTTAAATCCAAATAGCTATGAATTCGTTCGGAAAATGTCATACAAATCTATTATTTTATTATTAAAGCTTTTCAGTCTGAAATGTCCACTACAGGGGTAGGTATGTTTGGAAAAAATGTTAGGATGGAAAAATAAGTGGGGGTCTGTCAAACATTTTATAACATTTTATACCTCTAGGGGCTACTTCGGGGCAGTTGCGGGGCTTCTAGTGAATTTTTCACCTTCTACACCAACTTTTCAACGTTCCGACGTTTTTTTTATTTTTATAGTAGGCACCAGGTGGGGTAGTACAACATTTCCGAATTTTAGTCATAAAACTCCCACTGGAGTATAGGGCCTCAATAACTATCTCTATCTGGTCGTGTTCTTTGGTAGTACTTTCAATACACTCCATGATTTTCCACATTCATTTACTTAAGCTTGCAGTGTTCTCCTCCATGATGTCTTAGGACGACCCCTCTTACGGATTCCTTGAGGGTTCCAATTCAGTTCCTGTCTACAAAACTCCGCAGGATCTTTTTTTAGTACGGGGCCAATCCAACTCCATTTTCATAAATTTATTTAGTTGGCACTTGGCTTCATTTGTTATATAAATTACACTGTTCGACAAGGGTTTTTTTTCTTGTGTTGCATTTTGTATTTCTAAGGGTTTTTGACATGGGAATATGAAATCAGAATTTTGCTATCAGGCATAGTTTTTTGGTTTCTTGAAAATAAGTTTTGATTTCCATTAAAAATTAGCATGGAGGCGATTTATGAAAATTTTTGTAAAAACAGGTGTCAAAATCAGCAACATGCCTGTTCGGCTGCTACTGTCGCCCTATTCTATTTTAGTGTCACCTTATTCTCTTTTTAATATTCTACGTAAACTAAGGATGAAATATGTCATGAATGTGCATTTTTTGTACCCCTATTTAGATTTCTTTCATGAAAGCTGTAGCGACGTGTCCCATGAATAAACTAAAAATTCCACAAAGCCATACAAAGAAATGCTTCCCTGCACTATTCTCTGTGGATATTGTGGTGCCAGGTCGACTTGTTCGATAATTTTGGCATGCAATACAAAATTTTCCTTGTTTTTGGTGTTCATTTTAATTGACTTCGATTTACCAATGTTGAGTTTTAGCTCAACCTTACCTGACTTGGAACTCAAACTTGATGATTTATGGACAATAAAAAGATATCATCTGCATAAGCAAGATCTTCAAGATGGTCGTTCCACTAGATGCCTCTTCGCTTACTTTCCATTGAAGTTTATAATATATATGCCACCATTTACAATAAGAAAGAGAATAGGAGACAGTAAACATCCTTGGCGCACATCTCAGCTGGTTGAGATGCTGTTTGAGAGGAGTACTCTGGAAACAGTATTTATATTGTGCTCTAATTAAAGCAATCAGAAAATCCCATAGCTTATGCGCCTCCCAAATTCTTTCACGGTGTCAAACGTCGTGCTGTAGTCAACGAACACAAATTGAAGAGTAATTTTCCATTCATTCATTTGCTCAAAAAAAGTGATTGGTACCAGAATTGATAGGCAAGGATAGCCCGCACCCATTCCTGAATCAACCTTTTACAATGGAGCATTTTTTGCAAAGTATGTCTGATTTCAGAGTCAATTCGGTCGTTTCTATGGGAGGTATCAGGATTTTTTTGAGGATTTGTTAACTGTTACAGGATAATAAAATTTACAAAATTTATAGAACTTTAATGAATTTTAATGAACCATCCATCTATCTAGTCAGCCAGTCAGACAGACTTGACCCAATCGTCTTAAAAAGTCCTGAAACGGATTAAGTCTCAAGATATTTGAGGTCTAACACGTCTCCTTTAATGCATTGCAATAATTCAAATGATATGTACCCTAACCCTAAAGTTTAGGGTATAAACACTAAAGTAGATGAGCCTTTTTCTAAAGGTACTCGTGACTGCTCTTCGGGTATATAATGGCTCATATTGCCAAGGTGATATGCGGCGTATGATGAATATTTGGTATGTAGGTAAAATTATAAAATTACTTATACGTCAATGCGATTTACACTACAGCGATGTAAAAATTATGTTGACATATTCATATTAAGTGAAACTGTGTGAATAGACATAATATCATCTTAAACTTAATTGCAAAATAAACAATTCTCGAAGCTCTTCTTCCAACGATAAACCATGCAGTATCAGCATGCTCTCAATTTGAACGAAATCCTATATGGTCATGTACAGAGCGGATATTATAAGGACCTAATAGCGCTGATAAGTACTTATAATGTGCCCTTAAACTTAAAAATAAACAAAATAAAACTCTTCAAATATCTATTATTAAAGTAATTGTATTTTTATTTTAATAATATTCTATGAATAAACTAGAAAAATCCATCCAATCGGCTCGTTTGGAAACGGACCCTTTTTAATTATTCAATAGCCTAAATAGATCCTTAATAGATAACACCGAAATAAGTATAATGTAAATATGTTAACAGGTTTGAACTAAACAGCAGCTAAAACACAACTTTTCAAATCTTTTACCTTGACCAGTGTTTTATTTTAGCTATACAGTTAATGTAGATTAAATATTGGCAGTTATATAGTTAAATGGGTTTAAATGTACATCAAAGCAAGTAGGAAGCACAACTACAAGTTTCTTTCTGCTACTTACTTGACACAGGGTATATATCAAGCATACATTTCTTTTTGTAGTGTTCTAGGGTGCATTTTTTTATGACATACATCTACATATCTCTGCACAAGCCGATGAAAAGTGGAGCTATTGTAATGCCAACCAGAGCAAACATAGACAAGGGTCAACAAGCTGCCATTTGCTAAAAGCAAAAAAAGAATCTGTAAATTCTGATGTAATGCTATGGAACATATGTAAACCAAACGAGGCTATAATTGACTGGCCGTAAACGAACATTGGAATACAAACAACAGCAAAAATACAAGACAGCAGAAAGTGTTTGGTGTACAAAAAACACGAAAAAAAATCAAACTAGGGAAAAGAAAAATCTGTTGAAAATGTGTTCATAGATTTACTTTCTTCCGTTTTTATGATTTTTGTATTTGTGCCGTTTTGTGCGATTTTCTTTTTAGAAAATGGCAAAGGACAATACAATATGTCCTATACCATTCGAAATAAGAAACAGCAAATAGATAGAATTTATTGGCTTGAAAAAAAGGCCAACCAAAAATGCGGGATGCTAATACAGTCGTATTTTTTGGTGGGTATATGTGGAGGCATGTATGCAAACTCATATCTGCGTATGTGAAATTTATATAGTGCATAACAATGTACCCTACGTATGTATAGAATTTTGAGTGAGAAAAAAGATATATTGGATTGATTAACAAACTTAGCTAGATATACATGAATGGATACTATTGTAATAAAAAATTAAAAGTTTGTGTAACCGCCTGCAGGTGGGCTAACTTTGAAAACACGAAGAATAAAGGTAACAAACGGAACCTCTAAAATGTTGACAACCACCGCCAACGGTACAAGAAGCATGATCTAATGGTATGAACCTAAACATTCGGACTCTCTATGCAGAATGTGGCACTCTTTGACTGGCGGGTGTCCTTGAAATATTCAAGGCTGATATCACTACCGTCCAGATGATGAAATGGATAGGCCAGAGATGCTAGCAATGTAAATACTGTGACATGTACTACAGCTGCCATGCGGCAAAACACGAAATCAAATGTGGGTTTGTAATTGGCCAGATACCTATATATTGTCTTTTAGTTTTATTCTGTTAGTGCTCGAATATCCACAATCTACTGTACCCCAATTCAAGACACTGCTTATATGGCAACGCTACAGCCAATTGTAACCGGGGCTTAGTGAAAGGAGAGAGAGAGAGGATCATGGCAAGTAGTTATTTAATCGACAAAACTTTAGATCAAGGATCGGAAGAACGGGGATAAAGAGAGGTTAGGTTATAGATGGAAGTACGAAAATTCTAAAAGAAGGTAAAATTAAAGGATAACTATACTGGCCTCCCTTTCTGTATAGACGAAGATGGAAATCTGGTTGCAGATATGCAGAGTATCTTAGATACATTTTGAGGGCATGTCCATTAATTTCTGAATTAAGGTATCAAGCCAATTGTCGACAACGCCTGAGTTTTCGCTCCAACCAAGCCAAACCGTGGTAAGAAGAGCGATTCGTGTCTAACAAATAATACAGCAGCCGGTGATGACGGACTTCTGGAGCATATCTTAAAGTACAGTGAGCTGATAACGAGCATGCATCACCTCCAACGCACGGTTTGGCTTAACCAGAGTATGTCCGAAGATGGGAGTCTAAGTGTCCAGTGCGGAAAAAAGATGACGAAAGCGCCGAATCAGCCTATAACCTATCGCATATAAGATGCTGTCGAATGTGCTATATGAAAGACGATAGCCAGTGTTTTTCCATCTGATTGGGCCTTATCAGTGTGGCTTTAGAATTGGTAAATCAACAACTGACCATATATGCACACTACCGCAATTCCTGGTAAAGACCCAAGAGAAGCACATCGGCACGAAATATCTTTTCGTCGACAATAAGGCTGCCTTCGACAGCCCGATATGGCAAATATAATTTGAAGCCGTGGCTAAGTTTGGTACTCCTGCGAAGTTTATATGTGACGCCCCTTCAACGTTGTGATTGTGATGACAATGAGGAAACCTACAGTAGAAACAAGAGGTACGATGTTCGACAAAATCCACATACTTACTTAGCAGGTACTTCTATGCAAGCCCGTGGATTATATACCGCACGTAGAAATATATTATAAACGCCTTGATCTTTTGCGCTTCTTCTCAAGTTACACCGAGTTCTGTAAGGTTATCAGTAACCTGGTCTTTCCAATGGAGTTTTGGTCGCCCTCTTCTGCGCCGTCCATCGAGTTCCTTGTTGTAGACTTTTCAAGCTGGAGCATTTTCGTCCATGCGTACAACATTATCTAGCCAACGCAACCGTTCCACCTTAATGCGTCTGACCACGCCAATGTCAGTGTACAGCTCGTACAGCTCATGATTCATACGACGCCGATACTCTCCGTTAACGATGATGATCCCAATTATTTTTCGGAGTATTTTTCTCTCGAACACCTCCAGAACCGATTCATCTGCTTGTGTCATAACCCAGGATTCTGAGACATACATAAGGGCAGGTAGAACCAGTATCTGGTATAGCTGGAGTTTTGTTTGTCGAGAGAGGGCTCTGTCATTGAATCGCTTGCTTAGTCCGTAGCAGCATTTATTTGCAAGCAGGATTCTTCTCCGGATTTCCAGGCTGACATTACTTGCTTTGTTGATGGCGAAGCCTAGGTAGACAAAATTATCTACCACCTCGAAATTATAGTTGTCAACGTTCACGCAGTATCCCAAACGAGTAGATTCTTTGTTAGTTGGAACTAATAACTTTGTTGTATCCTCGTTCACCGTTATTCCCATTTTCGCTGATTCCTTCTGTATACCTGAGAAGGTTTCGTACGTTATCAGACGTGATGTTGTCCAGAGTGAATTTTCCGACTGCTGAACCAAGAGCATCTTCCCTTCCTATTTTAGCATTAAAGTCTCCCAGAACAATTTTAATGTCATGTGCAGTACAGCGGTCAAATAATTCCTCCAGGCGCTCATAGAATGCATCTTTAATGTTCTTATGTTTGTCTTCCGTCGGAGCGGGTACACAAATCAGAGTAATGTAAAAATATTTTGCCTTGATGCGAATAGCGGCTATTCGGTCACTTACAGTGTTAAACCACGAGACCAAAAGTCGAAATCTCTTGCCGAATATGAATCCACATCCAAATTCGTGACTTTTTGCATGGCAGCTATAAAAGAAGTCACAGTTCTTTCGACGTGTGGATCCCTGTCCCGTCCATCGCATATCCTGTATGGCAGTGACATGTGGTTCCCTGTCCCGTCCATCGCATATCCTGTATGGCAGTGATGTTGGCCTTGTATTTGTCGAGGACATCAGTTGGACAGTTGGATAGAGGCACCTTCTCTGCAGAGAGAGTTCGGACATTCCAGGTGCATATCCGCAATCATGGCCCTTATAACGTTTTGCGGGGGTCATCTACATTTGGTGAATTTCATGTTTTTTCTTTTCTTTGTGTTTTCATGATAATTGGTTTTGTTTAAGGAGAGTGACTTATTAGACCACTGCGCCCGATCCTAGTTTCTTGGAGCTGCTGAAGCTACTAAGAGAGCCTCTGTGTTGAGCTTCAGTAACTTCTGTTACCTACTTCCTAAGACGTATCGGTGGTAGCATGCCATTAGGTTACTCAACATTGCGCCTTCTTACATTTGCTACCATTGTATGGTAAATACGTTATCTCTCGTACGTTGTGAGCTGCTTGGGGAACTCAAAATAGAAATTCTGGTTATTTCCAGATATCAATGAAAATACTTAAATTAGAACATCCCACATTCCCCAAGCAGCCAGCAACTACATTTAACGTTTGTCAACAATTTCTAACATAATTGTACTTTAACCGAAAACACAAAAATGGGCCACAATCCTATTAATATTATAAATGTGAATGTCTGTCTGTTTGTTTGTTTGTTTGTTTGTTTGTTTGTATGTTTGTTGCTCAATCACGCCTAAACGGCTGAACCGATTTCAATGAAATTTGAAAGACAGTTAGTGTACTATATGGAAATTACTATAGGCTATATATTTTGTAATTGTTTACCCTATGGGCGGAGTGGGCGTGGCAAAACTTTTTTTAGAGCTAGAGAGATAAAATTTGATACCCAGATAGTACTCGACAACACGAATATGAATATGCAGACGAAATTTTAATTTTGAACCCAATGGGCGGAGTGGGCGTGGCAAAACTTTTTTTTAGAGCTAGAGTGATAAAATTTGATACCCAGATAGCACTCGACGACGCGAATATGAATATGCAGACGAAATTAAAATTTTGGACCCAATGGGCGGAGTGGGCGTGGCAAAATATTTTTTAGAGCTAGAGATATAAAATTTTATACCCAGAGAATACTCGACAACATGAATATGAATATGTTGACGGAATTTTAATTTTGGACCAGTTGGCGGAGTGGGCGTGGCAAAACTTTTTTTTAGAGCTAGAGAGATAACATTTGATACACAGAAAGTACTCGACAACACGAATATGAGTATGCAGACGATATTTTAATTTTGGACCCAATGGGCTGAGTGGGCTTGGCAAAACTTTTTGAGGGATAAAATTGTATATCCAGATAGTACTCGACAACACGAATATGAATATGCTGACGAAATTTTAATTTTCGACCAGTTGGCGGAGTGGGCGTGGCAAAGCTTTTTTTAGAGCTAGAAACATACAATCTGATATCCTGATAGTGCTCGACAACACGAGTACGTTAGCCCTAGAGAAATCAAATTTGGTACATATATAGTACTCGGCTACACGAATATGAATATGATGACGAAATTTAAATTTTGTATCAGTGGGCGGAGAGGGCGTGACCAAAAGGTATTTTAGCTCCAGAGAAATAAAATTCGGTATACAAATAGTACTCGACAATACGAATATGAATATGCAGACGGAATTTATATGTTCGATCAGTGAGCGAGTGGGCGAAAGGGGCCAGGCAAAACTGTATTTTAGTCCTTGAGAGATAAAATTTAATACACAGATAGTATTCTACAACACGAATATAAATATGCAAACAAAATTTGAATTTTGGGTCAGTGGGAGGAGTGGGCGTGACAAAACTGTATTTAAGCCCTAGAGCACCCAGATAGTACACTGCAACACGAATATGTAGACGACATTTTAATTTTACATCATTGGGGGAAGGGGGAGTGGCAAAACTGTATTTTAGTCCTAGAGACATAAAATTAAATACACAGGTAGTACTCGACTACACGAATATAAATATGCAAACGAAATTTATATTTTGGATCGGTGGGCAGAGTGTGTGGAAAACTGTATTTTAGCCCTAAAGACACCCAGATAGTACACGAAAACACGAATATGAATATGTAGATGGCATTTTGGACCAGTGGGAGGGAGCGTGACAAAACTGTTTTAGCGAAAAGAATTTTTTTTTCTTAAATTAAAATTTATTTATTTTTCAGAATTGTGTCAGTAAATTTTATGGACTATTTACACTGCGTCAATTTATTTTGTCAACAATTTTGGCAATAAGTCGTCAGAAAAAGTATGTCGAAAAAATTTAAAGCGAAATAATGAGAATGATGTCAGTGCTATAAATGAGCCATGAATATATACATGTTTTTGAATACAGATAGTACTTGGTGCTATATATATGACTTTGCTGACGCATGTTTTAATATCGGTTAGTGAGACGTTGTAAGTTTGATCAGGTTAAGAGTAACTTGGGATAACCAATAGTTTACAGAGCGTACAGGAACGACGCTTAAGCTTAGCCCTTTAAGTAGGCATGCCAAACATATTATAGGTATTCGACAATTAAGCAATAGCGAAGCATTGCCGGGTCCACTAGTCATCTATATATATAAAATAGAATGTGTGTTTGTTTATTTATTTGTTTGTTTGTTTGTTTGTACCTTATAGGAGACCAAACCTCTGGACCGATCTTCCTGAAATTTTCACAGCATCTAACTGGGACTCTGGCATAACTTATAGGGTACTTTTTTTCGACCATGCCCACTTTTACGCCCATTTTTAATCTATATATATAAAAGGCTGACTGATTACTCCCCAGACCAAACGGCTAAAGCTAGATCCGTGAAATTTAGAATGTAGGTTCCTTTTATGACGTAGGCGCGTACTAAGACGATATTTTTGGAAATTCGGACTACTAAGGGGTTAAATGGGCGTGGCACCGCTCCATACAACTTGAATTTTTAAATGAATGTATCTTTTAAGCCATAATAGGTTCGAAGTCAAGATTTGGTACGTATATTGGACGTAAGGAATGTGGGCGGTGCCACACATTGGCCAAATAAATGGTCTGATTGTAATTATATTTTCTTTGTGTGATATTGCCCATAGGACGTTCATCATTGGCTACATGGAAACATATTTAGACAAAGGGGCGTGGCACCGCCCTCTCTAGCCTCAATTTCAATCAGTCATATCTCAAGAGCCATTAGGGGTATGTAGATGAGATTTGCTACATATGTTACTGATACGAAGACGAACCCGTCTCGCTGAAAAATGGGCGGTGCCACGCCCTATTTTAAAAAATCGTTATCTTGGCGAAACAAATGGACCGATTGCAATGAAATTTGGACTGTGTAGTACTATCCGTAGGGTCTCTATCATAGGCTACATGAAAACAAACCTAGACAAAGGGGCGTGGCACCGCCCACACAAACCAAAATTTGAGGCGGTCATATATCGCGAGCCATTAAAGGTATAAAGATGAGATTTGCTACATAAGTAAATGGTACATGGGGGATTACGTCCCGCTGGGAAATGGGCAGTGCCACGCCCCTTCTGAAACAATTGCTATGTCGGTCATATAAGTAGAACTATTGTAATTATAATTTCGTATATTTCAAATTGGTTAACTAACTGATTGGGTGAAATGGCTGTAGATACGATGATGAAATTTGGGGTAGTTGTTCTCCATTTCGAGTACACGTCAGCTAAGGATAGATTTTGGAAAATGCGTACTTTAGGGTGTAAACATTACCAATAAGGGATAAACTCAGACGAATCGGTTAAAGCTTTAATCGCGAAAATTGATATGGACATGCTCACTTTCAATTTCTGGGTAAAAAATATCGAAAAGGGATGTAATTATGATAATTTTATGGGCTTGCTCCCTATGGAATTAGAACGAAGCAAGGAGGGTTTTAGGAATTCTTACCTTTTAGGGGCAAATAGGCCGAAAATGAATAAAACTGGTACTAAACGGCTAAAGGATTAGTCTTAAAAATTGAAGTGAATGTTTTAGTTGTACAATGTTAACTAATTTTTCGAAATTCGTTCTTAAGTTGTAAAAATACTGAAAAGCAATTAAACTGGTACAATCGCCCAGACCAAATAACTAAAAGTAGAGCTACGAAAATGTATTTAGCATTGCTCCCTATAGAATTAGATACCCGCCAGATGGTGTATTCAGAAATTTGAACATTGCGGGTGAAAAAACAGAAAGGGGATTTAACTGGTACCATCGCCCAGACCAAACGGCTTAAGCTATTATCGTATATGTGCATAGAATTAAAGGGGGGCCACTCAATTATAGTTTTAGGGATAGAAAGGATTAAAGCGGTACAATCACTCAGACAAATGGGATAAAGCTACAATCACATAAATTTTTGTCCGTTAGTCTTATGAAACGTTTGCATTTTATTTGTATTGATTACATTCTTAAGAAGTTTCATTGTGGGTACGGGTGAATCAAAGCGAGCCGGTAAAGCTAGTTTCTTAATACAATTTAAGTAATATGTTGTCTAGGAGCCGACCGTGGATGTTAGTACACGCTACTATCAGGTCGGAGACCAGGGTTCGATTGCTGCATCAATCATCTTTTTTTCGTTTATGTATTTCAAAGAGAAATTAAGTTTCTAAGCATAGTTATTTTGATGTACTTTTTTAAAGAAGAACAATATTGTACTTGATTTAGATTAAGCTTAATACTTAAGTAATTTCTCGGCTTGAAAGATATGGAAACCTCCGGACCATGTCCCGCAAAAGTAATTCAATGCAATGCATATGAACCTGCTGTAGGGTAGAACATTTGTATACCGAATATGCGTTTTATTTATCAATTATAAGCACATATGTATGTATGCACAGTGTACATCGTACACAAAAATCACCCAGCAGCCACTTTAATTTTTACTCTGTCTCTATCATTTGTTCTTTTTGTGCATTTTTATGATTTCAAAATTGGATTAAGCTGTTGAGAATGTGTCTTTAATAAACTTTTAGTTTTTATTACGGTTATTTTCATACACAATTTTCATGTTTGTAATTATGTGCAATCTTAGCTCAACAAGACATACATAGAAGACAAACAAAGGTTTGAGGGAGAAATATCGAAATCTGTAAATACCAAAGTTGAATGTCTTCAGGGAGAATTTTAATGTAGGCAGGGCAACCTCATAGAAAAAAATTAGTTGTCAAAACTGTTTAGGGAAATATTATTATAAATATTTAAAATTGGCCAAAATTTGGAACTACACTGCATATGGCTACAAGACGTCAATAAGCGATATGATATGTAAAGTTGCTGCCAAAAAGGTTAAAAGTAACATTCATCCATAAAGTGTGGGGGAAAAAACCTTAGTAAACGTATTAAAACTTCATGTACATACTTGCAATATTAAATTGTGCTTTCTGACGAATACATGTTGTGAAGTGCATTGATCATGTTGAGTATACGCCAGTGAGCACAACGACAGCACATGTCTGCTGTAATTGTATAATTACAAACAACACGAAAAAATATTATGACAATGACAATGGATTCTGAAAGAGGAGACCAAAAAAATATAATGGCTGCGCCATCTAACATTTGAACTAGCTATTATTGCGTGCATGGTAACCCTTAGCTCATGTCTGATTTGACAGATAATTAGTTTTATCCTTCCGCTGAACGAATATGGTTGTGTATACGCTTGAACAACGCTTCGCTAAGTGGGCCTGCGATCGACTTACAAAAGATGCCGATTTTGCCAAAAAAAAAACATATTTTCAGATGAAGCTCATTTTGATCTTGGCGGGTATGTAAACAAGCAAAATTGTCGCATTTGGGGCACAGAAAACCCGCACGCATTCATTGAAAAGCCGATGCACCCAAAACGAGTCACTGTTTGGTGCGGATTTTGGTCCAGAGGCATAATTGGGCAATTTTTCTTCTAAAATGAGCAAGGAGTGGCCTTTACAGTCAATGGCGATTGTTATCGGGTCATGTTGAACGAGTTTTTTTTTCACAAAAATTGAAGAGGAGGCTATTGGCAACATTTGGTTTCAACAGGACGGCGCTACGTGCCACATAGCCGAAGCTACACTCGATGTTTTGCTCCCTGTTTATGAAGATCACATTATCAGCCGCAGAGATGATGTCGTTTGGCCACCTCGGAACTGCGATTTGACACCGTTGGACTATTATTTGTGGGGTGCCCTCAAAGATAAGTGTTTCGCCGACAAGCCAGAGACAATTGACGCTTTAAAGGACAATATTCGTGAAACCATTGGTGAAATACAGCTGCACACAATCGATAATGTGCTTAAATATTGGAACGGTCGTGTAGGCTACTACATGGCCAGCCGATGCAGCCATTTGAACGAAATTATTTTTTATTATTAACAGGAAGGGTCAAATAAAAAAAGACATTTGAGAAAATATTCAGTAGTTTTTTTACAGCATTTTCGAAAAAAAGGTATTTGGCGGACCCTGTACACGTATCGACGATTTGATAGATCACATCGGAATTTTATTTTAGAGGCGGTTCAAGTTTTTCTGCTCTGGCCTGTTCTACTAAGTTGTCTTTACATCTGAGTTGTATGGTATGTTCAGCAATTTTGTAGATAATGGTAAGGTAAATACTTTTGTAGGACATATTAACCTTCTAGCTCCCCCTCATAACGGTAAATGTCAGAACACACCAACAACCAATCAAATTCATGGTTGCCCATTTTGGGTTAATATGTATTTTTGACACTTAGATACCGAATACTTTAGTATCTATCTTGAATTCGATTGGTTTTTTGTGTTTGTGTTAAGTTATCGGTTCTAGTGTGTTCTGATGAGTAGATGAGTAGAAAATAATTTTATAAAAAATTGGCTCTACATGAGCCGATCACGGATCGATTTGTTCCAAATTAACTGAGCAATTATTAATATTTTCAATTATTACTATTTTCATATTTTAATTATATTACACCTTTCGAAAGGTTAATCCTTAAATTCATTATCAATATTCTACTGGTGTACTTTTCGCAATAGAGTTATAAGCAAACACAATTTACTTAAAAAGCAAAACAAAATGTAACCACTCAGCAGAAAAAAGAACCATGTTACACTATATCCGCAAGTTTATGTGTGTGTGCAAGTTGGCTAACATGCATAACATGTATTACAATTTCAAAATAACAAACATCAACAATTTCTTCCACTGAAACTTCATCGTGGAAATAAAAATTAATGCAATTTTTGTTGCATGTCCCTCGCCCTCAACAGCAAAGATTACAGCAACCTAAAATGTTTTGCAAGTTGGCCAAGTTCGTAGAAAACTTGTTGTTGCTATTATTCTTGTGTCGCTAACTACATTCTGCAAATGGTTGAGGATATCCAACATGTACATATAACACATATAACAAAAAGCTGTGGCTACTAGGATCACATAATGGTTACAAGTCAACAGCGTTTGCACAAAGATAGTTGAAGAAAAAATGTTTGTAAATAATAATGCTTTACAATTATATATTATTGCTATATTACTAAAATAGTATTACTGTGACGTTACTACTTTTTCTGAAACTCTACCAATTATAAAAGTTTAAAAATTGTCAACCTTAAACAACATTCCAACTTTTTCAAATCACTGTATGCACTGTAAATTTTATATTAACTTCATACGTATGTATATGTGCAATGTGCATGCCAGTGTAAGTGTGCGGAAAGGACATGAATCTGTAAATGTACATGCATAAAGAATTTGATATAACCATAGGGCAAATTAGCCAAGTGGAAGATAGCTTAAATGTTCATTAGGGTTCTATTTGAAGTTTGCGTCATGATGAGCGGTGGGTGGGGTGGCCGGATTTTAGTCTGCAGACGTGTTAAACATTGCCAAGAATTTGTAAAAGTATTGAGGTGATTTTTTTTCGGAAAGAGATCCATTTTCCATAATAAATTATTCGTGGACTTTGAACTTCAAAACCACCAACAAAGTTACACATGTAATTTATTATACCGCTCACAGTGTTGTGGTCTGCCAGGGAAGTTATATTGACCGCAGTACAATAAGACATTTATAATTGCAAAAAACACTGAGATGTTTGCACAAGTTTTGTTATTTAACAAGAAAACACGTTGGCACAAACATCTGTGACCTAATTTAATGTTACGTTAGAAGCTGTTACCAACTATTTAAAACTCTTGTTAAACTATTTAAATATGCTGGTAAAGTTAAATACGTTAAAGTATTTGATTTTGTTAAACGGTACTAAGCCAAATTATAATGACTAGCGGCGATGATATATTAGTATTTGGAACATAAACACGATGATGATATAAAAGAACTGTTTATTAAACATTTTATGAATGGCGTCGGCATTCCTGAACAAGCGGACAGTATGTATAAGTAAAACACAAAGCATAAAAGCTTTGTACTGTTAAAGGAGATTTCATATGTCATAAACCCAATTTATATTTCTCCGATAAGTTCCAAACGGACACTTGGGGGAGTAATGAAAATTTGGCGATACATGTATGTTGCGATACGAGGCGAAGCCGCAGATAGCCTAACTAATTGGCACACCCCTTCTAGTACCTTCCATATAAATGACCGATATTTTCCCTTTAACATACATATCAATTTTGTATGTACATTGAATTCAGATGTCAAGGTAAGCGATTATTTAACATTGATTAATTGACACGATGTGCTGCCCCTAATTGTACCTTCTGTACAAATAGGTCAAACTTTTTACGTTTTTGCTCTACATGCAGACAAAAATTAATATATAAGTAAATTTATTTAATTTTTTTTTTTTTAATAACTCAAGTCTTAAACAATATCTTACACTGGGTGATGGTATTTATCAGTCAGTTTACCTGACTTAAATTTCTGTTCTTTTTTCCTAGAAATGTTGGGAAAAAATTATCAATCACAACCGAAAGACAACACCAGCAACAGCAAAAAATATAATAATACTCCCAATACTTTTTTTGATGCATTATGGTCTTCTGATTACCAAAATGGTCTAAGTTGCTTCCGATTGCAATTGTATATTTTGATAATATGCCGCACGTAGAAAAGAAGAATCTGGCTGCGTATTTGCCAATTCGTCTCACCAAGTTCTGCAAGGTTCTCTGTAACCTGGTCTTACCATTGAAGTTTTGCTCGTCCCCTCTTGCCAGATTTCGAGGCAGATGTTATTTGTTTTATTGTTTTATATTTTTATTTCGCCAAGGTGTATCAGCCTCTTAGGAATGCAAAACTCAGCCAAGGCTTCAAGAAATTTCTGCCGTATCGGGCTATCGAAGGTTGGCTTATAGTCGACCAAACACAGATACTTGCCGATCTGTTTTTCTTTGGACTTTTTTGGGATTTGCCGAACTGTGATCATCTGGCCAGTTGCTGATTAATCAGGTTTAAAGACACACAAGTTCCGATCAGGTTGGAAAACATTGGCTTTAGTGTATCACATAGCAGGACCTTAAATGTATGCGATGGATAAAAGGCTGATCCCGTGGTAGTTGGAGCACACACTTGAATTACCCTTTTTCAGTACAGGACATATGTAATACGCTTTGATTCAAATCACTGGACATGCACTGGTTAAGCCAAACCGTGTGTAGGAGTCGATGAATGCTCGCTATCATCGGCACTGGTTGTTTTTTTTTTTTGCCTTAATTTTGTTTTTCTTACCTCGGTTGGGCTTGTATGCGGGCCATCTAAGCCTGTGTCCACAATTGGAGTTATATCTTTACGTCGTCTGCCTTCCGGAACCAGAAATTGGAGAAAGTGATGTTTCCATATATGCAGCACACTCCGCGTGTCCGTAACTTTATCTTGTTTTACTGTGTTATTAGTAATTTTAATTTCTTTATAAATTAAATGAAGGTTGCTACTCCTTCCATCAATTGGCTGGCATCTCTTATGTTTGATTGTGTAGGTTGGACGAAAAGTCATGACTATGATTTTTGGAAGGGAGCTCAGTACCGTAACTTTTTACTTTTACCTTACGATCTTTTCCTTCATGTCTCTATATCCTCGTCCTCCCGTTCCTCCATTTGACTTTTTTTTTCACTTCAATAGCTGACTTGCCTGTTTTACTTCCTCCTTGTGCCGTTCCTTAACAGCCCATTTGGCTGTAGCTTTGCCCTTGGCGCTGCATCCTGTATGACGTTCTACATTGTACCAGGATTCTTCTGGCCAATAGCAAAAATGTAGCCCTTGAATAATCATGAATAACGATATACGCCTGGTTCCGATTGACCATCAATTGACGATACAACATAAGAAATACTATTTTGATGGGTCGTAGGATGCATGGATCAATAGTTTTGATGTTGCCAAATCGCCTTTGGACAAATTAGAAAACTGGGAAGTAAACGCATCCACTTCTTTTTCTTACGGTATCTATTGGGACCGGCCGTGGCAAAATGGTTAGAACACCATACGGGAGATCAAATTTTAACTCCTGGCTCCAACTATCTTAAAAGAAAAATTGTCTTTCATTGTGTCGAGTTCGAAATTAAGTAAGTAAGTAATATCTATTGTGCGCACCTCAGCTGCTACCAGGTAATGATCCGAGCCAATTTATGCACTGCGGGTTTGCGGTGTTTGATAAGCAAGTTGCCTTTTGCATTTCTTTACGCTGAAATCTGGTAACTAACCTAACCCTGTTGTTGGATTTGTTTGTATATTTGCTGAATTTGCCGTTCAATTGACCACGAGCATCTTCTCTTCGTATTTTTGCATTATAATCTCCATGGACAATAGGCGATCATAGCCGCTTGTAAAATATATCTTTAATCTCATCGTCTTTATCTTGAGTCGGGATATGTGCACAAACATATGCATAATTGCATTGATGCGGATTGTGACCATTCAATAGGACTGAACCGCCAGACAATATGTCTTAGTCTCTGACCAATTACAAATCTACATCCGAATTTGTTTTTTTTCACATGACAGATATATCAGATGGCGCAATTTTTAGGTTGCGATCATCCCTATCCTATCCATCTCATATCTTGGATAGCGGTGATATCAGCCTTGTATTTTTTGAACACATAGTCCTTATAACGTTTGCGGGGTTGTCAACATTTGGGAGGTTTTGTTTTTTTGCTTTTTATACCATCATCAGCAAAAGGATTCAAGGATGGTCACAAAGTTCATTTCGAAACATTCGCCTTCAAAGTTTAAAATTCTAGTTCTTCTATACACCCCATGAATGAGTTATGGGATATGTTAGTCGCGTATTCTAGCTAGCGCGGCAGGTTCTTAAATGGCCTATTTTTGTAAAAATAATATTTCTCCAAAGACTTATAAACGGACAGCTGGAGGACATAAAATAACAGACAAACCCTCAAAAATTTTTGACATTTTTGTGCGAATTAAAAATAGAGTTTTTTTTTGACTATATGACCAGAAATATTGAATTCAATATTCTACGAGTTTTACGGGTGTAATAAAAATTAACGAAACAATGCTGACCAAGTTGGTATATCTAACGGCACCCAACTTGTAAATGTTTTGAAATAGTTCATGTTTACTAATTTGAACTAACTGTAGTCCGTGTTCATGTGAAAAGTCCGTGTTCGTATGAAAGGTTTCATTTGCGATTTTGAAGTATTACCTTAAAGAAATTATCTTTGAAGGAAACTCTTTTGTATCTAGCTGTTACATCTTATTTCCGGTTCCATGGCATTCAATTGCCCCACAATCAATTGAGTACTGAAATAATAAAATTTGAGAAAAGCATTTTGCCTGCTTGGTCATTCCTTCCTTATAGTATTCGGTGTCATAGAGAGGACTCTTAAAGCCAGTTGTCCCATTGGCCTTTCTTATTAAAATGAATAAAACATATACTTATTGTGCAATTTTCCATTTTTTTTTAGTATTTTAAAGAATATTGAATTTGTAACATTTCTAACTAAAAACAATTTTAATACTTCTCTATAAAAATGTAACTTCATTTATTTCGAAGAAAAAAAATTTGTGTGTGATGAAATACTGACATCAATACCAGCTTTAATTTAGGAAAAGCTAATTTAACGATGCATTCCTTTGGTAAACGAACTGACGTATGAAAACTTACTAAGTAAGTTTCTGCTGCAATTTCAAAGTCATCTCAAATGACATTTAAATATAGTTCTGAAAAACACTATGCAAACAATTTGAGCGTCATTGTCTCGGGAGTGAATGAAACCATTATTAAACGATAGCATTTTGTAACGTGACGCCAGTCGTCAGTACATACATTTTCCTACATACACAATTCTTTCACTAAACAACCTTTATTTGACCTTCAACATCGCCAACAAACTCAACCTACATACATACTTTCAATTACTTCGGGCGCAGCAGAGGCTGAATGGCAGCAACTCCAACTACGAGAAGGGCCACATACTACCTTCATTTCCCCTTCAATACTGATAATTCTTCAACTACTTGAGGGGTAAGACGTCAATTCCACCAATCGCACGACCGATGCAAACGACGCGTTTGGCAATGCACGCAACTGCAACCAACGGCACATTCGGCAATTGCCACGAACGGCGAATGAGCGCGACGACGAACATTCAACCAAACACATTAAGGAAACGACATTACAATGGAAAGTGTTATTCAATGCTGTGTGATGTAATTCTCATTACATCGAGAGCCCCACTTACTTAAATGATCGAACATTTTGCTTGGTAATTAGTCGGTTGCTACCGCAGCGAAGTTTATTGATAAGTTGCTTTGTGCCCGATCTCCCCTGCCCTTCTCAGGGCAATCATTTATCGAAAGAAATATTCTTTTGTTTAATCGGACTTCGGTCTGTTGAACCAACTTTTGTTGGTTTAACCCAAATTTCATTGGTTAAATCGGACTACGGTCTATTAAATCGGACTTCGGTCTGTTGAATCGGACATCGTTCTGTTGAAACGGACTTTGGTCGGCCTGTTAAATACGACTTCGGCCTGTAGAATCGGATTTTGGTCCGTTAAATCGGACTTCGTTCTGTTAATACGGACTTCGGTCTGTTGAATCCAACCCCGGTTGGTTGTACCGACTCGTCGGTTGCACAGATTTCGGTCTGGTACACGAAGATACTCTTTGTTCCTGTAGCATTGTATTAGAAATTAGCATCGTAGCATTTTGATACTAACACTCCGTCGGGTACGATTAAAAGTTTGGTCGCGAATTCGGAATCGATATAACTACGAGTTGCAAAAGTCGATCTTCTAAGGAACACGAGTCATCAACACGATCCTGAATTGCGGATACCAACTGATTTACGACGAAAGCCGAATCATCGAAGAACACGAATCATCAGCACGATCCTGAGTTGCGGATATCAAACTGATTTACGACGGAAGCCGAATGATCGAAAAACACAAATCATCAACACGATCCTGAGCTGCGGATATCTAACTGATTTACGACGAAAGCCGAAGCTTCAATATGTTCCAAAATTGCTAAAGTTAACCTGAAACACCGACAAACCCGAATCATCAAGATGCCCCAGTATTGCTAATATGAACCTGATACACCGACAAACCCGAATCATCAAGATGCCCCAGTATTGCAAATATGAACCTGAATCATCAACAAAATCTTAATCACCAATACTCTTCTGAATTGTTGACATTAACCCGAACCACCGAAGAACCTGAGTCATCGATCATCACTTGCTGATATTAACCTAAAACTCCGACAAAACATGAGTCATTAATCATCACTTTCTGATATTAACCTGAAACCCCGACAAAACCCGAGTCAACAATCATCACTTGCAGATATAAACCTGAAACCCCGACAAAACCCGGTGCAAGTCTGAATCATCGAAAGTACCCGAATTACCACGATCCTGAATACCGAAACAAACCTGACCTATCTGACCTCTATAGTTTTGGGCGTATAGTATAAATTTCTCGATCACATCAAATCGATCGATTCATTAAATTCTCGATTATCTTAAATCGAACCAAGTCCCGAAACCTGTCATCGCAGTCAGAGACCACTTCAATATTCGTCGAGCGTATACTAAAAGTTATCGATCATCTAAAATCGGCCTGGGTACAAACTACCGTAAAAGACAACAACGCTATCACTGAATCTGAATTGTTTTCGTATCTAAATACTTTATCCAGTAGATTAAAAGTTTGACTTACACCAGCAATAAACAATATTGTTATTTTGCCCCTGGACTTACTTCAGCCGATGAGAGCTGGATGGTTAAAATGTCCGGAGGAAATATTCCACACAAAATTTATAGATAGTTGATCTATGTATGTAAATAATAAATATGTTCTCATCGTTCGGTTTAAGATCTATTCTATTATTGGTAATAGAATTTGTTGTAACAAGAGTTGTTGAAAGCTGGCAGGGCAAATAGCTATTTCGATAGTTGTCAAACTATCATCATCAGCACCCTTTGTTGTGATTTCTCCATTGTCAACACAAACCTAGCATAATCCACACTAGCTCTCGTCTTTTAATATAAGTCACCAAAGACATGATCTATCCCAAATGTATTTTTACACATGAGTTTTCATACACTTTTATTCGACTTTTGACCAAAAATAACAAATTTAAAACCGCTATGAAAAAATTGTGACGTAGTGGACCAAAATAAACTTTATGGTTTTGTTACTGAGGTCAAATGCTATCGTTAATTTTTGTACGGTTAAAACAATTTGAAAAGCACAGTTAGGTCTCCGTAAAACTTTACTAATGTCATAACCAAATTTAAGATGTAATTTATATGTAAACTAGCTTTCCCGGCTCGCTTTGCTTCACCCGTACCTACAATGAAACTTCTTAAGAATGTAATCAATACAAATAAAATGCAAACGTTTCATAAGACTAACGGACACAAATTTATGTGATTGTAGCTTTATCCCATTTGTCTGAGTGATTGTACCGCTTTAATCCTTTTTATCCCTAAAACTATAATTGAGTGGTCCCCCTTTAATTCTATGCACATATACGATAATAGCTTAAGCAGTTTGGTCTGGGCGCACGCGCAATGTTCAAATTTCTGAATACACCATCTGGCGGGTATCTAATTCTATAGGGAGCAATGCTAAATATATTTCGTAGCTCTGCTTTAAGTTATTTGGTCTAGGCGTTTGTACCAGTTTAATTGCTTTTCAGTATTTTTACAACTTAAGAACGAATTTCGAAAAATTAATTAACATTGTACAACTAAAACATTCAGTTCAATTTTTAAGACTTATCCTTTAGCCGTTTAGTACCAGTTTTATTCATTTTCGGCCTTTTTGCCCCTAAAAGGTAAGAATTTCTAAAACCCTCCTTGCTTCGTTCTAATTCCATAGGGAGCAAGCCCATAAAATTATCATAATTACATCCCTTTTCGATATTTTTACCCCGAAATTACGGATTTCGAAAAAAACCTTCAATCCAATTTGAAAGTGATCATGTCCATATCAATTTTCGCGATTAAAGATTTAACCTATTCGTCTGAGTTTATCCCTTATTGGTAATGTTTACACCCTAAGGTACGCATTTTCCAAAATCCATTCTTAGCTGACGTGTACTCGAAAAGGAGAACAACTACCCAAATTTCATCATCGTATCTACAGCCATTTCACCCAATCAGTTAGTTAACCAATTTGAAATATACGAAATTGTAATATCAATAGTTCTACTTATATGACCGACATAACAATTGTTTCAAAAGGGGCGTGGCACTGCCCATTTCCCAGCGCGACGTACCATTTACATATGTAGCAAATCTCATCTTCATACATTTAATGGCTCGCGATATATGACCGCTTCAAATTTTGGTTTGTGTGGGCGGTGCCACGACCCTTTGTCTAGGTTTGTTTTCATGTAGCCTATGATAGAAACCCTACGGATAGTACTACACAGTCCAAATTTCATTGCAATCGGTCCATTTGTTTCGCCAAGATAACGATTTTTTAAAATAGGGCGTGGCACCGCCCATTTTTTAGCGAGACGGGTTCGTCTTCGTATCAGTAACATATGTAGCAAATCTCATCTACAAACCCCTAATGGCTCTTGAGATATGACCGATTGAAATTGAGGCTTGAGTGGGCGATTCCACGCCCCTTTGTCTAAATATGTTTCCATGTAGACTATGATGAACGTCCTATGGGCAATATCACACAAAGAAAATATAATTACAATCGGACCATTTATTTGGCCAATATAACAATTTTTTTTAAAAAGGGGCGTGGCACCGCCCACATTCCTTAAACAAAATATTTTTTCTTAAACGTCCAATATACGTACCAAATCTTGACTTCGAACCTATTATGGCTTAAAAGATACATTCATTTAAAAGTTCGAGTTGAATGGAGCGGTGCCACGCCCATTTAACCCCTTTGCAGTCCGAATTTCCAAAAATCCCGTCTTAGTACGCGCCTACGTCATAAAAGGAACCTACATTCTAAATTTTCTAGCTTTAGCCGTTTGGGCTGGGGAGTAATCAGTCAGCCACCCAAGCCTTTTATATATTTAGATTAAAAAAATGGGCGTAAAAGTGGGCGTGGTAGAAAATAAAGTACCCTATAAGTTGTGCCAGAGTCCCAGTTAGATGCTGTGAAAATTTCAGGAAGATCGGTCCAGAGGTTTGGTCTCCTATAAGGTACAAACAAACAAACAAACAAATAAATAAACAAACACACATTCAATTTTATATATATAGATAACCTTTTTTATTGATCTACAATCTTGTCATTCAGCTTTACAGTGTAAAACAAAAAATACTAAAAACCAAACCATTACCATTACATTGCAAACCTACTAAAACCTGCCTCATTTTCTGTATTTCAATTTAACGGTCAAATCCTGCATTGCCCTACACGCTTTCTATTCCACGCTTTCTATGAACGCTGAAGTAGAATCTTATGAAGTGACATGTGCGACAAATGTCTCAATCTTTTAGAAAGTGGTATTTTGTTGTAAAACTTTTGGGCTACGTGCCCCCACTATAATCGTTGGCAGCATTTAATTACATTTTCGGTTAAATTGTCCACGAATCAAATAGTACAACTGAAAGTGTAATAGTCTAGTATGTCTTCACCACGCATATTGTAGTAGCGTTGTAACATCATCGCAGACTTTCTTTCAGCATTTGAATTGTTACTCCAGTTTTGTATCGCCCATACCATAGCACTCTCTTATACTAGTGCATAGTGTTAATTGTCGTGAGCAAAAGCTTTTGCTCTCACTGGAATTCCGACTGCTCTTATACGCCAATGCAATTGTATAAAAAGAGTAGATTCCATAGGACGGCAAGGCAATATATGACTCTTACTAAATGTGGCTCTCTTTATTGAAATTACCGCCAAATTGTTTATGTTTATTATAGCACTCGCATTTCTATCCAAAACTGTGTTCCTTGTAGCTTTCAGCTATCAATTGCCACAAATCAGAAACAAAGGCAAAAACAACACCCCCTTTGACAACGCAGGAACAGAACCATGGAAGATTTTGTGTTCAGGCATTGTATAGTACGGTTGCAACACTTTTTTGCACTGTTATTAGTGAAGTCTATATGTACTTTTTGGTACAATAACATGCACTTGGGGCGAAGGATAACAAAATATAGTGCGATTCATTAGAGATGCTGTCCCACTTTTAATTTACTTTGAAAACTTACTTTCATTTTACATCCCATGAATTATATATGGGAAAGCCTCTTGTTGTTGAGTACCATCGAACAATTTATTTAAAATAACTTTATGGTGGCGGTTGATAATACTTTAGAATAATTCCTTTTCCAATTAGTATTATAAATGTGAAGTGTGTTTGTCTGTTTGTGACTCAATCACTTCTAAACGCCTGAACCGATTTTTTCGTATGAAATTTCGTAGGCAGTTACTGTATGAAAATTACCGTAGGCTATATTTTTTTTATTATAAACCGAATGGGAAGCGTAGGCGATAATATGGGTATGCAGACGAAATTTGAATTTTGGATCAGTAGGTGGAGATGGAGTGGGAAAACTGTATTTTATCCCTAAAGAAACAAAATTTGGTACACAGATTCTATTTTTGATCAATGGACGGAATGCGGCGTGGACAAACTATATTATACCCCTAAAGAGATTAAATTTGGTACGCGGATATCACTCGACATCAGAGATGTTAGTATGTTAAGGACATTTTACTTTTCGTTCAGTCTGCGCATGCGTAAGTGACAAAAATGTTTTTTAGAATTAAAGAGATAATATTTGATATATAGACGACCAGGAGGCCAGTGAAATGCGTTTAAATTGTTTTTTATTTTTTAACTCTAGAGAAATAAAATTAAATTTACTGATAGTATAAAGCACAAAAGCTAGGCATATTAAAATTAATTTTTATATTTTCGAAAAATTTGCGGATGTGGCATGGAAAAAGTGATTTTAGGGTTAAATATAGTAAATTTATATGTAAATCGCACTCGTCAATGGGTACGGTTGGGGATGTAAAGTGCATCATGCATCATATTACTAATAGAGGCAGATAGTAATCGACGAACATTGATGGTTGGGCTAGCCTCCCGCCTTCAGGTTCTGTACTGACTATGAAAACGCGAAAAAGAAAAAATAACAAACGGAACCCTCCAAATGTTAACAACCCCCGCTAACATAATAAGGACCATGGTTTAAGGATATATATACTTGTAAAGTCCGGACTGTTTATGGAGGAGGTGCAATTATCCGACAGACGGATGCCCTCAAAACATACAAGGCTGACATCACCGTCATCCAGGAGATGAGCTGCACAGGACGGAGATGCTCGCGACGTAGGAGTTGAGCACCAATTACAGAGGCCCTGCGGAAATAAACGAATTTGGATGCGGATTAGTAATTGGCCAGAGACTCAGAAATCTTGTCTCGCGGTTCAGTCCCGTTAGTGATCGAATAGTTACAATCCGCATCAAGGCCAAAAATTTCTAAATCACGCTGATTTGTGCTCAAACCACACAGAAATATAAAAACTCAGCGATAAAAGATTTACGAGCGCCTAGAGGAAACATACGAGCACTGCCCTGGACTAGACTTTTAAATTGTCCTAAGAGGTTTTGATGCAAATATAGGAAGAAAAGATGTTTTTAGTCCATCGATCGGTAAATTCAGCCTGCATAAGGACACTTCTGACAGTGGCAGTTAGTGGAACCAGATTTCAGCATAACGATATCCACAAGGCAACTTAGCTATCCCCCGATTAAAACAACAACAAAAATATTGATCATGGGGTAAACGATGGAAGGCATGCATCTAGTGTCGTGGACGTGGGCGTGGCCAGTGTTGCTAATATTGGCTCGTAACGATACCTGGCTAAGGTGCACATAATATTGAGCAGAGCGAAAAACACATGTAACCAGTCAACCATAAATAGCCACTGCCTACTTGAAAAAACTCACCGAATTGACACAACGCCTCTGCTACAGACGTATCCGATATACAGTGGCAGCATATTGCACATTTATGGCAACCGTAGCAATAACCGTGAATGGATATGAAAAACGGCGCTTAGATGAATCCTGCTATAACGAAGAATGTCCCATAGCGTCGTAGGAACAGGATGCTGCTTATAGGGCAATGGTCCAGACGATTGTAACCTGGTCTGTTAGAGAACGGCAAAAGGAGGCAGTAAAACAGACAAACTAGCCATTTAAGCGAAAAAAAAGAACAGACCAAGCCACAGTGGAACGATGATATGGGAAGTACAGGGATAGAGATAAGGCCCGAAAATTTTTCTAGAAAGTAAATGCACAAAGCCACGATATTGAGCTCCCCTTCTGTAAGGACAAGGATAAATATCTTGCGCTACAGATATGCAAAGTGTGCTGCATATATGGAGAAAATACTACCAGCAGTTGTTGGTTCCGGAAGGCAGCCTACGTGAAGGTATCACACCAAATGTCGACGATACAACCGATACAACAAAAATTACTCAATACCATGGCCTTTCTTTCGTGAAGATTGTCAAGGACCTGACGGAGCCATTGTATACCAGAAGAGTACTACCACAAGGAGACAGCCTATCGTATGACCTTATCAAACTGGTAATGTAGATGAAAATGGGGGAAGCTGCAAAAAAACACTAGTGACACAATATTCAACAAAATTCACAATGCGACGTAGGCACAGAGCTTACGGAGCAATCATTTTAAACCATACGAAGGCGACAGCCTATCCTGTGACCTTTTCAACATAGTGATGGAGATGATAATGAAGAAAGCTCTAGTAAATACGAGTGGCACGATATTTAACAAAAGCCACATGCGACTTGCATACGCTAATGATGTAGACATTATCGCCCGAAAACTTTGAGATACGCCTTTCAAGAATGGCGCTGACTAACACGGAGGTCTCAGTGAAGATTGGCTAGAATCTGATAGAGCCATTTTATACCAGACGAGGGCTAAGAAAAGGCGACAGCCTATCGTGTGACCTCTTCAACATACTGTCGGAGTTGATATTGAGAAAAACAGCTATAGACACGAGCGATACGGTATTCAAACGCCGACATCATCGGTAGAAAACTGCGAGATGTGAATGCAGCCTTATCAGGTATACAGAAGGTGACACCAAAAGGGGCCTAATGGTAAACGAGTACAAAACGAAATAATTAGTTTCAACGAACAAAAATCTACTCAGAAACAAATATAGACTTTATCGGCGGCTATATCCCCTATTGGTATATCCCATACAATAAAACATATGTTTGGAAAATTACTGTTTCGCCTATAACTGCCAAACGAACAACTGAAGAATATTTAAATTTGTCCAGTTTTAATATTTTGTAATAGTAGACAAAACCTTAAAAAACCAAAACCTTTGCAGGATATTATAACTTGGTCAGTTTTATTATCTGTAAAATTAGGCAAAACCTGTGAAACCCGACCCATTTGTAAACCATTGGAACCCATTTCATTTTGGAACGTTCCATACAAATACCGAAATCGTCTTCATAGTTCTACAGGCATATCTTTCGTTATAAGTACAAGGAATTTTGTCAAATGATGATTTCTTTTGAGATATTTGTGTGAATTTGTTAGAGACTTTTTTCTTGATGCTAATTTGGTACCGTAAAAGACACTTTCGGTAGATTTATAAAAAATGGCCATATGGCCAGAAAAATAAAATTTAACTGTTGCCATTGTTAGCTGTATTTTTTTTACAGTTTTACCATCGTTAGGCCATACGACCGAAAGTCCTATATACAACCATATGTGCCCCACAAGCAGGCAAACAATAATAATACGTATTTTCATTAAAAAACGGTAAATCTAGGGTGAGTGTATTCATGAGTCAGTTCTCCTGACTGAAATTTCTTTAGTGATACAAATATTTTGTAAAAATTTAACCAAGAACACTTTTTTTAGTACACACTGCCTTGTATAAAATCCCTTCACTGGTAGACAGATTAGCTTACCGGCTGCCTCTTACTCGCTTTGAGAACCAACCAACACTATATGTACCTACAAAACAAACAAATTAAAACAATTCCACACCTAAAACCCAAACACGAAAAAATACACGAGTACTAAAGATCTAGAGATTTCAAGGCACTGGGTTGTTGTTTGGCTGCCATGTTTCCTTATATCGTCGTACTTTTTTGTTTGTTTGATGCTAATTCTCACGAACACAAGCGTCAAAATACGGAAGTACAAAACTTGCTCGCAAAACCTGTGTGGTGGCTAAGTTACAAGTACCAGTGTCGAAATGTGTTATGGTGTTTTCACACTTTGTTTATCATCCATTTTATGTGGAAATTATGCGCTGTTTTGGTTTTTTTTTTTTGTTTTTATGTTTTTGTAATACAAAGCTCCGTATAATGGTAAATTAATTTTAGCATTATTTATTTAAGCTCTCTCCAATGACTGCCTGTAAATTGGGTATTTAAGTTATTGCTTAGCGAGCGTTTAACTTGTTGAATGACTGTATTTGTTAAGAGAAACATGGCCAATTTTATTACACGCTAAGGAGTGATGAGGCCAGTGATGGTGGCGGTGGTGGTGGGTTCTAAATTTGAAAAGTCAGAAGATGCTGCCATAAATTGACTTTATTGAAGAAATTTATTTTAATTCATTGCAGATTTTATTTTTTTGGTAAATAAGTTGGTTAAACGATTTCGTGAATTGGTTTGAACGAATGAATATTAAGGTTGCACCAAAACATCTCAGTTTTAAGCAATTTATTAGTATGAAAAGACTAAAGTGAGATTGAGAAACAGCTCAAAACTATTATAAGTTAAATTAAAGGAAACATATTAAGAATAATAATATAGATCGTATAAACACAAATGTTGTGGGTACAAAGAGGGTAGGTTACAGTTAAAAGAATGATTTTAGCATTTACCTAAAATATGCACAGTTTTCAAACTGTAGTTCCCGTTCAGTCAGTTCAAAAATGTTAGCATATAAACTGCTCCTTTAAAAAGGTCTTGTCTATACGATTCTTGTGATGAAAAACATACATAATGTTTAATATCGAATTATTACTTTTTATACCATCACCCTAAGGGATGACGGTATATATCATTTGATACGAAAAAAATTGTAACGCATTAAAGGAGACGAGTTAGACCCCAATTATCTTAAGACGAAACTCGTTTCAGGACTTTTTAAGACGATTGAGCTATGTCCGTCTGTCTGGCTGGTCAGCATGACCGACACATGGGGGGTAATGAAAGTTAGTCTGTTATTTTATATTGTGATAGGAGGCGAAACCTCAGAAAACCTAACTATTTGACACACCCCTACTGGTAACTCCCATACAAAGGACCGAACTCACCCCCATAGTCTTACATACATATCTTTTTTTGGTAGCACACTGAATGCAGTAAAATTTTTCATAAATTGTGCTTATGAAAATTTGAGTTAGGAATGAATAAGGACTGTATCGATTCATCCTTTTCGTACCCCCAATCAAAATTACCTTTTTTGAAAAATTAATATCTGTCACATAAATGAAAAAATTATATATAAGTAATTTTATTTAAATTAAAAATCTATTAATTTCAATAACTAAAGACTTCAACAATATCTTATACTAGCGGACCCGGCGAACTTCTTCTCGCCCCAATTTTTTGTCTTCAGATAAACTCAGTAGAGTTTAGTGCTTCTTTGAATTTGCTCTTTATGATCGTCTGAAATCAAATTTTTTTTATCAGATTCTTAACGAACAACCGCGTACCGTTGCACAATTTCGGTTGATTCAGATTCCGCAATATGATTATGATCGATCCCACCTTTATCTGTAAATTATGCGACATATTAAGCTAGTGGAAAATTCTGTCGGACTGTTGGTCGCTTCATCCTCTACGGTCACGCTGTAAAAAAATTTGTACGAATGCAGTTCTCAAGCGATTTAACTTTCTAATTTGAAATTCTAGATATTGATGTCTTTATTCTTCTCTGCTAGTAACATTGTGCGACTCCAGCACATCGAACAACTCCTCCAACCAGGAGATAAATATTAATACGTGAATTATCACGCCGAGGTCACCAAAATGTGCAACTCAGACACATCGATGACTACTCCTACGTACGTACGGCCACTTCGAACCACTCCTTCAACCAGGAGATAAATGAAACACTCTTCACTGCGGTTCTTAAATGAATGACATTTATTCAAAGATATTTTCTCTCTTATATACTAAATACACAGTTTATAATCTTTAAGAAAGGCATTTTCTACCTACTGCACGATCACACACATTTTCTAATCATGACCCTTGCCGACATGTGGTGTGCACAGTAAACAAACAAAACCCTTTGTGTATGCCAGTCATTAGTGTGAGCCATAAAACACATAATTTATGACTGGTTTATCTATGTGGGATTTTTCCCTCGTTCTAAAACTATCAGTTCTTTTGCTGATAAGTTCTAATATTTACTTAATATGTTTACAGTATTAAACAAACATACTGCCCGTAAATTAATCCAATCGAGATTTTTATAATTTTGTGTGATGCCATGAGTTACTTTTCCAACGATGTGAAATGGTAAAAAGTTGCAGGGAACGATATCAATTCAGTCGAAACATCAACCCGAATTTGGCCATTGCCAAGTGCTAGCAGTTGTTTCGGGAATTCAGCAGAAGATGGGAGGTTCTGGAATGAGCCCCTAATTTTTTGGTCAATTAGAACTTCTTCAACACCAAATCGTTTCAATTCCTTTCGTAAATCCTTTATCGTTCGGGCAACTACTTCCAAAGCTCGTTAAGTCGTTATCGCGCATTCGTCCGAAATGTTGATTTGGCATTCTTGGTCATTGTGTACTTTGGCTTTTTAACCGTGATGATATTCACCGAAAGTTTTAAAGCGGAATTTGCACAAAACTCCGCACAAAATTCCATACAAAAAACCAATTTTTGATTTTTCCAATTTCCCGACTTTTTCGAAGGATTTTCCCAAAATTATCTTGCATAAAACCCTCATACCAATTACGAACAATTGAATTAAAATTGAGCAAAATGGGCAAGCCGTTCTCTCTTCATGAATTACTACACACTGTTTACACCGTTTTTATACATATAAATTTCACAATTAACCGAATTTTTCCAAGCAGCACAAAGAATTTTCCACCTTTACGTCGTCTAAAATCATCAAATCAAGCGATGCAATGAAAAATTTCATTGAAAAAATCAAAAACTTTCGAGTTTTTTCCAGAATTTTTCGAGTTTTCCACCAAGAATTTTTCTATTTTTCCATTCGAATAGTCATTTCGGAATGATTATCCGAAATTTTCACATTTACATCATTCAAAATTACATCAAATTCAAACACAATAAAATGTAAAATTTGGTCGAAAAAAATTCAAATTTTTGGAATTTTTCCAAAATGTTCTATTTTTTCAACCGAAAAGCCACAACCGAACAATTGCACACAAAAAGTTATACAATAACTCAATTTGCGATGCAAAATGTTTCTGAAAAAATTAAAATTTTTCGAGTTTTTCCGGAATTTTCCGAATTTTCCACCGAGAATTTTTCTATGTTTCCATTCGGAAAGTCATTTCAGATTAATTATCCAAAATTGTTCACTGTTACAACGTCCAAAATTATTAAATCATACGATAATATGCAAAATTTCGTCGAACAACAAATTCAAACTTTATGAATTTTTCCGGAATTTTCCGCATTTTTCAACAAAAATTTTCCATTTTTCTATTCGAAAAGCCATTCTGTAAAAATTGCACACAAAAATCCATACAAAAAGGCAATTTTCGATTTTCCCAATTTTCCGACTTTTCCGGAAGATTTTCCCAAAATTTTCTTTCACATAAACCTGCTCCTGACAATAACGAACAATTGAAAAAAAGTTTGAGCAAAATCGGCCCAGCCGTTCTCAATTGATGAATTACTATACATTTTTGCCACCATTTTTATACCATCACCCGTAGGGATGAAGGTATATATCATTTGATACGACCCAAAAGTGTAACACATAGAAGGAGTCACTTTAGACCCTAGGTTTCTTTGAACCAAATTCGATTCATGACTTTTTAAGTCGTTTGAGCCATGTCCGTCTGTCTGTCTGTCTGTCTGTCTGTCTGTCTGTCTGTCTGTCTGTCTGTCTGTCTGTCTGTCTGTCTGTCTGTCTGTCTGTCTGTCTGTCTGTCGGGTGGCTGTCCGGCTGGTTCGCACGATAACTTTCGAAAGACGCAACCAAATGTTTCGAAATTTTGCACGAGTTATTATTTTCTCAAAAC
Organism: Muscina levida; assembly: GCA_964034835.1. Lineage (NCBI taxonomy): Eukaryota > Metazoa > Arthropoda > Insecta > Diptera > Muscidae > Muscina > Muscina levida. The sequence goes on from OZ035882.1 coordinate 83,749,664, forward strand.
TACTTACGGTATTGCAAATGGGCTACATGGCCCCGCCCCTTCTGGTACCTCCCATACAAATACATCATTCCGCCCACTTTAGAAATCGAGTAATAATATCAATACACCCTACGGAATCGTCCCCAAATTCTGTATTTAGTAAAGCTATAACAGGATAAAGTTTTGGAAAAAATTTTGAAAGCCTAGCCAAGCCCCTTCTGGTACCTCCCATACAAATCTACCTTTCCGCCCAATATAGAGATGGAGAAATAATATCAATAAATTAAACGTGTTCGTACCCAAATTCTATTTTGAGTAAAGCTATAACAAGATAAAGTTTTAGAGAAAAAAATTGGAAGTCTATTCACGCCCCATCTGGTACCTCCCATACACATCTGGTACCGCCCACTTTAGAAATCGATTAATATTATTAAAAGACGTAACGTGATCGTGCCCAAATTCTGTATTTGGTAAAGTTTAAGCAGGATAAAGTTTTGGAGAAAAAATCTGGAAGTCTAGACACGCCCCTTCTGGTACCTCCCATACAAATGTACCACTCCGCCCACTTTAGAAATAGAGTAATAATATCAATACACTCGACACGATCGTGCCCAAATTCTGTATTTAGTAAAGCTATAACAGGACAAAGTTTTGGAGAAAAAATTGGAAGTCTAGACACGCCCCTTATGGTACCTCCCATACAAATGTACCTTTCCGCCCACTTTTGGGATGTAGTAATAATATCAGTACACCCAACGCAATCGTGCGCAAATTCTGTATTTAGTAAAGCTATAACAGGATAAAGTTATGGAGAATAAATCTGGAGCCTAAACACACCCCTTCACGTACCTCCCATATAAATGTACCACTCCTCCGCCCAATTTCGAAATCGAGTAATAATATCAATAAAATAGAAAATTATTTGTTTTACTGAGGGTAAGGGTAAATGTAAGTCGGGTTGCCCGACTGAAACTTTCTAACTGGTTTTAATTACAAATCGATTATTTTCAATAATTCAAGACTTAAACAATATATTATATTGGGTGATGGTATTTATCAGTCAGTTTAACTGACTGAAATTTCTGTACTGGTTATATATATAGATTGGGTGATGGTATTTATCAGTCAGTGTATCTGACTGAAATTTCTGTACTGGTTTGAATGGCATTCGATGTTATTTATACGCACTGGTGTCTATGGTTTTGTATTAGTGTAACTTATAATGGATAAGTCCACATATGTATCTATCACACTTAGTGTTTTTGTCCCGAGAATTCCCGGGATAAAAATCCCGGGAAACCAGGCCAATTTTTTGTCCCGAAATCCCGGGAATGCGACAGGGATTTCCCGGGATTTCATTATGCTTATTTAATCTGTTAAACTACTAAACTAAAACCATAAATTATTTAGTCTTCCAAATTTTTACCATAAAATTACCAATTGGTGATTATTTTCTTGACCTTCACTATCGTCTTCCGCCTCTCGATGTGTTGTTTATCTTTCAAATGTGCTTTAATATATAGCGAAAAATTCGAACGTATTGAATTGCTTAAATGGATTAGCAATACCATGTCCATGAGTTGATGGATACTTACTTATTGATATATTCTAAAACAATATTATTAAGCCAATTGACTGACATATAATTTTCCCTGTTGATGTACTGGGTGATTGTACCTTTAGGTGTTTGGTCTGAGCGATGATAACACTTACCCCCTTTTTATCTCAAGGAGTACAAATCTCAAAAAAATCCCTTCATAGTGCACAATTACCATATAAAATAAGTTTTATATCGAATTGTCGCGTTTCCATCTTTAGCTTTTTGGTCTGGGGGATGGCAACAGTTTTATCCCATTTTCGGGTTTGTCCTTTTAAAATTCGAAATTCTTTCATATCGTGGAATTGCTCCATAAAATAAATATTCGCCCCTATACCCGCATTTATAACTTTAGGGTGATCGTACCAATTTGATATGAATTCACAGCGCAAAACTACTCACTAAAATTAATACTCCGCCTCTTATTTGCTGTTCTACCTTAAACCGTTTGGTCTTGGTTTAGTTAAGTTTTTTTAGGGGTAAAAATTTTAGCCGTTGGTCTGAATGATTGTATAAGTTTTACCCCTTTTGGGGCATTTTTAGCACATAAGAACGAATTTTGAAAAATGCCATCGGATAATAGCTGTAATCGTTTGGATTGGGTCTTTTTTACCCCAAAAAGTACGAATTTTGAAAAATCCATCCTAGCGGAGGGACTTTAAGAAGCTTGCTCAGATACATTGCCACGATGATATTTTTTGCCGTTTGGCGTGTATAATGTTACCAGTTTTCTCGCTTGTTAGAATTCTTTTCCACCTAAAAGTACGAATTTCGAAAAATCCCTTCGTAAACCATTCTAAGTCTATAAGGAGATTGCTCATTTGCATTAAAATTTAAAAATTTTTTTTAATAGTTAAAGGCATCCTATTAATATTATAAATGTGAATGTCTGTCTGTTTGTTTGTTTGTTTGTATGTTTGTTGCTCAATCACGCCTAAACGGCTGAACCGATTTCAATGAAATTTGGAAGACAGTTAGTGTACTATATGGAAATTACTATAGGCTATATATTTTGTAATTTTTTACCCTATGGGCTGAGTGGGCGTGGCAAAACTTTTTTTTGAGATAAGGAGATAAAATTTGATACACAGATAGTACTCGGCAACACGATTATGAATATGCAGACGAAATTTTAAATTTGAACCAGTGGGAGGAGTGGGCGTGGCAAAACATATTTTAAGAGCTAGGGCGATAAAATTTGATACACAGACAGTACACGGTAACACGAATATGAATATGCGGACGAAAATTTAATTTTGAACCAGTGGGCGGAGTGGGCGTGGCAAAAGATGTTTTTAGTGCTAGGAAGATAAAATTTGGTACACAGATGGTAATCGGCAAAACGAATATCAATATGCGGACGAAATTTTAATTTTGAACCGGTGGCGGAGTGGGCGTGGCGTAACATAGTTTTAGAGCTAGGATGATACAATTTGGTACACAGATATTACTCGACTAGACGAATATGAATATGCAGGCGAAATTAACATTTTGGATCAGTGGGCGGAGTGGGCGTGGCAAAATATACTTTTGGAGCTAGGGAGATAAAATTTGATACCCAGATAATACTCGACGACGCGAATATGCATACGAAATTTTAATTATGGACCAGTGGGCGTGGAAAAACATATGTTTAGATCTAGGGAGACAAAATTTCATATACAGATAGTGCTCAGCAAAACGAATATAAATTTGTAGACGATATTTTAATTTTGGGCCAGTGGGCGGATTGGTATGGCAATACATATTTTTAGAGCTAGGGAGATACAATGTTATGCACATATACTACTCGGCAACACGAATATGAGTTTGCGGACGAAATTTTATTTTTTGACCAATGGGCGGACGGGTGTGGCGAAACTATATTTTACCCCTAGAGAAATACAATTTGGTACACAGATAGTATTCGACTACACGAATATGAATATGCAGACGAAATTTAAATGTTGGGTCACTGGGAGGAGTGGGCGTGACCAAACTGTATTTTACCCCCAGAGAGATAAAATTTGGTACACAAATAGTACTCAACAACACGTATATGGATATGCACGCGAAATTTAAATTTTGGATCAGTGGGCGGAGTGGGCGTGTCAAAACTGTATTATAACCCTAGATATATAAAATTTGATACACAGATAGTAATTGATAACACGAATATGAATATGTAAAAAACATCGGTGGGCCGAGGGGGCGTAATCAAACTGTATTTTTGCTCCAGAGAGATACAATTTTGAACACTGATAATACATGGGACTTCATGTTCAAATTTGCAGATGAAATTGTTATTCTCAATCAGTTGTGGGAAAACTGTATTTTATACCTAGACCGGTGACATTTGATACACAGATAATAACGATACCAAAAAAGTACAATTTATTGTACTAAAAAATTCAATTTATTTTACCAAAAAGGAAATTTATTGTACAAAAAAGTACAATTTATTGTACCAAAAAGTAATTTTATTGTACAAAAGTTACAAAAAGAACTCTTATTTTTTATCAATAAGTAATGTTGTTGAAGCAAAAAGCAAGGACACAACTGTTTTTTCTTAACTTTATAATATTTTTACATTTTTTTGCTGACATTTTTGCAGCATTTCGACAAGATTTATTTCAGAATTGTGTCATTAAAGTTTAAGGAATATTTACACGGCGTCAATTGGTTTTATCCAAAATTTTGGCAATATGTCGGTAAACTTTGACAAAACAATCGTATTTACATGATGCTGACACATTTAGAAAGAAAACATTGACATTGATGTCAGTAGTGTAAATGAGGCTTTATAGTTCTCGGCAGTGCAGACATAAATATACCGACCTAATATTTATTTTCGGTCAGCCGGTATTTGAAAGCGCACATTTAATTTCCGATCTGTGGTTGTATTTGTATACAGGTAGTACTTGGCACTATAGATATGAATGTTCTGACGGATTTTTTATTTTCGGTTAGTGATATGTTGTTAGTTTGATCAGGTTAAGGAGTAACTAGGGGTAGTAAATTGTTTACAGAGCGTACAAGATCGACGCTTAAACTTTGCCCTTTAAGTAAGCAGGCCAAACATATTATAAGCATACGTCAAGTACGCAATAGCGAAGCATTGCCGGGTCCACTAGTTTATTATATATTTTTTGTTCTGAACCGGAATTTCCCGGGATCCCGGGAAAATGAAATAAAAATCCCGATATCCCGGGAAATGAAGAATGCCGGGAAATCAAAAACACGAATCACAATATTCTGTTAGCCATCTCCGTAGTTGTTCATGTACTATTTGATTTATTTCTCACAGTTACCACATCTAAATCTTATAACTATGCATGTTGGCACGTGGCCACTATTATATCAATTATGTTCAATAATATTTCTTGGCAACAGTAATACCTTTATCGCATTACATCACATAAGCAATAACCCAAGAACAATTTCCTCAAATTTTCGCAACGTTGAGAAGTAAATGTATTTGACAACTCGCGAATATATTACATGAGCTACTGCGGAATGTCGTGACCTAAGTTAGTGTTAAAACGTTGAACGGAAAACTAATTTCCGTCATCGATTAACTTATTTCAAATAATGCCTGAGGTGCACTAAGAAAATGACGAAGAACGAAGGCAGAGAAATATGAATTGAGAGCGAAAAAAAAACTATGACGATATAGTGCTTTGTATTGGTGGTAATGGTTCTATTGGAAACTGAAGTACCCTATAAGAATATCTACTATTGGAAATAAGGTGGCTTATTACTGGAAGTGCACAATCTAGTAAAGACATAATAATTTTTATTTTTTAGAATATTTGGCAAGTGGTTCGAAATTATAATACACCAAAAAATATCTTTTTAATACTATTTTAGTATCCCCCATTGTTGAAGGAACTTCTTTAATTTTTTTTGTTATGTCCTTAAGGATGAGGATATGAATCATTTGATACGAGAGAAAGTTATGTACACCAAATTCGTTTCAGGACTTTCAAAGGCGGTAGAGTCATCCCTGTTTGTCTGGCTGGCTGGTGGGCAGGAATAATTGACTAAACCTTAACATATTTTAAAAAGTGAAATAATTAGATTGTAATTTTCCATAAAAAATTTCTAGAAACCCTCAGAAACTGAAAAATTTGCCACAAAACTTCTGGTATTACCCATAGAAATATCCAAGAAGACCCTTAGGGATAAGGGTATATCTGTGGTTTTGCATAAACAAACAGTCACTTATGTCACTTTTACTCTTAATATTTGTTAATACTTCTTCGAGATCTACCAAACAGATATTTGCATTTGGTCAGTTTTGATTATCTTGTAATAATAGACAAACACTCCGAAAACCGAAACCTTTAACTTTTGGTACCTCCCAAGCAAATGATCTAATTGACCCTCATTGTTTTACATAGCCATATATTTTATAATTCTTCTTCTTCGTATTAACAGCAACAACAGGAATACATCCATCAGTAGCCGCACCTAGAAATTAATTTCAAGTGCTTCGGTCTTGTGCGCTTCGTAAATAGTTCGTCACTCCAAGATTAGATAAGACCTTTTTCACCTTGTCCATCCAACGAAGTTTTTGTCAACTCCCCCTGCGTCTCCCATTGAGTTTATTGTAGAAGACTTTTTGAGGCAGAGTATTATCATCCATTCGCACAACGTGTCCAAGCCAACGCATTCGCTCTATTTGAACGCGCTTGATTACACCGATGTCATGGTTCATTCGACGTTAACGACGTTAAATATTTTGCGAAGTATTTTTATTTCGAAGACTACCGGAATAAAATGATCCGCTTGTGTCATTACCCAGAGTTCTGCGCTGTAGAGCCAGAGTGGTAGGATCTGTGTCTCGTACAGTTGGATATTTATTATTCAAGAGCTTTGTCGTTAAACCGCTTGCTTAGCGCATAGTAGCAGCGGTTTGCGATCAATACCCGTCTCTTAATTTCTAGGCTGCAGTAACATTCCACAGACCACAGTTAATGATATCTATGTCACCAGCATAAGCCAGCAGCATATGACTTTGATAATGATGGTCCCAGTCCTGGGACTATCTCCATTATGTTGTTAAAGAATTCGCATTACAGACCTTGTCTAAAGCCTCGCTTGGTTGAAAATGGCTGATTCAGATTGCTGAATATTTTCAATGAAGTCTTTATGCCAGTCAGTACCATCCAGCAATAATAATTTTTGTCGAATTAGACTGTCGAATGCAGCTTGGTTATCGAAATGTTGTCTATGTGCATTTCTTGTGTTTTCTCCAGGATTTTCCGACGTGTGAATATCTGTGCGGTCGTGGATTTACTATGTGTACAGCATAGACGTCCAAAATAAAAAGGTGGTGATATTAGTGGGAGAGTGACAGACTGTACTGTAAGTATTGTAGTATGTATTGAAACATAAAGCGACTAAGGGAGACAGAAAAACAATACATGTGAATTGAGCAAGCACAATTGTGCTATTGTTGGACGTCTATGGTCTAAGGCCACACTGATAAAGTCCATTTAGAATGGGCTTTAGACTTTCATATACTACCCTAGACAGGACCTTGTTAGCGATGGGTGAAAGGCTTATCTCGCAATAGTTGGTACACAAACTTGGCTCGCCTTTCTTAAGCACAGGACATAGAACACTCAGATTCCAATCAAAAGGCACACATTCCGTAAGCCAAATTGTGTATGCTCTTGTCAACTAATCGCCACTGGCTTTAAAAAGGTCTAACGGCAGTCCATAGGCATCGCTGTTTCATTATTTTTAAGCTGTGCAATTGCCGTGCTGATCTCGTTTTGGCTCGGTGGTGGACAATCTACTCCGTCGTCTATGATTAGTGTGATTTCGTCACTGCTGCCTTCGGAAACGCGTAGAGATCGAAAGTGTTCCCTCCCCTTGCAGCACACTCTGATTTTCGTCTCTGCCCTTACAAGTGGGGATCTATGTTCCAAAACCTTAGCATTTTATCTTTTGGTATGACATTCGGGCTTCACCTCTATCCCTGTAAGTTTCGACATACTGACGCTCTCTTTTCTTGCATAGATGCTTTTCCGGAGCAGGTAATCTTTCTTCTCTTTTCATTATATCGCTTCGTCACCGCACGCGTTGCCATTGGCTGCAGATTTACCCTGTATGCAGCTTGTAACGCTTTTCAACGTATCAGGGCTTGTCTAAGCGTGGTTTTTCATAGAATTTGCAATATGCCCTCGCTGATTGTCGGAAACATCAGAATTTGGGGGGAAGTAATTGAGAGAGTTGGTTGGACTAGGCATTGGTTATCTCGGTGGTATGCCGCATTGTGTTTGGTTAAGTGCGTACTTTATCTGCAACGAGTGAATGCTTACACTTGAGACCTACCTTGCATCGACTACCATGTAACCAATCTGCTTTCTTTCCCTTTGATCGGGGATACCCAGGTTGCCTTGTGGATATATCTTTGCTGGAATATGGTTCTACTCACTAACATGTTTCTATAGCCGACACAAGAGCATCTTCCCTTTTTATTTTAGCATTGCAATCTCCCAGAACAATTCTAATGTCATGTTCAGTGCAGCGGTCATATATTTCCTCCAGGCGCTCATAGATGTACATTTAAGTTTCTAGTCTTTGTCTTCCGTCCGTCTGATTTTCTGTATGGCGGTGATGTCAGTATTGTATTTTCCGATCACATCAGCCAATTGGATAGAGGCACCATCTCTGTATAGAGTTAGTACATTCCAGGTACATATCCTATGTTAAAATCGTTCAACATTTTCTGAGGTCGTCAACATTTGGGAAGGTTTTTGTTTTTTCTTTTCCTCGTGTTTTTATAAGAAACTCGTTTTGTTCAAGAAGAGTGGTTTATTAGGCCACCGCGCCTGATCCTAGTTTATTCGGGCTGTCAAAGCCACTAGGAGAGTAGATTGAGGCATAATTTTCGTAAGATGTACCCTTATGAAAATCTAACTAATGACTGAATATGAACTATATCAGCTGACTCCCTTCTGATACATCCCACAAAAAATTACCTATTCTTGGAAAATAATTATTTCTCTCATAACATCCAAAAAGACAACTAGAGAGTATTTAAATTTGGTCAGTTTGTATATCTCCTAATAGTAGACAAGACCTTCGAAAACTGAACCATATGACACTCCTCCCATACATATGACCGAAATTGCCCACACAGTTTTATATGAATATCTTTTTTGTAACTAAGCGTAAGGTAAGCGCCTTTTGAATTTAGTTTGAATTAATAAAAGACTTTCTCCTCAGATCACCGGTGTTACCGTATAGACATGTACTACATGTCTATAAACCTGGGGTCTTAATACCGAATGTCTCTTTTCAGCCGTTTACGCTCAACAAGGCAAATAACAAAACATAAGTAATTCCAATTAAAAATCTTTTGATTGCAATAACTCAAGACTAAAGGAATATCATACATAAGGTGAGGTTTATGATTTCACTTTATTTCAGTTTCAAATGTGTTTGGTCACACAGAAAACCTGTGTGGTTCATGTGTTATTTATTGCACCCTGTTGCACTTACACGAAATTTTGCGTGGCATATTATTATTTTTGACAAAAAAAAATCGACAACCTTTGATCGACATTCCAATATGTTTGATATGTAAAGCATTCTTCATGCACTTAAACAGTAGGATATAAAAATCATACAATTGGTGGACGAGAAAATTTGTGTGTGCTTAAAAATATGTTCGCACTCACTCAAAATTCCCTCTGACTATCGCATGGCAAATGGAACAACATTTCTCGAATGCCTTTTCGTCAATGTATGTAGGGGAAAATAAAAACAAAAACAAAAAAATATCCATTTAGCTTTGAAGTAAGGTCGCGCCACCAGTCAACTAGTGAACCAGCAGCAGCAGCAGCAGCAGCTGTGTTCAATGATATTGAATGACTTGAAACCCAATGGCATCAATATTGAAAGAAAATAACCTGAAGTCACATAGATTTTCACAAAAACAAAATAGGAAAAATATTATAGTACGGAGTATATTTATCATGCGTTTAAAATTAATATCCGCCAAAGTTGCACAAAAAGGCAAACATATATGCGTCTCCCACACACACATACACACAGCATTGATTGCTGTGTAAGTGCACGTACAAACCCAGCAGCAAAAAATGGGGCTTTGCATGCCTTCTTACAGGCCTGCAAAGGCAGTCAGAAGCCCTACCCTTCAAATGCAGTCTTCATTTCAAATTAACATAGGGTGTCATAGGCAGGCAAGGCCTGTACATTCCCTTTCTCATTGAAGGCGTTTCAGTAGGCATGCCTAGTATGTCCTGCTTGGAGTCCTAATAACAAGGGCCTTCTATGAGGCATTGCTACTGCAGACCAGCTTGCAGGCCTGCAAAAGAGCATTTATAGAAGGACTTAAATAATAAAAAAAAACATATGCGAATTATTTCCATATTAAATGATTTCCTACTTTTTATAAATCTTTAATACAATATTTATTACAATTTGTAATAACTATTTTTTTTAACCTCCAGCAGCGGGAATCGAACTCGCGACCTCAGTACTCATAGTTGGGCATGCTACCTACTCGGCTATCACGTGATATAGTTGTTGTACGACAAATAACAAACATGTGGTTTCATAAACAACAGCATCTGTCTTACCTTCCCTTAAGAGGCCTGTCAACAGGCCTAATCGGAGAAGTGACAAGTGCATGGCTATGAACGTCAATTCTGCCTTCTACTAATAGGACTGTCAACAGGCCTGTTTAAGGCAAGAAAGTTTGCATGCCCTTTGTGCACATCTATGGAATTTTGTGGGGTACACAGTAGGGCTGCTCACAGGCCAGTTTTTAGAAGGGAAAGAGGTATGTCTGCGGGATCTTTTCTCACCCTAGTAAGAGGCCTCATTGCAGGTCTCATTTGAGAAGCGAAATGTGCATGGGTATGGAATTTTTTGTTAGGCTTAGTGAAAGACTTATTATAGCCTGTATACATGCCTGGAAAAGGAAGGCGTATTTGAATGTCAACAAAATGCCTTTGAAGGCATGTTTGCAGGCTTATTTTTGCAATGCCTCGTCTTTTCCGCTGCTGGTTAACCAGCGTTAGCAATACATACGGAGATACATTCATATAAATATATACATTTTTTAAATGTACAAACATATATATGGGTTTTTTCTCTTGCGTGTCAGGGCAATTTTAGTGAAGCATAAATATATATCTATATATAAATATTGCATGCTAGGGCAGTTACATGAATGCCACAATCGCAGTCTAATAAATGTGAAAGCGATTGAAGCTATTTTTATGAAAATGTCAATATGTAGTAGTAAACCCTTATAGAAGCATATAAGAACTGTTGCACGGCCACTAAAATAAAATAAACTTTATAACTGCACAAAGCAGACCTTGTCACATTCAATGAAATGTTCGCAATAGTAGGCAATATTTTTAAAACGTCCGATTAAGATAGAGGGTTAGTACGGCCCGGCGATAGTCCACCACTATTTTTTTAGCGTTACAAGAGATATTCAAAAAACTAGTGCAACAATTTCAGTTATTAGGTAATGAATTAGGGTTTACTATAACATTTCACTGAAACAAATCCATTATAACAGAAAATATGATTGATGATGAATAATGATTCTCAAAGAGAATCGAAATAACGAATAAAAATCAATAAACATAACCTTACCTTGAGCTCGATTTAATAATAACAAATTAAATAGAAATTTGGAAAAAGGTCGAATTAAATACAACAATTACAACAGAAAATAGTATGTTTATTATTGATCCGTGCGAACTTTAAAAAAAATGCATTATTTTGTTTGTGTAAACATATAGAAACAGAATGTAGAATGGAGACAGTCCCCACTAAGGCATGCTGATAAAAATACTTTATTTTAGATAACGGAGAGTGCTATTGGGCATTGGAATTGACACAATTGCAACTTTTTTTAATTTGCCCATCTTTAAGAACTGCCTGCATATAAATAACTGCATCCCGTGTGTTTAGTAAGCTTGTCAGCAATGGATAGAGGGATATTGGAACATATAATTTTTTGGCGTTCCCAGCACAGGGTTGGGGCGAACCGAATCAAAACCACAGTTTGTATTAAGTGCTTTATATTTAATGGGAGAGCTCCTCGCATTATTAATTATTAAAAAGCATCTGTTTGAGGAGCTTTAACTGGAAATGCAAATTTACACTTTGGACACTACTACGAAATTGCTATCTACAACATCCAAGGAGACGCTAATAAAAAAAACTAGATGACTGAGACAGGAATCCATGCCTGGTCTCGTGTGTTCAAACAATAATAAAACGGGTCGTCAAGACTAAGGAGTTTTTGTTGACAATATTAAACAAAGCTTCTGAGCAGTTCAACCAAGTGAACCCAGGGTGGTTCTTATCCACTACACTACAAGACAATTCATTAACCTCACCGTGATGGCGATGTTTTTGAGCGGTCAGCGAGCGGACGGCTATATCTGTGTTAATTGGTTCATTATACACACCTGATACATCTACAGTCAGTGTGTTGGCATAGGTGGCAGCCCCATTATCGAAATAAGATGCATTACACTGATCACCTTCTTATCCTAAAGTTAATGATAAACGAAAAAAATGCATACGAACTTTCTGACCAATCAATGGCGATGACTTTAGTAAGTAAAAAAGTATCTGTTGGTAAACTGACTTACATATATCCTCACCCTTAGTCATAACCCGTAGGGTGATTGGCTAGGATTTAAATAGTTCTTTAGTACTGTATCTATCAGACATTACTACATACAGAGTTTTGGTAAAGTTGCTTTCGGAGTAGCGATATTATTACACAAATTATAAAGTGGGCGGGATAAAAGCTTTGCGTGGAAGTCACCAGAAGGATAGTGACTGGATTTCCAAATGTTTCTCTTAAACTTTATCCTGTTATAACTTAATTAAATACAGAATTTGGGCACGATGGCGTCGGGTGTATTGATATTATTATTCGATTTCTAAAGTGGGCGGAATGGTACCTATGTATGAGAGGTACCAGGCTTGGCGTGGCTAGACTTTCAATTTCTTTCTTGAAATGCATACCCTGTTATAGCTTAACAAAATTCAGGACTTCCAATTTTTTTCTCCAAAACTTTATCCTGTCATAGACAGAATTTGGGCACGATCATATAGAGTGTATTGATATTATTACTCCATCTCTAAAGTGGGCGGAATAGTAAATTTGTATGGGAGGTATCAGAAAGGGTGTGACTAAACTTAGAATTTTACTCTCCAAAACTTTATCCTGCTATAGTTTGACAAAGTACAAAATTATGGTAATTATGAGGAAATATTAATCCATGCTAAGTGTCAAAATAGTTTTTAATGACTATCGAAAGTTATTATGCGTACTAGCCAGACAGACAGAGAGACGGACTTAAAAAGTCATGAACCAAATTTGGTTCAAAGGAACCTAAGGTCTTAAGTGACTCCTTCTATGGATTTTACTTTTGGGTCGTATAAAATTATATAATCCCTCCTACCCGTAGGGTGACGTTTCAAAACAACACGAAACCTAAGATACCATCTCGGATGGCGGAACTATATAAAGAAATGAATGTCTACTGCCTATTGTTCTAGGAACATTGCAGACGCGTTAGCCCGATGAAGGAGAACACACTCTATCTGGTATTTGTGCATAAATTTAATGTTAAGATTCTCGGAAGGCTGGAGATCGTGCGGAAAACCGAATTTCTGACGACTCCTGAGATATTACTGAACTACACAAAAGACAGCTAGGGGGTGGTTAAATTGTAAGGGCCGATAATGAATGTTAAGCACACCTAAACTTCAAGTTCTTCTCTGCATTTCATTTGACATTTCTTAATTTCAGACTAACTCAATTTGAACTTTGGGAAGATACACAATCGATAAATTACACGACACAATCGTTAAATTTATTAAGGCTTATTATGCAAATGGGCGCTCAAATTAAAATGCATATCGTGCACTTAGTGATTTTTATACCCTTCACCATGCGCATGAGCGGAGTGAAGGATATATTCATTTTGTTCTTCTTCCATTCTTGTAACGCCCATAAGGAGGCGTGGTAGGTATGACAATATACATATATATAAATGATCAGCATCGAAATCTGAGTCGATTTAAAGGTGACCGTCTGTCCGCCTGTCCGTCTGTCCCCGCGATTACAGCCGCAGTTTAAGAGATATCGAGCTGAAATTTGGAATGCAAGCTTTTATCCTCAAAGCGGAGGTTAAGTTCTAAGATGAGCCCGATCGGTCAAAAACTACTCCCACCTCCCATACAAACTCCCCTTTTTTGGGGTCTGTCCCTGCGATTACAGCCGTAGTTTAAGGGTAATCAAGCTGAAATTTTGTATGTGAGCTTCCCTGCACTAAGCGGAGGTTAAGTGGTAAGATGAGTCCCATCGGTCACAAATTACTCCCACCTCCCATACAAAATCCATCTTTTTGGGGGTGTCCGTATGTCAGTCCCCGCGATTACAGCAGCAATTTAAGAGCAATCAAGCTGAAATATTGTACGCAAGTTTTGCTGCCCTAAATGGAGGTTGAGTTCTAAGATGAGCTCGATCGGTCAAAAACTACTCCCACCTCCCATACAAAATCCCTCTTTTTGGGGGTGTCCGTATGTCAGTCCCGCAATTACAGTAGTAATTTAAGAGCAATCAAGCTGAAATATTGTCTGAAAGCTTTTCTGCTCTAAGCGGAGGTTGAGTATTAAAATGAGAACGATCGGTCAAAAACTACTCCCACCTCCCATTCAAACTACCTTTTTTGGGGTGTCCGCTTAGCTGCCCCCCGATTATAGCCGTTGGTTAGAAAATATTGAGCTGAAATTGTATATGCAAGCTTTAATCCTATAATAGGAGCTCACGTTGCAAGATGAGCAATATCGGACGAATACTTCTCTCACCTTCCATACAAATTCCCCCTTTTTGGGGGTGTCCGTCTGTATATCCCTATAGTTTATGAGCTTTTGGTTTGAAATTTGGTATGTAAGCTTTTGTCCAGAGGTTAAGTTCTAAGATAGGCATGGTCGGATTTAAACTACCCCCACATCCCACACAACTTCCCATTTTTGGAGATACAAAATTCATAAAATCGAATTAAATCTATACAAATTAAAAGTAACGTCCAATTCTCACCAACTCGCCTGTTTTGTGGTACAAAGTTTAATAAAATATAGTTGTAGTGCAAATAACCAGTATTACCACCATTTTTACAAATGATGAAGGGTATCTGAGCCTCGGCATAGCCGAAGATAACCGCCTTACTAGTTTCGGTTAATTTAATCTTCCAAATGTGCGAGCAATCGGATAAATCGTGCAAAAATTGTAAGCAAACTGGGTCTGTAGGAGATGTGTTCACGATAGTGTGGCTGAAGAGCCACCACCACCTTAACTCGTCGTCGTATTATGCATAAAGACTTGCATTTTCACGCTTACAAGGTACAATAGACTCAAGAACAAACGCCTCTTGACCATTCCAAACGACGTCAGTGATCAGAATGGTGGCATGAAATGACAACTGGGGATGATCAATGCATGCTAAGATTCGTAAAACTGTATTAGTTATTAAAAGAGACGCGTTAGACCCCAAATTCAAGACCTATTAAGAAGATTAAGCCAAAAATTTTTTGCAAGCACATTGATTTCAATTATATGTATATTCGGTACGATATATGCTTATGAAAATTTGACTTAAATATTGCTATGGACCATATCGACCGCCCTCGACTTCCATAGAAATAGGCCCAACATAAACTGAGTTTAGTATAATTTCGAACAAGAAAACATTGTGCTGCCACAACTGGTACCTTCTACACTAATAAAACAATTTTCGAAAATTAATCTTTTCCATTAATTTCGAAAATAAAAACCTCAAAACGTATTTTTATTATGTATTTTTTCATGTGTGTAATTAATGATGAAACCTAACCCTGTAGTAAATAAAATAATCGGTTGATAAAAAACCCTAACTATAAATTAACTATTTTGGAAATGACTACAAATTGGTTTAAATCTCATGCAGATATCAACCAAACTACAAATAAATAAAAGCTAAATAAGTAAATATGAAACCAAAAGAAGCATGTCATGAAGTCAAATGTCGTTTGTGTTGAAAAAACTAAATTATTTCAATACTTAATATGTATATTAAGCCGGGTCGATCTATATGGAGAAAAAATAATATATGAATGTTACCGCCTTATATGAACAGTCTTATAAAAACAAATTCGGAGGTGCAAAATTTTTATTTTTGTGGGCGTGGCAAAAACGCCGGTTTTGACGTTTTGTCCATAACTTTGTTATTCGCTGTCCGATTCTTAAGTTTTATATATCGTTGAAGATGGATTAACAAGAGCTTTGTTATTAATATAGTTACTTAAAACTATGACGTCATATTCCAGTAGTTCTCAACATTGTATCCTTAAAAACCCCCTAATCATAAAATTTTCTGATGCAGATTTGAAGCCCTGTAGAAACTATAAAATAATTGCGAAATAAACGTTACATTTTCTTTATAAACAAAAAAGTTATATTGATTTAACATTCTAGTACATATGATAGTTCGAAGTAGATTTGTATAAAAAGTTTTATTTGCTCAACCAAAGATTTCCTCATGATCTGATATGGCATTAAGCGTCATCATACTTAATTTACATTGGTCGCTAAAAAAATCTATGGAAGTTCTTCAGTTAGATAGTATTCCGATTATTTGGTATTTTCGAATATTGATTTTTATTTGTTTGAACTTTATTAATTTTTCAATTGTACACGTTTTATAACAAACGAATGTAATAAAAATAAACAAATGTATATTTCGCATTATCACATGTACTGACTTTTTAAATCAATATAACTTTTTTGTTTATGAATAAAAGTTAACGGTTTTTTCTAAAATCGTTAATAGTTTTTCAAGGCCTTCAAATCTACATCAAAAAATTATATGCTTAGGGGGGTTTTTAAGAATACAATGATGATAACCGCTGGAAAATGGCGTCGTAGTTAAAAGTCTTTAACACACTAACAAAGCTGTGGCTAATACCTTTTCAACGATGCATAGATCTTGACAATCGGTATACAAATAACCATGTTGTGGTAAAAACCCCGAATCCGGCGTTTTTGCCGCGACCACAGAAAAAAAATTTTCGCTCCCCCGAAATTGTTTTTACTTAATTTTTCATATACGGCGGTGACATTGACAACTTTTTTTTTCGACCCGGCTTAATGTATATTTTCTATGAGCAGTACAATTTTATTTTTAATCATGAAACGCGCATGAATTTTCTATTAATGTTAGCAACCACATTGCAATAATAATAATAATAAATAAAATTTTTTTTATATAGTATAAGTATAATCCTATCCTATCCTATCCTATCCTATTAATATTATAAATGTGAATGTCTGTCTGTTTGTTTGTTTGTTTGTTTGTTTGTATGTTTGTTGCTCAATCACGCCTAAACGGCTGAACCGATTTCAATGAAATTTGGAAGACAGTTAGTGTACTATATGGAAATTACTATAGGCTATATATTTTTTAATTTTTTACCCTATGGGCTGAGTGGGCGTGGCAAAACTTTTTTTTGAGATAAGGAGATAAAATTTGATACACAGATAGTACTCGGCAACACGATTATGAATATGCAGACGAAATTTTAAATTTGAACCAGTGGGAGGAGTGGGCGTGGCAAAACATATTTTAAGAGCTAGGGCGATAAAATTTGATACACAGACAGTACACGGTAACACGAATATGAATATGCGGACGAAAATTTAATTTTGAACCAGTGGGCGGAGTGGGCGTGGCAAAAGATGTTTTTAGTGCTAGGAAGATAAAATTTGGTACACAGATGGTAATCGGCAAAACGAATATCAATATGCGGACGAAATTTTAATTTTGAACCGGTGGCGGAGTGGGCGTGGCGTAACATAGTTTTAGAGCTAGGAAGATACAATTTGGTACACAGATATTACTCGACTAGACGAATATGAATATGCAGGCGAAATTAACATTTTGGATCAGTGGGCGGAGTGGGCGTGGCAAAATATACTTTTGGAGCTAGGGAGATAAAATTTGATACCCAGATAATACTCGACGACGCGAATATGCATACGAAATTTTAATTATGGACCAGTGGGCGTGGAAAAACATATGTTTAGATCTAGGGAGACAAAATTTCATATACAGATAGTGCTCAGCAAAACGAATATAAATTTGTAGACGATATTTTAATTTTGGGCCAGTGGGCGGATTGGTATGGCAATACATATTTTTAGAGCTAGGGAGATACAATGTTATGCACATATACTACTCGGCAACACGAATATGAGTTTGCGGACGAAATTTTATTTTTTGACCAATGGGCGGACGGGTGTGGCGAAACTATATTTTACCCCTAGAGAAATACAATTTGGTACACAGATAGTATTCGACTACACGAATATGAATATGCAGACGAAATTTAAATGTTGGGTCACTGGGAGGAGTGGGCGTGACCAAACTGTATTTTACCCCCAGAGAGATAAAATTTGGTACACAAATAGTACTCAACAACACGTATATGGATATGCACGCGAAATTTAAATTTTGGATCAGTGGGCGGAGTGGGCGTGTCAAAACTGTATTATAACCCTAGATATATAAAATTTGATACACAGATAGTAATTGATAACACGAATATGAATATGTAAAAAACATCGGTGGGCCGAGGGGGCGTAATCAAACTGTATTTTTGCTCCAGAGAGATACAATTTTGAACACTGATAATACATGGGACTTCATGTTCAAATT
Source organism: Muscina levida (assembly GCA_964034835.1). Classification (NCBI taxonomy): domain Eukaryota; kingdom Metazoa; phylum Arthropoda; class Insecta; order Diptera; family Muscidae; genus Muscina; species Muscina levida. Next base: position 83,767,997 of record OZ035882.1, read on the forward strand.
TGCAGATGAAATTGTTATTCTCAATCAGTTGTGGGAAAACTGTATTTTATACCTAGACCGGTGACATTTGATACACAGATAATAACGATACCAAAAAAGTACAATTTATTGTACTAAAAAATTCAAATTATTTTACCAAAAAGGAAATTTATTGTACAAAAAAGTACAATTTATTGTACCAAAAAGTAATTTTATTGTACAAAAGTTACAAAAAGAACTCTTATTTTTTATCAATAAGTAATGTTGTTGAAGCAAAAAGCAAGGACACAACTGTTTTTTCTTAACTTTATAATATTTTTACATTTTTTTGCTGATATTTTTGCAGCATTTCGACAAGATTTATTTCAGAATTGTGTCATTAAAGTTTAAGGAATACTTACACGGCGTCAATTGGTTTTATCCAAAATTTTGGCAATATGTCGGTAAACTTTGACAAAACAATCGTATTTACATGATGCTGACACATTTAGAAAGAAAACATTGACATTGATGTCAGTAGTGTAAATGAGGCTTTATAGTTCTCGGCAGTGCAGACATAAATATACCGACCTAATATTTATTTTCGGTCAGCCGGTATTTGAAAGCGCACATTTAATTTCCGATCTGTGGTTGTATTTGTATACAGGTAGTACTTGGCACTATAGATATGAATGTTCTGACGGATTTTTTATTTTCGGTTAGTGATATGTTGTTAGTTTGATCAGGTTAAGGAGTAACTAGGGGTAGTAAATTGTTTACAGAGCGTACAAGATCGACGCTTAAACTTTGCCCTTTAAGTAAGCAGGCCAAACATATTATAAGCATACGTCAAGTACGCAATAGCGAAGCATTGCCGGGTCCACTAGTTAATATTATAAATGTGAATGTCTGTCTGTTTGTTTGTTTGTTTGTTTGTTTGTTTGTTTGTATGTTTGTTGCTCTATCACGCCTAAACGGCTGAACCGATTTCAATGAAATTTGGAAGACAGTTAGTGTACTATATGGAAATTACTATAGGCTATATATTTTTTAATTTTTTACCCTATGGGCTGAGTGGGCGTGGCAAAACTTTTTTTTGAGATAAGGAGATAAAATTTGATACACAGATAGTACTCGGCAACACGATTATGAATATGCAGACGAAATTTTAATTTTGAACCAGTGGGCGGAGTGGGCGTGGCAAAACATATTTTAAGAGCTAGGGCGATAAAATTTGATACACAGACAGTACACGGTAACACGAATATGAATATGCGGACGAAAATTTAATTTTGAACCAGTGGGCGGAGTGGGCGTGGCAAAAGATGTTTTTAGTGCTAGGAAGATAAAATTTGGTACACAGATGGTAATCGGCAAAACGAATATCAATATGCGGACGAAATTTTAATTTTGAACCGGTGGCGGAGTGGGCGTGGCGTAACATAGTTTTAGAGCTAGGAAGATACAATTTGGTACACAGATATTACTCGACTAGACGAATATGAATATGCAGGCGAAATTAACATTTTGGATCAGTGGGCGGAGTGGGCGTGGCAAAATATACTTTTGGAGCTAGGGAGATAAAATTTGATACCCAGATAATACTCGACGACGCGAATATGCATACGAAATTTTAATTATGGACCAGTGGGCGTGGAAAAACATATGTTTAGATCTAGGGAGACAAAATTTCATATACAGATAGTGCTCAGCAAAACGAATATAAATTTGTAGACGATATTTTAATTTTGGGCCAGTGGGCGGATTGGTATGGCAATACATATTTTTAGAGCTAGGGAGATACAATGTTATGCACATATACTACTCGGCAACACGAATATGAGTTTGCGGACGAAATTTTATTTTTTGACCAATGGGCGGACGGGTTTGGCGAAACTATATTTTACCCCTAGAGAAATACAATTTGGTACACAGATAGTATTCGACTACACGAATATGAATATGCAGACGAAATTTAAATGTTGGGTCACTGGGAGGAGTGGGCGTGACCAAACTGTATTTTACCCCCAGAGAGATAAAATTTGGTACACAAATAGTACTCAACAACACGTATATGGATATGCACGCGAAATTTAAATTTTAGATCAGTGGGCGGAGTGGGCGTGTCAAAACTGTATTATTAAACCCTAGATATATAAAATTTGATACACAGATAGTAATTGATAACACGAATATGAATATGTAAAAAAACATCGGTGGGCCGAGGGGGCGTAATCAAACTGTATTTTTGCTCCAGAGAGATACAATTTTGAACACTGATAGTACATGGGACTTCATGTTCAAATTTGCAGATGAAATTGTTATTCTCAATCAGTTGTGGGAAAACTGTATTTTATACCTAGACCGGTGACATTTGATACACAGATAATAACGATACCAAAAAAGTACAATTTATTGTACTAAAAAATTCAATTTATTTTACCAAAAAGGAAATTTATTGTACAAAAAAGTACAATTTATTGTACCAAAAAGTAATTTTATTGTACAAAAGTTACAAAAAGAACTCTTATTTTTTATCAATAAGTAATGTTGTTGAAGCAAAAAGCAAGGACACAACTGTTTTTTCTTAACTTTATAATATTTTTAAATTTTTTTGCTGACATTTTTGCAGCATTTCGACAAGATTTATTTCAGAATTGTGTCATTAAAGTTTAAGGAATATTTACACGGCGTCAATTGGTTTTATCCAAAATTTTGGCAATATGTCGGTAAACTTTAACAAAACAATCGTATTTACATGCGCTGACACATTTAGAAAGAAAACATTGACATTGATGTCAGTAGTGTAAATGAGGCTTTATAGTTCTCGGCAGTGCAGACATGAATATACCGACCTAATATTTATTTTCGGTCAGCCGGTAGTTGAAAGCGCACATTTAATTTCCGATCTATGGTTGTATTTGTATACAGGTAGTACTTGGCACTATAGATATGAATGTTCTGACGGATTTTTTATTTTCGGTTAGTGATATGTTGTTAGTTTGATCAGGTTAAGGAGTAACTAGGGGTAGTAAATTGTTTACAGAGCGTACAAGATCGACGCTTAAACTTAGCCCTTTAAGTAAGCAGGCCAAACATATTATAAGCATACGTCAAGTACGCAATAGCGAAGCATTGCCGGGTCCACTAGTATACAATATATATAAATTATTTATCATCCAAAATGCATTCACCTAGTCAAGAAGTGTCACAGATTGCAAAGATGTACGTACAATCTATTACGCAGTACACAATTGATCCTCCCTTCGTCCCACTGTGTCTGTGCATAAGTTTATCACATTGTGCATCGATTTATGATTTTCCTTTCAACAAACTTAAAATATGTTGTTTGATAATGTGCACGTTCCTATATACATATGTGTTGCATAATAAAACATTTTGTAGTTTATATGCAACATGCCCCACTCAGAAACAAGAGCATAAGAATGTCTGTCTATACACATATCCATTCATGTTTCTATGTATGGCATATGTGTGCGTGGGGGAGTGTGTTTGTATGAGAAAAAAAAATGTTATCTTCGTAAACATCTCCATAACAACAACAGTCATAGACATGGTGTATGTGTGTGTGTGTGTGTATCTCTGTGTATTACATATCTGTGTTGGTATTGTTATTGCAACCGGATTTGCATTTTAACAATTTTTAGTCATTTTAAAAGGATGGAAACATACGCATCCTTATGCACATCACATGTACACAAACACTTGTACGAATGGCTATAAGTTGGTTTGGCTGTGTAAAATGGATAAATGTGTACATATAAAAAGCGCAACCAGACACAAAACATTCCATGCAACTTTTATTGAACTTTCAATTTCAGCTGAAATGAAATTTATTTAATTTCATTTTGTTTTTCACACAATTGCTCTCGTGCTATCAAATAGTTTTTGGAAACTCAATGTGAATGTAAACGATCCAGCAAATGGCCGATTTATATCGTAGTACGAGTACAAACAAATTTATGTGGTTTTTCATGAAATTGTCTTTGGAATTTATTGTCATCATTTAAAATGTCATTTACAATATTAAGTAATATTTATTTTTTTTTTTAAAATTAAGTGTCTGACTTTCTTTAAAATTATGTATTGTATACAAAAATAACAATTATATTTTGACAAATAATAGCTGCTAAAAAAGATATGTTTATCTATTTATAGGGTGTAGCCAACTGCTCTTTTTGTGGTGCGTTTTAAATTAATCTAAATTTAACACATGAAAAACTAAATATTTTTCGATCATGTTCTTCCATAACAGATACAAATCGCACCTTTGTAAGTGCCGATGTGGGTTCTGGCAGAAATAAGAATATGGGTTATGGCTATTGCTAAATCTGACTCTATAAAAAGCCATCGATTTAACATTGACGCTTTAAAGAGTACGTACGGCAATTAATGCAAGGCTTGGCAACATTCTCAAAAATCTTATGCCAGAGAGTGATAGCGCTACACAAGACGTAAATCAGCTAACCGTTTTAAGTGCGTTTAACACTGTAATGAAGCTTTAACAAAAGAAGCAACAATCTGGGACTGTAAAATCACTAGTTCCATAGTTAACACTGTCGAAAATTTTCGGAGCCATTGGCTTGGTATTGAGAAATTCCAAGTCAGAGTTTTATATATATAAATTCATGTAAAAATACAAGTTGGACTTATTTTATCGAATGAAATCTTCAAAGTTTTTCATTATTACTAAACTATAAATCCACAATATTGGAATGAAGTGCGTATAGTTAATATAAAATCCGCACAACATTAATATTACTCATACGTTGCGTATCTATCTGTATTTATAAAAGACTTAGATGACTGACTGATCATTCCACAGGCCAAACGCCTAAAGCTAGAACCTTCAAATTTGGAATGAAGGATTCTTTTATGACGTTGGCGCGCACTAAAAAGGGATTTTTGAAAATTCTGACTGAAAGGGGATAAACAAGGTGTGGCGCTTACCCATACAGCTCAAAATTTGAAATGGCTGTATTTCATAAACCGTTACAGTTGTGAAGTCGAGATTTGATAGATATGTTGGTCGTTCAAGAAAAATACCTTTTTATGAAAGGCGAGCGGTGCCATGCCTTTTTTTAAAAAAATCATTATTTCGGCCAAATAAAGAACCGATTGCAATTATATTTTCTTTGTTTGATAATGTTCATAGGGCATATATTGTCGGCTACATAAAAACATAGTTAGACAATGGGGCGTGACACCGCACACATACACCCATATTTCAATCGGTTTTATGTCACGAGCCATTATAGGTATGAGAATGAGAGTTGTTACATATGATATTGGGTCAAGGAGGATTGCGTCTTGCTGGGAAATGGGCGGTGGCAAGCCCCTTTGGAAAATAAATGGACCGATTGCAATAAAATGTTCATAATCTATAATCCAAATCTAAAAAGGGATAAATCTGTTAAAAACGGCTTAATGTACAGTCGCAAAAAATGAAGTAAATATATTAGATGTGCGATGTGAAGTAATTTTTCGAAATTCGTTCTTTAGTTGTAAAAAAGACAGAAAAGGGATTAAAGTAGTACTATCGGTCAGACCAAAGACTTTTATAGTTGTGCGATACGAATGTATCTTTTGAAATTCGTACTTTTAGGGATAAAAAATGACTTAAGCAGTACAATCACTCAAACAAATGGAACAAGGTACAATGAGTGTTCTTTCGTCATATGACGAAAGAACTGCTTATATTCATAAGAAGATTTATTGTAAGTTCGGGTGAAGCAACGCGAATCGGGAAAGCTAGTATATGCATATAAAAGGCTTGGGTGACTGACTGATTACTTCCCAGCCCAAACGACTAAAGCTAGAACAATGAAATTTGTAATGTGGTTTCCTTTTATGACGTAGGCGCGCATTTAAATTAAATGGCTGTATCGCATGAATCATTATCGGTACGAAGTCGAAATTTGGGACATATGTTGGTGATACAAGAGAGATAACTTTTTTGTGTAAAGTGGGCGGTGACACGCCCTTTTTGAACAAATTGTTATCTGAGCCTAAAAAATGGACCGATTGCAATGAAATTTTCACTGCGTAGTGCTGTCCGTAGAGCCTCTAACATAATTAGCCCAAGGGGCGTGACTCCGCTCACACAAACCGAAATTTCAATTGATCATATTTCACGAGCCATTTAAGGTATGAAGATGAACATATGAAACTGGTTCATGGGGAATTACGTGTCGCTGGGTAATGAGCCGTGCCTGACCCATTTGAAACAAAATTTTTATGTCGGTCGAAATCCGATATTTTTTCGAAATCCGATATTTCTTGGTACAAAAAACGAAAAGGGATATAATTAGGATTATTTATATGGGTTTGCTCCCTGTAGAATTAGAATGAAGCAACGATTGTTTTGGAAATACTTTTTAGGTGCAAAAAAGGTATAGTCGAAAAATTTTAGTAAATATTTTAGTAGTGCGATATGAAGTAATTTTTAGAAATTCGTGCCTCAGGTGTAAAATTACCGAAAAAGGGCCAAATGCCTAAAGGTAGAGTTAAGAAAATGTATTAAGCATTGCTACCTATAGAATTAGAGAACCGCCTGATGGCGTTTTTAGAAATTTAAACATTTGGGAGTAAAACGAACGAAAGTGAATCCAACTGGTACCATCACCCCTTTATTGGAATGTTCCCTATATAATTAGAGGAAGTACCAGCCCATTGTAGTTATGCCATACGAATGTATCTTTTGAAATTCTAACTTTTAGGGATAAAAAGGGATTAAAGCGGAACAATCACTCAGAAAATGGTATAAAGTTACAATTACATAAATCTGGTGTCCGTTCGTCTTATGTTCGACGAGTTTGCATTTTACCTGTATTGATAAAATTCTTAAGAAGATTCATTGTCAGTACGGGTGAAGCAACCCAAGCCAGGAAAGCTAATACATTAAATCGACTCACCAAATAAAGTATTTTCGGTTCAACCCCCAAAATTTACCTTGGCTTGTTTTATAATGAACCCCTAAAAAATGTTGTGTCTAGGATTAAGATCCAGTGAGCTGGGTCGTTTTTAAAAATAGTATTTTTTTGAGTTTTTCAAAGATTTTTGATATTTAGTTAAATACTATATGCGCATTATTAGTATCATAGGAAAGAGTTTTTAAAGACGCATCCAATAGTATGGTAAACATGCCCACAAATGTTCTTAGCAAGTCCTTTTTTCAGGAAAATGTTGCAAAAATATGGATTTTTAAGTTTTTAGTAGCGAAACCTATCTCACTTCCCTTCTGGTACCTGCCATACAAATGACCGAATTGACCCTCATAGTCTTACATCTATATATTTTTTGTAAGTAAACTGAATTCACTCAAATTTTGCGTGCGATGGAAAATTAATATTTCTACCATAACTTTTACACCGGCACCTGAGGGATAATCGAATTTGGTCAGTTAATTTATCTTGTAATATGAGTCAAAACCTCAGCACCCCTAACTATTTAACCCATTCCTTGTGGTACATCCCATATAAATAACCGATATTTCCCCTTTTACATACATACCATTTTTGTATGTATACTGAATTCAGACCAATTTTGCCAAGGTAAGCGTTCATTGACCGTAATTTACGAATAACAAATCAGACACGTTGTGCTGCCCCTAATTTAAACTCCGGTATATATAAGTCAATTTTTTACAATTTTTTGCTCCACAAGCAGACAAAATATAATACATAAGTAATTTTATTCTATTATTACCTATTAATTTCAATAACTCACCTACTGTTTTTCGTAGTCTCCTGCACTACCTTCGATTGTATCGAACGAAATCTTACCTGGCGTTCCCGTAAAGCTAATAAACATCATCAAACTGTCTGAGTAGCCGTACAAAAGTATCTGTAACAGTACAAACAGCTTATATTGTCTTCTTTCCTATGGTATACACATCACATTGTACAACTACGGGAACTACAGAAATAATTTTAATTAAGTAAATGCTTTCGATAAAAAAATTCAACCCAAAGTTGACAAAAGTAAAAACAATTGTTGTGGTTCTTAAATCGGATATGTTGAATTTTTCGGAGTAGCTACAGTTATTACCATTTCGAATGTCCCATACTCTTAATGATAAACACTGTTAATAATGCTTTTAGGTGTTTTTAATTTCAAATAACGGTATATATTTTTAGCCGTGGTGTATTTGTAGTTAGCCTACAATTTAAAAAAGGGAAAAATTAGGTTTAACAAACAGCACTTTTTTGACACAATCAAATGTTATTGCTGTGTTTTTAACCGGAAAAATAAAGCTTTAAGCTTGTAAGCATAAAGCTTAGAAAATATGAAATATACAGTATGTCTAACAATAGTTATCTTCAAACAGTAGAGATGAAGTTTTGTAACAGTTTGAATACAACTACTTTGAAAGCTTTTTTCACTTTGTACTAATTGTCAGTTTGTATCTTCGATAAGTGTCTGTTCAAAAATGGCGATACAAATAATAAATGTCACCCGGTACAAAATTACAACAATCACAAACAATAAAATTCAAATATTAAAATAATCATAACTTGTGAAATTTTCTTAGGAACCTAATAGTCTTTGGCTGCAACTGCTATCTAAGCCGATAATTCACGATACGTCTTCTCAATTAATCTTTCATTAGATTGGTCAAAATAATTTTTTGCCTGATTTAAGATTAAAAAAAAATCAAAAAAGCTTTGAGGTGCTTTCTTCAATTAAAGTTTGTGATGATAGAGGAGAAGTTGCAGCAAAGCGCGCTGACTAGACATTGGGTTAATGTAGAAATGACGTCATACGCCTAACCTACTGTCACATAATACATTTCGCAACTCTAGAAAAAACAACTTTTGGCAATAATAAATAATTGTCATATGAAATGATCTTAAACCGAACTATCATAATATAATTTAATACAGAAGAACAAAAAACTAAATCAAGAACGACGAAATATTAAAGGTACACAGAACGTGGTTGGCAATTCTATTGTGGCTGATGGACACATGCATAGTAAGGTGGGTCGCACTTCATACAAATAAAAAAAGTTTTGCCGGTCACCCCCTAGAATGAAAGATAATTTAAAAAGGAATTGAAAAAAAAATTGTATTTTTTTTTGCCACGCCCCTTGACCCCGCGCATTGGGTTTTTTGTTTCCTGTGTCTCCATTTATAGTCCGATCGTAATGCGTGACATATCAATGTTCTTGGACTGACAACAGCTACATTTTCTTCTCTGATCACTTTTGACTCCGACGTCAAGTTCTAGAAGTTTTTACCGGAATCTCGGTTTTTACCCCCCTAAGTAAAATTTTTTTTGCAACGATAAAAAAGTTTTTTAAATTCCATGATATTTTCTCTTTTACCGTATATGTTTTTATTCATAAACAAAAAAGTTACAGAGGTTTAAAAAACAAAATACGACCACGCCAACATTTGTAAACAATGAGCTTTGGCCTTTTGCGATGTCAAATTGATTTTTTTAAACCTCTGTAACTTTTTTGTTTATGAATAAAAATATATACTGTAAAAGAGAAACTATCATGGAATTTAAAAAACTTTTTTATCGTTACGAAAAAAATTTGACTTAGGGGGGTAAAAACCGAGGTTCCGGTAGAAACTTCTAGAATTTGACGTCGGAGTCAAAAGTGATCCGAGAAGAAAATGTAGCTGTTGTCAGTCCAAGAACATTGATATGTCACATATTACGATCGGACTATAAATGGAGACACAGGAAACAAAAAACCCAATGCGCGGGGTCAAGGGGCGTGGCAAAAATAAATAAAAAATTTTTTTGAATTCGTTTTTAAATTATCTTTCATTCTAGGGGGTGACCGGCACAACTTTTTTTATCGACCCACCCTAATGCATAGGCAAGAGCTTGTGTGTGTGTGTTATGCTGGAATGTTGTGAGCTTTATGGATGCTATCTTCGCACCGTTCAAGTTTGAGATTATATCTTCTCTTGTGTATTGTGACGAGACATTGTGGTTAAATTCGAAATGACGTCATACGCCTAACCTGATGTCACATAATAAATTTCACAACTTTTGTAAAAAAAAAATTTCCAATAAAAATGACCTTCAAACTGAACTATGAAAATATAATAATCTATATATATATTAGCGCGTTTCACCAAAGGCGTTTTTTGCCATTTTTGCAACTCTTGAAGCGGAATATTAAAGCTTGTGATCTACCGGTCGTGGCATAGTGGTTAGAACACGCGACTACCATGCGGGAGATCGCAGGTTCAAACCTGGCTCCAAGTCATCTTAAAAGAAAAAAATAAATAAAATATTCTTTCACTGTCAGCTGCCCTCGAATGTTGTTGACAGCAACTTCGCAGTATTAAGCGTCGATTCAATAGTCGTATCTAGTAAGAGCTTCTCAAACAGTGACGTTCGCATTCGTCAATAAAACAAGTAGGTGCCGTTAGTTGTGAATCTAAAAATAGAAAGCGTGTTATATCACAACAACGCGAGAAGCTATCCCATACCTCATTCATGGGGTGCAAAGGGAAATTAAGTTTTTTTTTTAAGATTTAAAAGTATTTCGAAATTTTTTTGGGATTTTTTGAAGATGGGTTTGGGGTCGCTGAAATGGATTTTATCAAAAAAATTAGGTTAGGGAGAAAACATTTTAATATTACTTTTTTCTGAAGCTTTTTGTTCATACAACTAACCAATACTCTTCTTAGGATCCGATCCCACGTCAAAAAATTATTGGTGTGAAATATTATTATATTAAGGACCACTTTTATAGTCTTAAAAGTGAAAAATTATATTTCCTAGATTTCAAACCTCGATAACTTGAAAAGTTTTCTTTAAATTACCTTTCATTCGGTACATAGATTTATTTTTACTTGTTGGAAAAATTTAAGAAAATAATTAAAGTTTGAGAATTTTTATTTTATTTATCAAATTTTATGAAAATTAAAAGAATTCCATTATGTTTCGTTCTTGGTTAAGTAAAAAAAACATCTAAAATACATTGCTTTAATTAAAATATCAAAAATTCAATTCATTAATTCTATTTTTAGATTCACAACTAACGGCACCTACCTGTTTTATTGACGAATGCGAACGTCACTGTTTGAGAAGCTCTTACTAGATACGACTATTGAATCGACGCTTAATACTGCGAAGTTGCTGTCAACAACATTCGAGGGCAGCTGACAATGAAAGAATATTTTATTTATTTTTTTCTTTTAAGATGACTTGGAGCCAGGTTTGAACCTGCGATCTCCCGCATGGTAGTCGCGTGTTCTAACCACTATGCCACGACCGGTAGATCACAAGCTTTAATATTCCGCTTCAAGAGTTGCAAAAATGGCAAAAAACGCCTTTGGTGAAACGCGCTAATATATATATATATAGATTATTATATTTTCATAGTTCAGTTTGCATTCCCATACAATATCAAAAGATATTAAAAAGAAAATCAACATATTTAATGAACAAGTTAAAATTAATAAGTAAATTTGTATCTAAAATTACAATACATTAACCATTAAAGGTGGAACAACTGTGGAAGTATTTTGAAATTAGTTTCTTAAGAGCTTTTTCAATGACATTTTTGTTAACATTAAGTATAATTTTTTGATTGTTATCAAAGCTAATCAATAAGTTTTGAAATTTATATTCATTCTTTGTAATTTTTTTTTTGTTACATATTGCAGCTGACGTCACGCCTCTTTCTGATAAATCATTCACAACACTTAGTTTTTCTAGTTTTTTCTTTGCAGAAACAAAATCATCATCATTTTCCCATAAATGTGTATCTTTCGAAAAAAAAAGGAAGTGGGCAATTTTAATTCATCAAAAACCCTTTTACAGTTTGAGGTAACAAAATTATGCATTGTTACATTTTAACGGCCATATTCATATAAAATTTCTAAAGTAGGTATGAAGCGTTCTCTAGCTAAAGTATTCTTTAGCTCTAAAAAACCTTTAATAAGAAATTGTATTCATAATCGTTTTTTATCAGCACTTTAGCTTTATGTGTTCAGGTGGCAACGCCGGCTGCTACTGGTCGTTAGTGATGTAAAAAACAGATTTATAATCGGATACAAAAGCTTTATAATCGGATACCAAAAATGTATTTGCACTTATAATAACTACACCAGTTTACAAATCTTTATTTTTTGTGAGCTGCAGAGTTCTTAATAATTTTTTTCTATAGATTTCAGCCTCCTAAACACGAATATGAGATTTAGATTTTTTTCCTCTGATTAGTTTTCAAGATATGAATTTTTGAATTATTTCGCAAATTTTTTATGAGATGCATCAGCTTATTGGAAAATAATTCGTAAACTCGTCTTACGATTTGAACAAGAGTGGTCCTCAATTAAAGGAAATGTGCTCCCCTAAAATATTTCTATACAAGCTTTTAACATCTGTTGGTTAGTTTTGATGGTAAGAGCATTTAAAGTTAAAAAAACAAATTTTTTTGTGAAAAAATCACGGTTTTAAATTGATAAAAAAATTTATTAAAAATATTAATCGCAAAAATAAATCCAATTTCATAAATTGAGTATAAAGATTGGACTTTTCCGAGCAAAACAAGCTATCGTTTATAAAAATTGGGTGATAAGAGGAAGAGTTACACATTTTTTAAGAGGACCCTACATATGGTAAATTTTTTGATTTTAGGCATATCACGGTAGGTTTAGAGCAAAACTTCACTTTGCATGAAAATTACGATTAAAAGTGGAAATGCCACTGAATTGTGGGTTGATCATGCATCACGAAAATGTTTAATCTGAAATCCTAGCTGATCATTTTTAAAAAATATCGATATCTTCCATTTCTGCTGACTGGACCAAAAGTCTTTTTACTTTTTAAACGATGACAGTAAAAAACTGGACCAATGAAATTAAAACTGTTTATTTATTATAAAAGTATACAAACAGGGATTCTTGTTTGATCATTGATTATTTTGACATTGCTTCAATTTGGAGGCTTGAAGTGCATTTTAAACCTATATTTTTTAAAAAAATCTATATTTTTAATTTTTAAATCATATTATATACATATATTGCAATTAATAAATATTACACTTTTCTAATACTGAACAAATTCTTCTTGGGCGGTTACGCGGTGTAAAAATTAAAAATATCGATATTTTTCAAAAATTTAGGCTTAAAATGCACTTCAAGCCTCCAGGTTAAAGCAATGTCAAAAAAATCAATGAACATACAAGATTCCCTGTTTGTATACTTTGATAATAAATAAACAGTTTTTATCTCATTGGCCCAGTTTTTTACTGTCATCGTTTAAAAAGTAAAAATACTTTTGGTCCAGTCGGCAGAAATGGAAAATATCGATATTTTCAAAAAATGATCACCTAGGATTTCAAATTAAACATTTTCGTGATGCATGATCAACCCAGAATACAGTGGCATTTTCACTTTTTATTGTCATTTTCATGCAACGTGAAGTTTAGTTCTGAACCTACCGTGATATGCTTCAAATTAAAAAAATTACCATTTGTAGTGTCCTCTTAAAAAACGTGTTACTCTTCCTCTTATCACCCAATTTTTATAAACGATGGCTTGTTTTGCTGAACAAATTATTTTTGAAGAATTTTGGAGACATATTTTTCAAAATGGTATTCATGAATGAAAAGTGTCTATTTAGATACTTTTCTATGTGCGCAATGATTAAGAAGAAAATTTCCTACACAATGAATGCATGCAACAACTCTTTTCAATAGGAAAAATGCCAAAAAACTCAAAATAAAGATCTCAAATTTATAAAAATGCAATAAATTGTACAAACGTCAAGTTATAGCATGCTTAAAGTAGAGACAACCCTACTTTAACTTATTGAAGATGTGAATCGTTTATGAATATGGTTTTTTCGAAAATTGCTTAAAAATGGTTTATAAACCTCTTATAAGATTTATGAATAAGGCCGTAAGACTGTAAAAGTGGTCCTTAATATAATAATTTTTCACACCAATAATTTTTTTGTCGTGGGATCGGATCCTTAAGAAGAGAATTGGTTAGTTGTACGAACAAAAAGCTTCAGAAAAAAATAATATAAAAATATTTTCTCCATAACCTCATTTTTTGATAAAATCCATTTCAGCGACTCCATACCCATCTTCAAAAAATCCCAAAAAATTTTCGAAATACTTTTAGATGACAAGCTTTTATATTCCGCTTCAAGAGTTGCAAATTTTTATACCATCACCCTTAGGGATGAGGGTATATATCATTTGATACGAAAAAAAGTGTAACGCATTAAAGGAGACTAGTTAGACCCCAAGTATCTTAAGACCAAATTCGTTTCAGAACTTTTTAAGAAGAATGAGCTATGTCCGTCTGTCTGGCTGGCTGGCTGGATGGCTGGTCAGCAGGATAACTCGAGTAAACCTTAACGGATCGGTATGAAAATTTACCAGTATCAATATTTTGCAAAACGAACTTATGGGATTGTAAATGGGCTGCATAGCCCCACCCCTTCTGGTACCTCCCATACAAAATTACCTGTTGTTGGAAAAATAATATTTCTTCCATAACTTACAAACGGACAACCGGAGGATGTTTGAATTTGGTCAGTTTATTTATCTTGCAAAAGTAGACAAACCCTAAGAAAACCGAAACCTGTGCCCCACCCATTCTGGTACCTCCCATACAAATGACCGAATTGACCCTTATAGTTTTACCTACATATCTTTTTTGCAAGTATGATGTTTGCTTGTAAATATTAGACTCAGGTATGAATATGGACTATATCGGTTCACGCATTCTGGTACCTCCCATACAAAATGACCTATTTTTGGAAATTATATATTTCTCCAATAACTTCAAAACAGTCAGTTGGGGGGTTATGAACATTGGTCGATAAATTAATGTTGTGATAGGAGGCGAAACCTCAGAGAGCATAACTATTTGACACACCCCTTCTGGTACCTCCCATACAAATGACCGAATTGACCCTTATAGTTTTACATACATATCTTTTTTGTAAGTAAACTGAGATCACTCAAATTTTGCGTATGATGTTTGCTTATGAAAATTAGACTCAGGTATGAATATGGACTATATCAGTTCACGCCTTCTGGTACCTCCCATACAAAATTACCTATTTTTGGAAAATTAATATTTCTCCTATAACTTCCAAACGGACTCTTGGGGGGTAATGAAAATTGGTCGATTAATTTATGTTATTAAAGGAGGCAAAACCTTAGAAAACCTAACTATTTGACACACCCCTTCTGGTACCTCCCATACAAAATTACCTATTTTTGGAAAATTAATAATTCTCCCATAACTTCCAAACGGACATTTGAGGGGTAATGAAAATTAGTGGGTTAATTTATATTGTGATAGGAGGCGAAACCTCAGAAAACCTAACTATTTGACACATCCCTTCTGGTACGTCCCACACAAAGGACCGAACTCACCCCTATAGTCTTACATACATATCTTTTTTTGTAAGTGCACTGAATTCAGTCAAATTATTCGTAAGTTGTACATATGAAAATTTGAGTTAGGAATGAATAAGGACTGTATCGGTTCACCTCTTGTGATACCCCCTACCAAAATTAAATTTTTAGAGAAATTAATATTTCTCACATAAATTCCAAACCGGCACCTATACCCTATACATAAGTAATTTTATTTTAATTAAAAATCTATTCATTTCAATAACCCAAGACTTCAACAATATCTTATATTGGGTGATGGTATTTATCAGTCAGTTTACCTGACTGAAATTTCTGTACTGGTTTTCGTATCAAATGATATATACCCTCATCCCTAAGGGTGACGGTATGAAAATGGTGGCAAAAATGTATAGTAATTCATCAATTGAGAACGGCTGGGACGATTTTGCTCAAACTTTTTTCAGTTGTTTGTTATTGTCAGGAGAAGGTTTGTGTGCATGAAAATTTTTGAGGAAATCTTCCGGAAAAGTCGGAAAATTGGAAAAATCGAAAATTGCCTTTTTGTATGGAATTTTGTGTAAAATTGTGTCAGAATGGCTTTTCGAATATAAAAACGGGTAATTTTTGTTGAAAAATTCGGAAAATTTTAAATGTTTTGTTTTACGAAATTTTGCATATTATCGTGTTTATAGTTTTGGACGAAGTAACAGTGAAAATTTTCGGATAATTATTCCGAGAGTTATAACTTTCCGAATGGGAAAATAGAAAAATTCTCGGTGGAAAACTCGGAAAATTCAGGAAAAACTCGAAAAATTGGGATTTTTTGGACGAAATTTTTCATTGTATCGGTTTGATTTAAGACGACGTAAAGATGAAAAATTCGTTATGATGCTTGAAAAATTTCGGAATTTTGTGAAATTTATTATGTTAAAAGATTAAACCGTTTTGCGGTCGAACAATTTTAAAATTTTCTGCATAAGCATAATGCATTGGTCCAATTGTTGAAAACCGCATTGAATACAATGCATTATGACGTCCACAAAATCATTATCAGAGCGGACAAGAGACTCTGGATGCTAATGCTTTCACTATAAATGAAGACGCAATGGTGATTGTTGCAGAGAATGTGGAATCACGCGATATTGTTCTCAAGCTTCGGGATGGTGGACAGGTTGGACGACATTTGCACTAAGTTCGCCCGACAACATCCAATTTCGATCTTGAAATTATATTCTGATCAAAAAAATGTGCGTGCCAATGTGCGGCATTCTACTGTCGAAATTGGGAATACCTGCACTAAATCGTTCAATGCATGATGCATTCAATCGCGAATTGCAACAAGAACAAGACTTTGATCGAGTTGAGCTGACAGAAAGAGTCCGAACCAATGTGGCGCCCTTAACTGCCGAGCAAACGAACGTGTACGATTCAATGATGAAGGTTGTTGACGATGGAACGGAAGCATTTATTTTCTAGATGATCTCGGTGGGACAGGCAAGACATTCGTAATTTTTTTGATTCTTACAACAATTCGTCAAGATCGCAATTGAGTTAGCTGTTGCATCCTCTGGTATGGCTTCCACATTAGTGGAAGGCGGTCGAACTGCACATTCCGCTTTCTTCTCACGGTTGACAACACAACGTGTAGCGAAATTGTTGCGAGAATGCTAAATCATTATTTGGAATGAATGCACGATGGCGCATAAACGAGCATTGGAAGCAGATGACCGAACGATGAATAATTTTCGAGGTCATTTAATGAGAATGAGGCAACCAACTATTCGACAGAATTATTGAACTCTCTAGATGTGCCAGTTGTGCATAATTTGCAGCTGAAGGTGGGATCGATCATGATCATTTTGCGGAAACTGAATCATCCGAAATTTTAATTAAAGCGACGATCATCAAGGGCATATGCAAAGGAGAGGAAGTACTTATCTCTCGAATCTAATATTCCAACCGATCTTCCCTTCCAATTCAACTCTCCATTCGATTGGCTTTTGCGATAACAATCAATAAATCGTAAGGCCAATCATTGGAAATTTGTAAAATCAACCTTGAATTTTCCTGCTTTTCACACGGTCAGCTATGAGTTGTCTGTTTGCGTGTTGGCAAACAGTCTTCATTGTTTGTTTTTACGCCGGAAACAAATCGAAAAACACTGTATATCAGATCGTTCTTCACAGATTTCAATTAAATTCAAGTAAATCTGATAAAAACTTGAACTATCTTTGTTTTACTATTATATAATGGTGTTACCTTAGGAGCGAGACGAAGTTTGCCGGGTCCAAAGCTGTATGGCAGAACAACGTTTGCCGGGTCAGCTAGTAATTTATAATTATATAAAACTAGCTTGCCAGGCAGACTTTGTCCTGCCTCCAAATTATTGTAAAATATGTTGAGTGCAGTTGAAATCTAAAAACGATTGGTTTATTACTTTGACAACTGAAATATTTCAATTTAAAGAGCGTGGTTTTCTCGGACAAATTCTGTACTTCATATATCTAAAAGATAAGTATAACATATATTACACAAGGGAACAAAATTTAACTTTTTGAGTGTTGTTTGGAATTCTATAGCTGTTTTTTACTAATTTGAGGTCGCTGATTTTAAATCTAATCTCCATTTTTCTCCATCAGCTCGAATTTTTAAGTTACAGGTACTAATCGTATTTTCGGCTATTTTCCAAAAAATTATAGTTCAAAAAATCATAATTTTTTTTTTCATAAGCCGAATTTTAAAATGTTGTTTTTTTTTACCTTTAAATTACCTTTAAAATAAAATTCAGTTCTTAAACAACAAATACCTTGTTCCCTTGTGTTATTGTTAGAATTGGTATAACGGATCAGCAGTATCTTCCATGACTTGATGAAAACTTACCTTTAGGTGTTTGGTCTGAGCCATTATAGCATTTGGCCCTTTTTATTCTAAGGAGTACGAATTTCCAAAAATCTCTTCATTTGACTCAACAACCCTATTAACCGTTTGGTCGGGTTGATACCAACAGTTTCTCCCATTTATGTTTTTCCCCTAAAAATTCGAAAGACGAAAAACAACTTTGTGATGATCTGTAATTCTGTGCAACAAGTGCAACAATATAAATGTTCGCCATTCTACCTTAAGTCGTTTTGCGATTTGGGTGACCATCTACAGCCCATCCCCAACTTTCACTGAAATTTTGGTACAAATCGGTTTAACCATTTTCGTAATTAGTGGCCATACAACTTCGGACCCGGCAAACTTCGTCTCGCTCCTAAGGTAACGAATTCATTTAAGGTCCAGGGTATAGTAAAACACAGTCAGTTCAAGTTTTAATGTGATTTATTTTTTTAGAGAAGAGAGGTGAAGAGCGATCTGATTAACAATGTTTTTCGAATCGTTTTCCGGCTGAAAAACAAACAATGAAGACGGTTTGCCAATACGCGAACAGACTACGCACGACTGATCTTGTGAAAAGCAGGAAAATTCGAGATTGATCCCACAAACTTTCAACGATGGGTTTTGCGATTTATTGATTGGTATCGCAAAAGCCAATAGAATGGGGAGTTGAATTCGATTGAATTTGGAACGGAAGATCTATTGGAATAATAGGAATTCGTGGGATAAGGATTTCCTCTCCTTGGAATTTGCCCCTGATGAACGTCGCTTTAATCCAGCGACCGGCGAGAGCGCGCACTTGGGCAACATGAGCGAGAGAGCCACACATGTATTCTCACACACATTGAACGAAAACAAACAAACTTAATCAGTCTCCCTTGAGAATTCGTCCGACGCAGTTGTGCCGACGCTTGTTGTTAGCACGACAATAAAAGAAATGCATTGCCACGCGCACAACAGTAATATTTCCTAGATAATTATATTATAATTTTGTTCATAGTTATGAAAAGAACTATACAACAATTTCCTTCACTACAGTGAGAGAGCGAACAGAACAACTCACCAACACAAACTCATATTGTGGTTGTATTCTAGATTTTTATAATTTTTTGCAATGCCGGGGAAAAATTTGGTGATGAGTTCCTTCTTTGACGATGTAAACTCGAAAAAATTTCCGGAAACGTCATCAATCCAGTTGAAACATCAACAGGAATTTGGCCATTACCAAGTGCCAGCTGTCTTGAAAATTCAGTAACACAAAAATGACGATTTCAGGCATGCAATAATTTCATAAGCAGCAGTAGATTTTGGCATGACGGGAAGCAATTGACGAAAATACCATAGCCACACCAAATCATCTCGAATTACCTCGTAAATCCTTAATCGTTCGGTCAACTGCCTCCAAAACTCGTTTATGTGGCATCGTGCATTCATCCCAAATGATGATTTTGCATTCTCGCAACAATTTTGCCGCACGTCGGCTTGTCAACCGTGAGAAGATTCATCAGCAGCTTCAAAGCGGAAAGTGCAGGTCGACCCCGTTTCAACAATGTGACAGAAATGCCAGTGGATGCAACAGATAACGAAATTTGCGATCTTGACCAAATGTTGCCAGAATGTCTTGCCTGGGGGAGCATCGGGAAAGTAAATGCCTCCCGTTCCATCGTCAACAACCTCCATCAGCGAACCGTACACGTTCGTTTGCTCGGCATTCAATGGCGGTACATTTTTTCGGACTCTTTCAGTCAGCTCATCTCGATCAATGCTTGATCTCGTTGCAATTCGCGATTGAATGCATCGAACGATTTGACGCTGGTACTCCAATTTCGACAGTAGACTGCCGCATATTAGCACGCACATGTCTTCGATCAGAAGTTAATTATAAGATCGAAATTCGAACTTAAATGGAGAATGAAAAAGAAGCTATGACTTGTAAACAAATCTTTTGTTCTATTAACCATTTTTAAATTAAGGTGATAGCCATTCTCCCCACGACAGAACATCAACGGGTATTGAAGTGCATCATATGACCGATGAGTCATGCCTCAGTTGTCAATCGTCCCGACGCTTGAGAACAATATCGCGTGATTCCACATTCTTCCCAACAATCACCAATAGTGAGAGCATCGAATTGTCCTGAGTGCAACCAGAGGGTCTTTTGTCTTCTCTGATAATGATTTCGTGGTCGTCCGAATGCATTGTATTCAATGCGGTTTTGAACAATCGGACCAATGCATTATTCTCATGCAGAAGATTTTGAAATTGTTCGATTATTTCGTGTTTAATCTTTTAACATAATAATCTCAAATTTTCCAAGCATCATAACGAATTTTCCACCTTTACGTCAACAGAAATCATTAAATCAATCGATTCAGTGCCAAATTTCGTCAACAAATCAAAATTTTTCGAGCTTTTACGGAATTTTTCGAGTTTTTCACCAAGAATTTTTCTATTATCCGAAATATTACAGATTAAAATCGTCCAAAATAATCAATCATACGATAAAATTCAAAATTTCGTATTAAAAATATTAAATTTGTTGGCATTTTTCCGTAATTTTTCGACAAAAATTTTCTAATTTTCCATTCGTAAAGAAAAAACGAAACAATTGCACATAAAATTTAAAACTAAAATTCAATTATCGATTTTTGTCAAATCAAGCGATACAATGCAAAACTTTGTAGAAAAAATTCAAGTTTTTCCGGAATTTTCCGAGTTTTACACCAAAAATGTTTCTATTTTCCCGAAAAGTCGAAAAGTCATTTTGGAATAATTATCCGAAATTTTTCACAGTTCCATCGTCCAATTTTATTAAATCACTAGCGTACCCGGCGAACTTCGTCTCGCCCCAATTTTATGTCTTCAGATAAACTCAGTAGAGAGTATTTGATAAACAAAGTTTTTAGATTAGTTTTCCGCCGGAAAAACAAACAACGAAGGCGGTTCTCCAAAGCTCAAAAAGGCAACGTTCAGCTGACCGCACGTAAAACAGGGAAATTCGAGATTAATCTCACATACTTACAACGATTGGCCATGCGATTTACTGATTGTCGTCGGGGAATTGGAATGGATAATCAGTTTGAATTATCTTATTCGTGAGATAAGGACTTCCTCTTCATTGAATTTGTTCTTTATGATCGTCTGAAATCACATTTTTTATCAGATTCTTGACGGACAACCGCGTACCGTTGCACAATTTCGGTTGATTCAGATCCCACCTTTATCTGTAAATTATGCGGCATATAAAGCTGTAAACAGATTGGTACGAATGCAGTTCTCAAGCGATTTAACTTTCTAATTTAAAATTATAGTTATTGAAGTCTTTATTCTTCTCTGCTAGAAATATACTGCCCGTAAATAAATCCAATCGAGATTTTGATAATTTTGTGCAATGTCATGAGTTACTTTTCCAACGATGTGAACTGGCAAAAATTTGCAGGGAACGATATCAATTCAGTCGAAACATCAACCCGAATTTGGTCATTGCCAAGCGTTAGCAGTTGTTTCGGGAATTCAGAAGAAGATGGGAGGTTGACATTGACGACGTTTTCAAGCATGGTTTAAGTAAATCAGCATCATTAGAGATTTTGAGCAAAATCATAGCCCCACCAAGTCCTTTTAAATCCTCTCGTAAATCTTTTATCGTTCGGAGAAACTACTTCCAAAGCTCGTTTATTCGTTATCACGCATTCATCCGAAATGTTGATTTGGCATCTACTTCACCGTTGCGAAATTTGTGGTCATTGTGTACTTTGGATTTGCAACCGTGGTAAGATTCATCGAAAGTTTTAAAGAGGAATTTGCAGTTCGAATGCCTTCCATCAATGTGGCAGCTATGCCAAACGATGCAGCGGCTAACGGTTTTTGAGATCTTGACCAAATTGTTGCCGGAATCAACAAAAAATGTCTTGGCTGTCCCACTCGGAGCATCGAGAAAGTAAATGCCTCCAGTTTCATCGTGAATCGTACACGTTCTTGAACTCGGTATTTAACAGCGGCACATTTGTTCGAACTCTTCCGGTCAGCTCTTCTAGATTATAGTCTTGCTCCCGTAAAAAGTCGCGATCGAATGCATCTTGCATCGAAAGATATGGCGCTGGCATTCCCAATGTCGGCAGCAGATTGCCACACATCCTTTCGGGTTCGACGGATTTTTTATTTAAATATTATTTATCTCGTCACCAACCAACAAAAAAACTAATTTTTTACACTTTTCCGAAATTTTCCGAGTTTTTCCCTAAGAAGTTTCTATTTTTAAATTCGAAAAGCCATTCCGTAACAACTGCACACAAAATTGCATACAAAAAAACAATTTTCGATTTTTCAATTTCCCGACTTTTCCGAAGGATTTTCCCAAAATTATCTTGCATTAAACCCTCATGCCAATTACGAACAATTGAATAAAAATTGAGCAAAATGGGCCAGCCGTTCCCTCTTGATGAATTACTACACACTGTTGACACTGTTTTTATACATATAGATTTCACATAAATCGAATTTTTCCAAGCATCACAACGAATTTTCCACTTTTACGTCGTCTAAAATCATCAAACCAAGCGATACAATAAAAAATTTCGTTGAAAAAATCCAAAATTTTCTATTTTTTTCAAAATTTTCCGAGTTTTCCGCCAAGAATTTTTCTATTTTTCCATTCGAAAAGTCATTTCGGAATAATTACCAAAATTTTCACATTTACATCATTCAAAATTATCAAAACAAAATAAAATGTAAAATTTAGTCTAAAAAAATTCAAATTTTGTAATTTTTTCATAATTTTCCAACCAAAATTTTCTATTTTTTCAATCAGAAAGCGACTACGGAACAATTGCACACAAACAGTTATACAAAAACTCAATTTGCTATGCAAAATGTTTCTGAAAAAATCAAAATTTTTCGAGTTTTTCCTGAATTTTCCGAGTTTTCCACCGAGAAGTTTTCCATGTTTCCATTCGGAAAGTCGTTGCGGAATAATTATCCAAAATTTTTCACTGTTACATCGTCCAAAATTATCAAATCATACGATAATATGCAAAATTTCGTCGAACAACAAATTCAAACTTTTTGAATTTTTCCGGAATTTTCCGCATTTTTCAACAAAATTTTTCCATTTTTCTATTCGGAAAGTCATTCTGTAACAATTGCGCACAAAATTCCATACGAAAAGGCAATTTTCGATTTTTCCAATTTTCCGACTTTTCCGGAAAATTTTCCTAAAATTTTCTTTTACATAAACCTGCTCCTGGCAATAACGAACATCTGAAAAAAAGTTTGAGCAAAATCGGCCCAGACGTTCTCAATTGATGAATTACTATACATTTTTGCCACCATTTTTCTATATAGAGATTGAAGACGGCGTTAAACTAAACAACTTTGTTGAACATCGCTTTGCGACATTCGGACATTTGGAAGGTCAAACTACTTAAAACAAAATTACAATTTCCCCTACACGACACTTACTAACTTCAAATCGACAAATCTCGATTTTTAGGCCCGACTCAGCAAAATGCCAGGAAAATAATAACTTTTTTGACCGATATAACTTTTTCCACAATCACTGACCTCTACCATTTGTTGCACTGTGTAATAGTCAGTCATATTTATATCAAATTTTTTTCTATGCCTAACTTACATTCTCCAAGATATTGAAGTAAATTTCTGCTAACACATAACTAAATTTATTTGTTTAACAAGTAAAAAGTGTTAAATTAACAGCTCTCTTAATAAGGATACTCTTCCTGTAGTTAACACCAACTGCTTGATTTTTTTAACAGTAATTTTATTCTACATTCTGTTATATTTCAACATTTACCGGCTAACATTTGACATATCGTCCAAAATACCATACACAATTCATTCAAGTGAGATTAAATATTATAGAGATAAAAATTATGGCACAAGTAAAAGCCCAAAGGTTCATGTATTGAATGTGATACGAAAGCAGAATCGTATAAGATAAACCTTCATTTAATTTAAGAGATATATTGTGTTTCGACCAGATACGAGGACATGCGCATTAGCTTTGGAATGTATGTGTAAGGACATCTTGCATGTATCTGCCATAATTATAGAAGTCCTTTCACTAAAATGAGTTGTTATCTCTTAATTTGTGGGACACAGTTATATGAATTCTCTTCTTTAACATGGGGTGGTAGATGTGGTATTTATTTTAGTGCTTAGTCGTGGCATATACTTATCTTTGAGTCCACATCTAGATGAACCTGCACTGTTAACATTTGGCGGAGAATATGTTAATATTTATATATGCAAAAGTCAATAGTGAAATAGTAAAAAAAAATATACTCATCTTCTTGCATTGTCCACATTATGAAATGTGTTTTCATTTTCTAACATTTCATATCGGGCAGTGATGATACTATCACTTCGACTTTCGTTCTTTTCTTAAGCGCGCTCCAATAGCATTACTGCATTACAAGTCTATTTTGTATGATAATTGGGATGTACATGCAGCAACGTAGAGCATAAATAAATGCATCACATAATAAGGAAATTACTTTTATTTCATTTATACTTGTTGCTATGTGGATGTTGGCAAATGTGCTAAGTATATAAACACCAATGGTAAAAGATGACCCCCATCGATTTGTGCTAAAATTAGCCGTAGTAAATATTCTACTTATTTATCTAGAAATTGTATATATATCGCATAATCATTTTATTAAAAAACACCTTCGGGGTAATATTAGCTTATATTTCTTTAAAAAAGTTCAAATTAACTTTTTGTTTCTGTAATCATAAAATGAATTCGTTAAACTTTAACATATTAAACTATTACATCGCTGGAAAGTCTCATCTTTCAAAATCCGCTGAGAAACTTAAAATCGGTTTATATTTATCCGCGTTACCGGCTTACAAGTGCGTAAAAGTATGAAAAACCGGGTTTTTACCCGTATCTCAAGATTTTGGGGATTTTGGGAAATTTTAAAAACAGATTCTTGTAGTGCTCAGCAGCATCTACCAGAAAAATAGTAAAATTTCCCAGGTATTGTTTTTTGTCGCTCTGTATTATCCATAGAAAAATGCGTGTGTCTGCAACGCACATTTAGATTGAAGTAGCGCTAAAGGTAAAAGTATTTTAAATGTAAAGACAGTTGTTTATAAAACCCCAACATGTCTTCTTTATTTTACAAAATAGAATATGCTGATCACATTAAAAATTTCACAAAATTTCGTAGACACTTCAAGTTGCTGTGGAAATTTGTGTGTGTCCGTAACGCACTTTTTGTTAGCCATAATTTTGAATACAACATTTTAAGTAAAGTTTCATTAAAAGAACATTATAGAACGGACCAAAATCTACATTTTTATACCATCACCCTTTGGGATAGTGTAAGAGTGTAACGCATTAAAGGAGACGAGTTGCACCCCAAGTATCTTAAGACCAAATTCGTTTCAGGACTTTTTAAGACGATTGAGCTATGTCCGTCTGTCTGTCTGGCTGACTGACTGGCTAGATGGCTGGTCAGCAGGATAACTCGAGTAAACCTTAACGGATCGCTATGAAAATTTACCAGTATTAATATTTTTCAAAACGAACTTATGGGATTGTTAATGGGCAAAATAGCCCGACCCCTTCTGGTACCTCCCCATACAAAATGACCTATTTTTGGATAATTTATATTTCTTTCATAACTTCCTATCGTAGGATCGTAGGATATTTAAATTTGGTCAGTTTATTTACCTTGCAAAAGTAGACAAACCCTAAGAAAACCGAAACCTTTGCCATACCCCTTCGGGTACCTCATATACAAATGACCTAATTGATCCTGATAGTTTTACGTTCATATCTTTTTTGTAAGTAAACTGAGATCACTCAAATTTTGCGTATGATGTTCGCTTATGAAAATTAAACTCAGGTATGAATATGGACTATATCGGTTAACGCCTTCTGGTACCTCCCATACAAAATGACCTATTTTTGGAAAATTAATATTTCTCCCATAACTTCCAAAAGGACACTTGGGGGGTTATGAAAATTGGTCGATAAATTAATGTTGTGATAGGAGGCGAAGCCTCAGAGAGCCTAACTATTTGACACACCCCTTCTGGTACCTCCCATACAAATGACAGATCTCACCCTTACAAACATTCTTTTTTAAGTTAGTGTGTATGAGGCTTCAGCTCTTAGACCACTTTCCCTAAGGACATATTTTATTTGTGTTCATAGCACTCAGTACAACTTTTACTTTAATAAATAACTTTGCAGGCAAGAAGAAGTTTGCCGGGCCAGCTAGTATTCCTATAATATAGATTAAGTCTAAAGATCATGCTTCAGACTGATGTTTTTGTGATACCGCAAGAAACCTGTTCCCATATATCGACAACTAGTGGGCCCGGCAATGCTTCGCTATTGCATTTTAACTTGTAATATATTTCACATTTAGGTCTACAAAGTACTTTGAAAACGGTACTTAAGCTCGATAATGATATTTTGAGTTTATTAACTTATGTAACTAATTTCAAGCAACTCCTTAACATGAAAGTTAACAAATTAAGTGTTGTTGTTTTAAATTCTAAATATCATAGGCTCTATGACGATAATAAAAAGTTTATCAGCAAAGTCATATCTTTTACAAATCGGAAACAGACATTCCGTTTAAGATCAAAATTCAATGTAGTAGCGGTAACCGTCTGTATACTAACTATCTCTTTGGGCGTAAAAAACACTTTTGACATGCCTTCTGCGCCTATTGACCGAAAATGGAAATTTCGTTTGAAGCTTTATGCCTTAGGCAATAAAAACCTCTTTCGCCATGTCTTCTTCTCACATGGATCAAGAATATTTCCGAATACTATCTTTGTATTGAACTCGTATTACCATTCTATGAGTTAATTCGGTCACCAACGTTTGGCTTTACAAAGTGATGATCTCACGCGCTGTATGGCATTTTACGCCGTCGTGTTGGAACCATTTCTCCTTCAAATAATGTGCAATGACATGATAAATAAAAAAAATCAATTGATTGTCCACTGGTTTTAGTTCTTCTACCAGTTGGATATATGAATATAGGCCAAGATCTTTCCTCAGCATTTGCAGAGACCGAGTTGCTGAGAACGGCGTCGGTTCGATAAATTCGAGTCCCCTGTCACACTTACGTCTACAGCGTAAATGGCTTCTATTAGCTGCTCAGATGGATGAGTATATGCACCATAAACTTCACAAAGGGCAAACAGAACGCGCATTTTGAAAATAAATTTGCAAGATTTGTAAATGTTGTTCACACACTTCACACACCTCGCCTGAATGACGAATTGGTTGACCTAAAATGGAAACAAAAACAGTAAATGGGGTTTTGTTGGGTGTCAATTGTACATTAAAAATCCACATGAATGAAAATCCTAGCTGATACTTTTTTTTAAGATAAAAGGATTTTTCGTTTATTTACTCCGTTTTGCGCTTCTTTTGGGAGTGACGTTCGTTGCCCCATGATTATTGAAAGCGTACAGACTTCAGCTTTAAGACACTTCTATCAAAATTTAAGTTTTCTGCCATAAATTAAGCTTTCCCAGCGCGAGCTAGGAATTGATATTACACACAAAGTTTATTGGTGACATTTTCTAACAATTCATCGTAGATTTGGTTACAATTTTTGCGAATAAAAAAACTGGCCCACCTTACTGTTCATATCTCTAGGCGAACTGCAATATACTGTGGAATTTTGACAGTTATAACTGTTTATTTTAAAAGGGGTGTGGTACAGCCCACTTCCACTCTTACTGTAATTTATACTGCAACAACAACATATGTAACAAATCTCATCTTCATACCTCTTATAGTTCATGAGATATAGCCCTTTTTATTTTCCTATTGTATGGGCGGTGCCACGCCCCTTTATCCAATCACAACCAAATATAGCCAGGGACTATCTACAGGTCATCAGTACCACTTGGTAAAATTTTCGTATCAATTTGTCTATTGGGAAAGCCTGCAGAGCGGTTTTGAAAAGGGGGCGTGGCACCTCCCATTCCACGCTGGCTGTAATTAATACTGCTCCAACAACATATATACCAAATCTCATCTTCATACCTCTGATAGTTCGTGAGATATAGCCCTTTTGATTTTCAAGTTGTATCAGCGGTGCCACGCCCCTTTATCCAATCAAAATCTATTATAGCCAGGGACTATCAACAGGTCAACAGTACCATTTGGTAAAATTTTCGTATCAATCGGTCTATTAGAAAAGCCGTTAGAGCGATTTTTGATAAGAGGGCGTGGCACCGCCCACTTCCACCTTGGCTGTAATTAATACTGCTCCAACAACATATATACCAAATCTCATCTTCATACCTCTGATAGTTCATGAGATACAGCCCTTTTGATTTTCAAGTTGTATGGGCGGTGCCACGCCCCTTTGTCCAATTGGACCGAATTGTAAATATAAACCACCCGGGGCGCCACCCAAACGTATACAAAAAAATTTATGCAAATCGGTCCAGCCGTTCGTGAGTTATGAAGTCACAACACACTTGCAACAATTTTTTTTATATATAGATTTACCTTTAACAGTTCCATCTACACAGCTCCTCACTTGAAGCCGATTGTATACTGAAGATAGTGATAGAGAGTTTGAAGAAATTCACAATAATATACATCTTAAACACTTTTACTTCTCACAACTTGGTAGCAGTAACAAAAATGTATTCATCAGTAGCCGCACTTAGAAAATAATTCAAAGTGCTTTGGTTTTTTGCACTCCATAGGAAGTTCGTCACACCAAGCTTAGGTAACAGTTCTTTCACCTGGCCCATCCAACGAAATTTTGGTAGCCCCCTCCGCCCATCGAGTTTATTGCTAAAGTCTGTTCGCGCTAAAACATTTCCATACGTTCGTACAATGTGTCTAAGCTAGCGCATTCGGTCTATTTGAATGCGCTTGACTATGTCGATGTTGTTGAACAGCTACACCTCATGGTTCATTCGACGATGGTACTCGCCATTAACGATGATGGGTCCAAATATATTGCCAAGTATTTTTCTCTCGATGACTCCTAGAATAGATTGATCCGGTAATGACACACCCAGGATTCTGCGATGTAGATTTAGAGAGGTAGAATCAGTTTCTGGTAGAGTTGGATCTTTGTTTGTCGTAAGAGGGTTTTTTTTAATAATGTTTGCACTTCCCGTTATCACTTCAAAGTTATAGTTGTCATCGTTTAAGCAGCGTACGAAAGGAGTAGACTCGTTGTTCCGCAGTTCTCGGCCAATGATATCTATATCACCGGCATACGCGACTTGCATGTGACTTTTATTAAAGACGGTACCAGTCGTGTTTAGTGTAGACTTTTGCAAGATCATCTCCAATATACTGTTAAAGAAATGACATGCGGTAGAATATGGCTCTGCCAGATTTTTGCCTATTTTTATTGAACACTTCGTGTCAGTCTTCCCGCAAAATCATATCGGCTTCGCGGGGATACCAAATTCAGCAATAGTATCTAATAATTTCTGTTGTATCAGACTGCCGAATGCGACGTTGTAATGGATAAACAGATGGTAGGTTTCGATTTGCATTTCTTGGGTCTTCTCCAGGATATGTCATAGTGTAAATATCTGGTGGGTCGCGGACTTGCCAGCTCTAAAGCCACACTGATAAGATCCAATCAAGCTCATTAGTATGGGATTTAGTCTCTCACATAACTCACTAGACAGGACCTTGTATACGTTGGGTATCACCATTCCTAAACCATTGCTTCACCTTTTATTAGAACTTTTGGGCTGTAATTTTCGATGTTTTGGCTCCGTTTTTTCTTCCACATACATTTTTTTCCCCTTGATGAGGCGTTTCATCTTCCTCCTCCTCTCATTATATCGCTCCATCAACGCAGGCTAAGCCTTCGGCTGTAGTTTTACTCGGTATGCAGCATCCTTTTCCTCAGACATTGCGCGACATTTCTCATCGTACCAGTGCTTGTCTAAGGTGGTTTTTCACACGGTCGTTGCGGCGGTGGCCATAGAATTCGCGATATGATGTAGCTGTGTGTCGGAAACAACCGAACTCATTGGTATGCAGCTTTGGGATGTCTAGCTTCATTTGCGTTTAGATGCAAGGAATGAATCTACAGGACTGGTCTTATTAGATATTGAGAAAGCTTTCAACTCTGTTTGACATAGTGGCCTTATTTTCTAGTTAGTAAATTTTGGTTTCCCTTTTGTCGTTATCAATTTCAACATTTTGTGTTTCAATTAAAATTATTTTCTCGTCATATAAGAAAATTCCTGCAGGTGTCCCTCAAAATTCAGTTATCGGCCCACTTATATATATTTTGTTCCGCGCAGACTTTCCTAAGTTTACAGAATGTAAATATGCAATGTATGTGGATGACGTCGGAATTTTTACAAAACCTAATCACATAATGTAATTACAAGAAGATTACAAAGTTCATTGGGAATAGTATGTGATTTCACGTATAAATAAAAAATAAAAACCAGTACAGAAATTTCAGTCAGTTAAACTGACTGATAAATACCATCACCCTGTATAAGATATTGTTTAAGTCTTGAGTTATTGAAATTAAGCGATTTGTAATTAAAACCAGTTAGAAAGTTTCAGTCGGGCAACCCGACTAACATTTACCCTCACCCTCAGTAAAACAAATAACTTTCTATTATATTGATATTATTACTCGATTTCGAAAGTGGGTGGAGTGGTACATTTGTATGGGAGATAGAAGAAGGGGTTTGTTTAGGCTTCCAGTTTTATTCTCTTTATCCTGTTACAGCTTCGATTGCGTTGGGTGTACTGATATTATTAATACATCCCTAACGTGGGCGGAAAGGTACATTTGTATGGGAGGTACCATAAGGGGCGTCGCTAGACTTCCAATTTTTTCTCCAAAACTTTGTCCTGTTATAACATAACAAAATACAGAATTTGGGCGCGATCGTATCTAATGTATTGATATTATTACCCTATTTTTAAAGTGGGCGGAGTGGTACATTTGAATGGGAGGTACCAGAAGGGGCGAGTCTAGACTTCCAGGTTTTTTCTCCAAAACTTTATCCTGCTTGAACTTTACCAAATACAGAATTTGGGCACGATCGCGTTAGGTCTTTTAATAATATTAATCGATTTCTAAAGTGTGCTGTACCAGATGTGTATGGGAGTTACCAGATGGGGCGTGGATAGACTTACAAATTTTTTCTTCAAAACTTTATACTGTTATAGCTTTACTAAAAATAGAATTTGGGTACGATCACGTTTGAATTATTGATATTATTTCTCCATCTCTATAGTGGGCGGAAAGGTAGATTTGTATGGGAGGTACCAGAAGGGGCGTGGCTAGGCTTTTAAAATTTTTTCCAAAACTTTATCCTGTTATAGCTTTACTATATACAGAATTTGGAGACGATCCCGTAGGGTGTATTGATATTATTACTCGATTTCTCGAAGGGGCGGGGCCATGTAGCCCATTTGCAATACCGTAAGTAGTTTTGAGAAACATTTGGTTGCGTCTTTCCAAAGTTATCGTGCGAACCAGCCGGACAGCCAGACAGACAGACGGACATGGCTCAAACGACTTAAAAAGTCATGAATCGAATTTGGTTCAAAGAAACCTATTGTCTAAAGTGACTCCTTTTATGTGTTACACTTTTGGATCGTATCAAATGATATATACCCTCAACCCTAAGGGTGATGGTACAATTAGCGCAAGAAAAACGTAAGTGCATAACTTGGCCTCAACTAGGTGATGAACAGTATTTACACTGCGCATCACATGCACGCCCATAACACATGAATTTCATCGATCGATCTGATCGATCTTTATCGGAATTTTACTATTGCTGAATCAAGAGAATATTCCCTTCCTAATTTACCATTAAAATCTCCTAGAATCTCCTCTAAATTGTAAGGGCCGACGCACAGTGGGGTATGGAAACCCCAAAAGGGATATTAATTAAAAAATTAAAATTGCGATCTCCAATTAAAGTTTTGTATTCAATAATTGTACACAGGATACAGATTCAATAGATCAATTACAATTACATATGTTGTTTATTTAAAGTTCTATGTTCTCTCAAACATCGGAAATTTTTTCGATTTTTTTTAAGTGTTAGCGAAAAGTGAAATGTCGGTATTTTGGAGTGAAAGTTTTGCCTTGTGATCATTTAAAAACCTATTTATTGTTATGGATCATTTAACGTCAGCTATTAAAGAACAGGAATAACAATTAGTTCTATACAATAAATATGTTTAATTATTTTTAAAAAAATGGTCTAAATTTAAGGTATTTTTTTGAAATGTATGTAGATTCTTAAAATGGTTCCGAGTAAAACCCTGTTGAAAAATTAATACAATTGTTGTATATAACATCTGTACTTACAAAATCAAGAAAAACATTTTGCGCGTTTTTGCGCCAATTTGTTTTATTAAATAAATTTTGATGTTAAACATTCCTGCGAATACGATGAAAAATTCGTTTGGTTTGATTTGGTCTCATTTTTTTTTGTTTTCGGTGTATTGCAATTTGTTACTGAGCATTAATTTTTAATTATACCCTACATAAGGCAATATATGAAATATGGTTAAATGACGTTATTTGCCGTTTGTAGCCGTTTGTAGTTTGTAGCCGTCACAGCAAATTTTTTCAAAACGTTAAAATATCAACATATTTGGGAAAATTAATTCAGAACTGATTAATTACAAGCACTAAAACAGGTGGTTTATGCAAAATGCAGAGAAATACCTTCTAACTAGTACAAGTTTCTTTTATAAAATGTGATTCATTTTGAGGTTTGTTTTTTAAATGGTTTCATTTGCAAAACATGAGTGACTGATTGCGAATTGTTATTTGACTCGTGTTTAATATTGTATATTGTATGCGTCTCAAAAAATTATTTTTTTTTTATATGTTTTTCGAGCTCATAGTTTTACATACATGTCTTTTTTTCTTAGTAAACTGAATTCACTAAAATTTTGTGTGTGATGTTCGCTTATGAACAGTTGAATTAGGAATGAATATTTCGGTTCACGCCTTCTGGTACCTCCCATACAAAATTACCTATTTTTGGAAATTAATATTTCTCCCATAACTTCCCAACGGACACTTGGGGGGTAATGAATATTCGTCGATACATTTTTGTCGTGATAGGAGGTGAAACCTCAGAGACTATTTGACACACCCCTTCTAGTACCTCCCATACAAATGACCGAACCCACCCACATAGTGTCACATACATATCTTTTTTGTAAGTAAAGTGAATTTACTCAAATTTTGCGTACGATGTTCGCTTGTGAAAATTAGACTCAGGAATTGACATGGACTATATCGGTTTACGCCTTCTGGTACCTCCCATACAAAATTACCTATTTTTGGAAAATTAATATTTTTCCCATAACTTCCAAACGGACACTTGGGGGGTAATGAAAATTGGTCGGTAAATTTATCTTCTCATAGAAGGAAAAACCTTAGAAAACCTAACTATTTGACAAACCCCTGTTGATACCTCCCATACAAATGACCGAACCCACCCCCATAGTACGGTTATGAAGATTTTAATCAGAAATGAATATGGGCTATATCGGATAACCCCTTCTGGTACCTCCCATACAAAATGACTTTGTTGGAAAATTAATGTATCTCCTATAACTTCTAAACCGGCACCTGGGGGGATAATCAAATTTGGTCAACTAATTTGTCTTGTAATAGGAAGCAAAGCCTCAGCAACCCAAACTATTTGGCACACCCCTTCCGGTACCTCCCATACAAAATTACCTATTTTTGGAAAATTAATATTTCTTCCATAACTTCCAAACGGACAACCGGAGGATGTTTGAATTTGGTCAGTTTATTTATCTTGCAAAAGTAGACAAACCCTAAGAAAACCAAAACCTGTGCCCCACCCATTCTGGTACCTCCCATACAAATGACCGAATTGACCCTTACAGTTTTACATACATATCTTTTTTGCAAGAAAACTTAGATCACTCAAATTTTGCGTATGATGTTTGCTTATAAATATTAGACTCAGGTATGAATATGGACTATATCGGTTCACGCCTTCTGGTACCTCCCATACAAAATTACCTATTTTTGGAAATTATATATTTCTCCAATAACTTCAAAACAGTCACTTGGGGGGTTATGAACATTGGTCGATAAATTAATGTTGTGAAAGGAGGCGAAACCTCAGAGAGCCTAACGATTTTACACACCCCTTCTGGTACCTCCCACACAAAGGACCGAACTCACCCCTTTAGTCTTACATACATATCTTTTTTTGTAAGTGCACTGAATTCAGTCAAATTATTCGAAAGTTGTACGTATGAAAATTTGAGTTAGGAATGAATAAGGACTGTATCGGTTCACCCCTTGTGGTACCCCCTATCAAAATTAAATTTTTTTAAAAAATTAATATTTCTCACATAAATTTTAAACCGGCACCTATACCCCCTACACAAATAAGTGAAGTTTTGGACGATTTTGCACCACAAGCAGGGGAAAAAATATACATAAGTAATTTTATTTTAATTAAAAATCTATTCATATCAATAACTCAAGACTTCAACAATATCTTATATTGGGTGATGGTATTTATCAGTCAGTTTACCTGACTGAAATTTCTGTACTGGTTAATATTTCTTTCCTAACTGTCTAACAGACAATCGGAGGATATTTAAATTTGGACATATTATTTATCTTGCAATAGTATACAAACCCTATGAAAACCGAAACCTTTGCCACACCCCTTCTGGTAACTCCCATACAAATGACCGAATTGACCCTCGTAGTTTTATATACATATCTTTTTTGTAAGTAAACTGAATTCACTCAAATTTCGTATGATGTTCGCTTATGAAAATTGGACTCAGGTATGAATATGGACTAAATCGGCTCACGCCTTCTGGTACCTTTCATACAAAATTACTTTTTTTTGGAAAATGAATAATTCCCCATAACTTTTCGACAGATACTTGGGGGGTAATGAAAATTGGTCGATAAATTAATGTTGTGATTGGAGGCAAACCCTAGAAAACTTAACTATTTCACACCCCTTCTGGTACCTCCCATACAAATGACCGGTCGTGCCCCCATAGTATTACATACATTTCGTATTTGTGAGTACACTGAATTCAGTCAAATTTTGGGTAAGTTGTAGGGTTTACAAATTGGATTCAGGAATGAATATGGGCTATATCGGTTCACGCCTTCTGGTACCTCCCATACAAAATGACCTATTTTTGGAAAATTAATATTTCTCCCATAACTTCCAGACCGGCACCTGAGTGATAATTAGATATGGTTATATAAATAACAGTTATTGCCCCATATAATTTTTGTATATACACTAATTTTAGTCAAATTTTGCCAAGGAAAGCGTTAATTGGACGTTAATTCACGAAAAAATAAGGCACGTTGTGCTACCCCTAATTGTACCTTCTATACAAATAAGTCAATTTTTTTCACGGTTTTGCTCCAGAAATAGGCGAAAAATAATATATAAGTAATGTTTTTTTAATTAAAAATCTAGTATTTTTTATAATTCAAGACTTAAATATTAAATGATATTGTGTGATGGTATTTATCAGTCGGTTTACCTGACTGAAATTTCTGTACTGGTTATAATAGTTGTTTGATATAAGAAGAGTGGCTTCCTAGTTTCTTACGGCCAATAAGAGAGCTTTTCTGTTGAGCTCAAATTATAAAATCTCCAATTCCCTGATATGTTCACCTGACTGAAATTTCTGTACTGTTTTTTTTTTTTGCAATTTGATACACAGATACTACTCGGCACTACAGCTATACATACATACATATGAAGGCTAACATTTTATTGTCGATCGTGGGATAACTATTTTGTGGGCTAAAAATGGTAATATTTGTATTCAGATAGTACTTGGTACTATAGATATAAATTTGTAGACGGAAATTTTAATGTCAGTAAGTGTGCAAAGGGTGTGTGTGAATAGTGGAAGCACTTATAACTGCGAGCTATTTAGTGACATAAGTTATATTAACTTATTTTTGTACTATTCGATACAATTGCGAAGCAGGGCTCACTTGTTTCTAAAAAAATAAAACAAAATCGCCATACGCTTCACTAATCATTATTAGGACGTGAAGCCACGATTTGCGTTTAATCACCTATACCTGACTACCCTTATACGAGTAAGCCACCACCATAATCGTTGTGATCAACAAAAGTGTGTTAAGTTAGTATTGACAATTATTCTAAAAAATTATGTTAAAAAATGTGTCCCAAACTGCATTAGATTCAACACATTTCATAAGCCTTAATTTAACGTTTTCCCCTGACAGATTTTCATTGGCAATACCACTGAAAAATCTTCTTCTACCCTTACTTTCGCATTATTCGAGTCTTGTCCCCGTATTACTTACTAGACATTACAACAAGTAATTTGCAGCTACATTTTACAATTATTACTGTCCCCCTTTTTTTTGCTCCGTTGCCTGCAAATATGAAAATTTGCTAAGTTTTGCAATTTTTCAGCCTGAACGCGAAATTATAAAAACGTTGATTTTTTAATGCTAAAATTGTTGTTTTGCTTTAATTAAGAAGTTTCATCGTTTCTGCACCCACCCACAAGCTGTTTTCCTATTTCTTGTTCAAGCTGTTTTCAGCTTGCATTTATGTAGATCTGCCAACTTTTTTTGTGTTCTGCTATTTCTAAAAGGAGATTCATTCCCCTTTATTATTTTGCTTTTGTTTTATTTTTTTTTCTTTTTGTATGTTTTTTTGTCGCATTCGTCATTGTTGTTGGTGTTGCTACTATAGAAATAACAATAACGTTATTAAGTATTCCGTTTTTCCAGTCAAATGTTTATGCAGGAAAAAATCACACAAACCCAAAACATAAAACCCCAGAACCGAGTCAAATGGTAGACACAACAAAGCTTAGGACGTCAGACCCCTCTTTTGGTCAGTGGATTTCTAAATGTGCTCTAGCTACGTTGGAGGCAATTTTTCCCTTTTTGCTTTCTTGCTGTTGTTGGCCTGTTGGTATCCACAGAGCCACATCAAAGGACTTTCCTGGTATTTATTTTCCTAAATGACTTTTTTCTGCAATAGCAACTGCTTAAATGGCATACAAGACGGTTTTGTACTGAATGCGACCGACCATAGACAAATAAAACTGAACAAAAAAGGAATGTGCTCGTAGTTTATGGTTAAGCTTCTAAAATGTTGGCCACAGTTAAAATATGAAATGTATCTAAATAACAATGTTGGCAGCAGTATATTTGATTGGTGAGGGTGGCAAGGTAACATCCTATTTCAACGGGGATTAAAGTTTGCAGTGAGAAATGCAAATGTTTTCTTAATTTAGGTAAGTATAGATAACGTCAAATCAGGATATATAGCAGTATATACAAAATAGTTGAACTGATGGCGACGTTGAAGGAAAGCACAAGGTGCGCCGAACGAGAGCAGTTCCAGTACTTGGGTGCAGAACATTAACATATTCTTTTGGATGTGAAAATGTATTATCCGAGTTTCTGTAAGAGAAATGTAAAGAATTTTCTAATATTTATTAGTTGGTTCCCTCTTATATAAACTTTGAGAGCTTTTGAGCATCATAGCAATAATATTCAGAATTTTGTAATATTTACTAGTTGGTTCCCTTGTATATAATCTCTAGGAGATTTCGACCCGTTAATCATCTATATATATATAAAAATGGTGGCAAAAATGTATAGTAATTCATCAATTGAGAACGGCTTTTTTTTCAGTTGTTTGTTATGGCCAGGAGCAGGTTTATGTGGAAGAAAATTTTGGGAAAATCTTCCGGAAAAGTCGGAAAATTGGAAAAATCTTAAATTGCCTTTTTGTATGGAATTTTGTGTGCAATTGTTACAGAATGGCTTTTCGAATAGAAAAATGGAAAATTTTTGTTGAAAAATTCGTAAAATTCCGGAAAAATTCTAAAAGTTTGAATTTGTTTTTTCGGCGAAATTTTGCAAATTATCGTATGATTTGATAATTTTGGACAATGTAACAGTGAAAAATTTGGATAATTATTCCGAAATGACTTTCCGAATGGAAACATAGAAAAATTTTCGGTGGAAAATTCCGGAAAAACTCTAAAAATTTGGATTTTTCGGAAACATTTTGCATCGCAAATTGAATTTTTGTATAACATTTTGTGTGCAATTATTCCGTAGTGGCTTTTCGGTTGAAAAAATAGAATATTTTTGTTGAAAAATTATGGTAAAATTCCAAAAGTTTGATTTTTTTTCGACAAATTTTTACATTTATTGTGTTTTGATAATTTTGAAAGATGTAAATGTGAAAATTTCGGATAATCATTCCGAAATGACTTTTTGAAAGGAAAAATAGAAAAATTCTTGGTGGAAAACTCGGAAAATTATGGAAAAAAAATTTAAATTTTTGGATTTTTTTCGACGACATTTTTCATTGTATCGCTTGATTTGATGATTTTAGACGACGTAAAACTGGAAAATTCGTTGTGATGCTTGGAAAAATTCGCTTTATTGTGAAATCTAAATGTATGAAAACGGTGTGAACAGTGTGTAGTAATTCATCAAGAGAGAACGGCTGACCCATTTTGCTCAATTTTGATTTAATTGTTCGTAATTAATTCGGAAATGTCGGAAAATTGGAAAATTTTGGAATTTTGGAATTTTGTGTGCAGTTGTTACGAAATGGATTTCGAGTGGAAAAATAGAAAATTGTTAGGGAAAAACTCGGAAAATTCCGGAAAAGTGAAATTTTTTTTATCGACAAAATTTTGCGATTTTCGCAAGATTTGATGGTTTTGAACGATGTTTAGGTGGTAAAATTTCAGTTGAATCTTGATTGGTAACGAAATAAATAATCTATATATTTAAAAATGGTGTCAAAAATGTATAGTAATTCATCAATTGAGAACGGCTGGGCCGATTTTTTTCAGTTGTTCGTAATTGTCAGGAGAAGGTTTATGTGAAAGTTTCCGGAAAAGCCGGGAAATTGAAAAAACCGAAAATTGCTTTTTTGCTCGGAATTTTGTGTGCAATTGTCACGGAATGGATTTTTGAATAGAAAAATAGAATTTTTTTGTTGAAAAGATCGGAAAATTCCGGAAAAATTAAAAAAATTTTAATTGAAAAAATAACGGGGGTATAATTTTTTTTATTAACTTTTTTAGGAAAATCTTTAGCAAAGTGTTAACTAAGCTAGGGTTTACTCAACGTTGTACAATTTTTACTGCGATTAAACGTGGAATAATCGAGCAATTGCAAAACATAACATAACGCATTGGTCAGATTGTTCAAAACCGCATTGGATACAATGCATTTTGACTATCACAAAACATTATCAGAGCAGACGAAAGAACCTCTGGAGGCCATGCGAGACAATTCAATGCTCTCACTATCAATGAAGTCGCACATGTGAATGTTAGGGAGAAAGTGAAATCACGCGATATTGATCTCAAGCGTCAGGATGGTGGATAACTGCACTTCAATAGCCGTTGATGTCGTGGAGAGGATGGCTATAACCTCAATTTAAATATGGTCAATACAAAGAAATGTTGGTTTACAAGACATCACTTCTTTTTCATACTCCATTTAAGTTGGAATTCGTATTTCAGTGGAAGAAACGAATAAAAAGGTTAGCTTAATAATTTTTTTTCCTATCGATTGATGACCACGTCGATGTCGTTGTACAGCTCATACAGCTCATGATTCATTCGACGTCGGTACTCGCCGTTCACAATGATGGGTCCAAATATTTTGCGGAGTAGATATCGCCGGTTATTTTAACAGTATTGCGTTGACATGTACGTCAAGGCCGAAACGGAGCGTCTCAATTACGGGAACCTTGACAACGTTTGCATTTACTCGAAAAGCAACTGTTTCTGCTCCAGCGAATCAAATTCGTACATTGTTTGCTTTAGCTATAGATACGTGTACCCGAACGTATTGTGGAACAAATACAAGGACAAGATAGCTGACGAAATTTCGCACGACAACATAGAATTTCGATATTGAAATTAAGGAAATTGGGAATACCAGCGCCAAATCGCGACCAACTATTCGACTCCCTAGATGTGCCAAGACCTCCGTCGCATAATTTATAGCTGATGGTGGGATCGATCATAATCATGTTGCGGAATCTGAATCATCCGAAATTGTTCAACGGTACGTGGTTGTCCGTCAAAAAATTGATGAAAAATTTGATTAAAACGACGATCATCAAAGACAAATTTAAATGCAAGCAAATTTAATTCCCCATTCGATTGGCCTTTGCAATGACAATCAAAAGTGCATCGTTGGAAGTTTGTGGGATTAATTATCCTGCTTTTCGCATGGTCCGCTGTAAGCTCGCGTGTCGGCAACACGTCTTCAAATTAAAGACGTTTTGCCGAAACCAAATCGAAAAACATTGTTTATCAGATCGCTCTTCACTGATTTCGATTTAATTCAAATAATTAAATTAAATTTGAACTATCTGTGTTTTACTACTACTCTGGAGCTTAAATGAAGACGGAAACTTAGGAGCGAGTCGAAGTTCGCCGGGTCCGAAATTGTATGGCGGAACAACGTTTGCCGGGTCAGCTAGTTTTTTATATTGATCATGTTACAATATCATAATGTCCTTTAAAGCATGAGAGAGGAAACCTTAAAGCAAACAAATAATATAAGAATAAATAAAAGTATTATTTAAAACACATCGATATTTATCCCAATCCATATTTTATCCCTTCCACAAAAAAAGGATAGATTACCTGATCTAGCTGTTGTTCGAAATATAAAGATTATGGAACAACTTTTACGAATAATTTGTCCAATAATACGATGTTGAATTATCTTTGTCCTTATTTTTAACAAGCTTAATATTATTGACCAAACTCGAGATTACAATTAACTAATTTATATGTGAGACTCAGCAGGTCCTTAATATGTAGTTTTAATGCTACTACCAGATTCGAGTGCAATATTAATTTTAATTTTACCAAATGTTATCATTTTCTATCAAAGGAGCTACTACAAATACACTGTTAATGTAAGTAAAAACCACACAAATTAGAAAACGAAATAAAAAAGAGGTAACCACGCATTTTTATATAACTTCGTAATTACATTCTCAGCCCACTAGTTGGCTATATTGAACGTATGAAAATTTTCACAACAACTTCACTGCCACATACTCTTCGTCGAAGAAAATATCAACATAAAACTTACACACGGCATTTGACTCGTCACCTCAAAGAAAGAACCCTACGCACAAAGGATATGCATGAGCTTCTCCAACAGCATCATGTTTAATTCTCTTTAAGGAGTACGAAAGCTCATGGGGCCATGCCAACAAATTTAATAACCCCTTGTTATGTTGATACACAAACACAATCCCAAAGTCCTAGCGTATCCACGTTGTTCTCTCTCTGTCTTTTCGTACTTGTGTAGTTCTTGTTGTTATTATTATTATTACCATTATGTTTCCCTTTCTCATTCTGGTTGTATTTGTTCACTGGCGGACATATGTATGTACAAACATACATTTGTACAGTGATATTTTTGGTCCTTTATAATTCATTAAATATGTATAAAGAAACTACATGAATATGGAGAGCTGAGTTGAGCTTTCGTAACCCCATAGTAGTAGGGCAAGTGGAATATATATGCATGTACATATAACACAATGGTACAAATGATACTCCAGCTAAACTATATCCGCGTCAGAGGAATAGGGAGAAGTAGTCGGATAATAAAATGAACATACACAATCGTATTTGCAGAACATTTGTACAGCACTGCCAAGGCTAT
This sequence comes from Muscina levida, assembly GCA_964034835.1. Taxonomy (NCBI): domain Eukaryota; kingdom Metazoa; phylum Arthropoda; class Insecta; order Diptera; family Muscidae; genus Muscina; species Muscina levida. The sequence goes on from OZ035882.1 coordinate 83,809,949, forward strand.
ACTTAGGACAGCATAACAGCATAACAACATGCTAGAAAATGTTGTGTATTACTCTTTGTTCTATTTAACAAGATCAAAATTTTGCTACCAAAATTTGTTGGCGAAATTTGTCCCTATTTCGGCATTCATTTGAACCTCTTGATAAACCACATGTACTTGAACAGTGGAGCAAAATATTTATTATTACTTTTTTTTCAAATAAAAAAAACAATACTCGATGTTAGTAATAATGTTACAGTTGCAATAAATTTCGGAAGTACCAGCACAAGCTGTTTCAAATAGTAGAGTAAACGAAAAATTAAGAATTCAAAGCGTTTGGGATTATGCGCTCCTTTAACATATAATTTATCTCAGTAAGCTCTAAAATAGGCTCGAAAAAAATTTCCACCGAGTTTTAGTCATACTTTTTAAACTTATACATACAAACCTCAATCCGAAATGCGAGAGTGATTTTTTTCGGGATGTAACGAAGACTCAAGGAAAATGGAAATTTTTCTACTTTGAGTCCTTCTGATTGTTATTCATTTGAGAATAACTCTCTTTGAAGGTTCCCAAGCAGCTCACAACGTCCGAGAGATGACGTATACCCCGGGCAATGTCACTGAACATCCGTTAGCAGAAGTTTAAGAAGCTCAACACAGAGGCTTTCTTAGTGGCTTTGGCACCCCCAAGATAGTAGGATCAGGTGCAGTGGTCTAGTAAGCCACTCTCCTTAAACAAAACAAGTATTATGAAAACACGAAGAAAAGAAAAAGCAAGAAACATGGTTGTGAGTGGAACCAGATTCCCGCATTAAGATATCCACAAGGCAGCCTGGATATCTCCCGATCAAAATACAAGAAATCAAATTGGACACGTGGTAATTGATGGATGGCATGTCTCAAGCGTTATGGAGTCCAGAGAACGAAGCGGACCCGAATATGTCGGCGGCGGCGGCTCAAGATATTTTTATCGGTCGGCGGCGGCGAAATAGAATATTTACCGGCGGCGGCTCAATTTCGGCTCATTATTTTGTAACAAACCAGTGACCAAAAAAAAAAACGCACAAAGTGGCAAAAGTGCAGAATATGGGGCGGGAACCCAAAAAAAAAAAGACCACTCCCCCCCAAATACGCCCTAAAACACGAAAATCAAGGTCAAAGTTGGCGCTAAGGCCCACGGGGCCCAAAAAGGGGACCCTTGGGTTCTATGATAACCCGAACGAATCCAACGGCGGTATTCTTAAGTACATACGGGTCTCCTGGGCCGAGTTACCCATTTAAATTTCCGGGATATACCAAAAAAAAAATTTTTAAAATGTGAAAAAATCATGCAAAAAGTTAAAAAAATGTAAGGAAATAAATTGAACAATTCTAAAATTTAATTTTTAAAAAAAAAAAATTTCTGAAATACCCCGTAAAATAATAAAAATTTGAAAAAAAAATTATAAAAATTTAAGGGAATGAATTGAAAAATTCCATAGAAAAATAAAATGTCATTAAAAATGTGTGAAAATTTTAAAAATTTTTTTTTAATTTTTTAGGTTTTTCTTAATTAAAAAAAGAAATTTGAGAAAACAATTAAAAAAATGAAGGAAACAAATGGACAATTTCAAGAAATATTTAAAAAAAAATTCAAGAAAAAGTGCAAAAAGAAATATTTGAAAAAAGCTATGTTTTGTAAATTTTTATTTTTATACCATCACCCGTAGGGATGAAGGTATATATCATTTGATACGACCCAAAAGTGTAACACATAGAAGGAGTCACTTTAGACCCTAGGTTTCTTTGAACCAAATTCGATTCATGACTTTTTAAGTCGTTTGAGCCATGTCCGTCTGTCTGTCTGTCTGTCTGTCTGTCTGTCTGTCTGTCTGTCTGTCTGTCTGTCGGGTGGCTGTCCGGCTGGTTCGCACGATAACTTTCGAAAGACGCAACCACATGTTTTGAAATTTTGCACGAGTTATTATTTTCTCAAAACTACTTACGGTATTGCAAATGGGCTACATGGCCCCGCCCCTTCTGGTACCTCCCATACAAATACATCATTCCGCCCACTTTAGAAATCGAGTAATAATATCAATACACCCTAAGGGATCGTCCCCAAATTCTGTATTTAGTAAAGCTATAACAGGATAAAGTTTTGGGAAAAATTTTGAAAGCCTAGCCACGCCCCTTCTGGTACCTCCCATACAAATCTACCTTTCCGCCCACTATAGAGATGGAGAAATAATATCAATAAATTAAACGTGATCGTACCCAAATTCTATTTTGAGTAAAGCTATAACAAGATAAAGTTTTAGAGAAAAAAATTGGAAGTCTATACACGCCCCATCTGGTACCTCCCATACACATCTGGTACCGCCCACTTTAGAAATCGATTAATATTATTAAAAGACCTAACGCGATCGTGCCCAAATTCTGTATTTGGTAAAGTTTAAGCAGGATAAAGTTTTGGAGAAAAAAATCTGGAAGTCTAGACACGCCCCTTCTGGTACCTCCCATACAAATGTACCACTCCGCCCACTTTAGAAATAGGGTATTAATATCAATACACTCGACACGATCGTGCCCAAATTCTGTATTTTGTTATATTATAACAGGACAAAGTTTTGGAGAAAAAATTGGAAGTCTAGACACGCCCCTTATGGTACCTCCCATACAAATGTACCTTTCCGCCCACTTTTGGGATGTAGTAATAATATCAGTACACCCAACGCAATCATGCGCAAATTCTGTATTTAGTAAAGCTATAACAGGATAAAGTTATGGAGAATAAATCTGGAGCCTAAACACACCCCTTCACGTACCTCCCATATAAATGTACCACTACTCCCCCCAATTTCGAAATCGAGTAATAATATCAATAAAATAGAAAATTATTTGTTTTACTGAGGGTAAGGGTAAATGTAAGTCGGGTTGCCCGACTGAAACTTTCTAACTGGTTTTAATTACAAATCGATTAATTTCAATAACTCAAGACTTAAACAATATATTATATTGGGTGATGGTATTTATCAGTCAGTTTAACTGACTGAAATTTCTGTACTGGTTTTTTGTTGATATATTCCTTTAAATTATTATTTGTTTTTTACATTAGAGTTGTAAGGGTTGAGATGGTTGCAGAAGCACCGCAGGCAAAAATTTATTTAAAGAATCGCGCGATTTTTTTAAAATAAATTTTTCTTTTCGGTATATCACGGAAATTTTTTTTGTTTTTGTAAATAAGAGTGAAATTGGGTATGTTAGGATTAATAGCGCCGCAGGCAAAAATTATTTCTAAAAAAATCGCGCGAAAAATGAGCGCCAACTTTGACCTACCATTCTGCACTTTAGCCCTCAAAGTTTCAAAAAAATTTTGGCGACAAAAAAAAAGGTACCAACATTACGCGATTTTTCAGACTTCAGCCGCTACAGATCCAATACATCGGCGGCTAAAAATAAGCCGACACTAGCCGTACATATCGGCGGCGGCGCGGCTACTGATAAACAGTCGGCGGCGGCGGCGCGTCGGCTCATTCTCGGTCGGCTTCTTTCTCTGTTATGGACGTGCGTGTGCAAATATTGGCTCGGATCACCACCTAGTTGCAGCCAAGATAAACACACGATTAAGTAGTGCTAAAAACACTAGTAATCAAACGCAAAGGAAGCTAGACATCACAAAGCTGCATACCACCGAGATAGCCAATGCCTACTCCAATCAACTCTCTCAATTACTCCAAACAAACCCCCTAGTTTTGATATTCCCGACACACAGTGCCGGCATATTGCGAATTTTATGACCACTGCCGCAATGACCGTACTGGGTTATGAAAAACCATTATCATCTCCACGCTCAGACAAGTCCTGGTACGATGATGAATGTCGCGAAATGTCTGAGGAAATGGATGCTGCATACAAGGCAAAACTGCAGCCAATGGCGACGCGTGCGGTGATGGAGGGTTATAATGAGATGAGGAGGGAGATGAAACGCCTATTCAGGCGGAAAAGGCGTCTGTGGAACAAAGAGAGAGCCAGGATATCGAAAACTACAGGGATAGAGATGAAGCCCGAAAGTTTTAACAAAATGTAAAAAGCAAATGTTTTTTAAAAGGGATCCCCACCTGTAAGGACAGATTCGGAAATCTGGTCACTGACATTCAAAGCGTGTTGCAAATACGGAAGGAACACTTTCGATCTCTTCTCGTTCCCGAAGGCAGCATAAGTGACGAAATCGCACCAATCATCGACGATGGAGTAGACTGTCCACCACCGAGCCAAAACGAGATCAACACGGCTATAGCGCGGCTTAAAAACAATAAAGCTGTGGGAGGCGATGGACTGCCGGCAGAGCTTTTTAAAGCCGGCGGCGATGAGCTGGAAACATGCATGCACCAGCTCATAAACACGATTTGGCTCAGGAAGTGCATGCCCGATGATTAGAATCTGTGTGTCCTATGTCCCGTGCTTAAGATAGGCGATCCAAGTGTGTGTACCAACTATCGCGGGATTAGCCTTTTACCCATCGCATACAAGGCTCTGTCTAGTGTGTTATGTGAAAGACTAAAACCCATTCTGGCGAACCTGATTGGACCTTATCAGTGTGGCTTTAGACATGGTAAAACCAACACCGACCAGATATTCACGCTACGACAAATCCTGGAGAGTTCATCGATTACAAAGCTGCATTCGACAGTTCGATGTGACAGAAAATGTTGGATGCTATGGCTGAGTTTGGTATCCCCGCGAAACTAATTCGACTCTCCGGGATGACACTGACAAACACGAAGTATTCAGTGGAAATTGGCAAAAATCTGTCAGAGCCATTTTCTATCAAGCTAGGCTTTAGACAAGGCGATAGTTTGTCCTGCGATCTGTTTAACATCGTAATGGAGATGATCATGCGGAAAGCAGCAGTAAATAGGAATGGCACCATATTTAACAGAAGTCACATGTTGCTCGCGTATGCTGATGATATAGATATTATTGGACGTGGATTACGAGATGTTACTACGGCTTTTTCGAGCATTGAAAAGAATTCGGCTAAAGTGGGTCTGGTGATAAACGAGGACGAGGTCTGGGACGCTTCGTCAACGTTGGCAACTCTAACTTTGAAGCGGTAGATGATTTTATCTACCTTGGCTTAGCCATAATTTATTAATTATTGATCGCTTAGCAAGCGATTTAACGACAGCGATTCTACCAGACTCTGATCCTACCTTGGTTGCTCTACAGCGCAGAATCCTGGATAATGACACAGTCTTCGGCAATAAACGTTTTAATGCTTAAATTTCGTGGGATGATCAAGGTGAAAGAGCTGTTATCTAAGCTTGGTTTGAAAAACTATCTACAGAGCTTAAAAACCGAAGCGCTTGGAATACTTTTCTACGCGCGGAATAGATAAATTGTTGCTGCCCTTAACGAACTAGAAGAAGAAGAGGGTTATTTACCAGTAAGTTCATCGGACTACAATTTCTGTACTGGTTATAGGTGGATATTGTTATGAAAAGCTTTAACTACTACTTTAAGTAACACACTCCTTTTTACGTATATTAAACATGTATTGACTGAACGTCGATACCACATCGATTACTCTGATTAAACGTTCTGTCTTTCATTTATACTACCTCCAACTATCCCGTTAACAAACATCAGGCAATATTTTGCAATTGACCACTGTGCCCCTTGTACGTTTGCAAGTAGTTGCGGAAATTGGAAGGAGGTAGCACATGGCTGCCACAACACGAATAAATAAAATTCGCTTAATATGGACCTTAAGCAAATGGTGTTGCTACATTACACCATACAATAAAGCCGAAAATGTGACTTTCCTCCACTCCGTGACAATGTCTTACTGGTAACTTAACCCCATACATACCAGGAACTTACTTAAGGGATTTTTATGGCGGAATCATTATTGGGCCATGACTTGACATTGGTAGGCGTTATTACTTGCCCTGCTAAAAATATTGGTGAGGCACTGTTTCCACCCATCGCAGTTTGTAGTGCTCGAGAATCTACTCAAAAGTCATGGATTTACTTTTATCTTACCCCCGCAACACTACTGCTCGGTCATGTTCCCAGGTATATAGTACGTTTGTTTGTCACATTTCTAGTAGCTTATGCTTGCTTGCTGGCTGGCTGGCAAGTCCACCCGCCAACTCGCATTAAGGGAGTATTTTGTACAAGTGCTTAATTAAAGTTGTTCTGTGAACTGCTGCACAGCTGAATGTCAGGACGAGCGACAAAAAAAGGACTTAACGAAATGCGAAATTGTCTCTGTGTTGTGTTGGCTTCTTTAAGATGACTTCTGTGCGAGTTGTGGCTAATTTAGTATTACCTCGTTTAATTATAATTTGCTTAACACTGTTGCGGTTGCTTTTATTATAAATATGCGTGTTTTTTCGTTGGTTAACAAATATTGTTGTTGGTGGTGGTCGTACTGTTTGTGTGTTAGCATTTTATTATTTTGGCAAGAAAATGTCTTGGCCATTTTCATTTGTTGCTTTGATATTTAGATATAAAAGCTGGCATGAGGGGTTTGTACATGTCGAAACATTAATACTGGTATTAATATTTAATTGCTTTTGCATTTGTCATTAAATTTTAATTTCGTTTTATTCCTGACAACCAATACACAGCCATAGGACAACGATATGGTTTGCAAACGGAATGCAGACTGTATGATGTACAGTAAGTTTTGGTAAAGATTGACCATAATTCGTTCTGTTATTGGAAATTGAGCTCAGTTTGATTAGGAATAATTGGTTGTTGACTTTTTTTTTAATTTAGGACTTAACAATTTATAATTCAGTTGGATTTAGAAGTAATTAGAAATTGTGTATAGTCTTACAATAACATAATTCAATAACATAATGAATAATAAGGAATATGACAAGAGACCACTCGGAATTTGAAACGTTGTTGAAGATATGGGGGCAATCTATACGCTGAGCACAAATTCATCAATGTAGGTTAGTAAGTAGCAACATGAAATATGGTCGTAGCAACCGTAAACACGTAATTAAAAATAGATTTAAAAACTGACCTAATAAACCCTTATTACAAAGCAAATGAGCTTGATTTTTCTCTACAAGATTCCCCACTTTGAATGTACGTTTTCAACTGATACAACCATTTTCCGTAATTGAGATACAATTTATGATTAATAAGTGAATACCAGACAAATATGAATCGCAGAATTCTATCAACAACTGAGTTGGTCATCAATTGAAATTTCTTGTACTGTAAAAATACACTACAGATTAATGTGTTGGCTTTTTCTTCGGCAAATAACAATTACATTGCAGCTGAGAAATTTCCAAAATCTAAATAAAAACACTTAAACTCAAATCATTCCACCCACCCCCTACCATGTCTATTATATTCGACTTAGATATGAAAATGAATGTCGAAATCCTTATACAAATTACCTATTCATGACAGGATTGGGTGACTTGCTAGTGACTTCTGCCAATCACTTGAAATTCCCCAAAAACACTTGTTTTGCCCTACAATTGCAGACATACACTTAGAACAACTCTCGGCAATTGTAACATTCCCCAGAGGAGAAAACTAAAACTTCAACGTAAGAAAAACAAAAATATATCCAAAGGAAAAACATTCAAAAATTTCTTATTTATATTTATTAATATTTTGTATTATTTATACAAGCAATCGTCATGAATTCACTCTCGAATCCCAAACCAACCAAAGTACGAAAGGTTAATACGGACGAGAAAGAATACATTCATATTTTATTAAAATCACTTTCGTTGCCAAGAGATTTCAATTCGCCAAATATGGAAAGGCCAAGTGAAGAAACCTTTTTTTTTCAAACTCAATCTAGAAAAAGGACGAGAAAACAAAACAACGAAAGTGTAAAGGGAAATTCAGGCATTTGCTTATGATTTAGTTACAAGTGTAACACAAATTGGTGTGTGTATGAGTGTGTTTGTGTGCACATATACGCATTTATAAGTATAGATGTTCTTACTATTTATTTTTGGGCAACAATAAGGATCAGAATATAAAAAGGAATCAATTGCCACAATATCATTTTTACAATTCAATTTTAATATACATAGGATATTGACATGAGTATCTCAGATTTTTGTTTTGAAGCTTACCAACGCCATTATGAAGTGTCTATTTGTTTATTTTATTAATTTAAATTTGGTACATATAATTGATGAATCCAAGGTATTCACTATGTGTTACTACCAGTACATTGAATACAAAGACATGTAAATGATATGTTGAGAGAATTGTTCGAAAAAAATTCTTAGGCGTAAGACATCTAACCCTCATTTATTTCTAGATTGTAGTTCGACTTTAGAATCTCGACAGAGACCATTTTGTAGTACCGTGGCTGACGGTATCCTCCGGGCATGAACTCAAGTTGGAGAATCGTTCATCAGGATTTATCGTAGAGCGTATATTTGATCCGTCGTAGACTTAACAGGTCTAAAGCCGCACTGATATGGTCCAATTAGTTTTTCTACAACTGGCTTTAGACGTTCAAACAATATGCTCGAAAGGACCTTGTACGCAATAGATTGTAGGCTTATTTCATGGCAGTTCTTACACTCACTACGATATCCTTTCTTGTATATGGAACAGAACAGCCTGAGATCCCAATACCCGCGCATGCTCTCCTCTAGCCAGTGTTCTTCATGAACTGATGTATGCTCCTAATCAGCTCCTCCCCATCTGCCTTAAATAATTTAGCCGGGGGAACATCGGCTCCAGCCACTTTGTTGTTTTTAAGGCGGCATATTGCCACTGGTATCTCGCTCTGGCTCAGAGGTGGACAGTTAATACCGTCGTCATAGATTGAAGCGGGGTCGTCTGAAGTGGTGACCGTATCCAGTAGATTTTTCAAATTTTCTCTCCATATCTTCAGAGCGTTGTTAAGGTTCGTCACTAACTAGCCATCACTATCCTTTCAGGAGGGCAATCCTGTTTCACGAATTTTTGATTTAACTCTCTGGTAGAATTTTCTTATGCTTTCCGCAGTTCGTTCTATGGAGCCAGCTATATATTGCCACAGCAAGGTAATATTATCAGGGATTGGAGCATTCGGTAGCAGTTGAGTTATGTGGTTGGAGTAGGCGTCAGCTACCTCTGTGGTCAGCAGCTTACCGATGCCAAGCTTTCGTTGTGGCTGCTCATGTATGTTTTTTGCCAAGCTTAGCCTTGTGCGTACCTTAACTGTGGTTAGGTAGTGATTGGAGTCAATATTCGCACCCCTGATCACTTGTACGTCCAGAATACTCGCTGTGTGCCTTCCATCGACTAATTATCAAATCATAGAGATAATATATCGTGTTATATCTCAATGGAAGCGTACGAACTTCAGTTTTAAGACACTTCTGTCCAAATTGATGTTTTCAATACAATTAAAGGCTTTAATAAAAAATTGAGGAAATTGAGGCTAGTAAAAGAGCAGCGAACACAGGTTTTTGAGGAACATCCTGGATATGTCCTATGTGATGATAATGATAATGCCCTTTGAGAAGAATGTCATCCTGGTCACTGCAGCATAATTCAGGCCGAAATAGCGACCATTAGAATAGCCGTTAAGAAACTTAGTTATCGAGAGATATTGGGCGGCAATGTTAATATACTTACTAACAAATCCTGGGATAACGTGTACACTACTTCGAAAAATGTTCAAGAAATTCGACGATTACCCTCACATGGGTTCTAGGACATGGGGACATTATTGGTAACCAAAGCGTCAAAACATTTGTAAGGGCCGCCACCACCGTGAACTCAGGCAAGGTTTACCGTCACCCTGGTGTTCCTCTCATAAAGAGGAAACAGCTAATTTCGGGGAAAGGAATGATGGGTGAGAAAACCCACTTCAACAGCGACCAACAAAATTTGGCCTACAGTGGATACACGAAGGACACGATTTAAAGTTCGAATTAACATACCGTTCTTTTTACATATTTGCATACATATAAAACATATTGGATTTTTGAAAAATAAATTTAAAAAAATTATTATAGATAATATGATTCATTACTACAAATTCAGTTAAGAAACTTAGTTATCGAGAGATATTGGGCGGCAATGTTAATATACTTACTGACAAATCCTGGGATAACGTGTACACTACTTCGAAAAATATTCAAGAAATTCGACGGTTACCCTCACATGGGTTCTAGGACATGGGGACATTATTGGTAACCAAAGGGTCAAAACATTTGTAAGGGCCGCCACCACCGTGAACTCAGGCAAGGTTTACCGTCACCCTGGTGTTCCTCTCATAAAGAGGAAACAGCTAATTTCGGGGAAAGGAATGATGGGTGAGAAAACCCACTTCAACAGCGACCAACAAAATTTGGCCTACAATGGATACACGGAGGACACGATTTGAAGTTCGAATTAACATACCGTTCTTTTTACATATTTGCATACATATAAAACATATTGGATTTTTGAAAAATAAATTTAAAAAAATTATTATAGATAATATGATTTATTACTACAAATTCGATAAAGTCGATGATGTAAATCGCTAAAACTTATTCAAATACCCTTATTCATATACGTATATAAAAGAGTTTTTCAATATTTTACAATCAATTTTCTAAATCACCTGCATCTAACGATCTTCGCCAAACAGGAAATTTCGTAAAAGAAAAAACATTAGCCCACATCCTAAAAAATATAAAAAATTTCATATTAAAGTATTCATATTAAAAGTAGTTATGTGTGACACACTGAATTTGACCAAAATATTTAAACAATAAAATAAAAACACTTTTCGGATCGTAAGCCGAATTTGATGTATAACGTAAATTTAATAAAAAATAAAAAATCTATATATTATACCGAAATGGCGCAATAAAGCATTTTTTTTACTCTCCCGAAAAATTGTAGAATAACACATAACACTTCTGATATGACATAGACGATAAACATAAGCATATAACTGACATCTAAAAAACTAATAAATTTACATGCGTTTTCTGTAAGACAAGAATTTTATACTTAGCTTAGTTCAGAATTTATGCATCGATAGTACGCTATTCATCGTTATCGATAAATTTATACGGAAGAGCAAAGTCTGCCGTGTAAGCTAATTTATTATATAAATACAATTGCTAAATTACCTTTTTAATTTGAGGAATTTCCCGTTATACCGATATTCAAACATTCAAGATCCTATTAAATTTAAAGCAATTGTACAACAATGCCTTCTAGTCAATCGTGATCAACATGAGTACATATACCATTGAATTTTTCGCGAATCCTTTCACTTTACTTTTGTTCGTTCATTCATAATAAATAACTCTGCTATTTAATGTATGATGGGGTGTTGGAAAATTTGCCATTTTTAACCATGATTCAACAGCAGAGTTTTTAGTTTTATGACTCAATGCACATCAAAATGATGTGATGTACATTCAATTCTGAAATATTCATATGTGACTATTATTTCATACAACTCAAGCGTTGATTCAAGCGACCATTGACTGGCGTTCGGAGCAACAGCAGTAATAGTACACGGAGTGCCAGAGCAAACATTTGCCACGGGTCTGCATTTATTATACGGAAATCTCGTTAGCCGGAAAACGAATAGTACCATGTACGGGCGATTCACAATTAATGGATTGATATATATGTATATGTGTTAAGGCGTATGTGTGTGTGTGTGTATTTGTAAGAAAATAAAATGGAAAATGCCTTCAAGTGAACTAACTGAACACACGCGCTATGCCACGCTAGTGTGAGGGAAGTCATCACATGACAGATATTCATACTCGTTCGCAGCTGTTGAAGTGATTGTGGCTACGTACACGTACTAACGTAGCATTGATGTGTTTAGGGAAAACTTTCTGGCGAATATCTATTTGTAATCTGTACAATGAGTTAGCTGAGCTTACATAGTTTTCAGTTTGTTCGATTTGTTTTCGACTTCAGACCAATGAGTTACAAATATACGTGGGACGGACGATTACTATCGTGTTGTTACCGTGCAATACTTTTAAATAATTTATTTGGTGCTCATTTGTGCATAGAAACTGTTGCAGATATTCTTTTTGGGTCTTTGGCGCATTGCGGTTGTTGTGATTGCTTTCGAGCATAGCTCTCAAATATGGGGTTTACAATCTGATCTTATTAGTGATGGTATCCATAAATATGTGTATGTAATTAGCTTGTTTGCTAACAGAGAAATTTAAGTTGCGTTCGAGTTACATCTGGGCGTTTGAAAAACAGACAAATGTTGTAAACATTAGGTCAAAAGTGGAAATACAATTTAGAAGAAATTCAATGAGTATATCTTACGCAAAATACGACTGAATACTGTGAGCTTATGAAAAAGATATGTATGTAACATTATGAGGGTCGTTTATACGAGTATTGAATATACTAGAAGGGGGAATGGGACTTTGCCCAGAGGTGGAAAGTTACTGATCGTCACTCACTTGGGAGTGCACCTGGAATGTCCGAACTCTTTACATAGATGGTGCCTCTATCCAACTGGCGGATATCCTTGACAAATACAAGGCTGACATCACCGCCATACAGGAAATGAGATGGACGGGACAGGGATGCACACTACGAAAGAACTGTGACATCTTTTACAGCTGCCATGCAGAAAGACATGAATTTGGATGTGGTTTTATAGTCGGCAAGAGACTTCGATGCCTGATCTCGCGCTTTAACCCCGTAAGTGACCGAATAGCCATCGTTCGCATCCGGGCGAAATATTTTTACATTACGCTGATTTGTGTACACGCCCCGACGGAAGATAATGACCATGAGATTAAAGGAGTAATTTACGAGCGCCTAGAGGAAACATACGACCGCAGCCCTGGCCACGAAATTAAAATTGTTCTGGGAGACTTTAATGCAAAAATAGGAAGGGAAGATGTTCTTGGTCCATCAATCGGTAAATTCAGCCTACATACCGACACGTCAGACAATGGGTTTAGGCTGGTTAGCATCGCAGCGGGAAGGAACATGGTAGTGAGTGGAACCAGATTCCAGCACAAGTCAACTAGGCTATCCCCCGATCAAAACACCAAAAATCAAATTGATCATGTGGTAATTGATGGCAGGCATGCACCTTGTGTCATGGACGTGCATGTGATCCGTGGTGCTAATATTGGCTCGGATCATTACCTGGTTGCAGCCAAGGTGCGCACAAGGTTGATCAGAGCGAAAAACGAACGTAACCAAACACAAAGAAAGCTGGACATCGTGAAGCTGCAAACCCCAGAGATAGCTACTGCATACTCCAACCAGCTCTCCCAATTTTTACGACACAACGCCTCTACTTACTTTACATATTACGCATTCGATGGCAACCGCCGCAACAACCGTGCTAGGATATGAAAAGTGGCGCTCAGACGAATCCTGGTACGATAAAGAATGTCGCATAGCGTCTGAGGAACAGGATGCTGCATATAGGGCAACGCTACCACCAATTGTAACCCGTGCTGTAAGGAAACGTCACAAGGAGAAAGCCAAACAGGCGAAACTGCTATTTAGGGGGAAAAACGTCAGATGTAGGATCGGGAGAATGAGCGATACAGGGATAGACGTGAGGCCCGAAAATTTCACCAGAATGTAAGTGAAAATGGATACGGTAATGGCCTCCCCACCTGCAAGGACAAGGATGGAAATCTAGTCACGGATACGCAGAGTGTGCTGCACATATGGAGAGAACACTTCCAGCAACTGCTGGTTCCAGAAGGCAACGCACGTGAAGTTATCACACCAATTGTCGACGACGGCTTAGATTGCCCACCACCAAGTCAAGCCGAGGTAAGAAGAGCAATATCGCGGCTGATAAACAACACAGCAGCCGGTGTCGACGGTCTGCCCGCAGAGCTCTTCAAGGCCGGTGGCGAGGAGCTGATAACGAGCATGCACCAGCTCCTGCATACGGTTTGCCTTAAAGAGTGCATGTCCGACGATTGGAATTTAAGTGTGTTATGTCCTGTGCAGAAAAAAGGTGATCCAAGTGTGTGCTCCAACTACTGCGGGATCAGCCTTTTACCCATCGCATATAAGGTCCTGTCGAGTGTGATATATGAAAGACTACAGCCAGTGTCATCCAACCTGATCGGGCCTTATCAGTGTGCCTTAGACACGGAAAATCAACAACTGACCAGATTTTCACACTTTGGCAAATCCTATAAAAGACCCAAGCGAAACAGATCGATACGAACCATCTTTTCGTCGACTATAAAGCTGCCTTCGACAGCCCGATATGGCAGAAATTACTCGAAGCTATGGCTGAGTTTGGTATTCCAGCAAAGCTGATACTTCAATGCGGAATGACGCTGACTGACACGAAGTCTTCAGTGAGAATTGGCAAGGACTTAACGGAGCCATTCTGTACCAGGCGAGGCCTAAAATAAGGCGACGGCCTATCGTGTAGTCTATTCAACATTGTGATGGAGATGATAATGAGAAAAGCTGCAGTAAACACGAGTGGCACTATATTCAACAAAAGCCACATGCTACTCGCGTACGCTGATAACGACGACATCATGGGTCGAAAACTGCGGGATGTGATAGCAGTCTTCTCAGGTATATAGAAGGAATCAGCGAATCACCAAACGAAGTTATTACAAAGAATCAACTTGTTTGGGAAACTGCGTGAACGTTGACAACTATAATTTCGAGGTGGTAAATAATTTTTTCTAGCTAGGCTCCGCCATCAACAAACCAAAAAATTTCAGCCTAGAAATCCGGAGAAGAATCCTGCTTGCAAGTAAATGCTACTACGGATTAAGCAAGCGATTCAATGACAGAGCTCTCTTTCGGCGAACAAAACTCCAGCTAAACCAGATACTGGTTCTGCCTGTCGTAAAGTATGGTTCAAAATCCTGGGATATGACACAAGCGAATGAATCGGTTCTGGCGGTATTCGAGATAAAAATACTCCGTAAAATATATTAAAATATATCGTTAACGGAGAGTATCGGCGTCATATGAATCATGAGCTGTACACTGACATTGAGGTGGTGAGACGCATTAAGATGCAACGGTTGCGTTGGCTAGGTCATGTTGTACGCATGAACGAAAATGCTCCAGCTCAAAAAATCTTCGACAATGAACTCGATGGACGGCGCAGAAGAGGGCGCCCAAAACTCCGTTGAAAATACCAGTTTACTGATAACCTTACAGAACTGGGTGTGACTAACTGGGGAAGAAGCGCAGAAGATCGAGGCGCTTATATTATTTTTCTACGTGCGGTATATAATCCACTGGGATTGCAAAGAAGTACCAGCTAAGTAAGTAAGTAAGTAAGAAGGGGTATGGCAAAGGTGTTCGTCTTCTGGGGACTTGTCCACTATTACAAGATAATTAAACTAACCAAATTCTAATATCCCCTAGATGTTCGATTGGATGTTATGAAAAAAAATATAAATTTTCCTTAAACTAGGACATTTGGTATGGAAGATATCAGAATCAGAAGGACACTATAGCCCATAGTCATTCGCTAGCCTGATTTCCATAAGAGTTTTCTTCTATTAAATTTGACAGAATTCTATGTAGATGTAAATATGACATTGAATTAGATCATTTGTATGGGAGGTATCAGAATGATTTTCTGGGGTTTTGCCTACATTTATAAAGTTATTAATCTATCGTTGACATACAAGTAAGTGCCATAAGTTGTGGTTCTAAAAGGCTCCACGAAAAGCCCCCCAATGAAATAACGCCCAGGAAATAATCCCCAATGAAATAAACCCCAAAAAATAGGAAATAACACCCAAAAACAGTGAATGAAATAACATCCAAAAATAAATGAAATAAACCCCAAAGCGAAAACGAAACAACCCCCAATATTTGGTAGTTATTTCATATGAAATAACACCCAATGATGAAAATTAAATAACCCCCAATGAAATAAGCCCCATCAGCAACAAAAATGAAATTATGCCTAAAATTCATAAAAGAGTCAGTTTCACCAAGGATTTCATCAAGTCAATAAGGACCAACAGCAAAGTCGCAAAATTATTGAAATGAATCGTGTGGATCGTGGATCGTTGTAGCCCTGCTCTACTTTTGCAGTTCAGAAGACAATTTGCCTTTTACGTTTGGCCTTTACACAACCACCTCCACTGTTCACAAGCAAATCAAACTCTCTGCTTTAATTGAATTCCTCCTTCTGAAGAACTCTTACAAATGAAAAAATGCTCGTAGCATATTGTAAATATTATATCCGTCAATATGAACACAAATAGAAATATCTTGTAAAAGGCCTATTTTCATATAATTATAACCCCTAAAAAAATGAAATAACCCCCGAATATAAAATGAACTAACACCCAAATTATTTACGATATGAAACAATCCCCAAATTTTAAAAATTGGTTGGGTGTTATTTCATTGGAGATTATTTCATAATTTAAAAACCCCAAATGAGGAATGAAATAATTCCCAAAAATAAATGAAAAACCACCCAACAAATTTAGGAGTTATTTCATATGAAATAACACCCAAAATTGTATGAAAAAAATTTGGGGAATATTTCATTTCCCGTTTGGGCGTTATTTCATTGGGGGGCTTTTCGTGGAGCCGTTCTAAAAACAGAAAACTTGTTAATTTACAACAACGCGAAAAGATAATTCATACCTCATTCATGGCGGTTAAAGGAAAATTAAGTTTTTTTTTTAGTTATGACTACCCATTTGTCGACCATAACATACCATAGCTTATATTTAATTAGCCTTAGTATGCCCTATGTGTTGAGCACTGACCAAAATTTAGAAATTGCTTAAATGTATCTTACCATCACGATATTAAGAATATTTTTCTCACAATACATATATTGTTTTTTTTTCTTGTTGAGCATATTTCATACAATACTCACTCGCATTGTTACTTGATTTAAGTATAATATCAACCAATTAATGTTATCGACAAAGCCTATTGATATAATTACATTACAAATCTAATTTGATAAGAAATCACATTAAATACCATCTGTCTATTGGTGCAAGTACATACTACAATTGTGAGAAACATAACCCACAATATAATTATTTCTATTGTTTGCTTTGCTTCATTTAAATTCGGCCACTTAATCTGAATCTATTGTTTCGTCTTGCATGGAACCGAACGTGAATACGAATAATCAAGGTTTTGCATGTACAGTAATACTTTTATATGTATACGACAACAAAAGAAAGAATAAACGAAGCTAATGATGCCACTCGAAGAAGACAAATGCTATTCATTTGGACGAGTGTAATGCAATTGTAAGAAACGAAGTGAGTAGGTGTGTAAAACAAGAGTCATGAAACACAGCAGCTCAAAATCCGAAAATGGTATCGTTGCTAATAATACTCTGCAATACATACATGATGAAAAGAAGTAACAAGTATCGTTGGACAATAGTGTAGGCTGTAGCTCATTGTTTTTTATATGTTACTAGTGGGCCCGGCAATGCTTCACTATTGCATATTAACTTGTAATATATTTCACATTTAGGTCTACAAAGTACTTTGAAAACGGTACAGCTCGACAATAATATGTTGAGTTTATTAACTTATATAACTAATTTGAAGTAACTCCCTAACATGGAATTTAACCAATTACATTTTATTGTTGTAAATGCTAATAAAAAGTTCATCAGCAAAGTCATATCTATAGTGCCGAGATGTAGATTAAGTTTTTTCTGCATGTAGGGCGAAAACCCACTTCTTCCACAAATCGGAAACAGATATTCCGCTAAGGATCAAAATTTAATTTTTATTTTGATCTGTAGAAGCAGATACTAACTATTTCTTTGGGCATAAAAAAACACTTTTGTTATGCCTTCTCCGCCTATTGACCGCAAATGATAATTCAGTTTGAAGCTTCATGCCTTTAGCCATAAAAACTTCTTTTGTCATGTCTTCTTCTCACACGGATCAAGAATATTGCGGAATACTATTATTGTATTGAACTCATATTACCATTTTTTGAGATAATTCGGACACCAACGTTTGGGTTAACAAAGTGATGGTCTCACGCGCTGTATGGCATATTACACCGTCGTGTTGGAACCATTTCTCCTTCAAATAATGTGCAATGACATGATAAATAAAAAAAATCAATTGATCGTCCACTGGCTCAAATTCTTCCACCAGTTAGATCTTATATAGATGTAGGCCAAGATCTTTCTTCAGCATTTGCAGAGACCGAGTTGCTGATAAAGGCGTCGGTTCGATAAATTCGAGTCCCCTGTCACACTTACGTCTACAGCGTCGATGGCTTCTATAAGCTGCTCAGATGGATCATTATATGCACCCTCAACTTCACAAAGGGGTACATAAGTATAGCGAACAGAACGTGCATTTTGAAAATAAATTTGCAAGATTTGTAAACGTTGTTCCTGTGTAGTTTTTACATGGTGATTTTTCAAAGTATACTAAAAGAAAGTCTATCACACTTCATTAGTATGACTGCTAGATTTAAACTTATAACTATCAGAAGTTCTATACGTCAAAAAAAAAAATTACCCCATACATAGGTTATTTACAAATGTTTGCTAATGTTACCTTTGACATACTATAAAAATTTAAATTGTGCCCCAATAAAACAAAAGGTGTTTTCCAGTATAACTACAATGAATATTGCTTTATTTTTCTATATGTATTATTTATTACCGATTTGCTCTCCTGAAAAGTAACTGGTGTACGGACCATTATTTGATACAGTTTATAAATTCAACTATTGAAGTGCGTGGGCAGCGCTGATTAGGGCGGAACAATTTGTTCGCGTCTAAAAAAATTTGGTAATCGTATACCAGTATCGAAATGTACGATAAATTCTTAGAATATTCACTTAGAAACTATATGTCTACAATCAATTCCTAGTTCGCGCTGAGAAGCAAGAAGATTTCAGGTTGAGATATATTTCTAGCAATTTTTCAGTTACATCAGACCTACCATTCCGATGTTTGGAGACCAAGACGAAGAGAATAGTATATTTTTGACATTGTTTTGGATCCCGCCCAATATTCTGAAAAATGATTTTAAAAACTTAATTTCCGTATGCCAACTCTCAGAGGCCATAACTTTTTAACCAATACATAGATTTGGTTCTTTAATATCTCATTTATTTTGCTGGGTAGTTAGTTTTACGCAGAAGGTCTCGAAAAATAAATATCTGCAGTTTTCGGAGTGTCCTCATTTAAAAACAACAACAAATCTCTAACAGAAATCTTTATGCTTTCCAGCGCGAGCTAGGAATTGATTTTAGACACAAAGTTTTTTGGTGAAATTTTCTTACAATTCATCGTAGATTCCAATTTTGGTTACGATTTTTGCGAATAAAAAAATTGGCCCACCTTACTGTTCATATCTCTAGGCGAACAGCAATGTTCTGTGGAATTTTTACAGTTATAACTGTTTATTTTAAAAGGGGTTTGGTACATCCCACTTCCACTCTTACAGTAATTTATACTGCAACAACAACATATGTAACAAATCTCATCTTCATACCTCTTATAGTTTATGAGATATAGCCCTTTTTATTTTCATGTTGTATGGGCGGTGCCACTCCCCTTTATCCAATCACAGCCAAATATAGCCAGGGACTATCTATAGGTCATCAGTACCACTTGGTAAAATATTCGTATCAATCTGTCTATTGGGAAGGCCTGCAGAGCGGTTTTGAAAAGAGGGCGTGGCACCCCCCACTTCCACGCTGGATGTAATTAATACTGCTCCAACAACATATATACCAAATCTCATCTTCATACCTCTGATAGTTCATGAGATATAGCCCTTTTGATTTTTAAGTTGTATCAGCGGTGCCACGCCCGTTTATCCAATCACAACCTATTTTAGCCAGGGACTATCAACAGGTCAACAGTACCATTTGGTAAAATTTTCGTATCAATCGGTCTATTAGAAAACCGTTAGAGCGATTTTTGAAAAGGGGGCGTGGCACCGCCCACTTCCACCTTGACTGTAATTAATACTGCTCCAACAACATATATACCAAATCTCATCTTCATACCTCTGATAGTTCATGAGATACAGCCCTTTTGATTTCCAAGTTGTATGGGCGGTGCCACACCCCTTTGTCCAATTCGACCGAATTGTAATTATAAACCAAACGGGGCGCCACACAAACGCATGCACAAAAATTTATGCAAATCGGTCCAGCCGTTCGTGAGTTATAAAGTCACAACACACTTGCAACAATCTATAATATAAAAATAAGTCGCTAAATGTGTTGCTAAGCGCAAAACTCGAGAACAGTTGGACCGATTTGGCTCAATTTTTTTTTCAGTTATTCGTAATTGCCAGGAGTAGGTTTTTACGGAAGAAAATTTTGGAAAACCCTCCGGAAAAGCCGGAAAATTGGAAAAACCGAAAATTTGCTTTTTTGTATGGAATTTTGTATGCAATTGTTACAAATAATTTTTCGAATGGAAAAATAAAAAAATTTTGTTGGAAAATTCGGAAAATTCCGGAAAAATTCGACAAATTTTAATACTATTTTTCGACGAAATTTAGCTTTTTGTTGTACGATTTGATAGTTTTGAACGAAGAAACTTGCGAAAAATTTCGGACAATTATTCCGAAATGACTTTCCGAATGGAAAAATAAATAAATTCTCGGTGGAGAACTAGGAAAATTCCAAAAAAAATCGATAAATTTGCATTTTTCGGCAAAATTTTGCATTTCATCGCCTGATTTGAGGTAAATCGCATATTAAATTTTTGTCGGTTTTCGAATTGAAAAGTAGAAAGTTTTAGTTGGAAAATACAAAAAAAAAGTTCTTTTTTTTCGACAAAATTTTGCATCTTATCGTATGTTTTTGTAATTTTTGGCTATGTAAATGTGAACAATTTCGAACAATTATGACTTTTGAAATTGAAAAATAGAGAAATTCTTGGAGGAAAACTCGGAAAATTCCAGAAAAAAATCGAAAGATTTGGATGCCTTCGACGAAATCTTCCATTGTATCGCTTGATTTGATGATTTCAGACGACGTAAAGGTGAAAAATTTGTTGTGTTGCTTTAAAATTTCGGATTATTGTGAAATATAGTGTGAAAAATGTATAGTAATTTATCAAGAAAGAACGTTGTCCCAGTTTGCTCAACTTTTTTTAAATTTTTCATAATTGGCAGGAATTTTTTATGCCAAAAATTTTGGGAAAATCCCTAGGAAACGCCGGGAAAATTGTGTGCAATTGTTACGAAATGGCTTTTCTAATGCAAAAATAGAAAATTATTAGCGAAATACTCGGAAAATTCCGGAAAATTTAACGGGATAAATAATTTCTATATATATAAAAATGGTGTAATAGTAATTCATATAGTCATTCATCAATTGAATACGGCTGGGCCGATTTTGCTCAATATTTTTATCAGTTGTTCGTAATTGCCAGGGGAATGTTTATGTAAAAGAAAATTTGGGAAAAATCCTTCGGAAAAGTCGGAAAATAGGGAAACTCGAAAACTGCCTTTTTGTATGGAATTCTTACGGAATGGATTTTCGAATCGAAAATAGAAAATTTTTGTTGAAAAATTCAAAAAATTTCGGAAAAATTCAAAAAAAATTAAATTTTTTTTCGACGAAATTTTGTATTTTGGATAATTATTCCGAAACGACTTTTCGAATGGAAAAATAGAAAAATTCTTGGTGGAAAACTCGGAAAATTCCGGAAAAGCTCGAAAAACTTGGATTTTTTCACCGAAATTTTGCATTATATTATATTACTTGATTTGATGAAAATCGCAAATTGAATTTTCGTAAAAATTTTGTAAGCCATTGTTCCGTAGTGCCTTTTCGAATGGAAAAATGTTTGTTGGAAAATTACGGAAAAATTAAATAAAAATTGAATTTTCTTTTTCGACGAAATTTTTTATTTTAATGTTTGGTTTGATAATTTTGGACGATGTTAATATGGAAAATTTCGGATAATTATTCAAAAATGGCTTTTCGAATGGAAAAATAGATAGTCCGTTCGAATTCAAGCGAATTAAATAAACTATTCGATTGGCTTTTGTGATGACAATCAATAAATCGCAAAGCCAATTGTTGGAAGTTTGTGGGATCAATCTCGAATTCCCCTGCTTTTCGCACGGTCAGCTGTACGTTTTTTGTTCGCGTGTCGGCAAACCGTCTTCAATGTTTGTTTTTGCGCCGGAAAACAAATCGAAGTACATTGTTTATCAGATCGCTCTTCACTAATTTCGAATAAATTCAAATAAATTACATTAAAATTTTAACTATCTGTATTATTATTACCCTGGAGCTTATATGAAGGCGTTAACTTTGGAGCGAGGCAAAGTTCGCAGGGTACGAAGTTGTATGGCAGAACAACGTTTGCCGGGTCAGCTAGTTTTATATATATATAGATGAATCTTGATTGGGAAAAGGGCTAAAAGTTAAAAAAAAACTTTATTTCCCTTTACACCCCATGAATGAGGTAATGGTAGGGTGTTCAAAATCGAAACCGAAAAACCGTAAACCGGTTTTTTTATTTAAAACCGTATGCCGGTTTTTGCAAAAATTACATTTTCGAATAACCGGTTTAACCGAGTTTTTTCCTTCGGGTACTCGGTTTTTTAAATTGTTTTGTTACAAAATGCTCCCAGTGTCCTAAAATTTTGAGCTGCAGAGGTTCTTCGGCATCATCTCTCATCAATCATCAGCAAAAAGTACACAGAATCGAGAGTGAAAAAAGGAAAGTTCCTGAAGTAGCGTACTCATCAACAACAGCAAAAGATATTACAAGTCCTTTGAGAAAATATACTAGGAAAAAAGCTGCAGGTCTTGGAGAAATCATTGCTCGATTCGTTGCTGAAGATGGGATGTCAATGAAATCCATTTACAATTCCAGGCTGGTAGCCGAATATTTGACCTATAAATGTCTGGTGATGACGTCAAGTGACGTAACGCTATAGGGTGTAGTAGATGACTTTTATATGGATAAAAAATAAGAGAGATGATAAACAAGCTGCAGTCAATAATAGAAAAGAAGGGTAGTTTTTCGCTTGTAGTTGATGAGTGGAACGACATATTAAATTCAAATACGTAAATGTCACCCTGAGATGTTATTATCCGGAAAAACAAAATCACGAGCTTTTTAATCTTGGATTGGAACAATCAAAACATGCCGGAACTGTAACCCACCTTCAAAATTTGGTAGACAACAAACTTAATGAATTTGGAATTACTTTGACAAAGACATAGTAGCTTCCACACATGATGGAGCAGCGACAATGAACCAGAATAAAATTGTGCTTAAATCTTGCGATCTGTTTTGGCGTTGTGGACATTATTTATGCCAAAAAAGTGTATCAACAAGTCGAAGTGAATCTCGCCGACGATGGTAGTGTCGATAATGAATGTGGTGAAATAGTGGAAGTAGAAATATCATACGATCTTATTAAAAACGTGTCATCAATAATCGCAAACATAATTGATAAAATAAAATAGCGAAAAACAAAGAAAAATGCTATGCTATGTTTTCCAGTATCACAAGGATCATTGCCGATGTGAAACACCGGTGGAGCTCCTTATCTGCAATGATTGAACAGTTTCTAGAAATTTACCCATGTGTCAACTATGCACTTATGGATTTAGGGGAAACTCCATTCAGCTCAAAAGAAATAACAATTTTGAGAGATTTAAGCTCAGCGCTTCAGCCGCTCGAAATCAAAAGATTATCAAATGATTCAGCGGCCTTAATCGACGCTGAAGGAGTATTTGCGTTTATACTGAAACACATCAAAAATATGGACTCCGCATATGCTCGGGAGCTGCGAGACAAAAAGGATACCCTAATTATATATCTTAGTTCTGGAAAATATCCTATATGCTCATCCTGTATAAAGTATTCTAAAAAGGCGGAAACGATAGAATATGCGAACGGTTTATTTAAAAGATTTTATCCTGCAATTTCCCCAACAACGGCAGACTCTTGTAACAGTTCAGATTGTGGGATGGAGGAATCCCCTAATGGTAGTCTTAGCAACGATTTAAACAGGACAACAAATAACATCCAAAATCCACCAGTGTAAATAAATTGCAATGACACAAACCTATATGATGATTTCAACTATTTCGATAGATTTAATAAAAGGACAGAAGAGCTCAACATCCTTCTAAACGCGTTTTGGTCAATAAATCCTTCTTCCACAATTAGTAAGCGCGTGTTTTCTGTATCAAGCTTTAAAAAACGAAACAGAAGAATAGACTCGAAATTTAACACTGAAATTGCATACTATTTCTTAAATACTATTCTAAAGAACTAAAGATCAAAATTAAAAATATTCCAAAAATTTTTTCCTTTCCAAAAATACTACTTTAAAAAATAAAATGAAAGTGAATCCAAAATTTATTAAAAAGTAAAAACACAACACATTTCTTATTTTTGTACATAAATGCATTTTTTTAAACCAAAATATATTTTTTTATTTTTATTTTTAACTTATTAGTAAAAACCAAAAAAACCGGTTAAACCGGTTTTCTTTCAATTGCTGTATTCGAAATCAGATTTTTCTAATAAATCAATTTTTCGAATAACTCGGAAACCGGGTATTTAAAAAAAGGAGGTATTTGAACACTCTAGGTAATGGATGTGAATTAACATGCTTGCTATTTTAGATTCACAACAAACGGCACCTACTTGTTTATAGAAGAATGCGACCGTTACTGTTTGAAAAGCTTTTACTAGACAAGCCGATTATCTCGAAGTTGCTGTCGACAACATCGAGGGGGCCGACATTGAACAAAAAATGTAAATGACTGGAGCCGGGAATCGAACCACGGATCTCTCACATGGTAGTCGCGTGTCTAACACTATGCCACGGCCGGTCCCAAATAGGGCTAACTTATTAAAAATTCTTTACAAAGACCGCTATATATCACATAATTTAGAGAAAGTCGCTGGCGGAATTTTCGGGGTTTTCCTCACTTGATTGTACCTGAGAAATGTTGACAGTATTTCAAACTACACTAGGTCTTCCAGCATTAACAAGTTCGAAGAAAATAAGGACCAACATGGAAAATTGTTGAAGCGCTAGGTGCATTTCGATAAGATATTTATGTCCGAATAATAGAATGCTGACTTTTAAAATACAATTAAAAAACATTGCACATTTGATCTGAACTCTGAGTCTTTTTTTTTTAATAAAAAACGGGAATGTACTTATTCGAGTATTTTGATCGTTATTCATTGGGAATAACCGGAATCTCTTTTTTTTATCACAACGTCCGATATATTACGTGTTCTCAGGACAATGGCAAATGTGAGAAGGCGCAATGCTGAACAATCTTAATAGCATGCTACCACCGATGCCTCTTAGGAAGTAGGTAACGGAATTTACTGAACTTCATCACAAAGGCTCTCTACCCAAAAAACTAGGATCGGGTGCGGTGGCCTAAACCACCATCCTTAAATAAGACAAACCATTATGAAAGCACGAACAGAATGAAAATCAAGAACACCCACCAAATGTTGACGACGCCTGCAAATGTTACAAGGATCATACTTTAAGATTTGCCCCCGAACTGTCTGCACAGATTGTGCCTACATCCAATCGGCGGATGTCCT
Source organism: Muscina levida (assembly GCA_964034835.1). Classification (NCBI taxonomy): domain Eukaryota; kingdom Metazoa; phylum Arthropoda; class Insecta; order Diptera; family Muscidae; genus Muscina; species Muscina levida. The sequence goes on from OZ035882.1 coordinate 83,835,452, forward strand.
CGGCATATACAAGGCTTACATCACCCTCATAGAGGATATGCGATGGTCGGGACAGGGATGCACACAACGAAAGAACTCATCATTTTATAGCTGCCTTTCGAAAAGACACGAACTTGGATGAATCCACATAGTCGGTAAGAGACTTAAACATCTGGTCTCGCAGTTTAATCCAGCAAATGACCGAATAAGGCGAAATATTTTTGAATCACGCTGGCTTGAGACCACGTCTATATATGACCGCTAACCTGCCCAAGACATGTATATATACCACAACATGGTAATGGATGAAACTATATTCGAATAAAGATATTCAGAAGGCAACCTGAATATCCCCTGATCAACAGATAAGACACCAGGTTGCTCGTGTAATCAATGGAGGTGCAAGTGATGCGCGATGCTAATATTGACTCGGGCCATTACCTAGATGCAAACAAAACCAGTAAGAAAGTTTCAGTCGGGCAACCCGACTTACATATACCATCACCTTCAGTAAAACAAAAAATTTTCTATTATATTAATATTATTACTCAATTTCTAAAGTGGGCGGAGTGGCACATTTATATGGGAGGTACCAGAAGGGAAGTGTCTAGATTTCCAGATTTCTTCTCCAAAACGTTATCCTGTTATAGCTTTACTAAATACATAATTTGGGTGTATTGATATTATTACACTATTACTAAAGTTGGCGGAAAGGTACTTTTGTATGGGAGGTACCATAAGGGGTGTTGCTAGACTTCCATTTTTTTCTTTAAAACATTATTCTGTGATAACTTAACAAAATACAGAATTTGGGCAAGATCGTATCGAGTTTATTGATATTATTACTCCATCTCTAAAGTAGGCGAAATGGTACATTTGTATGGAAGGTACCAGAAAGGGCGTGTCTAGACTTCCAGATTTTTTATCCAAAACTTTATCCTGATTGAGCTTTACTAAATACAGAATTTGGGAACGATCGCGTTAGGTCTATTAAAAATATTAATCGATTTCTGAAGTGGGCGGTACCAGATGTGTATGGGAGGTTACATATGGGGCGTGGCCAGTTTTTTTAAATCCTGCGATAGTTTTACTAAATAAAGAACTTGGCTACGATCGCGTTGAATTTATTGATATTATTACTCCATCTCTAAAGTGGGCGGAGAGGTAAATTTGTATGGGAGGTACCGGAAGGTGCCTAATTTTTTTCCAAAACTTTATCCTGTCAACGCTTTACTAAATACAGAATTTGGGTACGATCCCGTTGGGTGTATTGATATTATTACTCGATTTCTAAGGTGGGTGTATTTGTATGGGAGGTACCGGAAGGGGCGGGCCATGTAGCCCATTTGCAATACCGTAAGTAGTTTTGGAAAAATATTAACTCGTAAAAAATTTCAAAACATTTGGTTGCGTCTTTCGAAAGTTATCGTGCGTACCAGCCGGAAAGCCAGACACAAAGACGGACATGGCTCAAACGACTTAAAAAGTCATGAATCGAATTTGGTTCAAAGAAACCTAGGGTCTAAAGTGACTCCTTCTATGTGTTTCACTTTTGGGTCGTATCAAATGGAATATACCTTCATTCCTATGGGTGGTGGTATAAAAATTAGTAACCAAACGCCAAGGAGCAAGACATCACAATGCTGCATACCACCGAGGTAGCCAGTTGCAACACCAACCGAAAACTTGAAAAAAATATATTTCCCTTTACACCCCTTGAATGAGGTATGGGAAAGCTTCTCACTTTGTTGTGAATTAACACGCCTTCCATTTTTAAATTCACAACTAACGGCAACTAATTTTTTATCGACGAATGCGAACGTCACTGTTTCAGAAGCTTTTTACTAGACATGCCGATTGACTCAACACTTATACTGCGAAGTTGCTGTCGACAACATCGAGGCGGCTGGCATTGAAAGAACATTTTTTTTAAATGACTAGAGCCAGGTGTTGAACATGGGACCACAGTCGCTTGTTCTAACCATAATGCCACGGCCGGTCCCCAAACTCCAACCAACTCTCTCAAATACTTCAACAAACTTCAATATATCTGATGTTTCCGAAACAGAGTGGCAGTATATTTAGAATTCTGTTACCACTGCTGCAACGGATATGAAAAAACACGCCCTGGCAAATCCTGGTCCTGGTACGAATGAGGAATGTCCCGATGACATAATGAGAGGAGGAGGTAGATGATAAGTCCCTCCAGATGGAAAAAGCATGTATGGAAGAAAAAAGGTTTCCAGGTAAACGAAAATAAAACAGATAGACATGAACAGGGATCTCTACCTTTAAGAACAGAGATGGAAATCTGGTCACGGATATGCAATGAGTGCTGCAAATATGCTAGTTTCTGCAGGCAGTTTAAATGACGAAATCACGCAAATCATCGACAACGGATTAGATTGTCCACCACCAAGCCAAAACGAAATCAGAACGGCAATTTACTTACTATACCCTTTACACCCCATAAATGAGGTATGGAATAGCTTCTCACATTGTTGTAAATGAACACGCTTTCTATTTTTGGATTCACAACTAACGGCACCTTCTCATTTATCGACGAATGCGAACATCACTGTTTGAGAAGCTTTTACTAGACATCTGAGTGACTCGACCCTAGAGTGTTCAAAACCGAAACCGAAAACCGTCTAACCGGCTATTTTCTCCGAAATCGTATGCTGGTTTCTTCAAAAGTGCCAATTTCGAATACCCAGTTTAACCGTTTTTTTGATGTCGGTTAACCGGTTTTCCAAAAAGCAGTATTTCACAGAATATTGCTAGGTGAATTACAGGTAAGGCCGGCATATAAGGTTGTTGCTTATCCGATATTCTTCAGGCAAATATCAAAATGTACTTTTATTAAAATTTCCTTATGCAATAAGAACATTTGTTTGGAAAATGCTGTTAGATGACTGTTTTCTCTGGATGAAACTTCCGAATTCAAATAACAAACTTTCAATTGTAGCTATCTCCTAAACTAAGCATTCAATCGCGAAAAAGGACTATGTTTCTAAGATATAGTTGGGAACTCATCTTGTAATGACTAGAAAGCCGTCTATATTTAGATGAACAAGTTTAAATGCAGTTATCTCTTAAAATAAGTGTCCGATCGCAAAAAGGAGCTTAAGTAACGATTACCATACAATAGTTGGGAAATCACCTAGTTACAGTCGGGATCTAATTTTGAAATAGAAAGTGCGAAGCCGCTGATATTCATATCAAAAACTTTATGCCTTTATTTCCTATGCTAAGCGTCCAATGATACTTAATTCTAAACTATTCTAATTGTAAAATGTAAGAAAACTTATTCAAAATTTGTGAGTAATATAAATTCCACTTATACAGCCATGTTCTGGAATACAATTCGGTGTGAAAACAAAGTAAATTTGGTAGAAATGAATTTAAAAGTATTACCTTATTACCGATTTTGCTCTGTTTTTAAACCGAATTGATTTCCATGGCTGAAATACTAAATTAAAATTTCCTAATAACTTCTGTTTGGATGAACAGAATATAAATTGAATGGATTAATGTATTGATATTCATATCTTTTGATATTTAATTGCATATTTGGTTCTATTTCATAATTTTCGAAAAACCGAACAAAACCGATTAACCCGGTTTTTTAGAAAATCGTGTATTTGAAAACCGATTTGTTGGAAAAAGTCATTTTTCGAATAAACCGAAACCCGGATTTCTGAAAAATTCAAGTATTTGACACTATACTGCGACGTTGCTGTCGACAACATCGAACCCAGGATCTCCCGCACGGCAGTTGCGTATTCTAACCTTAATGCGACAGCACGGCAATTGCGCGGCTTAAAAACAGTAATGGTGCGTTAGCAGATAAACCACCGGCAGAGCTTTTTAAGGACGGCAGCTATGAGCTGATGCATGCATACTGCAGTTAAAACTATTTGATCGTATGGCTGAGTTTGGTATTCCCGCGAAGCTGATACGACATTTTGGGAAGTCACAGTGAAAATAGGAAACAATTTGACAGAACCATTTTCCACCAAGTAAGATCTTAGACAAGGCGATGATTTGTCATGCGATCTCTTTAACATTATAATAAAAATGGCAGCAGTAAACTTGACTGATACCACCTTTAATAAAAGTCACATGCTGCTCACATAAGCCAATGATATAGATATAATTTGACAACGACTGCTGGATGCTACTGCAGCCTTTTGAAGCATAAAGAAGCTGTCGGCAGAAGTGGATCTGCTGATAAATGAAGATAATCCAAGTTTTTCTTCAACGAACAAAAAGTCTATTTGTTTGGGGCGCTGCAAGAACGTTGAGAACTGTAGCTTTGAAGTGGCAGGTGTTTTTGTCTACCTTGGCTCTGCCGTAAACAAAAATAATTATGTCAGCCTGGAAATCAAGAAAAGAGTATTGATTGCAAACCGCTGCTTCTATGTGCTAAACAAGTGGTTTAATGACACAGCCCTTTCTTGACGTACAAATATCTAACTCTGCCAGACACTGATTTTTCGTGTCTTTACAGCGCAGAATCTAGATCAATAACAAAATAGGATCAATCTTTTCTTTTTGAGAGAAAAATACTTCGCAAAATCTTTGAGCCCATCATCGTTAACGGCGAGTACCGTCATCCAAAGAACCATGATCTGTTGTATAACGAAATTGACATAGTCACGCGCGTTCCGATAGATCGAATTCGTTGGTCTGGACTAGGGTGATCAATTATTCGGGTTTTTGCGAAAACCGGTTTTCGAATTATTCGAAAAATGACATTTAAAAAAAACCGGTTGCTTTTTTTGAAATTCACAAAAAACCGGATAATCCGGTTTTCAAAATTATGCCAAATAACAAATTAAAACACAATTTTTGACAAAAAATTTTATTAAAAAATAACAGAAAACAAATCAATTATACCTATAAAAAGTAAACTTTTAGTTTAATTATAATTACTATGTAAAACATTAGTGAGATCAGTTTGTTATTTTAACAAAGACAAAGGAAACAAAACAATTCATTTGTAAATAATTGATTATATATAAATATATTTAATTTAATCTTTAGTTTTACCTAAAGTAACATTTAAGAAATAAGATACAATTTAAGACCTTGGGTGTATACCTATTTTTTCTTTGGTTTTTATAAAACTTGACATTTAAAATGCCCGTTCACTCAGTGTACTATTTGGACTTATAGTGTACAAGGCGTTTAATATTGAATATTTTAGAAATGCGTCACTAATTGGGAGTTTACTCGTACTTAAATACAAAATGAGAGTATTCAGGGTTTGAACACGTCGTTCTAATATACGTCTTTTGAAAATAGCATATAAATTTATTGATAATTGGTTTTGAATTGTTGAAAAGTGTTAAAGTAAAAATTTAAAAATACCTTCAGCATCAGCTAAAGTCGGCGAGTTTGCAGAAAGTTTTTGTATAGACATTTCCAAAGGTTTAAGGGTGTCACTAAGCACAGACAAAGTTGCGATATCATTTTCACTAAATGGTGTCAGTCCTAACTCCAATAAAGTATGATTCACACATTTGTGTAATTTTAAAAATTGAGAAACCATATTGGTTATAGAATTCCAGTGGTGCTTAACATCATGAATAAGCTGAAGCTCCTTATTAAATTGGTCTTTTACAAATATTTGCAATTTCTTTCGCTTTTCAGCCGGCTTATTAAACATTGAAGATTTATAAAACTAACAATTAGATTGTTCTTCCGAAACACTGGAAAAAAACAAGTACGAGAACACATTTAACACAATTATGAATAAATTTAAATAAAAAATATCGAACGCCAAAAAACCGAGATTCGACAAAAAATAACCGGATTATTCGATATTCGAAAAATAGGGATTTAAAAAAAACCGACGGTTTTTATGAGTGAAAAAAACCGAGTAGCCGGTTTTTGAAAACCGAACTGATCACCCTAGTCTGGACACATTGTACGAATGGATGAAAATGTTCCATGTCGAAAAGTCTGCTTAAATTTAATTTTTTAAATTTAATAAAAATTTGTATACAGATTCTCTCTAGAAATTTGTCAGTGATATCCTGTCCGTGCATACTATCGACCAGTTCAACTGTTAAAAAACCAAAAAATAATCATTTAATAGTGAACACAAACAATTTTCATCTACTTCCAAAGAATGGAATAATTATAGTTTAACAACGATTCAATACGGCAGCTTTTTCACAAGAACTTCAGAACGTCAACAAATAAAATTATATAAATTTCATTGTGGCAGTCGAAAAAAACACAAGACCAGACTCGATGGTTGGGCCATAAGGTGGGGGGCGTGCCCCCCCACATTCGTCTTGGACCCTAATCTGTTCAATTCAAGAAAACTAATTACGGCGTATGCGGCGGGGGGCGTGCCCCATATTCTGCATTTTTGCAGAATTAAGAGAAATTAAGAGACGAGTATTGATTAGGGATGTAACGAATGTGCTTTAGCGAATGCGAATGCGAAAGCGAATATTGGAATATTTGTTTTGCGAAAGCGAATGCGAATGCGAATACTTACTTTTGGTTTTTGCGAATGCGAATGCGAAAGCGAATATTCCAAAATTGTTTAGCGAATGTCAAAAAATGGTTTACGTAAACTAATAATTTAGTTTCATTCCTACTGTCTGCCTATAATTCTCAGAAATTCAGTCTTTAAGGTAACTACAATAATTTTATTTACTTTCGAAAACTTTGACGTATTCAGTATTCAAAGTTTGGTAGAGCCAAGTTGTATTTAACAAAAAGAAGCTATGCAGCTTTTTCGCTATGCAATCTAGTTCTTAGTGGATCCATAGCTGTTAAATAATGATTAGTAATCATAATCATTACTAATTAGATTACAAATTTTTGAAAAGTAAAGTAATGATTAAAATACGATTATATTCGGTTTTAAACGATTACTAATTGATTACGATTACAAATAATCTAAAAATAATCGGGATTACCATGGATTACGAAAAAATAATTAAAAATAATCAAAAGTAATCAAAAAATAATTCGATTACTTTCAACGATTACTTTTGAAAATTTTTGATTATTTTCAAAATTACTTGCATTTATACTTATTGAATGTCAATAAACAATGGAGTGACGAACATTTTTTCTAAAAGTTTATTTCATTTTCTTGTTAGATAACACTATATCACAGTCTTTTGGAACTTGGGGAGTGACCTACTGCATGTTGTAGTTGTAGGTTTGGTCGAGTGCAACATGACCCTCCTACCAAAGTATCCTAACAGCCTCAAAATCTTGACTTACAATTCAAAAACATTTTTTCATGTGTAAAACGCATATTTGATAGGAAAAATTGTGATAAAATATTTAAACTATTCATATAAAATCAAGCAGTTGATGAAAATTAACTGCAACATCAAAACAAAATATTTTCTTTAACTGTTTGATTTTGTATGGATTAGGAAATTTGGCAGTATTTTTGTGAAATATAGCATTGTTTATCAGATAAGACCACTCGATGCGTCCAGTTTTGAAGTTTGTTTGAATACAATTTGAGGACTTTGTTATTCCGTGCACCTTACCGCCCTCCCAAATGATATTTATTATGTTGATTCGTCATTTGACATTCGATCGAAACGGGTTTTAAATCGTTATTCATGGTTAATCGTAAGCTGCATTTTGGTTTTTAGACATTTTTGTTTATGAATTAAAAAACATAATTTAAAGCAAAATTTTAATATTTTTTGCGATCTTTACGAATTTTAACAGAAATATGCATAATTAGGGTGTAACAAACGATTTAAGAAAATCAAAACCTAAAATTGACGTCGAAGTCTAAAGCAAAATGTAGCCTTTTAATAACCATCAATAGTGATATACACCTGGTTTCGATGGGAGACCAAATGACAATACAGCATTTTTATAATTAAGTACCGGCCGTGGCATAGTGGTTAGAACACGCGACTACCATGCGGGAGATCGCAGGTTCAAACCTGGCTCTAGTCATCTTAAAAAAGAAAAAAAAATAAAGAAAAATTTTCTTTCATTGTCGGCTCCCCTCGAATGTTGGTGACAGCAACTTCGGAGTATTAAGCGTCGATTCAATCGTCGTGTCTAGTAAGAGCTTCTCAAACAGTGACGTTCGCATTCGTCGATAAACAAGTAGGTGCCGTTAGTTGTGAATCTAAAAAAAAGAAAGCGTGTTAATTCACAACAACGCGAGAAGCTATCCCATACCTCATTCATGGGGTGCAAAGGGAAATTAAGTTTTTTTTATCTAAATTGAAACAAACATAAAAAAAATACTATTTCAGGGGTTCTTGGGTGCACGGATAAAATTGTTTTTGGACAAACTGTAGGACTGGGGGTTGAAAACATCAACTTTTTCGAGAATATGCACATTGGTCAGGTCTGTGAAAATTTTGGGCTTAATATGAAGGAGACTCCCAAAAAGAGTTTTTTGCGTCGCTAATTTAGAATACGGAGTAAAAAAAAATTAAAAACCCCTTAAAGCTATGTTTCATGTATATTCGAAGTCTCCTAAATTTTCGGAATAAATTTTTAAAAAATTTTTCCGTAAATTCAAAGTGCAAAATAAGGAAAAATTGCAAAAAGTGGCGTTTTATCCTGGGTCATTTCAATAGAGATATCATCAAATTTTAACGTAGAGATAAGGATTTGCTGATGTTAGGTGATTAAACACAAGTTTTAAGTCCAAGAAACACCAGAAGTGATTTCTCTGCGTAATCAACAGTTTTGCAGTTATAAATAAATTTATGAAAAAAAATAAAAAATTTGCCTAAGAAATTCCTTAAAAAAATAATAAAAAAGATCTAAAACGAAAAAAATTTCAAGTCTTACTTCTTTCACGTAATGTCACATAACCAATGACCAACATGAGAGAGAGATCATGAAAAAAAAAGTTCGTCGCGTTTCGCTTTTTTTTTTAATTTTTAAGGCAAAATTTTTTTTATACATTTTTTTATAACTACGAAACTGCCTATTGTATAGGAAAATTATATGCGTACAGATTAAGGGAATTGAAGTAATCTTTCTTGAGTTATGCCCCCCAAACTTGGTTGTAGGGGCTTAAAAACTTTAAGCCTAAAGCGGCAGGGTTTAATATACTCCAATCGTTCTCAAACTTTGGGAATTCTAAAATCCGCGAAGACTTATCATTTTTGGAGGTTGGCTCCGACAAAAATCCATCATCGATTTTTTCGATCAGTCTAATGTACATCATATATATATTTTTACACCCTCTGTTGACGGTGTAAATACAACACAAGGGCATTTGATAAACGGTTTTTAAAAATAATGATGTGGATTTATTTATTCAATTTGTAAACCCGGGTAGGAGGGTATATATCATTTGATACGTCCCAAAAGTGTAACACATAGAAGGCGTCACTTTAGACCTAGGTTTTTGAAAAAAAATTCGATTCATGACTTTTTTAGTCGTTTGAGCCACGTCCGACTGTAATGTATTAGAAAATGTTATGTTTTATCGAGGGTGAGGGTATATGTAAGTCGGGTTCACCGACTGAAACATTCTTACTGGTTTATAAAAGCTAACGATTATATCTGAATAATTTGTTAAGATTTTTTTCATGTTGTAAAGGTAAAATTTTGAAAGTAATCAAAAATTTTCGAAAGTAATCGTTGAAAGTAGTCGGATTATTTTTTGATTACTTTTGATTATTTTCGATTATTTTTTCGTAATCTCCAGTAATCATGATTATTTTTAGATTATTTGTAATCGTAATCAATTAGTAATTAAAAAATTCGTAATAAGGAATTATGTAATCATTACGATTCTTTTAAAATGTAATGTAATTGATTACTAATCGTAATCAAAATTTAACAGGTATGAGTGGATCATAGATAAGTCCGGCTCTACTAAACAACTGTTCGCTGGGGACACTTCCCGGAGGCGTAGCTAAGAACTGGCGTGCCAAAGGTACTAACCAAGATGTATTAATACAGGTGGCGTTAACTGCCAGCTGGTTTTAACTTTTTTTCTGATTTTGGTGCCTCTGCACTGTCAACTTACATATACTCACCGAATTGCGCCTTTCAGTTGTCAAAATTTTGTATGGAGATTTTGACACTAGAGAGGAACTACACAAAATAAATTGCCTGTTGTTAACTTCACCTTCACCTTTATTAATACATCTTGGTACTAACTTTTGGTATTTCGAGCTGTTTTGTTTCCACCACATAACAGGATCTTCTGAAATATGATTTTCTTTCTTTATTGTATTCAGCTAACAATTTTTTGTTCATGAGAGACTGAAAACGTAACCACTTGCATGTCGGCCTCAGTCTCATTATAACTTGTATTAAAGAAATTTTTTTGCGAATGCGAAAGCGAATGCGAATATTGAAATATATTTTTATACGAATGCGAATGCGAAAGCGAATGTTCAAAATGCGAACGTTCGTTACATCCCTAGTATTGATCGCAAACCGCTGCTACTATGTGCTAAACATGTGGTTTAACGACACAGCCCTCTCTTGACGTACAAAGATCTAACTCTGCCACTGATCCTACCTGTCTTGCTTAACAGCGCAGAATCAAGATGAATAACAAAATCGGATCAATCTTTTTGAACCGATATAGTCCATGTTCATTCGTGAGTCCAATTTTCATAAGCTAACATCATACGCAAAATTTGAGTGAATTCAGTTTACTAACAAAAAATATATGTATGTAAAACTATTTGGGTCAAATCGGTCATTTGTATGGGAGGTACCAGAAGGGGTGTGGCAAAGGTTTCGGTTTTTTAGGGTTTGTTTACTTTTGACAGAAAAATAATTTGACCAAATTTAAATATCCCCCGGTCATCTGTTAGTAAGTTATGAAACGAATATTAATTACCCAAAAATAGGTAATTTTGTATGGGAGGTACCAGAAGGGGTGGGGCTATTTTGCCCATTTACAATCCAATTAGTTCGTTTCGAAAAATATTAATACTGGTAAATTTTCATACCGATCCGTTAAGGTTTACTCGAGTTATCCTGCTGACCAGCCAGCCAGACAGACGGACATAGCTCAATCGTCTTAAAAAGTCCTGAAACGAATTTGGTCTTAAAATACTTGGGGTCTAACTCGTCTCCTTTAATGCGTTACACGTACCAAATGATATATACTCTCATCCCTTAGGGTGATGGTATAAAAAGCAACTTTTTATACCGATTCTCTCCAGAAACTAGTCACTGATATGATAATGCATCTTTGGAACAGTTAAACTGGTAAGAAGCCAAAGACTCTAGTGCGTATGAATAATGGTATTACAAGGTATATTTCAGAAATTAATCATTCGATATTGACCACAAATAATTTCCATCTTGCATGTGAACCACACCTAAACGTGAAGTACTTTTCTGCATTTTATTTGACATTTCTTAATTTCAGAATAACTCAATTTGAACCATGGAAAGATACACAATCGAGCAACGCGTTAAAGTTATTTAGGCTTATTATGAAAATGGGCGTTTAAATCAAATTGCATATCGTGCACTTCGTGATTTTTTCGGTCAATTTAATCTTCAAAGTGTGCGTACAATCGGAAAAATCGTGCAAAAATTGGAGCGGACCGAATGTGTAGGAGATGTGAACACCAGTGCATGCGCGTACAGCTCGTACTGCAGAAAATAATGCTGTTGTTCGCGATAGTGTGGCCGAAGAGCCGTTCACATCAACTCGTCGACCTGCCCAACAATTGCAACTCTTACGCTCGTTGCTGATGAAAATTATGCATAAAGACACGCTTAGAAGGTGCAATTGTCTCAAAAACTAAAGCCTCTTGATCATTCCAAAAGTCGTCAATGGTCGGAATGGTGGCATGAAATGGCAACAGTGGATGATAAATTTTCAAAGAACATCATCTTCAGTGATGAGGCACATTTTCACCTCTGTGGATTAGTCAATAAGCAGAATTGCCGCATTTGGGCGAATGATAATCCAAGAGTGACTGTCGAAAAACCAATGAACCTACAAAGAGTGACTGTTTGATACGGTTTATAGGCTGGCAGCTACTGTGAATATTTGTTCGCTATTGTGAGATGATTACGAACATTTTAAGGTCCGAATTGAAAGATATGGGTGAGGACAATATGTGGTTTCAACAGGGCGGCGCCACTTACTTATTGGGATCAAAACAAAATTTTTTATTTCACATTATCAAATATATTCAAGGATACAAATTCGAAAGGACATTTTCTGCGTATATTTTTCCTTGTTAGCCCATTATGCGGTTTGGAGCCCTTGCACAGCTATCAACATTTCTTTTGGATACGGCGTAAAACTATAGGTCCCGTTGTATGTGTCAAAAAATAGCAGAGGATGTAAAGGGAAAATAATTTTTAATCATTTTTAAGAATTTTTGAATAAGTTATCACTTTAACACCGAATCTGAAAGAATGTATGAAATAGTTTAAATCTTGACATACAATTTGCAGAAACTGCTGTACTACATTTTGAAACTTTAGAAGGAATGCTCTCTCTCTCTCTCTGTTATAATTGTCCACTATACAATTTAACAACAGTTTTATTTTCATCATACAAACAATCACAACAAACAACAGATGTTTGCTTCGCTCCAATAACTCTGACACATAATGTAGTATATGTCCGGGAAATCTATAGTATTGTTTATTATACACCAAAGTAACCAACTGATATGCTCAATTGAATATGCACACATATGTATGTACATTTATTGCACTTTGATGGCTTTCATATAAATCAAATAAAAACTTTCATTCACTTACTTTTAAGATGAGGAGTCAATTGAAAATCACGTTAAAACATAGTTGTTGCATGTCCTTTGTCCACTTAGTTCCTTTTCATTTGTGTTATTTTTTTTTTTGGTTTTGTTTTTCGTTTGGCTGCGCAAATATTCTTACTTGTTGTGTTTAATGGAATTAAAAGACATTGATGATGGCGACAACATCAAGTCTAACATCAGTACATGGTTGACAAACATAATGATACTGTTCAGCTTGGTTTGCTACCACACATCTATAGATACCACCCGGGCACTGCCACTGCCACTATCACTTTAAAAGGAGTACGTGCGCTATCCTTATGGTTGTTTCAAATATCGCCATTACTTGTAAACGTAACAGATACAAGCTGGAGACACACTTTGAGTGCAAGCAACAACAACAGTAAAAATCTGTCGAAGTGGTTCACAACGAAGTGATGTGTTCATATCATAGTAAATGATGCTGACACTATATTCCTTTATCTCTACACAATGTTAACAATCTCGGTAGTTGCGAGGGGTATAGTGTCATGTCATTAAAGTGTTTGTGATTCAATTAAAATAGTGGGAAAAAATACGTTTGCCATGCTCCTATCGCCCCTACAATAAAACTTTTGTTTAATCCTGTAGTGCCAATTACTAAATGTATACCAGAGTTAATCTTTTTAGAACTTAAATTCACTTTTTCCATAAATTAAAAATAAAAACTAGTCTGCAAATTAGATCCTGTATTGCCACTATATGTATATAGCCCACGGAAATCGACAAATACAAAAATTTTATAGAAGTTGCACAGAGAAACAGACAAACTATCAATAGGGATAATTGTTATGTACTCACTTGGTTTATATTATCTGTGTCCCATTCTTAAAATGCAAACCACTGTTTTTATATCACCACCCTTAGGGATGAGGGTATATATCATTTGATACGAAAAAAAGTGTAACGCATAAAAGGAGACGAGTTAGACCCCAAGTATCTTAAGACCAAATTCGTTTCAGGACTTTTTAAGACGATTGAGCTATGTCCGTCTGTCTGGCTGGCTGGATGGCTGGTCAGCAGAATAACTCGAGTAAACCTTAACGGATCGGTATGAAAATTTACCAGTATTAATATTTTTCAAAACGAATTTATGGGATTGTAAATGGGCAAAATAGCCGCACACCTTCTGGTACCTCCCATACAAAATTACCTATCGATCGATTGGTCAGTTTATTTATCTTGCAAAAGTAGAAAAACCCTATGAAAACCGAAACCTTTGCCATAACCCTTCTGGTACCTTCCATACAAATGACCTAATTGACCATTATAGTTTTACATACATATTTTTTCGTAAGTAAACTTAATTTACTCAAATTTTAAGTATGATGTTCGCTTATGAAAATAGGAATCAGGAATGTATATGGACTATATCGGTTTACGCCTTCTGGTACCTCCCATACAAAGTTACCTATTTTTGGAAAATTAATATCTCTCCCATAACTTCCAAACGGACTCTTGGGGGGTAATGAAAATTGGTCGATTAATTTATGTTATTATAGGAGGCAAAACCCAAGAAAACCTAACTATGTGACACACCCCTTCAAGTACCTTCCATAGAAATGACCGAATTCACCTCCATAGTCTTACATACTTATCTTATTTTTCAGTACACTGAATTCAGCTAAATTTTGGGTAAGTTGTACGGTTAGAAAAATTGGACTCAGAAATGAATATGGACTATTTCTGTTCACGCCTCCTGGTACCTCCTATACAAAATTACCTATTTTTGGAACATTAATATTTTCCCATAACTTCCAAACCGGCACCTGGGGGACAATTAGATTTGGTCAGTTAATTTATCTTGTTATAGAAGGCATAACCTCCCATGCAAATGTACACTGAATTCGGTCAGAATTTGCGTAAGTTGTACGCTCATGAAAATTTGACTCTTTGATGAATATGGACTTTATCGGTTGACCCCTTCTGGTACCTACCATACAAATTGACCTATTTTTGAAAATTTAACGTTTATTTACAAAAAAAAAACTTGGGACACTTTGAGCTGCCCCTAACGGTACCTCGTAAACAAATAAGTCTGACTTTTACGGTTTTGCTACATGTCTTTAGACCATTGGTATTATAACCGAAAGTCTTAGCTTATTAATCTTATTAATTTTCTAGAGTATCGCGCATATATGCGAATAAGTAATAAGAAAGAGAAAATGTTATTAGTTGTAGTATTATTAAACGTGAGATAATTTCAAACACATTTGATGGATAGCAACAACGTTGAACCAAAAATATTTAGATAATATAAAGAGAAATATTATTCTAACCTCAATATAGCCCCTTACAAAATTTAGAGAACAACATGAGTATTACCTGTATATTATGTAGAGAGATTCATAATGAACTTTATGAATTATTTAGTGTATAAATATTTCGTTTTAGTATAAAATTATCTTTTATTCTGAACAAGCTTATTAAACATGGAAGATTTATGATAGAGAAACTTAGCACTGCACAAACAACCAAAGTTATTTAACATTGTTTTGAAAATCTACACTCGATTGACTCCATACTATTGAGCAAAGTTGCTACCGACAACTCTCTCGCATGATAGAAGCGTATTCTAACCATCATGGTACCATTGCCCTCACAGAAAAAAATATGCACTACTCAAAATCGTCAGAGATTTTTTATATTTTTACATAGTACAATTCTGAGAACTGCACGTGAAAGTAGCCCCCAAAAAAGAAGTTCTGCATCACTTGCTTTGTCAAGTTACATGCCATAATAATTTAATATCGATTTGAAGTATCGTATAGGGAATTTATCACGTTTTAGGCTCTATAAAAAGATCGCTTACACATATAATTAACATTTTCATCATGCGCACCCACGGGTACATTGATTTTTTTCATCCATTTGTAACGCCCATAAGAAGGAGCTGTAGGTATGACAATATGTCCCCGCGATTACAGAGATATCGAGCTAAATTACATTAAACAAAAATATAACCTCCGCTTAGAGGTTAAAAGCTTGTATAACAAAATTTAGCATAAAACCTCTATGCAGAGGTTATATTCTAAGATTAGCAAGGTAAGATTAGGTTTATTCAGCAGCCAACACAGCTCACATGGGTCCTAGTATGAGTCCCGTTGTAATACCATTTTAAAATTTTCACACCAAATATTCCTATTCTGTTCGGTATAGTATTGGACCGTTTCCGCTTTGCTAATCCTGGCCTAAGTGTCCAGAATCCAATTCAGTATACTGTCCAACATTAACTCAAGGTATTTGGCACTAACAAAGAATGTAAGTGCGACTCCATTTATTCTGGTTTTAGCAAATTGGGGGATTTTGTATCTCCGTGTGAATAGCACCAGTTCCGTTATTAGACTTTACACTCAGTCCACAGTCATGACACTTTGACATTTGACATTATTAAAAGCTCCATCAATATTTACGAAAGCAACGAGAGCGTATTCCATGTAGTTCAGGGATCTTTCAATGGGGCTGGTAATCGAATGTTAAGCATTTTTTGTGAACTTGCCCTTCGTGTAGGCATGCTGAGCCTTGGATAGGACTTCTCTCCATAGTCTTAAGTAAGAAGGAGGATAGGCTAATCGGTCTAAAATCCATGGCTTTAGTGTGTAATGCCTTACTCCCTTTAGGATAAATGCAATTTTGGAGGTTGTTTATCTCGGTGGAATGTGCGACAGCTTCAGACAGACTTTGAAGATTGTCAGAAGCCAAGGCGTCAATACTTCGATGTTCTTTTGCAGATCCGCGGGAATAATTCCATCGGGTCCTGGCAATTAAAAAAAGTGGAAACTTTTGAGAGCCCATTGAACTCGATTTTCAGTAATCGGTATGTCGGAAATAGCAAAGTCATAGCTGACAGAGTTTTCCATAAAAAGGTAATTACTTTCCCGAAAAAAAAGTGTGCTTCCATCAGCACCTCCATGGTTTCGAGGCTGAAAGGAGTCCATGTACCATCTGGTCTTTGTATGTATCAAATAAAAATTAGATAAAACATTACGTAGTCGACTAGTTTCGGAAGAGGTTTCTACATTACACATTACACATTTTCTACATTACTTGAGTTTTGTCGCAATCTCTGCTTTCACCAAACTTAGCTTTGCCTTTCCTGTCAGTTCAGCTGCAGGATTTTTCCCTAGACTCAGCTACGACGTTAGTTAATACTTCAACTGTGGAGTCCACTGTAGACTTATCATCGATAGAGGCCGGACACCGGAAGTTTCACCCAGGAATACAAAATATGAAAAAGAAACTAACTTTGAAAAAATATAAATTTTCGGGAAATTGTATTACTTGTATATGGGGTGGAGGAGGTACCAGTAATGGCAGCATGACGTGCCCGACTTTTATTCGTAAGCCAACATCAAATAAACTTTACCTTGCGCAAAATGTAACTAACTTCAGGGTGCTTACATAAAAGTTTGACTGAATTCAGGGTACTTACAAAAAATATATGTTTGTAAGACTATGGGGGTGAGTTCGGTCATTTGTATGGGAGGTACCAGAAGGGGTGTGTCAAATAGTTAGGTTTTCTGGTGTTTTGTTTCCTATTATAACATACATTAATCGACCAATTTTCATTACCCCCAAGAGTCCGTTTGGAAATTATAGGAGAAATATTAATTTTCCAAAAATAGGTGATTTTGTATGGGAGGTACCAGAAGGCGTAAACCGATATAGTCAATATTCATTCCTGAGTCCTATTTTCAAAAGCGAACGTCATACTCAAAAGCTGAGTAAATTAAGTTAACTTACAAAAAAGATATGTATGTAAAACTATAATGGTCAATTAGGTTATTTGTATGGGAGGTACCACCTTTGCCATACCCCTTGGCAAAGGTTTCGGTTTTCTTAGCGTTTGTCTACTTTTGCAAGATAAATAAACTGACCAAATTTAAATATCCTACGATCGTCCGTTTGGAAGTTATGAAAGAAATATAAATTATACAAAAATAGGTAATTTTGTATGGGTGGTACCAGAAGGGGTGGGGCTATTTTGCCCATTTACAATCCCATAAGTTCGTTTTGAAAAATAAACTCGTCTCCTTAAATGCGTTACACTTTTTTCGTATCAAATGATATATACCCTCATCCCTAAGGGTGATGGTATAAAAAGTGTAACGCATCAATGGAGACGAGTTAGACCCAAGTATTTTAAGACCACATTCGTTTCAGGACTTTTTAAGGCGATTGAGCTATGTCCGTCTGTCTGGCTGGCTGGCTTGCTGGATGGCTGGTCAGCAGGATAACTCGAGTAACCCTCAACGGATCGGTATGAAAATTTACCAGTATTAATATTTTTCAAAACGAACTTATGGGATTGTAAATGGGCTGAATAGACGTACCCCTTCTGGTACTTCCTATGCAAAATTACCTATTTTTGGAAAATTAATATTTCTGCCATAACTTCTAAACGGGCACCTGGGGGGATAATAATATTTGGTCAGATAATTTATCTTGCAATAGGAGGCAAGGCCTCAGCAACCCTAACTATTTGGCACACCCCTTCTGGTACCTATATATATAAATATATGGGATTTTTCCCCTTTTTCATACGTATTATTTTGGAATGTAAACTGAATTCAGACAATTTTTGCCAAGGTAAGCGATCATTGAAGTTGATTTACGAAAAAAAATCAGACACGTTGTGCTGCCCCTAATTGTACCTTCTGTACAAATGGGTCAAATTTTGTATGTTTATGCTCGACATGCAGACAAAAAATAATACATAAGTAATTTTATTTTAAAAATCTATTAATTTCAATAACTCAAGATTTAAACAATATCTTATATTGGGTGATGGTATTTATCAGTCAGTTTACCTGACTGAAATTTCTGTACTGGTTTGTAATTAAACTGAGATCACTCAAGTTTTGTGTATAATGTTCGCTTATGAAAATTAGACTCAGGTATAAATATGGACTATATCGGTTGACCCCTTCTGGTACCTCCCGTACAAAATTACCTTTTTTTGGAAAATTCAAATTTCTCCCATAACTTCCAAACGGACACTTGTGGGGTAATGAACATTGGTCGGTTAATTTATATTGTGATAGGAGCCGAAACCTTAGAAAACCTAACTATTTGACACACCTCTTCTGCTACCGCCCATACAAATGACCGAACTCACCCCCATAGTTTTACATACATATATTTTTGTTTATTAAACTGAGAACACTCAAATTTTGCGTATGATCTTGCTTATGAAAATTAGACTCAGGTATAAATATGGACTATATCGGTTCACGCCTTCTGGTACCTCCCATACAAAATTACCTATTTTTGGAAAATTAATATTTCTCCCTTTACTTCCAAACGGACCCTAAATATTTGACATAACCTTTCTGGTACCCCCCATATAAATAACCGAGAATATCGGTAGTGTGATTTACAAAAAAACTCGCACACGTTGTGCTGCCTTCATTGTACCTCCTATACAAATAATTGAAATTTTTACGGTTTTGCCCCACAAGCAGACACAAAAAAATACGTACTTAATATTATTTTAATTAAAAATCTATAACTCAAGACTTAAACAATATCTTTTATCGGGTGAAGTTTCTTAACCAAAAATTGAATTTTGATTTTCCAAAAATCAATTTCACATATAGTTGCTTCCCTGAAGCCCCTCGTAAACAGATTTATTTTAGTTTTTTTTATGCCATCTCTGTTCCTCTATCCCACCTCCATGCTTACACAGACCTTATATGTAAACCTTCTCAATGTCTGTCCATTAAGAGAAGACGACGAAACTTAGAAGCGTGTAAATATAAAATGTAATGAACTTTACCAGCACTCTGCCATTCATGTTTTCATTTCAATAGATTTTTCACCACCTTCTCGTCGGTCGTTGATTTGATTGTCCTCCATACATTCTGGTGTTACACAAAAGGCAGCGGCAGCAGCAAAGCAGTCAATGTAAATGATAGTGCTTTAAACTAAATGTTTTTTAATAAAATAAAAGATACTCTTGTTTTTATCGCATTGGGATGAAATGAGGAGAGAAAAACGATAGAAATTCAAAGCATCCAAACGAGTAGCATATAACATAAAGTTGTTAACAAATACACCCACACTGACAGAGCACACATAGGTGTATTTCTAAGTGAGTGTGCATGTGTGTGTGCGGGTGAGCATATGCACTGATCCCTTTCGGTGTTTAATTGAATTTATGAACACGGTAATATCAAAAGACCGTATGTATTATGTGTGTTTGTGTAATGTGCACTTTATGAAATGTTGATGTGTTTGTAACAGATTTGAATAGTAATTTACTGTGCGTACACTCGGGAACATGAGTGCACACACTGAATGCGTTAAATAAATAACGACTGAACAAATACGAGGAAATTTTGTAATTGTGTAAAATATTATACAATTTGGATTAGACTTAACCCAATTATGCCGAGGGTGCAATTTTTCAAACGAAGTGTTTTATTAAAAATGCATAGATTTGATTAGCTTTATAACATGCTCGTGTAATTACATTATGCCGGCCAAAGTCATTTGTAATTAGAGAGTAAGTTGGTAACTACTAGCAGTAATATTCATGGCGTTATAATTTCAACGTTTTAAGCTTTGAGAGATAAATTTTACATTAGTGTTTTTGATATGCTTGTTCAGAAATATTAGTCTTGCAAATATAAACGTCAATATCTTATTTATACGTAAAATGCCACTGTTTTTAAGTTACTGGCCAAGTTTCTGGTCGAAACCAGTATTAGAGTCATAAACTGCATCTGTTTTCCGTCCAAAACTGTTAACAGTGACAGGTATAGCTTATTGGAATATTAGAATTCTTTTTACATATAAGGAAGTTATAACTCAATATTCGTATCAACATTTTCCACTGAGTGTACCGACATACACACGGTTGCACTAATTGCAAATTTAAATATATATGTATGTATGTATTCACTGGCAACAAGCAAAATAGTTCTTTAACACAATTATCAATGTTATATTTTCCCAAGAGTTATAAACCCTGTTACCAATACATTACTTAACGCTTCCGATGGGTAAACGTAAATGAAAAGTTATCTGCATATTAACACAAAGTACACAAAACTGTGAATCAAAGTGTACGTGAGACTCTCACACATCCCACATCTTTACTGATATCCATTGAATGCGCTTATATTGTCTTTGTGGTCGGTGTCTACCCATATTACACGTAACGTAACTGTATGTGTAGGAACGTAAGAGCAAATGCAAGTCTCTAACATAGTTAGCTTCTATGTGATGAAAGATTACTTACAAATAGAGTAAAATACAAAAAAAAAAAAATTTCGAATGAAAAGGTTCAATTAAGTGTTAAAGACACTATTCGCATTAAATGAAAGGATGCCACAGGAATCGTTTGTTCTTGCAAATGGGAGTAGACGTCGACGCTTAGCATAAAAGGTTGTGGCATTCGGGAGATACTCTTTAAAGTGGCAACAACAAACAGGCATGCCACTCTGCCTAGAGTGCGTGGTGAGATAATCTATGTAACTATTATAAAAACCGAATGTGCTTTGAAGAATCCTCAGTATGTTAGAGATTGGTTAGTTTGTATTTGAAAATAATAGCGCAGAGAGACTGTTAAGGAAACTGTATGAATCCTTAAGAGTTCGTTAGTATTAGTTAACCCTTCAGAAACTAGTAGGCTACGAAAGATTTTGTCCTCAAGTTTAACAATAGTATCGTTTACTTTATACAGAGATAAGATGGTAGATGACCAACAAAAGTCGAGACGCATTACAGGTGCTGATGAAAGCACATAGTCTGCCAGAAAATGATTACCAGTCTATGGAAAACTCGGACACTAACGACTGATATTTCTGGTGCACCGATTACAAATCAACGAGTTCAGCGGAATATCAGAAGTTAAGTTAAATCGCCGGGATCGGATGATATTGTTCCCGCGGATCTGCAAAAGAACATTGACGTAATAACGAACTGACTTTTAACAATCTTTAGAGCCTGTTCCAATATGATTAAAAGCCTACAATAATGTACTTAAGGGGTAAAGCTAAGGCGAAGGATTTTAAACTGATTAGCGAACGTCCTTTCTACTTTAAACTGTGTTGTGAATAATTGATCTATATATAAAATCACTAGCTGACCGGGCAGACTTCGTCCTGCCTAAAGAAGTATTGACTTAAGTGTAACTTTTTGGGTGAAATAAATCTTTGTTTTGTGTTAGTTATATTAAAGGATTAATATATTTTTAATGACATAAATGTATTGCAATGCTTTTGATAATAAAACGTGTATGGGAGAACCAAAGATGTGTACATATGTTAATCAGTGGGTCCTTCTACACGTGAACATGCAACATAAAGCTGTTCATGGAAAAAAACATGGATTTTCAAATTCAAGCCGCAAACTTGAATAGACTGTCCTTCAGCATTACTGATTGTCATCGCAAATTCTAACCGAACTGGCAACTGTAATCAGTTGAATCAAACGGCAAATCCGTGGGTATCATTGGAATACATAGTAGCTATACATCAGTTCCCTTAAATTTTCTGGTTAAATTAATTTAAAAAGGATAATTTAATCCTGTATTGCTTCTTAACTCCTATAATGCGCCATCAAGGCGCATTATGATTTGACTTGTTTGCAACTTTTTTTATCTTGATATTACATGTGCGGTTCTCAGAAACTTGTAATTTATTGCGCCATTCTGCAACGTCAAAAAGGGTTGCGCAATATAGAAGGATACAGTAGCCAACGCGATTCGTTTTGTCATCAAACATTTTCCAAAATCAACAATATCAAATCCCATGGGTACATCAAGGAAATAAAATCCTCCACACTCATTCGTAATTTCTAATATTATATTGTTTTTTAAATTTCGTCACTCGAATTATAATAGCTGCTGATTTAAGAAATATTTCAATTCATGAGTACTCGATTTATTTTCTGCCGTAGATCTCGGTCACATACACCACTGATCTTAAATAATTCCATAATTGCACGAATGGTGCAACAGTCCTCCAGCTATTGCAATTGGAAAACAGAATTGGACAGGGCCACCCATTTCTGGCTTGATCACGCATATTGGTATTTTTTCCACACTCTTTTTTACGTCCAATAGACGGGGTCACGCCTAATGATATAGTACTGCAGATATCGGACTTTTACAAATTAGGTTCTATAGGCAGGGCCATTCCTACTAATCTAGTACTTCAGATGCCGCACTTTAACAAATTAGGTTCTGTGGGCGGGGCCACGCCTAACAATCTTATCACGATCTTATCTTGAACATATTGCAACCACTAATGATTTTAAGTCACTAATTGTAATAGTCGGGCGTCGGGAGTGTGATGCAAACCCATAGTGATCCTTGCCAATTGCACTTCAAGTCTACCCACAGAGCTCCGAATTCTTGGACGGAGTACTTCTACGTGGTGACGCTTGGAAACGTGGCTTTGACACCTGTCAAGCACGGCTGTGAAGGGCGGAACTTAAAACCCAGGCACGTCGGCTCAGAGTGAGCGGTACCCTGGTCTGCGTCTGACCTAGAACGGGCGGCTGTAATAAACACCTGGCAGGAGGAGAAAACTGCGACGTGGTGGGCTGGGCTTACTACCCGCCACTGACGTTTAAACTATTGCAATGAAATGAATTGTAATAGTGTGCCAGATATTGAATTATTGTTAATGGAGTAGAATGGGTTGGCCACACCTCAAGAACTTCGGTTGAAAGCTGCAGCATCCACTAAGCGTCAAACAAAATCAATTTAAATTGTATATAACATGAAATACCATTTCTCGGTGCCATGTGAAAATTTAAATATTGACAAAATAAACATTGACATACTATGTATGTATTTAAATTTTCACAATTTAAAAATTTTGGATAATTTTTGTATGAGAAAAATCGAAAATCGACTAATAAATGGAACAAAAGTGTCAAATGCAATGTTTCTGTAGCCTATAACTATCCTCGGAAGATTGCCTTTCTAATGAATACGGTTTGTTGCACATCGGTTCGGTGGTTTTCAAGTCTATAGTGGTCATACGTAGAAACAAATATTCACTTGAATATATGTAGATATCTTAAAACTAATGCTTGCATGAAGGCTAAGTCCACGGAAACTATTTTACATTCGATAACACAGTGCAATAGCCAACCTGGGGGTGAAATAGTAAAACCCCCAAAGGGTTTGAAGTTCTCAGGCCAAACTTATTTTATTATTTACACATATTTTCTTTATTTTGTTTTTCCGCATAGTTTTTTAACTATAACTCAAGAACCACTGATGATAACTTTTATGAAAAATTGTAGCGAAAGCTTTACTAATTACGACCTCATTCATAAAAAATTGCTAAAGTAGATACGAAGCGTTCTCTAGCTAAAGTATTATTTTGCTCTAAAAAACCTTTAATAAGAAATTGTATTAATAAACGTTTTTTATCAGTCCTTTAGCCTAATGTGTTCCGGTATATTAAAAAAATTTATTTTATTTTCCTCGTGTTGAAATAATAATCGGATGCCGATTACATTCTTTAATTGTTTTGTTTGTTTATACACCACGAATATTATTTCATTATTTACAAATTATTTTTGAAGAATTTTGGAGAAATATTTTTCAAAATGGTATTCATAAATAATAGTGTCTATTTAGATACCTTTCTATGTGCGCAATGATTATGAAGATAATTTCCTTCACAATGAATACATGCAACAACAACTCATTCCAATAGAAAAAAAGCCGGAAAACTCAAAATAAACATCTCAAATTCAAAAATATACAATAAATTGTACAAACGTCAAGTTATAGCATGTTTAAAGTAGAGACAACCCTACTTTAATTTGCTTAAAATTGGTTTATAAACATCTTCACATCTTAATATATCCATGTAAAAAATCATTTTGGACTAATTTTATAAAGCGAAATCTTGAAAAGAATTTTAGTTTATCGCCTATTTGGCATAAAGTTTCTCTAAAAACTCCAAATGTCTGGCCATACATAGATATGTAGGTCATCTCATCTGTGATATGTAGAAAACTGGACATTGCTGATGATATTGAATGACGACCCAGTCCCAAGTGCGTACTGTCCCGAACATACAAAGCGAGTTTATATAACACACTCTCTTTATACGTATTTAATAGACCTGGCGCAGCTTATATGGGGTTTTTTATTTTTTGGAATTTTGAATGCGGGTAGCAACTAAAATATGCGATTTGATGCCAAAATTGATGTACCAAATTTTCAGGTTGATCGGATGGTGCCAACCCGTGCCCCAATGAGGTCAAAGGTCAAAATTTTGAAAATCCACCAAAATACAGTTTTTTGCATTTTTTCAATTGATTTAATGAGAATTTCTATAAACAACCAGTAACAAAGTTTCAGTCGGGCAACCCGACTTACATTTACCCTCACCCTCAGTAAAACAAAACATTTTCTATTATATTGATATTATTACTCCATGTCTAAAGTGGGCGGAGTGGTACATTTGTATGGGAGGTACCAGAAGGGGCGTGTCTAGACATCCAGATTTTTTCTCTAAAGCTTTATTCTCTTGAACTTTACTTTATACAGAATTTGGGCACGATCGCGTAAGGTCTATTAATAATATTAATCGATTTCTAAAGTGGGAGGCACCAGATGGGGCGTCGCTAGACTTCTAGTTTTTTTCTGAGAAACTGCATCCTGCTATAGCTTTACTAAATTAAGAATTAGGGTACGAGCGCGATGGGTTTATTGATATTATTACTCCATATCTAAAGTGGGCGGAAAGGTACATTTGTACCAGAAGGGGCGTGGCTAGACTTCCAATTTTTTTTCCAAAACTTTATCTTGTAATAGCTTTACTAAGTACAGAATTTGGGTACGATCTCGTTGGGTGAATTGATATTATTACTCGATTTCTAGAGTGGGCGAAATGATGTATTTGTATGGAAGGTACCAGAAGGGACAGGGCCTTGTTGCCCATTTGCAATACCGTAAGTAATTTTGGGAAAATATTAACTCGTGCAAAATTTTAAAACATTTGGTTGCGTCTTTCGAAAGTTATCGTGCGCACCAGCTGGACTGCCAGACAGACAGACGGACATGGCTCAAACGACTTAAAAAGTCATGAATCGAATTTGGTTCAAAGAAACCTAGGGTCTGATGTGACTCCTTCTATGTATGTGTTACACTGTCTGGTCGTATCAAATGATGTATACCCTCATCCCTAAGGGTGATGATATAAAAATACTATAAATTAGAACATCATTTATAACTTGTAAATTAGTTACCAGTTTCATTAACTCTGTAGTATAGAGTACGACCAGAATCAAATACATTTGTATTATAATATAAATGTATTTTTATTATAACTCATAATATAAATGTAAAACAGTTGAAAAAAGTGCAAAATTGGTGTTGAGTGAAATATAGCCAATTGAAAAAAAGCTAGAATCCCAACTCCAGATCAAAGTAGATGTGCAGCAAAAGTCATTTAACATTATGAAATTGGGAGATGATATGCAGACGATGGATGAAAAACAGATTGATAACATTCCAAGTTGCTCAAATAAGCCGCTTTGAAAACGTGCCAAGAAAAATGTTATAGCCGACAGAATGCTAGCTTGTATGGATGCCGGTAATTACCCATGTTGTGGAAAACAATTCGGTTTGAAAACAGAACGAAATCGGTAAAGAGTATAGGTAAAAAGTACCGATTTCGGCCTGTTTTCAAACCGAATTGTTTTCCAGAAGATGGGTGAATATGTCATCTCCATTCGATATACACTTCCTTCATCAGTGAAACTGTCAAAGCGTTAGTTCACAATATTTTGTTTTGAATTGCACAAGTTTGCGTGAACAACGTAAAAAAATACCGGCATAGCAAAATTCATGTACAAGCCCATCTACTGCCTAAAAAGTTGAATGGAATTCGTAATATGTGAATTTTCTTAGTAAGTCCTGTAGTCCAAATAGAAATATGCAACTAATAAAGAGGATAGTAAAAGAATATACAGTGCTATTGGAAAAAAATCGAAACCACCTGTGGTATTTATAGGAGGAAACAGTTGCACTTGTCATGTAGACTCAGAAATATAATTAAAGATGGTCTGAGTTATTAAAGACAATTATAACGGTGGTGATGTTGATGAATTAAAATTATTCACATATTATCTTTTGATACTAGGAAAACAAAATTTTTTAAGACTTCCCAGTCTTTACAAAATCTTCACTGATTTAAAATAAAACAAATAAACCCTATTACAGAAATTAAAGAAAAAACATATTTATAGTAATTTTATTTAAAACCAGTACATAATTCAATTGACTGATAAATACCATGCCCAATATAATATATTGTTGAAGTCTTGAGTTATTAAAATTAGCCGATATGCTTGTGGAGTGGAACGGTTGCAGATAGGACTTTCTGTCAATTTTAATATGGGAGGTACCAGAAGGGGTGTGCCAAAAAGTTAGGATATCTGAGGTTTTACTTCCTATTACAAGATAAATTTAATAAATTTCATTATCTTCTATAACAAGATAATGTAAGTGGCTAAATTTAAATATCCTCCAGTTGTCCCTTTGGAAGTTATGAAAGAAATATTAAATTTCCTAAATGAGATAATTTTGTATGGGAGGTACTAGAAAGGGTGGGGCTATCCAAGCCATTTACAATACCATCACTTCACAATACCCTCAACCCTAAGGGTATTGGTTTAAAAATGAATAAAATGCAATAAAAAGACAATTTTGGTGGTTTTTTAAAATGTTGACCTTTGACCTCATTGGGGCACGGCTTGGCACCATCCGATCAGCCTGAAAATTTGCTATATCTATTTTGGCATCAAATCGCATATTTTAATCGCTACCCACACTCAAGTTTCAGAAAAAACTTTTTAACGCCAGGTCTAGTATTTAACACGTATGAGTTATATAAATTGTATGGGGATTTTATACTAATAATACGCATATCATTCAAATATTGTGGATTTATGGTTTAATAAAACGGTGCAACAGTCATTCTAGATGGTGAGAAATTCCAAGTCAGGCTAATGGTAATAGGTCAGTATAGTAAAACCCCCAAAAGGGTTTGGCGTTCTCTACAATGCTACTGATGAATTAAATGAGGAATCATCAATATTTCTTGAGTTACAGTTTAGTAAAAACCCCTTTGGGCCTAGTACCTTCACCTTGACTTTGAATTTCTCACCACCTTGACAGCGACCACGAAAATGTTTCACAGTGTCATCAGTCTTATATACACAGCCCTAAATTACAAGGGGCTTGAGATTTCAAAATGACAGGGTTTTCGTTCTTTCCTAGGTGTCCCAATGTAATTCGTTGTTGCGTCAACAAATAATGATAATACCCTGAGAACCGGCCGTGGCAAAGTGATTAGAACACGCGGCAACCATGCGGGAGAGTCCAGGTTCGATTCCTGCCTCCAGTCATCGACATTTTTCTTTCATTGCCGGCCTCTCTCGATGTTGTCGACAGAAACTTCGCAGTATAATTGTCGAGTCAATCGGCATGTTTAGTAGAAGCTTCCCAAACAGCGACGTGCGCATTCGTCGAAAAACAAGTAGGTGCCGTTTGTTGTGAATTTAAAAGGAAATTAAATTTTAAAATAATAGAATACCCGTTACTTTAGGATAGAAGATCGTCTTCAAAATTTGTACGCACGATTAAAAATTGCGGAAAAGGGCAGGCTGTGAAAACTTTTTGGAGGAATTGAAATTACAAATTTCAATTAGTCTACCAGGTTACTGTAGCATAGTACAGACCGATATAATGGACAATTAGGTAACCCTAGAACAAATTCAGTATCATAGTATATTGGGGGTAATCGTAATTTATTAACTGATAGTACTGCGACTATCACATCACTGGAGAACGTGTGCAACCCTTCGAGAATTTTTAAAAAATTCCGGGCTTTTTTGTAGAATATAGCAAGAAATTCGACGATCACCATTACATGGGTACCAGGGCATTGGGACATATATGGAAACCAAAGAGCCGACGCACTGGTTAAGGTCGACAACATCGTGAATTTGATTGCGACATTGCTTTACTGACACGAAGTTTTAGTGAAGATTGGCAAGCACCTTACGGAGCCATTTTATACCATACAATGCTAAACAGAAGACGACAGCCTATCATGTGACCTATTCAACATAGTGATGGAGATAATAATGAGAAAAGCTGCAGAAAACACGGGTGGCACGATATGATACTTTCATACGCTGATGACGTAGACATCATCGGTCGAGAACTACGACATGTGACTGCAGCCTTATCAGGTTTACAGAAGGAAACAGTAAAATGGGGTCTAATGGTGAACGTGAACAAAACGAAGTTACTAGTTTCAACGAGGACATGGAATCTTGTCGTTAAGGGAAACTTCATGAATGTCGATAAGTATAATTTCGAGTTGGTAGATGATTTTGTCTGTCTAGGCTTCACCATCAGCAAAACAAATAAAGTCAGCCACGAAATCCGGAGATGAATCCTGCTTGCTAATAGATGCTACTACGGACTAAGCAAACATTCAGCTATATCAGATACTGGCTCCACCTATCTCGATGTATGGTTCAGATTGTTGGGTTATGACACAAGCGGATGAATCGCTTCTGGCAGTATTTTAGAGAAAAATAATCCATATAATATATGGGCCTATCATCAACAACGGAGAGTATCGACGTAGTATGAATCATGAGCTGTACACTGACATTGACGTGGTCAGTGTACATTAATGATCAGCAGTTGGGACCGGCCGTGGCATAGTGGTTAGAACACGCGACTACCATGCGGGAGATCGCAGGTTCAAACCTGGCTCCAGTCATCTTAAAAAAGAAAAAATAAATAAAATTTTCTTTCATTGTCGGCTCCCCTCGAATGTTGTTTGACAGCAACTTCGCAGTATTAAGCGTCGATTCAATCGTCGTGTCTAGTAAGAGCTCCTCAAAACAGTGACGTTCGCATTCGTCGATAAATAAGTAGGTGCCGTTACTTGTGAATCTAAAAATAGAAAGCGTGTTAATTCACAACAACGCGAGAAGCTATCATTCATGGGGTGCAAAGGGAAATTAAGTTTTTTTTTGTTTAAGTTGAGTTGGCTAGGTCATGTTGTACGCATGGACGAAAATCTCCAGCACGTAAAGTTTTGACAATGATTTAGATGGACGGCGCAGAACTGGGATGCTCAAACTCTGTTGGAAAGATCAGCTATCTGAGTACCTTGCAGAACATGGTGTGTTAAACTGGAAAAGAAGCGCAGAAGATCGAAGTTCATATAATATTTTTCTAGTGCCAGCTAAGCTATCAAGTAGTTACTGCGACATTGCTGTTCCTCTTCCAAGAGGGAAACAGCTAATTGTGGAGAAACTCAACCTTGTTGCTAAGGAATGATGGAAGAAAGAACTCACTTGAACAGCGACCAAAAATATTTGACTACCAAGGACATGTTAGGATATGATTTGCGTTAAACCTGCCTAAATGCATTTCATAGTAACATCATAGTTTTGGAACCCGGACACTGGCCGGTAATACCATAAATTGAATATCCTTGTCAAAATAAAATACCATAACTTAACTTTATTTAAAAACAAACTTTTGCATAGAAAAAAAATTCAAATAAATAATAATATATCAACCAGTACAGAAATTTCAGTCAGTTAAACTGACTGATAAATACCATCACCCAATATAAGATATTGTTTAAGTCTTGAGTTATTGAAAATAATCGATTTGTAATTAAAACCAGTTAGTAAGTTTCAGTCGGGCAACCCGACTTACATTTACCCTTACCCTCAGTAAAACAAATAATTTTCTATTATATTGATATTATTACTACATCCCAAAAGAGGGCGGATAGGTACATTTGTATGGGAGGTACTATAAGGGGCGTGTCTAGACTTCCAATTTTTTCTCCAAAACTTTGTCCTGTTATATTATAACAAAATACAGAATTTGGGCACGATCGTGTCTAGTTTATTGATATTATTACCCTATTTCTAAAGTGGGTGGAGTGGTACATTTGTATGGGAGGTACCAGAAGGGGCGTGTCTAGACTTCCAGATTTTTTCTCCAAAACTTTATCCTGCTTGAACTTTACCAAATACAGAATTTGGGCACGATCGCGTTAGGTCTTTAAATAATATTAATCGATTTCTAAAGTGGGCGGTACCAGATGGGGCGTGGATAGACTTCCAATTTTTTTCTCCAAAACTTTATCCCGTTATTGCTTTACTAAAAATAGAATTTGGGTACGATCACGTTTGATTTATTGATATTATTTCTCCATCTCCATAGTGGGCGGAAAGGTAGGTTTGTATGTGAGGTACCAGAAGGAGCGTGGCTAGGCTTTCAAAATTTTTTCTAAAACTTTATCCTGTTATAGCTTTACTAAATACAGAATTTGGGGACGATCCCGTAGAGTGTATTGATATTATTACTCGATTTCTAAAGTGGGCGGAATGATGTATTTGTATGGGAGGTACCAGAAGGGGCGGGCCAAGTAGCCCATTTTCAATACCGTAAGTAGTTTTGAGAAAATAATAACTCGTGCAAAATTTCAAAAAATTTGGTTGCGTCTTTCGAAAGTTATCGTGCGAACCAGCCGGACAGCCACCAGACAGACAGACAGACAGACAGACAGACAGACAGACAGACAGACATACTGACGGACATGGCTCAAACGACTTAAAAAGTCATGAATCGAATTTGGTTCAAAGAAACCTAGGGTCTGAAGTGACTCCTTCTATGTGTTACACTTTTGAGTCGTATCAAATGATATATACCCTCATCCCTAAGGGTGATGGTATAAAAAATTATAGTGTGATGTTTTTTGATGTTGCATAGTGTAAGTTATTGTTTTGTTTTCTTTGTATAACAGTCATTGCTTTCAGTTGCTAATGTAACAATAAATTACGTTTTTAATGAAAAACACTGAAATATTTACCACACGATACTTACAATTGTACCTCAGTCGATGACAAATTTCATAACTATAAGTTAAGCATGCAATATGTAAAACAGTATTTACACTATCTAAGTTTTCCTGTTAGAAAGTGGATATGCATATCTGTAATTAAAAAGTTTGCTTTCCATCTGAACTAACATAGAAATAGAGCGGGTTTAATATAGTTTATTTTGTTTCATTTGTATATATGCAAAATAAGTACAGATCGGCTGATGAACATAAATTTAAAAAAAAGTCCATCCAAGAATTAGATTTAATAAGACAGTTATTTTGACAATCCAATCACACTAGTTTCAAAATAATTTTTCTAGCATGCAACTCAGATAGTGTAAATATAGCTTAAGTATATATTTTATTGTAATATAATATATATGGATAAGGTTATATAGATAAAGGTTAATATATAATCACGTTCACACACATCATTACGTTCTGTAGTACACGCTTGTGGTTATGCACTTTCACATTTGCCACACTCATGTGGCACAATAACTGCATTTTCCGTAGCATTTTGTCCATAAGGTTGCTCAGCATTTATAGACAGAAAGTAATCACCCTTCAAAAATGTTGGCGTAGCAAAGCCCATTGGATATTCGGGACCATCACAGAAGCCAGCATTCAAATGAAACAGCGAAGTACAACGCTTGGCCAGAAAATTATTTTCATTCTCTGGATAAATGGACTCAATATAGACTTCATAGGCTCGAGCATGAGAACAAGAGAAAGTAATGCAGCCCGGCTTAATCGGATGGAAACCATTAACGTAAAAATCAGCATCGCCTAAAGGATCGCGCTTGCCAAGCACACCAGGATTTGTGTGAATAACATCAACAAATTCAGCATCGCCTCGATATAAACCAGTCAATGCTTCGCCTTGGTTGAAACAAGGATTTGCAGGATCTAAACCCGTAATGCGCGGAAGTGTACGATTGGTTTGGTGGGTAAAATAACGTCCAGCAGATCCCACAATGTGTGCACCCAAACTGTGGCCGATCAAGTAAAAGTTATCCACCGGTATTTCGGCCGACAACTTTACAAGTCCTTTAGCCAGTAAGCGACCAATTTCTTCAGTGTTAAAGGCTGACCATGTATAAAGGGTACGTATATAATCAGACGTATTTAAGGCCTTTAAAAGGCTTAGTACGTTTGTTGTTAAGCTACAGTGGTCATATTTATTTGTACTTACCAAAAAGTTGTAACCACCTCTGCAATGGAATGCCTGGGCCATGTGTTCTATAGAGGGTGAATCTAAGTTGGACGTCCAACCGGTAACGAACACAACAACCTTCTTGTCCTTATCAAAAGCTGGATTCTCCAATAGATCTTCTGCATTTGAAAGTGATACGCTGATATTTTCACACGGTGTCCTTAGCTGGAAATACATATCCTCAATGTTGGGCGTAATACGGGGTTCGATTTTGTCGGAGGCGGCATAAATGGCACCTGAAAGATATAAAAAACCAGTACAGAAATTTCAGTCAGTTGAACTGACTGATAAATACCATCACCCAATATAAGATATTGTTTAAGTCTTGAGTTATTGAAATTAACCGATTTGTAATTAAAACCAGTTAGAAAGTTTCAGTCGGGCAACCCATACATTTACACTTACCCTCAGCAAAACAAATAATTTTCTATCATATTGATACTATTACTCGATTTCGAAAGTGGGCGGAGTGGTACATTTGTATGGGAGGTACGAGAAGGGGTGTGGTTAGGCTTCCAGATTTATTCTCCATTACTTTATCCTGTTATAGCTTTACAGATACAAAATTTGGGCACAATTGCCTTGGGTGTACTGATATTATTAGTACATCCCTAAAGTGGGCGGAAAGGTACATTTGTACGGGAGGTACCATAAGGGGCGTCGCTAGACTTCCAATTTTTTCCCCAAAACTTTGTCCTGTTATAACATAACAAAATACAGAATTTGGGCACGATCGTGTCGAGTGTATTGATATTATTACCCTATTTCTAAAGTGGGCGGAGTGGTACATTTGTATGGGAGGTACTAGAAGGGGCGTGTCTAGACTTCTAGATTTTTTCTTCAAAACTTTATCCTGCTTAAACTTTACCAAATACAGAATTTGGGCACGATCGCGTTAGGTCTTTTAATAATATTAATCGATTTCTAAAGTGGGCGGTACCAGATGTGTATGGGAGGTACCAGATGGGGCGTGAATAGACTTCCAATTTTTTTCTCCAAAACTTTATCCTGTTATAGCTTTTCTAAAAATAGAATTTGGGTACGATCACTTTTAATTTATTGATATTTTTTCTCCATATCTATAGTGGGCGGAAATGTAGATTTGTATGGGAGGTACCAGAAGGGGCGTGGCTAGGCTTTCAAATTTTTTTCCAAAATTTTATCCTGTTATAGCTTTACTAAATACAGAATTTGGGGACGATCCCGTAGGGTGTATTGATATTATTACTCGATTTCTTAAGTGGGCGGAATGATGTATTTGTATGGGAGGTACCAGAAGGGGCGGGGCCATGTAGCCCATTTACAATACCGTAAGTAGTTTTGAGAAAATAATACCTCGTGCAAAATTTCAAAACATTTGATTGCGTCTTTCGAAAGTTATCGTGCCAACCAGCCGGACAGCCACCAGACAGACAGACAGACAGACGGACATGGCTCAAACGACTTAAAAAGTCATGAATCGAATTTGGTTCAAAGAAACCTAGGGTCTAAAGTCACTCCTTCTATGTGTTACAATTTTGGGTCGTATCAAATGATATATACCTTCATCCCTAAGGGTGATGGTATAAAAATAAAAAAGCAGTTATATACATTGTAATCAAATTCTATGTAAGTCTGTAGATATTTTAGATTAAGTGTTACATTTTACAAGCAGTCTGATGTCCTACACTATACTTCTGTATAGTCAACTGGAGTGATACAGTACAATTTGTTCGTATGAAGACTTTGGAGGAGTTACATGAATAATTAACTAAGACAGGGGATCAGTTGCTAACATATCATGGCAAATTCACAAGGATCAGATTAAACAAAAGTCAATATTTTTGTTTAAAACTTATATTAGAAAACATTGTGCAGCACTTACTTGGAAGACAGTGGATCTGTTTTAATCTCCTACATATAAAAAAATCTTGTCACCAAAGCCAAAAAACACTTTATAGGGTTCTTTAATTGATTCGGGTCGATGTTAATAGCTTGTGTTAGCTTTAATGCTTTGGAGGCTTTCTTTCCGTTACTAATGCCAAACCAACATTACATGCCACAAAATTGAGGGCACGTGCAAGCAAAACTTAATTATGAAACTGAATTGGCCCGAAAAAGAATGACTATTTTAACAAGCCTTATATGGCACGTCGCCAATCCTCACGATAGCCACCCGGTAACAATGCGTTCATAGGTTAATTTTCGGTAACGACGTTGGTGATATCGATAACAATGATGACCAATGTCTTTGGCCCAAATGCTACAATATGGACACGGAACCACATACCAGAAGGATGTAGCACCTACAGTGAGATTTTTCTGCCACAAATCCAGTTTTTCGATCACTCAATATCACAAAGAAATTGACGCATTGTAGTGCAAATTCACAAAGTTTGAGTAACAGGATCCCAGTTAAAACTACATGGATTGACAACTAAATCGAGCAATAAAAGATGTATGACTTACAAATCCATTTGGAGTAATAAGCGAGCAATCGAAGCGTTTTGTAAAAAATACTCAACAATGCATTTTTGTTGTAATATTTCTTGACATAACTGTTAATTGTTGATGTTTTCGCTTTGTTTGCCTTTTTTCTCAGTTTAATATTTGTCGCCAAAATAGAAAGACGTATATCAAGACGTATGTAATTCATATGCATGTATCTTTCGGGGGGGAAAGGAACAAATATTACTCTTTCAGCAGGTAACAAAGATAACTCCCCTTGTACTCCATTAAGAGCTCAAAAGGATTACTAGACCATAAGACATGTAATGTTAAAAAGGAGTACAAAAAGCATGAGGCTCGGAGTATTGTGGAGTAATTCATTACTAGCAGAGAAGCGATCTAAGTTTAATCTTTGGATGATCTAATTTTTTAATGGGTTGCTGCTTGTAGGGACTGCCAATTGTATCCCAGGCTGCTAGAGAACGGCACAAGGAGATTTTAAAACATTCGAACCAGCCATTTAATCCGAAAAATATTTCAGATGAAGAAAGCGAAAAGCGAGGGTATAGAGCGGTACAGGGATAAAGGTAAAAAACGAAAATGAAAAAGGTAAAAGTAATAAAGTATTTAGTTAAGGACCACTCAAGGACCAATCCTTACAGTGTGTATGCGTCACGTGCCACACAATGGACGTCCCGACGGTATATTCTACATGAACGGTTTGAAAGTGTGGTTATCTCTCGCAATTGGCGATTAAGATCGTGCGATTTGACTTCGCTAGATTTATTATTGTGGGGTGTTCTAATGTTTTCTTAATGTAGAAGTTCATTGAAATAAAATTCACCGCTGTATTGTACAAATTTAAAAAGCTATCGATATAAAGGGTGGTTAAATTGGAAGGGCCGATGTTTAATGAACATTATGCATAACGATTTGCATTTACATGCTTACAAGGTGCAATTGGCTCAAGAACTAAAGCCTCTTGACCATTGCAAACGTCGTCAATGGTCAGAATGGTGGCAAGAAATGGCA
The DNA here is from genome assembly GCA_964034835.1 of Muscina levida. Taxonomy (NCBI): domain Eukaryota; kingdom Metazoa; phylum Arthropoda; class Insecta; order Diptera; family Muscidae; genus Muscina; species Muscina levida. Next base: position 83,871,781 of record OZ035882.1, read on the forward strand.
ACAGTGGAAGATCAATTTTCGATTAAAATCATCTTCAGTGATGAGGGACATTTTTACCTCAGTGGATTCGTCAATAAGCAGAATTGCTGCATTTGGGGGAATGATAATTCAAGAGTGATTGTCGAAAAACCCAATGCACCCACAAAGAGTGACTGTTTGGTACGGTTTATGAGCTGGAGGCATCATCAGGCCGTATTTTGTTTCAAAATTAGGCAGTTACTGTAAATGGTGTTCGCTATCGTAAGGTGATAACGAACTTTTTATGGAACGAATTGAAAGATATGGATGTGGACGATATGTTGTTTCAACAGGATGGTGCTACTTGCCACACAACTAACGAGACAATTGCTCTTTTGCGCGACAAATTCAATGGCCATGTTATCACACGTGAATGTCAATTGGCCGCCAAGATTATGTGATTTGACACCGTTGGACTTCTGAAAGAAAAGGTGTACGTCGATAAGCCATCAACAATTCAATTAAGCCTCAGCGTGATGGAGGTGTGCTGCCGAAGTCGCGGCTGCCATTTGGCCGATATTTTGTTCCATACATAATTGAACTATACCAATATTAGAATAATAAACATAAATTACAACAATTTCCTAAATAATGTCTGTCTTATTAAAAAGCAAAATCGGCCCTTAAATTTAAACCACCCTTTAATTCCTACACAAAGACAAAAAGAGAAACTCTTTCACACAACTTACATAGCTCGCTGACCAATCTTGCAACTTCAACCTGGGGCAGACCAAACAGTACATTGATAGATGCGTCAAACAGTTCTCCAGCTGTTGGAATCAGATTTTCAGTTTCAGAGCCAAGTCCCAGAGCAATGTCATTCAAATCTTGCAATAGATCAACAGGCTCTACTATTAATTGTCCTACACCAAATCCATAAATACACCACAAAGCATATATCGGAAATTGACATTCTATTAAATTGATCTTCATATTCGATAATTAACGTTGGCACGGCACACTTGCTTATCACTTAGTAAATAATGACAAAATACAATTACCTCAGGTATATATAGTATTTTGTCGTAGATTAAATCTACCTGTAACATATACAATCGAACTGATTAGTACGAGTTGACGCTAATGTTTTGCAACACAATCGCCGCTATCTGATTTGATTAAGCCATGTCCGTTGCACAGTGTTATCAGTATATTTAACAAATGCACACAAATTAAGTTTTTTTATATGTTTAAGATGACGTTGTTATACAGTATAATAGGCTTCGTCGTAGAAAATAAAAGTAAACAAATTGTTGTATTCGAAAAATTGAAAATAATGATCATTTAGGACCGAAGGTGTACAGTTCAATTTGGTACAATTTTTACTTTTTTCGACTTTTTTTTAGAAAATATTAAACTTAGTAGATCCATGTAAATGGTTCTCCGATGAGACCTGAGCTTAACTTCGTTGGCCCATGGTATAACAATGGGCCACTTTCGATACTCTTTGAATAATGGAAAAACGAAAGTGAATTCAATAAAATTGAATAAACATTTTCCTTATAAAAAAATTTTGAGTGACAAATTTATTCAATAACGATTGACGTTTTATAATGAATAAGTAAAGAATTGCAATTTTGTTTTAAAACAATTAACGAAGAAAATGGAGCAAATTCTCTCAATTCCAAAGTAACATATGTATCAATTGTATTTCGTCTGTGCACATCGTATGGTATGCGTGGTATAGAAGTAATAACAGCTTAATACATCATCGTCTTATATAACTATCCATTTCAATCACAAAATAAGCTTCTTTACAAATTTTTGTTTAAGTTGTCTAAGATCGCCAAAAGTGAGATTTTTCACAGATATCAAAGAAGTTTTTGGAAAAACGACCTTGTTCGTATGAAAGTATTATTAGATAACAACTTTTTTTAAACTTTTTTATGCTGTATAAGGCAGATGTGATATACAAAATCAATTTGACACATGTCGAATGATTTGACTGTAACTAATTACAAAAATAAGTTTAGACATACAGATTATTTTAACCTTCGACAATAAGTTTACACACAAAATATTATCTATTGAGAATGCCGACAAATCGTTCCGTTTTAAAGTAAACAAATTTGTTTGTATACATTCAGCAGAAAATCAGTTGATAGTAAGCATTTATACTGTAGATTACAAAAAATATAAGTTTGGTTTAACCATCGATTACAGTGTGACACAAAATGGAGGTTATTGTCTGGGGGTGGAAAATTCCTCAACGGAATGAAAGCCTGAGTATATTGGGTATATTGAGTATATTTGGTGCATTTTCGATATCAGATGTCTTAAGAAAATTTAATGAGGATTTTTTTTATGGAACATTTTAACTCTTAGTATTGAACTTTGCAACATTCAAATGTTCTACAAATATTCTGCTCAGTAAATTCTCCTCGAGGTGCAACTTTTACTAATAATTATGTCACTTTTACAAGCGCTGTATGAATAGCGACCACAAATAGTCAAGGTATGCAAAAGTACTCTTAAAACGGCTTCCAACCTATTTGTTTTTTTTAAGTTAATGTTTTTATTCTTCGAACAAGACATGTTCACGACAATGATGTTGTTATATTAAAGAAACAAAACATGCGTAAGACAGCGTAAGAGCGACATGATGTGAGTTTTGATCAAAACAGTGTTTCTTAAAAAACAAATGCACTTAAACTGTTGTGCACGACAGTAAATGATTCAAAACAATGTTTGTGTATAGAAACACTGATGAGCGAAAAATTATAGGCTCCAAACATGTATTACCCCAAACAAAACGGCTCCCAAACGGACCTGATGGTTTTAATTGCTACCGAAGGGATCTGCGGAGAGACCCACCACGCAATTTTTCAAGAAAAAACTTCGGTGGTGGGTCATTGACGTTTTAGGCAGCATTCTCTGCAAAATGAACTTTGGAGCGGACTCTGCCAAGCTGTTGCATGAACTTCGAAGAGTAAGAGTGGACATACTGAAAATTGGACATATTGAAACCAGGAGATAAATTACATGTTTCAGCACGAGAATGCGCCTATTCACTATAGTAAGGAAACAAAAGGTTGGTTTTGAAGTCTTGATGGATCCAGTATGTTTCCATGACATGAACCCTATTGAAAAAGTATGGGGCATACTTGTTTATAAAATTTACTCCAACAACAGACTATACAAAGGCGTTGTAGATCTAAAATCGGCAGCAATAGCGGCTTGGGACTCCTTAGAAACTCCAACTTCAAAAACCCTGATAAATAGTATGACCGAAAGGCATTTATGTACTTATTTAAAATAAGAGAGTTCATACGTATAATTAAAATCTGCTTTTTTACCCTTCACCAGGCGCACGAACGGAGTGAAGGGTATATAATTTGGTGCTTCACTTTGTAACGCCCATGCTGATGAGTGGTAGGTATATATATATATATACACTCACGCAACGTCACGTCACGTTTCAAAAAATAGGTTGTAAAAAGAAATTAAAAAAGTGTTTGAAGTTCAGCAAATTTTAAAACAAATTTAAAATATTATATTATTATAAGCGGCGTGTCTAGACTTCCAGATTTTTTCTCAAAAACTTAATCCTGTTATAGCTTTACTGAATACACAATTTGGGCACGATAGTGATGGGTGTATTGATATTATTACTCCATCTGTAAAGTGGGCGGAAAGGTACATGGGAGGAACCATAAGAATCGTCGTACATTTTTATGGGAGGTACCAGAAGGAGCGTGTCTATACTTCCAGATTTTGTCTCTAAAATTTTGCCCTGCTTAAACTTTACTAAACACAGAATTTGGGCATTGGGAATTAGGTCTATTAATAATATTAATCGATTTCTAAAGTGGGCGGTACCAGATGTGTATGGAAGGTACCAGATGGGGCGTGTCTAGACTTCCAGTTTTTGTCCTCAAAAACTGTATCCTGCTATAGTTTTACTAAATAAAGAATTTGGGTGCTATAGCTTTGGATTTATTGTTGTCCTTACTCCATCTCTAAAGTGGGCGGAAAGGTACATTTGTATGAGGAGGTACCAGAAGTGGTGTGTCTAGACTTCCTTTTTTCCAAAACTTTACCTTGTTATAGGTGTACTAAGTACTGAATTTGGGTGCGATCCCATTGGGTGTATTGATATTATTACTCGATTTTTGAAGTGTGTAGGAGGTACCAGAAAGGGCGGCCCATGTAGCCCATTTGCAATACCGTAAGTAGTTTTGGGGAAATATTAACTCGTGCAAAATTTCAAAACATTTGGTTTCCGGACAGACAGACAGACAGGGCTCAAACGACTTAAAAAGTCATGAATCGAATTAGGTTCAAAGAAACCTAGGTTCTAAGTGATTCCTTCTATGTGTTACACTTTTGGGTCGTATCAAATGATATATACCCTCATCCCTAAGGGTGATGGTATAAAAACTTAGTTTGTCATCTCATTGAAACTGTCACGTATGTGACTATGGAATCGCCCATATATATAAATTATCAGCATCGAAATTTGAGTCAAATTAAGGATGTCCGTCTGTCTGCCTGTCCCCGCGATTACAGCTACAGTTTTCAATAACAATGTTCGCCAAAATTGTAGCAATGGTAAAGTTGAACTACTTTCGTGACAATAAATAGCTCATAAAGACCACTATGATACCTGTTTTTCGTGCCTTTACGCACTTGAATATCAACCGATTTTAACTTTCTCAGCGGATTTGAAAAGAAGAGACAGCAGCCTATCCAACGCGAAGAGTAATTGATATGTTCACGAAAGTTGTTCAACTTTACCATGGCTACAATTTTGGCGAACATTGTTATTGAAAAATTTGGACTCCCTCAAAGATATGCTTAAAAAAGTAACAAAATAACTTATTTTTCTTTTTTTTTTTAAGTGCAGGAATGACCAAAATTTTGTACGTAAATTGAGAATAAAGTTAGTGCGCAAAACTCCCAGCTACATTATTGCCGAATATAGCTAAGCGCTATCACGAAATATGAGTTAGCTGTTCGACAAAAACTCTTGACACCTTTTTTCGAGGGGCTCACTGATTTTGAGAATCTTTTGGGGTCCATAAAAAAAAATTGGTCACCAATTCCGCGAAACCGGCCGTGGCATAGTGGTTTGAACACGCGACTACCATGCGGCAGATCACAGGTTCAACTCCTGGCTCTAGTCATATTAAAAAAAATGATTTTTGTTGACAGCAACTTCGCAGTATAAGTGTCGAATCAATCTGCAAGAGCTTCTCAAACAGTGACGTTCGCATTCGTCGATAAACAAGTAGGTGCCGTTAGTTGTGAATCTAAAAATAGAATGCGTGTTAATTCACAACAACGCGAGAAGCTATCCCATACCTCATTCATGGGGTGTAAAGGGAAATTAAGTAAGTTAAGTAAGTTAAAAATCTCGCCAAACTGAGTTTAAGGTTTTATTATCCTTCGATAATATAATCGAACCTATGCTGTCAAGTTCTTGTATTTTTTCATTGCTGCACTGTGTTATCTTTCATTCCTCATATTCTGTTTTTGGATTATGACTCTTGAAATACATCTGCACCGAAATACAGGGCAGAGTATAATTTTTCGCTCATCAGTGTACAAACGAGCATAATTGAGTACAATTAATTGTTTCAATAAGTATTTGTAATGTACCAAAAAGTATTTTTATTGTACCAAATAGTAATTTATTTGTACCAATGTATTTTACAAAAAAGTACAATTTATTGTACCAAAAAGTACACTTTATGGTAGCAAAAAGTGGAATTTAATTGTACCTAATTAACAATTTACTGTACCAAAAAATACCATTTGTGGTACCAAAAGTAAAATTTCATATACTAAAATATACAATTTATGGCACCAAAAATTACTTTTACGAGTATTATACCAAAAAGTAAAATTTTTGGTAATACAAAGTTTAATTTATTGTACCAGAAAGTAACATTTATAGTATCAAAAAGGACACTATATTGTTCTAAAAATTACTTTTATTGTATCATAAGTTCAATTTATCGCACCAAATAGTACAATTTCTTATTCTAAAACTTACTTTAATTGTACCAAAAAGTACTTTTGTTGTACTAAAAAGTACTTTTGTTGTACCAAAAGATACCTAATTTGTACCATAGATTCTTTTTTATCGCATCTACAAGTACTTGTATTGTTTCAAAAAAGTGCTGCTATTGTACTAAAAAGTAAACTCTGATGAAAAATATAACAGCACTGATTGTCACCCAATTCAAGCTAAATAAAACTAGTAAAGCGGTTATCTTCGGCTATGCCGAAGCACAGATACCATTCAACATTTGTAAAAATGGTGGTAAAACTGGTTATTTGCACTACAACTATATTTTATTAAACTTTGTACCACAAAACAGGGGAGTTGGTGAGAAGTGGACGTTACCTTTAGCTTCAGACATTCATTTTGTCAGCAATTTTGTATCGATTTTATTCGATTTACCGATAAGTTAATGAGTTTGTGAGTTTGTGCAGTACGACTATCATATATTTAAATCATTTTACTGCCCAACACCATAAGTACTTTTTCGTTTCATACCTGTTCCCATAATGTCATATTACCAAACCTGTTAATACTTTAACATACTACGGACATACATTCGATTACATAGATATTTGTAATCTAACATACATTCATTACATTCAATAATAACATGAATGTAATTCTCGGCTGCAAGATCTTAAAATGCTTCCGTATAGCGGTCCTTGGTATAATGTTACATTTTAGACACTGCAAAGTCATGAGCCAAAATAGAGCGGTGGTTAGAGATATGGCTTAGAATCTCAGGGTCCATGGTTCGAATCCCCGTTCAAGCCAAACGAATTTTTTTTTTGTGCTATTCTCAACTTTTGTACTTTAAGCTTTGGTTTACTAATCGACAATTTGTATAAATGTTAATGCAATAGGTGGAAGTGAGAACGCTGCCTATAGTAGCCCAGCAGTGATAACTGTTTTTCATTTTTGTATTCCTATGGTAGCTTAAAAAGACTGGTAAATGGCATGATTTTTGTAGTTTTGGAATGACTAGTTTAGAGTTAGAGAGAGAGAGTTTGCACTGGAATGAACGATTGTAGCTTAGCTGATTTAGCTTAGGTTTAGTTATGCGAAGTTAATAATTCATAATTCTTTTACTTGGTAGCAATTCGACGGTGCAGATCTAGTAAAATTGTGCAACAAGCTACTTATCAACGAAACTGTACAAAAATTAATTCCGGAATATTGTCTAAAGTACAAGAAACAGAAAATTATATACCTTTTGCGACCAGAAAAGAAAAATTTTACAAATTTAATTGCTTGATTACTTGACCATGTAAGCTGGGAAAAGTTCAAGACTCCACAACATTCCTGAAAAACCGGAAAAAAATCTTGCTAGATCTACCGTCAGAAAAATATTTTTTTTATTTAATTTTGCCACGAGGTGCGCGAATTATCTTTGGCAAATCTTAATTTCACCATTGGAAATGTGGAGTTCAGCTGTATTAAAGAGATTGCCTTAATACTGTTTTACCGGCAAACTATATAACGCTAAAGTCACTGCGGATCATATATTACCTACCAGAAGGCTGAAATTATCCCGTAATTAAGTTCGAACTACACTGGAATTTTTCTCCGAAGGAATAAATACATCAAATCTAAAATTTGTATGTTTACGCTCAAAAAATCGATTGGGCATACAAATCTTCCTTCTGTCGCCTGAACCAGACACGTGATGTTAAAGTTACCTAACTGAGGATGGGACCGGCTCTTTGTGTATTAAATTCTACGACGTTCAGCTTAAGCCATCTTTAACCAGTCATCATTATTTTAAGAAAAGTCCACCAGATAAGATTTCACATTTTTTTTATTTTTTTACGATAAGCAAAACTTAATTATTATATTTAAACAAAACTTTAGCCTACGACACAACCAGAAGGAGTTTACCTGATCAACGAGGCCTCGGAGTTCTACGTAATTCGTCCGAAAATTGGTGAGTGAAAACACAAGTTTTTAAATTTTGCTTATTTGTATTTAGTTTGTTTAAATTTTGGTAAAATCAAAAGAAAATCAATATTTTAATTTAATATGCGGAAAGCCACAAGAGAATTGAAATACTCTTTAACCAACTTGAATCAGTAAACACAATTGACTTATCGAGAAACCTTAAATTTAAATTTTAAACAAAAAAATTTGAAATCTTATATTTTTTTAGTTAAACTTTTAAGTAATAGTTAAATTAAGTTCTAAAAAGAACCAATTGTCACATAATTTAATTCTGTAGCAGATTCTGAAAGTGCAAATTCTAATAGAAACAATGTTAAAAGTGTCAAATTTACTTCCACTTTTGTTCAGCACAGGATTGATTATAGGAGTATAAATTGTAGTTATGTTTTCATATTCAAAAATCATAAAATTAATTTTAACATTAATTCTTTTTTTCGAAGTGCGTTTGCAAATATCTAAATTACAATTAATATTAGTATGTTAATCTAAAATATGCATTTTTTTCTTTCTATCTTTTTTTTACATAACATTTACGATTACAATTAGCCACTGTTAAGAATAACATTATTTTCACTGTTAACTATCATTCTCTATTTTAACTATGTTAAAGAACTAATGTTACTCCCACACAAAGCGGTGAATGTAATAATTATATTATAGAATGTTAAGAATGAAATATAGAATGTTAATCTCTGTGAGAACCATATTTTTCTGTTAAATTAACGTACATTTCGATCACATTATTTCGATATCCAATGTTAGGTAATTTCTGATTAACAGAATTCGTATCGTTAACAGAATTGTGTACTATAAAAACATGAATCACAATAAGAATAAAATCATAATTGTTTGAATTTACAATATGAAACTTAAAAATTTGACCTTAGTTTTCTTACTGTGGTAAGGTAGTTATGTGGTAACTTTGTCAAATTTGGGATCTTAGTTTAAAATTATCAGCTACTGAGATCAAGGTAGGGAAGGGTTCAGATTCTGGATCTCCAATAACAACTGGAGTATTATATTTATATGGATTAGTAACCTATGACTGACATTGCTTTGTTTCTTTATTTCAAATATGACCATACCACAGTTGTTTGGTCATAGCTAAGTCCATCTCCTGTCAATTTTCCCTTTTTGATACCTTAAATATCTGGAGTTTATAATAAAAATTATTTGTGTCCAAGGTTGTATGTACAATTACAGATCGAAGGGGAACCCGAATCCCCCCCACCCGACTGAAGCTAGCATAGCAAAGGCTCCAGAGTTCTTCTTCGCTGTGAACATTTAGTTTTGTAACATCTTTCATACATCCTATATTCAAAACGTTAAAACAATTGGTTAAAGTTAGGCAGTTCGTCTGGTTATTTGGTTTAATCAAATATACCTTTGAAAACAGTTTTAAACAAGAATTGCATTTTGGATATTACAAGTTGGAGCTTATTTTTATAAATTTTGTAACTCCCTTAAAATGGGAAGTTGTGTGGGATGTGGGAGTAGTTTAAATCTGATCATGCTTATCTTAGAACATAACCTCTGCTTCTTGACAGAAGCTTACATACCAAATTTCAGCCCGAAAGCTCATAAACTATAGGGACATACAGACGGACACCCATAAAAAGGGGGAGTTTGTATGGAAGGTGGGAGAAGTTTTCGTCCGATATTGCTCATCTTACAACGTAAGCTCCTATTATAGGATTAAAGCTTGCATATACAATTTCAGCTGAATATTTCCTAACCTACGGCTACAATCGCGGGGCAGTTACGCGGACACCCCAAAAAAGGTAGTGTGAATGGGAGGTGGGAGTAGTTTTTGACCGACATTGCTTATCTTAGAAAGTAGCCTCCGCTTAGATATTTAATCTTGCGTACAAAATGTCAGCTATATACCTCTTAAAATACGGCTGCAATCGCAGGGACAAAACCATAAAAGGGAGAGTTTGTATGGGAGGTGAGAGTAGATTTTGACCGATCGGTCTCATTTTAATACTCAACCTCCGCTTAGAGCAGAAAGCTTTCATACAGTATTTCAGCTTGATTGCTCTTAAATTACTACTGTAATCGCGGGGACTGACATACGGACACCCCTAAAAAGAGGGATTTTGTATGGGAGGTGAGAGTAGTTTTTGACCGATCGGTCTCATCTTAATACTCAACCTCCATTTGGGGTAGGGAAGCTTGCATACAAAATTCTTAAATTACTGTTGTAATCGCGGGGACTGACCTACGGACACCCTTAAAAAGTGGGATTTTGTATGGGAGGTGGGAGTAGTTTGTTACCGATCGGTCTCATCTTACTACTCAACCTCCGCTTACTGTAGGGAAGCTCACATACAAAATTTCAGCTTAATTTCCCTTAAACGACGGCTGTAATCGCAGGGACAGACCCCAAAAAGGGGGAGTTTGTATGGGAGGTGGGAGTAGTTTCTGACCGATCGGGCTCATCGTAGAACTTAACCTCCGATTTAAGGATAGAAACTTGCATTCCAAATTTCAGCTCGATATCTCTTAAACTGCGGCTGTAATCGCGGGGAAAGACAGACAGACAGGCGGTCAGAACGGTTTAAATCGACTCAGATTTCGATGCTGATCATTTATATATATATATATTGTCATACCTACCACGCCTCCTTATGGGCGTTACAAATGGAAGAACAAAATGAATATACCCTTCATGGTGAAGGGTATAAAAAGGCACACTTCAAAAAAATTCAAATGATTTACTGCTTTGATTGACATGGTCATTATAATCATTATAGATTTGGTTTTGAGAGATGAGAGGTTATCGTGACCAGGCTGTTCTTAGTTTGGTTTGAAAAACAAAATACAAATATGTGTCTCTTTGCTTTAAAGTAAAACTGAAATTTTAGTGGTGAATGTCTTGTCTTTGTGAAGCAAATGTATTTGTGCCGGGCTCTAGTATTTACGTTCCTTATTGGTTTATTGCATTTGCAATATCAGATGTTTTCAATGAAATTTAAAGAGAATTTTTTTTTAACTCACAATCTTTACTCGTATTACTTTAGTTTAGGTTGTGGATACGTGTAATCTGGTAAAAATTTCCTTCCTTGCGTTTCATTTTTCCTAAAGAAAATCTTAACCCTACCCTTAATTCAACTATAGCCTTTATACTCACACCTAATGGCTTCAGATGTTTCCTCAAAAGTTTCAAAAAATGGATGGTTGGACCAGCTTCATTTCTATCTTCCTGACAAATTTACTTAAACAATTGTTGTGTGTTTTTTTTTGTTTATTTTGCAACAGTTGCAGGAACAAATTCAAAATTAGTTACATGCGCCACTAAACATTAGGTAACATGAAACCGTAGCAACTTTTTGCAAAGCAATGCTACATAACTTAACTTGGTGGAGTTCCACCAACTCTTTAGTCTCTCTACAACAAAAAGTTTTTCGTTTCGGTGTCATGCAAATTTTTTCCATGATAAGGTACAGTTTTATCTTGACTCAACATGTATACGGGTGTAGTTGTAATGTCAACCAAATGTCAGTTCCACCAAGAATAAAAAGGCACAAAAAAAATCATAAAACTCTAAAATGATGATGATGTCTCTTATTTAGTTATATTTTCTTTTAACCACATTATAATGCAACATGTTGAAATATGACCAACTAAAGTGGTGGATGCAATTGTTTACTATTTGTATAAAAACTAATTATTCAACAAAGATGAAATTTAGCTAAAAACTACATTAAATAATTTTATGAAAACTAAATTTAAATGAGGGAGGGTTGCTTTAAGATTATGTGCAATACAATTGTAATATTCGAATATGCTTATTTATTTTCCCTTTGCATCTCTCATTATTGTCTGTATATTTAGATTAATACAACGGGACCAAGAGCTTAACAACGAATGCGAACGTCTGCTATTTCAGAAGCTTTTACTAGACATGCCGATTGACATGACACTACTACTGTAACATACTATCGACAACATTGAGGGACCATCGATTAAAGTAATGTAATTCAGACAGGAGTGGAACCCTGTTCTACTGCATGGTAGTCGCATGTTCTAACCTTCATGACACAGTCGGCAACGATATGTATTTATATGAGTTAAACAAAATATGAATGATTATGTTAATGATGTACATATCTAAGAAATAAAATGATGGCTGGAGCATCTTCGCAACTATGGATTCCTCTTTGAATTGAAAAATGGGGTTTTCTCATATTTGATCATATTCATAGTATGTAAAAAGATAATAAGTTTTTATATATATACTTTTAGACAGTATTAATAATTTTTTAAACAAATTGTTTGTATTTCGTTATAAGTGGTACCAAAAACCTTCTCTCTTTTGAATTACCTTATATCAATAAGTGTTAAAATTTCATGTTCATTTATAACTAAAATCTGAATTTCATACACTGCTAATAACTTTACATAACTTAATTAAATTTTGTGGTTTACTGAATTTTGTCTTAATACTGGACAACAGTTTGGGAAATGTGGTTGTGTAGTTTTTTGGTTGGATTAAGCAACTGCCAAGTTCAAAGTGAAACCAAAGAGAACAATTTGACAAGGGTCTACCAGTAGGTATTGCAATGGACACCAAAAGTGACTGAAGTGGTTTTGATTTTTCTTTGCAATTTATACGACCAGCTTAGTTTTTAAAGTTCATATACATATTTTTACTCCTTTTGCCTTTTTTTGTTTATTTGGCTTCAAATACCATTAGTTTTTTTTGCAAGGTTATCATACCACACTTCGCAACGGCAAGAAACGAAATAAAAATCTGTTTTTTTCAATGCATCACAGATAATATCATGTACAGAGTGTTGTCAGGTATTTGTAAGGGTTTATTTTAAATTGTCGCTAAATATTCCACATCATACCCATTTCACCTGTCATCTGTATGAAAGGACATGTAAATGTGCGTGAGAGAATGAAACGTAAGAATCTCCATAATAATTTTCAGTAGCTGCGTTATAAATATTATAAATATCTTCATATTGCAGTAGTTCAAAAACAATTCCATGTGAAAACGAGGGGCAGTGCAAAAGGTTGTATGCAAAAGAAGGCTTATTTATTATGTTTCTTAAGTTTGGGCCACAAAATGATACAAAAGTACATTACATTAAGAATCCTTAGATATGCATGTTTAATAAATGGAACAGTACAACTTATGCTCCATATAATTGTGCTGGAGAACTTGAGCCCTTGTCGTCAGCTAGAAATGTCAGATGGAAATCCGCCTAAGATTGTTCAATGTTCTGAGCCTAAGAAAGATGATCCAAGTCTGTACATCAACTATTACGGGATCAGCCTTTAACCTATCGCATACAAGGTCCTTTCGTGTGCGTTATGTTATCGGCTAAAGCTCATCTTAGCAAACCTTATTGGACTTTATCAGTATGGCTTTAGACCTGGTAAATCCACGACCTATCAGATATTCACACTACGACAAATTCTAGAGAAGACCCAAGAATTTTAGATCGACAGCAACTATCTGTTGACGTTTACAAAGCTGCATTCGACAGTCCGATAAGACAACAATATATTAGATGCTAAGGCTGAGTTTGATATCCCCGCGAAGCTGATACGACTTTGTGGGATGACACTGACCGACACAAAGTTTTCAGTGAAAATAGGTAACAATTTGACAGCGCAATTTTCTACCAAGCGAGGCTTTAGACTAGGCCAGTCATGAGATGGAGATGATCATGTGGAAGGCTGCAGTAAACACGACTGGTACCATCTTTAATAAAAGTCGCATGCTGCTCGCATATGCCGATGATATATATTGGCCGAGGACTACGGGATGTTACTGCGGCCTTTTCAAGTATTGGGAAGCACTAACCTGGAAATCAAGAGACGAGTATTGATCACAAACCGCTGCAAGTATGCGCTAAGCAAGCTATTTAATGACAATGCCCCCTCTCGAAGAACAAAAATCCAACTGTACCAGACGCTTACCCTACCTATCGTGGTCTACAGCGCAGAATCCTAACTATTGTGGAAGTCTTGCAGAGACAAATACTTCACCAAATATATTGACGCAAGATCGTTAACGGCGGGTACCATCGGCAAATGAGCCATGAGCTGTATAAGAACATCGACATAGTTAACCGCGTTCAAATAAACCGAATGCACTTGTTTGGATACGTTGTACAAATCAATGGAGATGCTGCAGATCGAAAAGTCTTCGGCAATAAAATAGGTAGGAGGCGTAGGAGGGAGCGGCAAAAAATTCATGGGATGGAACAGGTAGAAGAGTTATTATCTAAACTTGGTGTGACGAACTTATTTCAGAGCGCAAAAGAACGATGCGCTTGGAATACTTATTAACGTGCAGCGACTGATGGAATTCTTAATAGGAATACCAGGAAAAAGTAACTGGTTGGGAATACTAGTATCCGACTTATCACGGATGGATCATAGTTGACGAGACCATAATATAAACATTATGGATTTTATACTTGAAGCTGCAGAACTACTGAACCAGTTCAGAAATTTCAGTCAGGTAAACTGACTGATAAATACCATCACCCAATATAAGATATTGTTGAAGTCTTTAGTTATTGAATTTAATAGACTTTTAATTAAAATAAAAATCTTATGTATAACTTTTCCCCTGCTTGTGGTGCAAAATCGTTCAAAACTTGCCTTATTTGTATAGAAGGTATAGGGACCGGATTAAAATTTAAGTGAGAAATATTAATTTATTTTAATAAAGTTATTTAGATAGGGGGTACCAAAAGGGGTCAACCAATATAGTCTTTTTCACTCCTGACTCAAATTTCCATACGCACAACTTACGAAAAATTTGACTGAATTCAACGTACTTACAAAAAAGATATGTATGTAAGACTATGGGGGTGAGTTCGGTCCTTTGTATGGGAGGTACCGGAAGAGGTGTGTCAAATAGTTAGGTTTTCTGGGGTTTTGCCTCCTACAACAACATAAATTAATCGACCAATTTTCAATACCCCCGAAGAGTCCGTTTGGAAGTTATGGGAGAAATATTAATTTCCAAAAATAGGTCATTTTGTATGGGAGGTACCAGAAGGCATGGACCAATATAGTTCATACTCATTCCAGACTCCCATTTTCATAAGCGAACATCATACGCAAAAGGTTAGTGAATTCAGTTTACTAACAAAAAAGGTATGTATGTAAAACTATGAAGGTTAATTCGGCCATTTGTATGGGAGGTACCGGAAGGGGTGTGGCAAAGGTTTCGGTTTTTTTAGGGTTTGTCAACTTTTGCAAGATAAATAAGCTGACCAAATTCAAACATCCTCCAGTTGTCCGTTTGGAAGTTATGGAAGAAATATTAATTTTCCAAAAATAGGTAATTTTGTATGGGAGGTACCAGAAGGCGTGAACCGATAAAGTCCATATTCATACCTGAGTCTAATCATACGCAAAATTTGAGTGAATTCAGTTTACTGACAAAAAAGATATGTATATAAAAGTATGAGGGTCAATTCGGTCATTTGTATAGGAGGTACCAGAATGGGTGGGGCAAAGGTTTCGGTTTTCTTAGGGTTTGTCTACTTTTGCAAGATAAATAAACTGATCAAATTCAAACATCCTGCGACCGTCCGTTTGGAAGTTATGGAAGAAATATTAATTTTCCAAAAATAGGTAATTTTGTATGGAAGGTACCAGAAGGGGTGGGCTATTCAGCCCATTCACAATATTAAAATATTAATACTGGTAAATTTTCATACCGATCCGTTAAGGATTACTCGAGTTATCCTGCTGACCAGCCAGCCAGCCAGACAGACGGACATAGCTCAATCGTCTTAAAAAGTCCCGAAACAAATTTGGTCTTAAGATACTTGGGGTTGAACTCGTCTCCTTTAATGCGTTACACTTTTTTTCGTATCAAATGATATATACCCTCATCCCACATCCTACCGGTGAACGAATGCTATACATCCCTAAGCCCTGGCTCATCTGTGTACCGGGCCACAGCGACATTCCGGGCAATTGCTTAGCAGATGAGCGAGCTAGACTGAGTACTATGGCACAGATTCTTCTGGAAAAAGAATGTGTTGATATTCCGATCTCTACCTGCAGTCTACACATTACGCAATAGAACGATAATGTTATCAATAATAAATGAAGACACACTCCAAATTGTTAACAAGCTAGGGTTCTCTGGCCGCAGGTGAACAAAAAAAGGACTAAGCAACTACTTAACATGGGATATTGTCTTGATGGAAAATTACAGAAATTAAACTCTCTGTAGATGCTGCTTGAAGCAGGATGAAGAGACAACGAAACAACTTCTTTTGAAGTTGTTAGATGTGGATCTAAAAAATAGAAAGCGTCTTAATTCACAATAATGCTAGAAGCCATCCCACACCTCATTCATGGGGAGTAAAAGGAACTTAAGTTTTTTTTTATTAGTATGTTTATGCGATTAATACGAACCAAAAATGTAATCTTAAATCTTACGCAAACAAGATGTAACCAGGAAAAAGCTTAACACCACTATAATCAACGTACTCAAATAATGTTTGTCCAACGGATGCGCCGCTTTATAGATATTAAGCCTCTGACCACACCCATCGGCGATTCCACACAAGATACTTATAAATACTCTTTTCGACGCCAGGCATTCAGAAAATATTTTCAACTGAGTGTGAGTGTTTTTTTTTTCTCATTTCGTCACATGTGATACGTACTACATTCTTTTGAGCTTATGCAATGCGAATAATGTTGAAATGTTTTTTTTTCACGGGTGAATATAAAAGCTACGACACCACCAGTAGTTCCAATCACAAACAGAGTTGAAAAGAGCTTAAGTCTTTTATCATTGCGTATTCGAGGGAAAGATTCGTGCGAAGGTTGTTATCGTCGCTTGACATAAAAAAATAAACAATTTTTAGTATCCTTTTGAATCGCTCTCATTGTCGTTACTGTAGCCACAGTCGCAACATTGCAATAATTTATGCAAGCGTAACATTGTGAATTTATCACAATGGCCCACTGTTGCAAAGTCGGTAGTATTGTTAAGGATTTCAGTAGGTAGCAGCACGTGTGAGTGTCTTAAGATATTTTATTATATTTAAATACTTGTTCGTGTATTCATGTAAAATACTTTCAATGCTAAACGACAAACAGTGAATTTACTAGGGCTTCCACTATTTAATAGCGGGAGTTGTTTTTAGAAGCATACAACATTTTCTTAAAAATACAATACAACAAATGCAATGGAATCCCTAAAATGTGGGATGTTTTGGGTCATGAATTTTAGCCCACGCGACTGCGTCTTATAAACGCGTTAGGATGGCGTCCAATTCTGCACCTCTTTTTGGAACATATCCGGTCTTATTTCATTAATAGTGCGTCAAATATTGTCTTCTTAATGCTTAATCGTCGCTAGTTTGTCAGCACAGTCCAGAGATTTGACTTGTATAGAATGCAGAACGAATAGAAACCGATCGATTTATCTTATGACGACCTTAAACTTCAAACAAAGGACACGAGTTCGAACACGGATCGTGATATCGCTTTTGGTCCAACTTTGTAAAAAGATAAAAAACTAAAAACTGCTTTCAATAGGATTGAACGGAACAAAATAGTCTTAATCCGCAGAGTTAAGAACTAGGGACGGATTGACCATCATCTGCTTTGAAAAATCTTCTAATAAAGCTCGATTCAGTGGTCAGTGGTCAACATGACCTAGTCAATGCAACCGATGCACCTTAATGCGTCTGCCTACGTCAATGTCAGTGTACAGCTCGTACAGCTCATGATTCATACGACGCCGATAATCTCCGTTAACGGTTATTGGCCGTTATATTTTTACGGAGAATTTTACACTCGAATACTGCCAGAACCGATTCATCCACTTGTATCATAACCCAGAATTCTGAACCGTACATCATGGCAGGATTTTCTGAAGTGTAAATATCATGTTAGTTGTTGATTTACCAGGTCTAAAGCCACACTGATAAGGCCCTTTCAGGTTGGATAACAGTGGCTTTAGTCTTTCACATAGCACACTCGACAGGACCTTATATGCGATGGGTAATAGGATGATCCCGCCGTAGTTGGAGCACACACTTGGACCACCTTTTTTCAGCCCAGGACAATCGTCGGGCATGCACTCTTTAAGCCAAACCGTTTTTGGATCTGGTGCATGCTCCTCACTACTGGACTGAAAGAGCTATGCCGGAAGTCCGTCGGCATCGGCTGCTTTATTAATTTTCAGCCGCGATATTTCTTTTCTTACCTCGTCTTGACTTGGTGGTGGGCAGTCTAAGCTGACCATTACTAGGCTTCATTATGCAACTCCATTAATCATTAAACGAAGTTTCGTCCGGGAGGCGATTGGTCATAAAAATCTGTTCCTGGCTCCCTGACTATTACAGGAGGGGAGCCCATTACCGTAGCCACTTCCTTTTACTTTCTGTTAAAATTTTCGGGCCTCAGCTCTAGCCTTATATCGCTCTATATCCTCGTTCCCCCGTTCTTTCGTCTGACGTTTAAATAGCTGTCTCGCCTTTTTGACTGTCTCCTTTTGCCGTTCGCTAACAGCCTGGGTTACAATTGGCTGTAGCGTTGCTCTATAAGCCGCATCCTGTTTCTCAGACGCTATGCGACATTCTTCATCGTACCAGGATTCGTCTGAGCGCCGTTTTTCATATCCTTACACGGTTGTTGCTGCGGTTACCATGGAATGCGCAATATGCTGCCACTGTGTATCAGGAACGTCAGAAGTAGAGGCGTGGTGTCGTAGTAGTTGGCAGAGCTGGTTGGAATAGGCCGTGGTTATCTCTGAGGTTTGCAGCTTCGCGATGTCTAGCTTTCTTTGTGCCAATTGTAGTATTTTAATTCTAAATTTTATGGACGTCTTTATTATTCAAATTACAAATTCTGAACGAAAACGAAAGCAAAAGCAAACTAAGAACTGTTTATAACTATTTTACAAAGTATACAAAAGTGTAAAAGGGAACCTACATGTCCATAACCCTAGATGTATGACTGCCATTAATTACCACATGATCAAATTTATTTTTGGTGGTTTGATCGGGGGATAGCCAAGTTGCCTTGTGGATATCTTTGTGTTGGAATCTGGTTCCACCCACTACCATGTTCCTTCCCGCTGCGAAGCTAATCAGCCTAAACCCGTTGCCTGACGTGCCGGTATGACTGAATTTACCGGTCGAATTTAAAGTCTCCCAGAACATTTTTAATGCCGTGATAAGTGGCACCTTCTCTATAAAGTGTCCGGACGTTCCAGGTGTTTATCCTCAAATCATGGTCCTTTTTTCCTTTGCGGTGTGTTTTCATAGCCAGTAAAGGACCTGAAGGCGGGTGGCTAGCCCAACCATCAGGGTTCGCCGCTCACTATCAGCCGCTATTCATGATAAAAAAAAAATATCACGAACACCGTTGCCCAGGTGCACCACGAAGGAGGTTGTGAGTCGGCTTGAGATGCAAGATTCTCTTTACATCCCCAACGGTATCGCTGTAGACTATTTAAATATATATAAATCTGGTAAAACTTACAGTTGATTATCTGTATTATTACAGTATTACTCGCGTATATGCATGTCCAAAATTGTTGGACTTTTATTGTTATAAGCGAGGAATGCTTATGTAAAAAATCGGATACATGCATTAATGGTGCATGTAAGAAATCTCGGTTTTAAGCATCGGCGGTACATATCGACGGTACATCGGCGGTACATTAATTCATACAGATATCATCATCAAAAAACACCTGCTGCACGTGCCAATACTAATTGCACTGCGATATTTAAAATAAAACAGGGTATATGTCTATTCAAAAACAGATTTGTTAAGATCTATGTGTATAAAAAAAAAAAAAAAAACTTAAAATTTGTGCAAATTTCTCTCTAATTGTGAAAATTTGTACATGCATATAATCGAATCTTTATCCATGATGCACTAATGCTGGAAATGCATATAAACGTAATGCATATACAAGAAAAAAGACTGAAGGCTTATAAGCAGCGTGCGTATAAGCGGGAAATACTGTACTCAATTGTGTAGTATTTTTTTAGACGCACACAAATGACGTATCCGAATGTCAGCGTTTTGAGAAGCTTTTACTATACAAGCCAAACGACTCGACTCCTCAGAATTTGCTGTTGACAACATATAGGTGGTTAAAGAAATATAGATGTTAGTGAAAATGTCATCAAGATAGTCTCGTAATACTCGTTTCTAAAAAGAGTCGAGTAGTAGGCCAAGTTTAGTAATGCATTTGCAGGCTAGCTGTAAGACCTGTATGGAAGATCTCCGATGTTACCTGCTTCCAAACGTTTCACAACCTAAACCGTCTTTCTGGTACGTTGTATACGTACGTATGTTACACAAATTGCATTATAAGCTACATAAGTCATTGTAGACCACAAATCAACCAATTATTTTGCAGAACGAAAATCTTAATTAAAAGTTTCCTATTATATTCCAGTCATTGACCTTTTTGATGCGCTAATTGCAAACCCCATTAATTACCAAACATAAAGTAATAACTCCAAATCTTGCCAAATTACCTTAAAAGAAGTTACATATGTCTGCGATTGTGTAAAAATACTTTAAAGCATTTTTTCATCTTAATTTCCTACCGTCTGGATTAAATATCGCATACTTAACTTTAACAGCTTTAGTCTACTCAAAGAAAATTAATTAAAACGTTTCGTTGTCATTTCGCACCATAAATGACAATAACACAGCATCGATGGGAGAGAAAAAAAGAGGCGACCGACAACGCCTTATGGCAGCACAATGACAGAGATGTAAACAATTAACGCCCTAACCGGCTCACCCACCCCGGTATAGGGGACTCGTACGCACAGGCGGCGGCAACACTCATACAAACATGCATGTGTGCAATAGAGTGGCCATAGTGGAAATTTTTTTGAAAAGTTAAATTTTTCGCACTGAAAAATATGAGGTTGGGGATAAAAATAATTATGCATATTTTTTTTTTTTTTTTTTTTGATTCCGAGTACCTCCGGGTTGAGCCCAAACTTGTATTACATTACCCATTTAGGCTGAAGTGCAGAATATGGGGCGGGAGCCCGATTAAAAACCAAAAATATGCCATTGTCTTCATCTTGGCCCCCAAACATCGGAATGGTAGGTCAAAGTTGGCGCTCAGGCCCATGGGGCCCGGGGGGTCAAAAAAGGGGCCCCTTTCGGTTCTATGATGACCCCCCAGGTGCGGGTACTCAAGTAAAAGATATTTTTGAGACGAATCCAACGATGTTATTTTTAGGTTCCTACGGGTCTCCTGGACCGAGTTAGAGCCATTTCCGGGATATACCAAGAAAAAAAAATTATTTTTAACTAAATTTAAAAAATTTTAAAAAAAATTTTGCGTGCGGCGCTACTAAACCCAACATAGGTGTATCGTCATTTCGCCCAATGTCATTTCGCCCAAAAACAACCATGACATATCGCCCAAAACATGTCATTTCGACCACAAACCTAACTACAACATGACATATCACCCAAATGCTATGACAGAAGACCCAACTCAATTTTTTTGGGCGAAATGTCAGACTCATAACGACGGCACGCCCTGCTGAATACGTCGCAGTCAGTCTTGTACTCTTGCCCCCGCCTTAGGTGGGCGTGCCCCCCACCGCATTCGTGTTTTAATAATGCCAGAGAAAGAGAGAGAGTAGCGAGTCTGACTACGACGTATGCGGCGAGGGCGTGCCCCCCACCGAGAGAGAGAGTACAAGACTGAATGCGACGTATGCAGCAGGGCGTGCCGTCGTCATGAGTCTGACATTTCGCCCAAAAAAATTGAGTTGGGTCTTCTGTCATAGCATTTGGGCGATATGTCATGTTGTAGTTAGGTTTGTGGTCGAAATGACATGTTTTGGGCGATATGTCATGGTTGTTTTTGGGCGAAATGACATTGGGCGAAATGACAATACACCTATGTTGGGTTTAGTAGCGCCGCACGCAAAAATTTTTTTAAAATTTTTTAAATTTAGTTAAAAATAATTTTTTTTTCTTGGTATATCCCGGAAATGGCTCTAACTCGGTCCAGGAGACCCGTAGGAACCTAAAAATAACATCGTTGGATTCGTCTCGAAAATATCTTTCACTTGAGTACCCGCACCTGGGGGGTCATCATAGAACCGAAAGGGGCCCCTTTTTTGACCCCCCGGGCCCCATGGGCCTGAGCGCCAACTTTGACCTACCATTCCGATGTTTGGGGGCCAAGATGAACCCAATGGCATATTTTTGGTTTTTAATCGGGCTCCCGCCCCATATTCTGCACCAGCCTAAATGGGTAATATAATAAAAGTTTGAGCTCAACCCGGAGGTACTCGGAATCAAAAAAAAAAAAAAAAAAAATATGCATAATTATTTTTATCCCCAACCTCATATTTTTCAGTGCGAAAACTTTTGGATTTCACATTTTTAATTTTTTCTATATAACGCTATGGCCAGTCTAGTGTGCAAACGTGTGTTTACTTGGCCACGAATATCCAACAGATACTCCCACTCTCCCAACAGATGCAAACAATTATTGACCATTTCGTTACTATGAAACAACGACAACGACAAAATGCAAGCAATAAAAATATACTCTACATGCGATGAACAGATGACGAAGTAGTACAACAAACACGCACACGTACACATGCCAAACTACCGCATACCAAAGCAGGGAGCGAGACACAAGGAGACATTTACATTTACAGAAGAAGAAAAAAAAGATGGCAATTACAAAACGACATCAACAACACAAAAAGGACAATAACAGCAAATTGGTGATGTGGTGGCGAATAACAGCAGCAGCAGCTGTGTAACTATAGCATATACACGTATAAAGACAACACACGTTGAAAATATATGACACTAGGTTGATGTGAGAGTTTTTGCAAAAAAAAACCGATCATTTCAGGAGACAAATGATGTTAGGATTTTAATGAAGAGCAGGAAATTTATTCAAGAGAAAACTATCAGATAAATTAACTTTAAAATTGTCATAAAGGACCTAAAAATCATAAAAAATCTTAATGTTTTATTTAAACCAAAAAGTACCTTTGTGGTACATAAAAATTAAATTAAAAAACCAAAAAATAATTTTATTGTACCACAAATAGGGTGATCAATTATTCGGGTTTTTGGCAAAACCGGTTTTCGAATTATTCGAAAAATGGCATTTAAAAAAAACCGGTTGCTTTTTTTGAAATTCACAAAAAACCGGTTAATCCGGTTTTCAAATGTATGCCAAATAACAAATTAAAACACAATTTTTGTCAAAAAAATTTCATTGAAAAATAACAGAAAATAATTCAAATATTCTTAAAAAAAGTAAACTTTTTCAATTATTACAATGCAAAACATTACTGAGATCAGTTTGTTATTTTAACAAAGACAAACAAAACGTAACAATTCATTTGTAAATACTTGATTTTATTAAAATATATTTAATTTAATCTTTAGTTTTCCCTAAAGTAACATTTATGAAATAGGATACAATTTAAGTGCTTGGGTGTATAACTATTTTTTTCTTTGGTTTTTATAAAACTTGCCATTGAAAATGCCCTTTCACTCAATGTACTAGTTGGACTTTTTGTGTACAAGGCGTTTAATAATCTGTTAAGGTTTACAGTCCTTTTGCCGCTCTTATTCATATATAAAAAATCTTCCAAAAGAAAATTTTTGGTAGAGTTTTTAATGGTAGTTTAGGATTTTGAACGTTTTTTATAGCTTAATTTAGTTCTGTTTCTATAGTATCTTCAGTGGCATCATATATTTTAAAAATGCGTCACTAATTGGGAGTTTACTCGTACTTAAATACAAAATGAGAGTATTTAGTGTTTGAATACGTCTTTCTGATATAAAAATCATATATTTTCTCCCAGATTGTATTCTCAGAAGCCGGCAGAAGCTGGAAAAAAACATGTACTAGTACACATTTAACACAATTATGAATAAATTTAAATAAAAAGGATCGAACGCCAAAAAACCGAGATTCGACAAAAAATAACCGGATTATTCGATATTCGAAAAACAGGGATTTAAAAAAAACCGACGGTTTTTATGAGTGAAAAAAACCGAGTAGCCGGTTTCTGAAAACCGAACTGATCACCCTAACCACAAAGTACATTATTGCTCAAAAAAATACTATTGTGGCACCACATGTATTTGTACTGTCCAAAATGTTATTTTTTTCAGAAAGCATTTTTTTGTAGCAAAAGTTAATTTTATTGCACCAAACAGAGCTTTATTGCTGGGAAATGTCATTTCCTTAGTCTCCAATCCTTAAATTTACTTTAACCGGTTTCAGCGGATATTCGGTTTCAATTTCAATTGAACTAATTTTCATGACGCCTTTTACTAAAACGATTCAAATAAACAAAACACCTCATGTCTCTTATCTATCGCAATGCATCGTTAGTAAACTGTGAGAAACGAAAATATCTAACGGGTTTGCACTCAATTTCATTGAACCGACCGTACAAATTAGTTTGTCGTTTGTGATGGGTGTCAATAAAATGGTGGACAATTGACTAAGCCGAGGGATATGGCAAAAGGATCTTTGGGGTTCCTTAGAAGTTCTTAGAAGACTTAATGCTGTTGTATCCCCAAGTTGGGGACTATGAAAAATCTAGCATAATATAAGGAAATATAGATTTAAATGACAAACCAGTACAGGAATTACAGTTGGGTGAAATGACTGATAAACACTCTCACCCATACGATTTTGTTGGGTTAAACCTAACAAATGTAAAATGTTATACACAATAGCACAATATAGAGAACTTGGGTGTGATTTTGGTTATTTGTATGAGAGGTTTCAGAATATGTGTAGCAAATGTCTCGGTTCTCTGTGTTATTGCCTACTGTTACAAGATAAATTAAACTGACCAAATGCAAAGATTTTTTTTCTAATTCAGCAAAATTGGGACTACTCTTCTTGAGTTATGCCAAGGCTTTAGGAGCTTAAAAACATTAGGCCCAAAGCTGCACGGGTTAATATATTCAATTACCCGAGATAGCCAGATGTATGCAGCAAAACAATGTCGTGGTCGCTGCGGTCCAGGAGATAAAACTAACGAGCAATTCACATCGGGGAAATCGACCTAGAGCATTAGATCGTCTATATTCCGCCAGTAGCCAGTTGTTCATCAGGCTTCCGTCCCGATATCAGAACCCTTATATATGGTGATATGCGCCTAGTCATTTGGGACCTTAACTCGCAAATTTATGAATCTACCTTCTGCACCCTGAACGAGGATGCCCCCATAACATGACATAACAATTGCGAGCCCTGGTGAGTTTCACTGGCATCACACCACTTACACATAATCGTTTGACTGGATTGACCCAACGACTTCATCGTATCTAGCTAAACTTACATCAACCAGAAAAAACAGACTGGCACGACTTCAGAGAATTCACCGATCGCATTTTCAATGATCTCCCAGCTCCCGCAAACATTCACCACATTCACATTCGCACTTCCCAGCAAGGGCAGCGAAGTTAGCGGATGACATCCGAAGTTCCAATGATGGACAAGCAGAGTAAGGTAAGTTGTGGTCCATAGTTCGGTCTCTCTCCAACCCGACGGCGAAGAATAACAGGGTAGCGATTTAATCTGTCGACAACACCATTTCCGACCCTGTAAAATGCTCGCGTGCATTTGTCCAGCAATTTATAAAGTACACAGAGAGACAAGGCGAAACGAAGTGTTGTATGTTGTTGTCTCGGGCATCCTACTACCCTACATCCCTTCTGAAGTCTTAGAGGCCATCAATGCAGCCAAACCAACCAAGGCGATTGGACCTGACGGCATATCCATGCTGATGCCATGGACGGGGAGTCGAGTACTTAACAAAGTTTCTCAACCTGGCAATGAGTAGCCTAATAATACCCCATGCCTGGTAAAAGGGTTAAGTCATAGCTATACTCAAGCCATTTCTCTCGTGTCGCCAGTTGCGAAGACTTGTCTAGCCACCTAACAGCATCTCTACACCACAATGGATTCCGCAAAATGAATAGCACCACGGCTGCATTAACCGCCATAACCACTAATATCTTATAGAGCTTGAATCAGCAGAGGCCCTATAAAAAGACGCTAATAATGACACTGGACCTGTCGAAGGCATTCGGCACAGTCAGTCACATCAATCTCTTCCAGGACATCCTGCAGTCCTCCATGCCAAATAATTTTAGGAGATGGGGTGTGAGCTATCTAATTGGTTTCGGTCATTCGTGGAGAGGCAAGTGCTCAAAGCCCCGTAGAGTTAAACAAGGTGTAGATGTGATATCCTACGCGGACGACTATACTATTATGGTGACGGGACAAAACATTGATAAGCTTTGCGACCGTATGAATGGATATCTCGGAGAATTACACAAATTCTTCCCTGGTCGCAACCTGAAACAAAGTCCGTAAAGCGCTTGCCGGCAGCACTTAGGGAATGGACAAACAAACCTTGTTGGCTACCTACCAGTGGAGAAATATCCAAATTCTGTATAGCCTACGCTGTTACAACAACAACATACTCCAATCGTGCTCAAATTTTGGCTATCCCATAATCTGCAAAGACTTAACATTTTTTGGGGGTCAGACCGACAAAATTCTGCAATTTTTTCCCACATATAACTTGCGTCTCCATAATGAGTTGATACAAGGACAAGTTTAACGCATTAAAGGAGACGTATTAGACACCAAGTATCTGAACATCAAATTCGTTTCTGGACTTTTTAATTCGATAAAGACATGACTGTCTGTCTGGTTGGCTGGTAGGCCGGCTGGCCGCTGTTTGTTTATGAAAATTTTACTTAGGAATGAATTTGAACTATATTGGCCAATCCCTTCTGATTCATCTTAAACAACATTACAAACAAACAAGAAAGAAGTTTAGCGAGAGGTTTCTCACAGTGAATGGTTGCGAAGTTTTCCGAGTCTATGCACTCAAGAAAGAATTCTCATTTTGTTGTGAGATTCTGGTGCATAAGACTTGATGAACAATTTGCAATTATGTGACCAAAGTCTGCTGATGAGGTTACGTGGCTAAATCTGAAACATCTGTAAAGACTGCCTGGCATTATGAATATATCATTCTGCTAATAAACATCTTTCAACAACACTTATCTAAAGAATTAAATAAATTCGAAATCAAAGATCTAATAAACATACCTAATAATAACAAAAACGACGATCAAAATTACCCAGAGAAAATGATTTGAACATTGTTCAGTTGTTGGCGAACTAATTATACCATAACTGGGTTTTTTCCTTAGGGTGTGGGAGTCTCAGCTGTCTCCAAACTCTTTGTCAGAACCCTCAAAATCTTACGAAATAAAATAGTGGTTTTCCCTGACTAGGGCAAGATGTTATAAAGGGTGGTTAAATATTAAGGGCCGATGTTGATTTTGATTTATGGTAATATTGGAATGGTTCAATTATGTATAGAATAAAATATCGACCAAATGGACCCCGCGACCTCGGCGGCACACCTCCATCCGATGGTCCAAATTTTCGATGACGCTGAGGCATAATTGGTTCTATGCCGTTCTAGGCACTTGAATTGTTGCACCTTTCCTTCCAAAAAAGACAGCCAAGAAAGAAGTCCAACGGTGTCAAATCACATGATCTTGACGGCCAATTGTCATCGTCACAACGTGAGATAACACGGCCATTGAATTTATCGCGCAAAAGAGTCATTGTTTCGTCAGCTGTGTGGCAAGTGCTCTGACCTGTCGAAACCACATATCGTCTACATTCATATTTTCCAATTCGGGCCATAAAAAGTTCGTTATCATCTCACGATAGCGAACACCATTCACAGTAACTGCCTGACCGGCCTCATTTTGGAATAAATACGGCCCGATGATGCCGCCTCATCACTGAAAATGATTTTCATCGAAAAATGATCAGCCACTGTTGCCATTTCTTGCCACCATTCTGACAATTGACGACGTATGGAATGGTCAAAAGGCTTTAGTTCTTCAGTCAATTGCACCTTGTAAGCGTGTAAATACATCATCAACGACGACGAGTTGAGGTGGATGGCTCTTCGGCCACACTATCGCCAACTGCAGGAATATTATCTGCAGTACGAGCTGTACGTGCATGCACTGGTGTTTTTACATCTCCTACAGACCCGGTTTGCTCAACATTTTGCATTATGAAAAAATTACGAAGTTTTCATAATAAGACTGAATAACTTTAACGTGTTGCTCGATAGTGTATCTTTCCATAGTTCAAATTATGTTAGTCTGAAATTAAGAAAGGTCAAATTAAATGCAAAAAAGAACTTCTTTAAGGTGTGGTTCACATTCAATATCGGCAGTTACAATTTGACCACCCTTTATATATATTTTCTTAATCTATAGCCCGGTTCTACAGACTTATTGTTCTATTGCACAGACTTGCTGCCCGATTGTACAGGCCCATAGTCCGGTTGTACCGGCTCGTAGCCCGATTATACTGGTCAATAGCCCGGTTGTGCACAATGTGCAGTCTTAATGTCTGTTTAACAATGATAATTGTCTTCTTACAATCCCAAAGGATCAAGGAGATCAGATAACATCCCGTGTCTTGGCAATAAACTTCGTCTTGGAGGTGTCACCGACGATCGTAGAAGAAAAACGTCGTCTTATCATAATATAGGTGACATAAACCAAATGAGAATTATGAAGTAGTTGCCTGTTTTATGTTTACACTGAACGTCGCGATGTGTTAGAAAGCATCTTTGCGCTGCTGAACGATGATGCCGTTGGTTGGTGGTATGGTATGTTTTCGTTTAGCGCTCGCGTTGCGGTGGGAAATCATCTGGCTGGCAATCGTAAGGTTGCGTGTTCCACTCCCACTGGAGTTGGTTCTTTAAACTTCTTTTTGTTTGCGTTTAAGGAGTTAAATGTATTATATTAAACCGTGCAACAGTGGTTTTCACACTAGATGAAGACCATAAATACGTGAAACTAGAGACCTTATGTCGTAAAACTGCGTTCTCAGTTTATCGCCAGAACGTCAGGATTTTTTTAAAAGGACTTCAAAGTTTCAAAGGATACACCACTTTCAAAAAATTAAATCAAATATTTCCACGAACCATATGATAACGATATTGGTATCACATAAAAGGTAATAATCTAAGCAATGAAAACAAATGACAGATTTTAATGTATCTGGACCAAAAATTTCAAAAATGTCCTTTTACATTTTTAAAGCTTAATATCATTTAAATAATTTTTTCTGAAAAAATATATGTTGAAGAAGTTATATGAACATTTTATTAATCTACCTTTACCAGTTTATTAAAAAAGAAAAAATTATTAATCCTGCTTTAAAATATTGTATGTATATAAAAAAAACTGAATAAAAATTAATTAAAATGTAAACTTTAAATTTGCCGCTTATGTTGATCTTCTGTGTTACGACTTATTGTCCAACAATATTCTGCCATCATGTGGCATGTACTATTTCCTCTAAATCGATTTTCAATCGTCTTGATTTCTTGATGAAAGCGCTTACCATGCTCATCACTGAAATTTCCCAAATTGTCGGGAAAAAAGCCAAGATGGTTGTCTAGAAAATAAATCTTTTTTGAAATTTTTGGTCCAGAACCATTAAACTCCGTTATTTTTTTGCATTCCTGAGATTCTTACCTTTCATTTGATACCCATATCATTATCATATGGTTCGTGGAAATATTTGATGTAATTTTTTGTGTATCCTTTGAAACTTTGAAGTCCTTTTAAAAAAAAAATCATGACGTTCTGGCGATAAACTAAAAACACAGTTTTACTACATAAGGTCTCTAGTTTCACGTATATATGGTCTTCATCTAGGGTTAAAAAAAAATTGAAAATTGAAGCAGGGTGTTATATTAATTCACGTTAGGGTATTCATCAGTCAGTTCATTTGTCTAAAATTTCAAAAGAGGTTAAAATTAAAAATCTCTCCTGTTCTACCTCTTTATCTGGCTGAACTTTACTTAGAACTCTCGTTACCAATGTTAACCACATATATTGCGTTGTATTTCATATGGGGAAGACTATGATATCTTGCGCTAAGCAGGAGTAAATATACGCAGCCACCAGCGATTTCTGTGTGTGTGTGTGTGTCATGCTGATGATAGAGGATGAAGTTCAAACAAAAGTTCATTTGTAATACTGATATCGAAATAGTTAAAATAAACTACTATCGACTATAGCTTTGTTAAAGCAGACAACACAATGGATGTATGATGATATGAGCACACAGCCATAAACAAAATACTCACATGTACACAATGTATTCTTAGCTCAACAGAACAACGCATTAAGTTTCAATAATAAGAACTACTTGTTTTCATTATTGTTATTTTTCGTCACGGTCCCAATAAATTAATATTGTCAATTGATGTCAGCAAGGCATTATTGCCATAGTAATAACCTGGTAATGGGAGTGACACTTGTGGCTGCATTTAATCATAAATCACGGCTCATGTTCAGTTATAAAACAAAATTACCGTTTGATATAAACCTGCGAAATTAATCAGCCAACATTGTAAAGGCTGGTGGAAATTGCGTTTCGTTCTATGAAGCAACCAATTCTAACAGTGTGTGTGTATATATCTGTTTGTCTATATCCAAATATGCATGTTGCAATCTGAAGTGTATACACTACAAATATGTTGTTGCACTCTGAAGTGAGTTGCATGTAAAATATTTTACAACTTGTTATTATTGTAGTGACGCATTGCAAGAATCAAACAAATTATTTATTTTTGATATAGTTTAGGACAAAAAACATCAAAACCCGTACAGAAATTCAGTCAGGTAAACTGACTGATAAATAACCTGATATTGTTTATTGTTTACGTCTTGTCTTATTGAAATTAACCGATTTTTAATTGAAATTTATTATGTATTAGACTGTGAAACAATTTGAGGGATATTGTCTCGGAGTTGAATGAAACCAATATTTAACGATAGCATTTTGACCTCAGTAACTAAACCATAAACTTCATATTGCTCCACTACGTAACAATTTTTTTTACAGTGGTTTGAAATTTGTTATTTTTGGTCAATACTTGAATCAAGGAATATTAAAAATTATGTGTAAAAATACATTAGCTGTTGTTTATGTCTTCAGAGAACTATACATTTCCGGGAAATATTTTCTCGGAACATTTAACCCCCGAAATCTACACCCATATGGGACATTTTATGCCCAATTTTGGAAAACGGATTAAACGTCAGCTTTGGAGGGAGGTCAAGGGTTAGAATTTTCGATAGGAATATTTTTCGGAAAATTTCACTAAGAGTCATCGAAGACAAATAACCTCTACGAGTCAAAGGCGATTGAGCAATGTCCGGCTGGCTGGTTGGTGGGCACTTTAACTCGAGTAAACCTCCACCCTTTCTTGAACGCCAATACAAAATAATTTTTTGTTGGACAAATCATATTTCTCCAATAACTTTTAAACGTACATACTAAATCCTATGTATTAAGAATAAGAGTTTATGTTTAAACGTACCACGGCACAAGTACTTTCAATACTCCTTCTTTATTGATGCACATACTACTCAATTAATTTCCTGTACGGCCTCTTACGTTAACAAAGATTTACTTTACCAATTCGTCTACTACTACTTTCCCAGATTCTAGTGCTTAACTTTGGATGTACAATGTTTCTCCCCTTCCTCACGCACACACTTACGCTCTCTCTCTCTCTCTCTCTCTCACACTTACGCTTTATACTTTGACTTCTGGTGTTGTATTCCTTCTTATCCTGTTTCAATAAAAACTTTTCATTTTGTATTTTAAGCCATCAATATGCTCATACGTTACGATACTTTACCAACCTATGTACGTAAGAGTACGACGCGTTACGCCCATTATGTTGACAAATGGTTTTTGCCGCGACACAAACATCCGAGCACCACATAATGAAAACCGATCTGTCATTAAAACTTAAAACAACAATTTAACGCCACATTGTGAGCGAGCGAGTGATTCCCGACACTGCATGGAATGAATGGGTGCGCGCCCATTTCGCTTCAAACAGTGTACAGACAGGGATGTGGGGGCATAAAGTTAGCAAATGTAGTTGTTACATTGACGACACTGATAATGAAGCTGATATCGTCGGCTTTAGTGGTGGCGGTCGAAGCGTCGGTGATGGTGACGACGTAGACAAACCTGCACCATCGAAATGGTGACAATGTGTGTGTGTGTGTGTGTATGTGCTGTGTAGCCATTTGCGCAACATGTGGAGTCATTAAAAAAATCAATTAACTACTGATGGGAAAAATTGAAAATATTTATACACAATGACGGAAAAGGAGAAAAACTTTGTTTGGGAAATAAGCTAGACAAGTTAAGCTGATGTAGACGCGGTAGACACGCTATATCATGTAGGCTTTAAATGGGATTTTGCTGCGAAGAGAAGAGACGATTTTGTATGATGTGAATAACAAATATGCCATAGTGGAAAGGAAGATATATATGAAGCTTTTTATAAAATGCTTTGTAGGGTAAATTCGAAAATTAATAAAAATATCTGTTCAAGTTCAAGTTTTAGAAGTTTCTACCTGAATCTTGGTTTTTACCCCCCTAAATCAAATTTTAGTCGTAAAGATAAAAGAGTTTTTAAAATTCCTTGACATTTTATCTTTTTCCGTACATATTTTTATTCATAAACAAAAAAGTTACAAAATATGACCATGCCAACATTTGTAAACAATGAGCTTTGGCCTTTAGCGACGTCAAATTGATTTATTTAAACCTCTGTAAGTTTTTTGTTTATGAAGATAAAAAATATATATGGTAAAAGAGAAAATATCATGGATTTTAAAAAACTTTTTTATCGTAACGAAAAAAATATGGAAATATATTTTGGAAAGAGATGATCGAAACACACTTTGGAGGTAGAAACGTAAGTTATCGGTGTATAATTCTAATATGTTGTAAATTAACTTTTTTAAATTTTAATTATTTTGGGGTGGAGAGAGGGTCATTTCTTGATTTCAAAAATTTGTTGATAAAATTTTGTGAATGTACATTAGGGTGGGTCGATAAAAAAGTTGTGCCGGTCACCCCCTAGAATGAAAGATAATTGATTTTTGTTCAAAATGAAAAGAGACTTTTTTCTTAGTTCTCAGTTGGTACTGTATAAGATCCTTTCGGTTAACCCATACAAAATGAGCAAACCCCCAAAATAGGGAATTAAACTTCTTAAATTTTTTGACAAATTAAACACTTTTAACACAATTGCTACAGTTTTACTACATGTCTGTGGCATTACGACCGAAAAGGTTATTCACTAGTCAGTTCATTTGATTCAAATTTCTGTATAGTTTTTATTTTTGTTGTGTTAAGTTTGACTCAGAAATGAATATGAACTATATAGGCCTACTTCTTCCCCATAAAGAAAAAGTTTGTATTTACAGGCGAAACCAAAGAAACAAGGAGGCTTAACCCAATTAGAAATTATGATATTTTTGAGTTTTTTTACCCTACACAATACTTACTTACTTACTTAGCTGGTACTTCTATGCAATCCCAGTGGATTATATACCGCACGTAGAAAAATATTATAAGCGCCTCGATCTTCTGCGCTTCTTCTCCAGTTAGTCACACCGAGTTCTGTAAGGTTCTCAGTAACCTGGTCTTTCCAACGGAGTTAAGGTCGCCCTCTTCTGCGCCGTCCATCGAGTTCATTGTCGAAGACTTTTCGAGCTGGAGCATTTTCGTCCATGCGTACAACATGACCTAGCCAACGCAACCGTTGCACCTTAATGCGTTTGACCACGTCAATGTCAGTGTACAGCTCGTACAGCTCATGATTCATACGACGCCGATACTCACCGTTAACGATGATGGGCCCATCTATTTTACGGAGTATTTTTCTCTCGAATACCGCCAGAACCGATTCATCCGCTTGTGTCATAACCCAGGATTCTGAGCCATACATTAAGACAGGTAGAATTAGTATCTGGTATAGCTTGGAGTTTTGTTCGTCGAGAGAGGGCTCTGTCATTGAATCGCTTGCTTAGTCCGTAGTAGCATTTATTTGCAAGCAGGATTCTTCTCCGGATTTCTAGGCTGACATTATTTGCTTTGTTGATGGCGGAGCCTAGGTAGACAAAATTATCTACCACCTCGAAATTATAGTTGTCAACGTTCACGCAGTTTCCCAAACGAGAAGATTCTTTGTTCGTTGAAACTAATAACTTCGTTTTGTCCTCGTTCACCGTTAGGCCCATTTTCGCTGATTCCTTCTGAATACCTGAGAAGGTTGCAGTCACATCCCGCAGTTTTCGACCGATGATGTCTACATCATCAGCGTACGCGAGTAGCATGTGGCTTTTGTTGAATATAGTGCCACATGTGTTTACTGCAGCTTTTCTCATTATCACTTCCATCACAATGTTGAAGAGATCGCACGATAGGCCGTCGCCTTGTTTTAGGCCTCGTCTGGTATAGAATGGCTCCGTAAGGTCCTTGCCAATCTTCACTGAAGACTTCGTGTCAGTCAGCGTCATTCCGCAAAGACGTATCAGCTTCGCTGGAATACCAAACTCAGCCATGGCCTTAAGTAATTTCTGCCGTATCGGGCTGTCGAAGGCAGCTTTATAGTCGACAAAAAGATGGTACGTGTCGATCTGTTTCTCTTGGGTCTTTTCCAGGATTTGCCGAAGTGTGAAAATCTGGTCAGTTGTTGATTTTCCAGGTCTAAAGCCACACTGATAAGGCCCGATCAGGTTGGATAACACTGGCTTTAGTCTTTCACATAGCACACTCGACAGGACCTTATATGCGATGGCTAAAAGGCTGATCCCGCGGTAGTTGGAGCACACACTTGGATCACCTTTTTTCAGCACAGGACAAAATACGCTTACATTCCAATCGTCGGGCATGCACTCTTTAAGCCAAACCGTGTGCAGGAGCTGGTGCATGCTCGTTATCAACTCCTCGCCAAGGGACTTGAAGAGCTCTGCGGGCAGACCGTCGGCACCGGCTGCTTTGATGTTTTTCAGCCGCGATATTGCTCTTCTTACCTCGGCTTGACTTGGTGGTGGGCAATCTAAGCCCTCGTCGACAATTGGCGTGATAACTTTACGTGCGCTGCTTTCTGGAACCAGCAGTTGCTGGAAGTGTTCTCTCCAGATGTGCAGCACACTGCGTATCCGTGACCAGATTTCCATCACTGTCCTTACAGGTGGGGAGGCCATTACCGTATCCATTTTTTCTTACTTTCTGGTAAAATTTTCGGGCCTCACCTCTATTCGCCTAAATAGCTGTCTCGCCCGTTTTACTTTCTCCTTATGCCGTTCCCTAACAGCACGGGTTACAATTGGCTGTAGCGTTGCCATATAAGCAGCATCCTGTTCCTCAGACGCTATGCGACATTCTTCATCGTACCAGGATTCGTCTGTGCGCCGCTTTTCATATCCTAGCACAGTTGTTGCGGCGGTTGCCATGGAATGCGCAATATGCTGTCACTGTGTATCGGGAACGTCAGAAGAAGAGGCGTTGTGTCGTAAAAGTTGGGAGAGTTGGTCGGAGTAGGCAGTAGCTATCTCTGGGGTTTGCAGCTACGCGATGTCCAGCTTTCTTTGTGTTTGGTTACGTGCGTTTTTCGCTCTGCTCAATCTTGTGCGAACCTTGGCTGCAACCAGGTAATGATCCGAGCCAATATTAGCACCACGGATCACACGCACTTCCATGACACTAGATGCATGCCTGCCATCAATTACCACATGATCAATTTAATTTTTGGTGTTTTGATCATAGTCCTTATATCGTTTGCGGGGGTCGTCAACATTTGGGGGGGTTCTTGTTATATTTATTCTCCGTGTTTTCATAATAAATTTTGTTTAAGGAGAGTGGCTTATTAGGCCACCGCTCCCGATGCTAGTTTCTTGGGGCTGCCAAAGCCACTAGGAGAGCCTGTGTTGAGCTTCAGTAACTTCTGTTACCTACTTCCTAAGACGCATCGGTGGTAGCATGCCGATTAGGTTACTCAACGTTTTGCCTTCTAACTCTAGCTAACTTCTAAGCGGTTGCTTTAAAGTCATTGCCCAGGGAATACTTGGTCTAAGACCGGAAGTAGTAAGCTGCTTGGACAGTCCCGCAAAGGAATCGATTCTGGTCACTCCCAAGTGAGTGACAATCAGTAACTTTCAGCCTCTGGGCAAGGTCCCATTCCCCACACAATGTTCCCTTATATTCAGAGATATTGAATTGAACTTTTTACAGTTGTTGGCGAATTCATTAACACTGTACTCTGAAGCATGTTTACAGTTGTAATAAATGCAGTTTTTTGATTCTATGCGTTTCCACGATTACAAAAATAATAGAATTTATGTCTATAAAGTTTTGGTATCTTTGTGTGACTTTTAAAATAGAAGCATGTTAATTCATAATAATGCAAAAAGTTCGCTAACATCTCATTCATATGATATTATCTCATTAATCTGTCAAACCTACTAGTCTGTTGTTATCACACAACACCTGCAATTTTAGGTGTTCCAACACGTCTGCCCTTCTAAATAAGACCTGTAGAGTACACAGCTAAAGGTAAAAATATTCCATTAGTTACAATGCGGAGGTATACTTTAAGACGAGTTACACATTAATTTAATCGTGTTCGTCGTGCTTAATTGATATTTGGTGAAATTAATGGCCATCTCTGGTACGCATGAACGTACAAATATCAGCAAACTGATATCCATTTTATACGCTTTAAATCCTTTTGGCCAACATTTACTTAATGAATGACTACAGTTTCCACAAGAAATACGAATTTGCCAAAGAAGATGAAAAAAAAAACGCCAGACATACTGGCATTTTTCCAAGTGATCTGGGGGGAAAAATCTATCAAATTTATGAAACTGTATTGAGCACATCAAAAGGGTCCTTTCAGTCATTTCTTTGTATGAAGGTAGAAAAACAGGAAAACGTCTCTTGATTTGGAGAGGGAACACATTAAGCTCTAATACAATTCACACGTCCGGCCACATGTCTCCTGTAGATATGGACAATGCGTATGAAGCATCGAACTCAGTGTACAAGGGTTGAATGTCCCCACACCGATAACTGTTTTTTTACCTTTCGCTGGTAATATCTCTCACTCACTATGCCACTCACAGTTTTTGTTTGTATGCAAATGAAAAATGTGCATAAATCAAATTTTTGACTGATTTCCTAATGTCCGTTGTTTGTGTCTGGGGGTCTGGTTATCGTGTTGGCCGACCATTCGATGGGGTTGTACGTGGGTCTGATTGGGAGGATTTTTGTTACGCTTGGAATGTGTTGCGAAAATACAAACACACACCGGACATTATTTAATTACCAATATGAGATTGGCATACAACAGACATAGGAGTCAACGAAAATAAAAAAAAATGGGACGCAAAACAACAAACAGAGTTGTCGACAGTGATTTGTTGATTTGATAAGGGTCATTTGTCAAACTAAATTCGGCTTCAATGGAATGGGCTGATGGCCACAATGGGCTAATGGCGAATACCACAGCCTCCGATAATTCAAGAAGCATTAATGTGATGTGAGCCGCTTGCTATTTATTGAATTAAAATTTGTTTGATAATTTAGTGATTAATTGCGAGTTGAAAGTGAAACACAATTGTGCGTTATGAAGAACGTATTTGTATTAAGAACTTATTTTGGTACTGCAAACATATAGCAGTCAACAAGGCATACCTCTATTAAGTACTGTAACAATTTTTTATTAAATTTACATAGGTTTTGGTTTGAGGTTAACTTTCCCTACTTGGCATGATTTAAAAGACTTCGCTCGTCGGATGGCATGGGTTCTTGGTTAAGTTAACACTCTATTACAAAAGAAATTTTATTTTCACACCAAGATTTAATAATTTCCACACAGAATGCTAGGCATTACATAATTTTTAGTAAGGCACTGATTTCATAGCTAAAGTTACCGTGTGATACCTTCATTAACATTCCCATAAGAAAATGTCTACTCAAATTTCATTTTAAAAAAGTATAATAAAACATAATTTATTGACAATCTTTGCATTCATATCGTGTTACTACTTTGTTTTACTTTTTAAAAACTTCGGGCTAGTAGGTATAAACTATTTGATTTGATTTCAATTTTTAATTGTTTGCGTACTTACAGTTTAAGATCCACCTTAGTAGATAATGCAAAAGTGTATTCAATGTCTAAATGTGTGTTACTTTCATGTTGCGGACTATCTCCACGAGGTATATAAATTAATGAATCCAGGCGATGAAATGAGCTCAGTTCACCCTCTGATGTTGTTTCTCAATCTGTAAGAAATTCACTATTAAAATTGGTCAAATATAAAAGTAATACACATGAAGATTAAAATAATAAAGTCGATTAGATTACTAGTGTTAAGAGTATAATTACGCAAACAATTTAAATTACATCAATTTACATTGTATAAAAAAAATAAGGTTATACATTTTTTTTTTTTTTTTTTTTTTTTTTTTAATACATTTAGAATCTATCTATCTCTTGCTTTAAAATTGTTTTTTTTTTCTTTTTTTTTTTTTGATTGGTTTTAAGAATTTATATTAATTCTACAAAAATTATTAATTTATTAAACTTTACAACCATTCTCTGCTCATTTTGATACCACTTATATTATATGTAATTGCTAGTCTCCAGATGTTGCTGGCATTCAATCAATACGGCGCTTGTGCCAATCACATGCACCATGTGGTCTTTATGACACAGGAATCAGGTAACAGATATAGAAATTGTTTTCCACCAGATCCAGAATCTGTATTCGCTCCTTACGTCCAAATGTGAATATTACAGCATACACACCAGTGTGATTCTTATGACATGAATCCAACTATTTTAATTGGAATGAATATACTTGGACTTAGGCTTGACCAAAAATTGCTGTGTCGGTCGCGGTATGTGAATATTTCTCACCATACCATTTCAATATAATATATGTGATATAGTTTTGTTCTTTCGCGGTCTTACTCCACCAAATGTTAAAAACAGAAGACCGAACTACTTAATTTTCGTCACTGACGAAGCCTTTCTTATTGCGTTTTAATTTTTCTCTCTTTTTCCTTTTCTTTACTTTTATTCATAACATTGTCTTTTTGACATTTACGATTTCCAGTAGTGATGGCCAATTCAATGCATTTAATCGGCAATTAGAATAATGTAATTAGTCTGGACAAAATCCGAATGTATTGTCTTAATTATATATCAAAATTTATGAGTGATATATTTTTGTCGCATGATATATATTTGATGATACATCTTAAATATTTGCATATTTTCAGGAGCTACATATTTTCATAATACTGTTCTCAATATTATTAGATTGTTCTGCTGTTTGCTTTTTAAAATCTGTAACAGTACTAAGCGAAATGATAATCTGAACTGAAGCTCAACACAGGCTCTCTTAGTGGCTTTGCAAGCCCCAAGAAACTAGGATCGGGCGCGATGGCCTAATAAGCCACTCTCCTTAAACCAAATTTATTATGTAAACACGGAGAATAGATAAAACAAGAACCCCACCCAAATGTTGACGACTCCCGCAAACGATATAAGGACCATGATTTAAGGATATACACCTGGAACGTCCGAACTCTATACAGAGATGATGCCTCTATCCAACTGACGGATGTCCTCGACAAATACAAGGCTGACATCACCGCCATACAGGATATGAGATGTACAGGTCAGGGAAGCACACTACGAAAGAACTGTGACATCTTCTACAGCTGCCATGCAGAAAGATACGAATTTGGATGTGGTTTCATAGTCGGCAAGAGACTTCAATACCTGGTCTCGCGCTTTAACCCTGTAAGTGGGCGAAATATTTTTGCATTACGCTGATTTGTGTACACGACGGAAGATAAAGACTATAACATTAAAGATGCATTCTATGAGCGCCTGGAGGAGATATTTGACCGCTGACCTGCACATGACATTAAAATTGTTCTGGGAAATTTTAATGCTTAAATAGGAAGGAAAGACGCTCTTAGTTCAGCAGTCGGTGTATGAGCTTTATAACGACATCGACGTAGTCAAGCGCGTTTAAATGAACCGAATGCGAATGGATGAAATTGCGCCAACTAGAAATGTCTTCGACAATTAAATTGATAGGCGGCGAGGTGAAAGAACTGTTATCTTAACTTATTGTGACGAACTATTTACTGAGCGCTAGATACCGAAGCACTTAAATTCTTATCTTACTGATGGATGAATTTCTGTTGTTGCTGCCATACAAGAAAGAAGAAGAATTACAAGGAATTTCTGAAAATCTTAGTGGGTTAACATTCTAAGTTCAAAATAAATATTTAATCTAATATATAAAATTCCCCTGTCACGTGAGCATATCGAGTAGGTCTGAGAATCGGCCAACATCTATTTTTCATCCCCCTTAATGTTAAGGGTGGTCGACCCCTACATTTTTTTTTTATTTTTTAGACAACATTTTTTGTTTTTAATATCGAATTCGACTGAAATTGAGAATGAATATTTGTTTGATCATTAGAAAACATATTATGTGCAAATGATCCCGGTAGGTGGCGCTGGGGGGGTTTATTACCAAAATTTGAACGAATTAGTTTTTGTATAAATGGACCCGTTAGGTGCCGCTGTGGAATTATAATGAAAATGTTAACGAATCAACAATTTGTCTGAAATTAAGAATGTATATTCGCCTTATAATGAGATTTTTTTTTGTTTTGTTGCATTAATTGGATGTTGCTGGAGCTGAATTATTTCGAAAATTTATATCAATTATCTGATTTTACTCATACTTAAAATGTATGCATTTTTTGACATAAGCTAATTTTTGATGTATCTTTGGATCCAGTTGCTGGTGTTTAGCTAATGATACACTTAATTTTTTGAAATTTATTTAGTCACCACTGATTACATTACATATAACATTTTTTTAACATCAAAATTATTAAAAACCCTATATATATAAAAATAGATGTCCATTTTGATGAAACCACTAATTGCGAAAACGGTTAAACCGATTTTGAACAAAAATTCAGTGAAAGTTGGGGATGGGCTGTTGATGGTCACCCAGACCGCAAACGGCCCACTTTCTATCGAATAAGAGAGCTTCACAAAGAGGTTTTTCGCATTTCGAACTTTTTGGGGACAAACCCGAAAATTGGAAAAACAGTTACTATCACCCAGACTAAACGGTTTATAGGGTTGTTGAGCCAAATGAATTAATTTTTGGAAATTCGTAATCCTTGGGAAAAATGGGCAAAGTGCTATCATGGCTCCGATAAAACACCGAAAGGTCCAATCACTCAGTACACCAAGGCAGAAAGCTATATGTCAGTCAATCGGCTTAAAAATATGATTTTAGAATATACTAGCTTTCCCGGCTCGCTTTGCTTCACCCGTACCTACAATGAAACTTCTTAAGAATGTAATCAATACAAATAAAATGCAAACGTTTCATAAGACTAACGGACAAAAATTTATGTGATTGTAGCTTTATCCCATTTGTCTGAGTGATTGTACCGCTTTAATCCTTTTTATCGCTAAAACTATAACTGAGTGGTCCCCCTTTAATTCTATGCACATATACGATAATAGCTTAAGCCGTTTGGTCTGGGCGATGGTACCAGTTATATCCCCTTTCTGTTTTTTTCACCCGCAATGTTCCAATTTCTGAATACATTAGATACCCGCCAGATCTAATTCTCTAGGGAACAATGCTAAATACATTTTCGTAGCTCTACTTTTAGTTATTTGGTCTGGGCGATTGTACCAGTTTAATTCAGTATTTTTACAACTTAAAAACGAATTTCGAAAAATTAGTTAACATTGTGCAACTAAAACATTCACTTCAATTTTTAAGACTAATCCTTTAGCCGTTTAGTACCAGTTTTATTCATTTTCGGCCTTTTTGCCCCTAAATGGTAAGAATTTCTAAAACCCTCTTTGCTTCGTTCTAATTCCATAGGGAGCAAGCCCATAAAATTATCATAATTACATCCCTTTTCGATATTTTTTACCCAGAAATTACGGATTTCGAAAAAAACCTTCAATCCAATTTGAAAGTGAGCATGTCCATATCAATTTTCGATTTACAGCTTTAACCGATTCGTCAGAGTTTATCCCTTATTGGTAATGTTTAAACCCTAAAGTACGCATTTTCCAAAATTCATTCTTAGCTGACGTGTACTCGAAAAGGAGAACAACTACCCCAAATTTCATCATCGTATCTACAGCCATTTCACCCAATCAGTTAGTTAACCAATTTGAAATATACCAAATTGTAATTACAATAGTTCTACTTATATGACCGACATAACAATTGTTAAAAAAGGGGCGTGGCACTGCCCATTTCTCAGCGGGACGTAATCCCCCATGTATAACGCTCGTATATTTTTTTTGGACAAAAACAGTACATTTCACTGAAATTTTTTAAAAAAGCAGTACATCGATTTGGAAAAACAGTACTTTTCGCAGTACATATTTACATAGCATATGTATTTTATTCAATATGTAAAAAAAATTAACAATCATTTCCAGAATTAACTTTTGTGATTGTTTTGTATGTGTCGTTTGAAGCAATTTGAATAAGCAATGCCGGCTTTGTTTTGAGGTAATTGTAGATATAAACGCATTTGTACTTCATATTACATTTGAAGGTCAGAATCGCCTTTAATGTTTGCACATCTAATCGGGTTTAGTCTGACGTCCAAGTTTTGTTCACTGCAGAGTAGATTCGATCCACTGATGCTGAAGTTCCTGGCAAACATAATATGTATATATTCAACGATCGTGGCCATTTCTTTGAATTCGCAATCAGCGTTATTGAGATGAATAAATATCTCCACATT
Source organism: Muscina levida (assembly GCA_964034835.1). Classification (NCBI taxonomy): domain Eukaryota; kingdom Metazoa; phylum Arthropoda; class Insecta; order Diptera; family Muscidae; genus Muscina; species Muscina levida. The sequence goes on from OZ035882.1 coordinate 83,914,533, forward strand.
CGAAACATTTCCTTATCTCCATTGCATAATTTTGTCGCTCGTTTTTGATATATCTAAATTGGGTGTGCAAATATACCGCATTTTCATTGGCATTGTACAAATTGTATTCCCTTAACTTGTTCATAACGGCTTCCACTTCATTCCATTAGTATAAAAGCATTCAAATCAAAGCAAAATTACTGAAAAAATCAGTGCGTAAAGCAGCCATCTCAATCGAATTGTATCCATTGTCAATAAGTTATTGCTTTTCTGCTACTACAGCTGGGGATAAAAAATCATTCTCTTGACGCTTTTTTAAAGTTTCTTCGATCTTATTTTTGGAATTAAACAATATTATTGCATGAATTCGCTGTTCGCCGTTTATATTTCTATTATGTATCGAAAAACAGTACTTTGAGGGAGAAAAGCAGTACGCAGTTTTTGATGTCGAAAAACAGTACTGTACTGCGAAAAACAGTACAGATACGAGCCTTACCCATGTACCATTTACTTATGTAGCAAATCTCATCTCCATACCTTTAATGGCTCGCGATATATGACCGCCTCAAATTTTGGTTTGTGTGGGCGGTGCCACGCCCCTTTGTCTAGGTTTGTTTTCATGTAGCCTATGATAGAGACCCTACGGATAGTACTACACAGTCCAAATTTCGTTGCAATCGGTCCATTTGTTTCGCAAAGATAACGTTTTTTTAAAATAGGGCGTGGCACCGCCCATTTTTCAGCGAGACGGGTTCGTCTTCGTAACAGTAACATATGTAGCAAATCTCATCTACATACCCCTAATGGCTCTTGAGATATGACCGATTGAAATTGAGGCTTGAGTGGGCGGTGCCACGCCCCTTTGTCTAAATATGTTTCCATGTAGCCTATGATGAACGTCCTATGGGCAATATCACACAAAGAAAATATAATTACAATCGGACCATTTATTTGGCCAATATAACTATTTTTTTTAAAAGGGGCGTGGCACCGCCCACATTCCTTAAACAAAATATTTTTTCTTATACGTCCAATATACGTACCAAATCTTGACTTCGCACATATTATGGCTTAAAAGATACATTCATTTAAAAATTCGAGTTGTATGGAGCGGTGCCACGCCCATTTAACCCCTTTGCAGTCCGAATTTCATAAAAGGAACCTACATTCGTAATTTCACGGTTCTTGCTTTAGCCGTTTGGGCTGGGGAGTAATCAGTCAGCCACCCAAGCCTTTTATATATATAGATTAAAAAAATGGGCGTAAAAGCGGGCGTGGTCGAAAAAAAGTACCCTATAAGTTATGCCAGAGTCCCAGTTAGATGCTGTGAAAATTTCAGGATGATCGATCCAGAGGTTTGGTCTCCTATAAGGTACAAACAAACAAACAAACAAATAAATAAACAAACACACATTCAATCTATATATATAAAAGGCTTGGGTGACTGACTGATCACTCCCCAGCCCAAACGGCTAAAGCTAGAACCGTGACATTTAGAATGTAGGTTTATTTTATGACGTGGGCGCGCACTAAGAAGGGATTTTTGGAAATTCGGACTGTAAGGGGGTAAAATGGGCATGGCACCGCCCCATACAACTGAAATTTTAAAAAGGCTGTATCTTTTAAACTATTATAGGTACGAAGTCGAGATTTGGTACATATGTCGGTCGTTTAAGAAAAAATACTTTGTTAGTGGAAAGTGGGCGATGCCACGCCCCTTTTTAGAAAATCGTTATATGGGCCAAATAAATAGACCGATCTTAATGATATTTTCACTGTGAGGTACTGTTCGCAAGGCATGGGGGATTACGTCTCGCTGGGAAATGAGCAGTGCCACGCCCCTTTTGAAACAATTGTTACGTCGGTCATATTAATAGAACGATTGTAATAAAATTTCAATCGGTCATATTTCGCGAGCCATTAAAAGTATGAAGATGAGATTTGCTACATATGTTAATGGTACATGGGGGATTACGTCTCGCTGTGAAATGAGCAGTGCCACGCCCCTTTTGAAACAATTGTTACGTCGGTTATATTAATAGAATGATTGTAATAAAATTATCATAATCAATATATTTAAATTGTCTACTGTCTGTAGATAGGATGATGAAATTTGGGATGGTTGTTCCTTTTTTTGGAGTAAACGTCAGCTAAGAACGGATTTCGTACTTTTATGGGTTAAAAATTACCAATAAGGAATAAAAGTTGTACCATCACCTAAATACGATGTTTCTGGGTAAAAACATCGGAAAAGGGATAACAATATTACTATCGCCCAGACCAAATGGTTAATAATGTAATCATGATAAGTTATATAGGGGTCGCTTTGAAAATAGAACGGAGCAAGGAGGGTTTTCGAAATCCTACGTTTTAGGGCTAAAAAGGACTGAAAAGGGATAAAGCTGGTAATAAACGGCTAATGGTATAGTCCCAAAAATTGTGCGATGTGAAGTAATTTTAAAATTCGTTCTTAAGTTGTACAAATACCGAAGAAGGGATAAAACTGATGATATCACCCAGATCAAACACCTAAAGGTAGAGTTACGAAAATGTATATAGATGTGGGTGTTTTACCCACGTTCTAATTATTGAAACACTTTAGTTAATGTTAAATTAGAAAGTTTATTAAAATGTAATTCATGACTTATTAAGGTGGTAATATAATGATTAAATTAAACAGAATTCATAACACAAAACTAAAAGACTTCTATACATCCGATCACTCTGGCTCACTCAAACAGACTGTCCTTTGGGCTTTTGCCACTGCGCTTTAGAGCGTTTCGTCAATTATGTGTCGTGCGCATGTTCGTTCGTCAAAGTGTATGTTTGTATGTTCGTTCGGCAAAGTGTATGTTTGTATGTTCGCTCGCTCACATGAGTACGTTGGTGCGCCACATCATGAGTGCAGGCATGTCCTATTCATGTCCCGATCCCACAACCGGCCGTCCTGACTCTACATTCGCCCTCGAATGTTCCCATCTTTTCATGAATTCTACTGTCGTTTAAGTATTTTTAGGACCCTCGGTGTTGCCCACTTTTTCCACATTATACCGACCATGGTTTAACTTCTCCACAACCCTGTAGGGACCCAGAAACTTCGGTCTCAACTTCATCCCGGAGCCGAACTGTGTTCGTTTAATCGCTATTAAATCATCCACGGAATATGACGGTTCTGGAACTTTTTCACGATTGTACTTATTATAATTTTCACAACGCATCTTCAAAAAATTTTCCCCAATATTCAACACAGGCGAAAAATCATCCCCCCTCGGGTATTCGATAGTTCGACTCTTCGCATTATTCAATTTCATATCACAAGCAACTTCTCTGCCCTGGTTGCCATATTCAACGTCTTGTCCCTGAATTTCACCTCTATTGTTGATTACTCCATCTCGCAAATCCGAATATTCCAACCGATTTTGTTTCCCAATACCACAAGATGTAAATCCTCCCAAACGCTCGTTGAAAATCGTACTTTTGATTAAGTTAGACTCCGCAAATGTTCCAAAGTAATTCATTAGTCTTATTCGCATTTCATTTTCCCCTAATTTGCCATCTTCCTCTAATTTCCCATATTCCTCTTTCCCAAGCTCAAAATTCTTCAATTGTTCACTTCCATTGTCAAAGGGTTTGTTCTCCAATTCCACTGTATCAGATTTTCGAAAACTTATCGAATGAATTACGGCCATATCCAGTGTTGATGTTGGATTGGTTTCCAATATACGCTGAATTTTCCCAATCGATTTAACATTTCTTCTCTTAAAATTTGCGCCATTTGCGTCGATAATTAAATCCACTTGATCCAATAAATCGTTTCCCAAAACTGCGGGGTATAAAATATCTCCTTCGCGAAAAACTTGAAATTTTACCTCTATTTTTGTTCCATCTAACTTCAAATCAGCTTTAAAATTTCCCATCGATGTTATATTTTTTCCCCCTAATCCGACAAAAGTTCTTCCCTCCTGGCATAGTTCAATGTTACCCAAAAGTTTAAAAGTGTTGTAATCCATGGCACTTATATCAGAACCGGTGTCTATAATTGCAGATAATTTTCTCCCACTAATCGAAATATCCTTATAAATTCTCCTTGGACCGTATTTTCCCTCAACAGATACCGTGTGCACAATTCGATCATCCATGTCAATGTCCTCCTTCTTCACTTTAACTTTACAATCAAAAGATTTGTGCCCAAATCCCTTGCATTTAAAGCATTTAACTTCAGCACTCTTACACTCATTCGCCAAGTGTCCGGCGTCTCCACATTTAAAGCATCGTTGTTCCACTTTAGCACCCTCAGGTGTTCTCTTCTCATATTTTGGATGGGTTTTCTTCGAGTATGATGACTGTCCGGCTTCCCTTATCCTCTCGTATATTTTAATTTTCTCCTTCAAATCGTCGATAGTTTGCGCTTGGTATAAAATTGTTTTATACGAAGTATAATCATTTATACCCTGAACAAAATAGTCGATTAGGCTCTGATCGTCTATACTAATGGGCTTCGCAATCTCCTGTAGGCAGTATAGATATTCCCGAAAACTCTCGTTTTGTTTCTTTACTCTATTCGACAAAACTTTATGCACATCCCGAGATGAAAATTTTGTACCAAATTCCTTCAACAACGAATTCTTAAGAGAGACCCAGTCACGAATGCCCAATTGACTTCTAGCAAACGTTCTAGCTGCACCCTTGAGCAATTGTTTACCATAAATAAATTTTCGTAATACATCCCAACCAACCGTATATGCCATGTCTTCAAACTCTTCCAACCATTGTTCAACGTTGGGTAAACCATCTCCGGAAAATGATGAAACCGAATCCTCTATGTCCCTCAGAGTAAATATACTACCGCGCTCCACAACAGCACGACCCACTGTGGAAGAAGCTTCACCATAATCAGATACACTGTCATTCTCTCGTTTTAAACCAAAGTGGTTCAACAATCTATTTTGCAACTCTTCTTTTCTCCCAGTTCTCGAAAGTTGTAGTTCGTCTAATTTCGATTTTAAACCGTCAACCGTCAAAGTTAAAATTTCATTTAAGTCCATTGTGATCGGTGTTTACACGTTAAAAATCAATAATCTTAAATATAATCTTAGTAAATAATGTTAGATTTAATTATCCAATGCAATTATCGTTCAAATTTAAAAATAAGATTTTAATTTACTCAGCTTCTATAAAAATTATAATATCAAAGTTATTTACTCTTTAAATCGCTTAAACTCTAATTATTAATCTCTTTGTTGTCAACACTATTTAATTTCACATTAAATATTCATCAAAATAATTGTTCTCTTAAAATTTTTCTTCTATTTTGTCTGTTTAACTTCTCAGTTTAACTCCAATTTATCGTTTGTGTGTATGTGAACGCTTATCTCATCTATAAAAACTCTTCAATCTCTCTTCGTTTAACATCTATTGCGCTTTGCACATAAGGAACATCTATGTAAACATCTATATAAACATCTATAAATCATCAATACTTCTCACTCTGTTTAACATCTAAAAGTCGATCACACACACAACAAATTTAAACTTGCAAATTTCTCTTTACATCAAAATTACTCTCAACATCTTTAGTCTGTTCACATCAAATTCTTGAAAACATTCTCTTTATATGTACTGACACTTGTACACAAAAACTCTTATCTTACTCTGCTGCACCTGCGAATTTGTTGATTTGCATGGACTCCCTCTTAATACAGCGCCGCGCCAGCGTCGTTGCTATGTTGTACACAGAAAATGTTCTCTCCACAGTCGTATATCAAAGCATACGTTGTCGTCTTCTCAAGGCATTCACGATCGTCTCATCAAAGCATACCTCGTTGCAGTTGTTGTTTCAGGCTTCACAAAGGGGTTGTTTTTTGTTTGGTATTCGTTGTTCTTGCTTTAGAAATTTCGCGAACACATATTGTTTTTGTAACCGTCTTTTTGGTTTGTTGTTGTTGACACACACAATAAATGTTCTTTGTTAAGTTCGTTCTGCTTGTTGCTGTGCACTTTTGTTTTTTGTTCTTCATGGAAATTAATAAACGTCTGCTTCTATGATTGTTAAATTTCTGTTTCGTTTTGTCTTATTACACATCTATTTTTTATTTCTTCATCTATAATTTTCAGCTTTTCTCTTTTTTAAAAAAATTCTGTTTATTTCATCATTTAGTCACTGTTCACTATCCACGGTCGAGCCCCCAATTTGTGGGTGTTTTACCCACGTTCTAATTATTGAAACACTTTAGTTAATGTTAAATTAGAAAGTTTATTAAAATGTAATTCATGACTTATTAAGGTGGTAATATAATGATTAAATTAAACAGAATTCATAACACAAAACTAAAAGACTTCTATACATCCGATCACTCTGGCTCACTCAAACAGACTGTCCTTTGGGCTTTTGCCACTGCGCTTTAGAGCGTTTCGTCAATTATGTGTCGTGCGCATGTTCGTTCGTCAAAGTGTATGTTTGTATGTTCGCTCGGCAAAGTGTATGTTTGTATGTTCGCTCGCTCAAATGAGTACGTTGGTGCGCCACATCATGTGTGCAGGCATGTCCTATTCATGTCCCGATCCCACATAGAATTGCTCCCTATAGAATTAGAAAACTGTCAAATGGTTTTTTTTTTAAATTCGAACACTTAGGGTAAATTGGTACAATCGCCCAGTCGGCTATAGGCTATAGCTATTATCGTATATGGGCATGCTTCCTATGGAGTTAGAGGGGGTACCGGTCCATTATAGTTGTATATATATATATTTTAAAATTCGTTCTTTTAGGGATAAAAAGGGACGAAAGCTCAATGGGATAAAGCTACAATCACATAAATTGGGTAATCGTTCATTTTATGAAGCGTTGGCATTTTACGAGTACTGCTTAAAGTCATAAGAAGGTTCATTGTAAGTACGGGTGAAGCAACGCGAGCCGGGAAAGCTAGTTTTATATATATAGGTTAGGGCGTTTCACCAAACGTGTTTTTTGCGATTTTTGCAACTCTTGAAGCGGAATATTAAGGCTTGTGATCTAAAAGAATTTCGAAAATTTTTTGGGATTTTTTGAAGATGGGTATGGGGTCGCTGAAATAGATTTTATCAAAAAAATGAGGTTATGGAGAAAAAAAATTTATATTATTTCTTTCTGTTGCTTTTTGTTCATACAACTAAACAATTCTCTTAGCAAGGATCCGATCCTACGACAAAAAAATTTATAGATGTGAAAAATTATTATATTATGGACCACTTTGATAGTCTTAAAAGTGAAAAATTATTTTTCCTAGATTTCAAACCTCGATAACTTGAAAAGTTTTCAACATTTTTTCAAGATGTAAAATGCATTGGAAAGGTCTTTAAATTACCTTTCATTCGGTACATAGATTTATTTTTACTTGTTGGAAAAATATAAGAAATAAATTAAAGTTTGAGAATTTTTTTTTTATTTATCAAATTTTATGAAAATTAAAAGAATTTCATTATGTTTCGTTCTTGGTTAAGTACAAAAAAAACCTCTAAAATACATTGCTTTAATAAAAATATCATGAATATATTTGTATTCCCATACAAAATCAAAAGATATTAAATAAAAAAAATCATTGATTTGGAATTTGTTTCAAGCTCAAGACCAGTGTTTTTGAAAGAAGTTTATAGCAGAATGATATTCTCATAATGCCAGGCAGTCTGTACAGCTGTTTCGGATTCAAAAATCAACATATTTAATAAACAAATTAAAATTAAAAAGTAAATTTGTATCTAAAATTACAATACATTAACCACTAAATGTGGAACAACTGTGGACGTATTTTCAAATTGGTTTCTTAGGAGCTTTTTCAATAACATTTTTGTTAACAGTAGATATAATTTTTTGACTGTTATCAACTCTAATCAATAAGTTTTGAAAATAATCCTCATTCTTTGTAATTTTTTTTGTTATATATTGTAGCCGACGCCACGCCTCTTTCTGATAAATCATTCACAACACATAGTTTTTCTAGCTTTTTCTTTGAAGAAACAAAATCATTATCATTTTCCCATAAAAGTGTATCTTTCGAAAAAAGGAAGTGGGCAACTTTAATTCATCAAAAACCCTTTTACTGTTTGAGGTTACAAAATTATGCATTATGAATTTTGTTACATTTGAAAAAAGGCCTATTTCAAATATTTTAAAATTCAAATAGTGTGAATTTAAAAAAAAAAAATATTTTTTTTGTCTATTTTTTATTTTTTGCAACATTTTTCACAAGTAAGATATAAACTTATATACACCAAAATAAAGGTAATTAAATTATCTTTCTAACGCATTTTACATCTTGAAAAATTTTTGAAAACTTTTCAAGTTATCGAGGTTTGAAATCTAGGAAAAATCATTTTTCACTTTAAACACTATCAAAGTGGTCCATAATATAATAATTTTTCACACCTATAAATTTTTTGTCGTAGGATCGGATCCTTGCTAAGATAATTGTTTAGTTGTATGAACAAAAAGCACCAGAAAAAAATAATATCAAATTTTTTTCTCCATAACCTCATTTTTTTGATAAAATCTATTTCAGCAACCCCATACCCATCTTCAAAAAATCCCAAAAAATTTTCGAAATTCTTTTAGATCACAAGCTTTAATATTCCGCTTCAATAGTTGCAAAATTTTTTTAGTGAAACGCCCTAATATAGGTGCCTATCAATAAGTAAGTTTTCGTCAAATCATGGACGACATTGCTGATCCATTTTAGCAATTCTTACAATCTATATATATAAAAGGCTTGGGTGACTGACTGATCACTCCCCAGCCCAAACGGCTAAAGTTAGAACCGTGAAATTTAGAATGTAGATTTATTTTATGACGTAGGCGCGCACTAAGAAGGGATTTTTGGAAATTCGGACTGAAAGGGGGTAAAATGGGCGTGGCACCGCCCCATACAACTGGAATTTTAAAATGACTGTAACTTTTGAACCATTATAGGTACGAAGTCGAGATTTGGTACTTATATCGGTCGTATAAGAACAAATATTTTGTTTGTGGAAAGTGGGCGGTGCCACACCCCTTTTTTAAAAATAGTAATATTGGCTAAATAAATGGACCGATAGCAATTGAATTTTCTATGTGTGATACTGTCCATAGGGCCTCTATCATGAGCTACATGAAAACATTATTAGACAAAGGGGCGTGGCACCGCCCACACAAACCAAAATTTCAATCGGTCTTATCTCAAGAGCCAATAGAGGTATGCAGATGAGATTTGCTACATATGTTACTGATATAAAAAGGGTTATGTCTCACTGGAAAATGGGCAGCGCCACGCCCCCTTTAAAAAAATCGTTATCTGAGCGAAATAAATAAACCGATTGCAATGAAATTTTCACTGTGTAGTACTATCTCTAGGGTCTCTATCATAGGCTACATAAAAACATACTGAGACAAAGGGGCGTGGCACCGCCCACGCAAACCAAAATTTCAATCGGTCATATTTCGCGAGCCATTAAAGGTATGAAGATGAGATTTGCTACATATGTAAGGGGTAAATGAGGGAAATGGGCAGTGCCACGCCCCTTTTGAAACAATGGTTACGTCGGACATATTAATAGAACGATTGTAATAACATTATCATAATCAATATATTTAAATTGTCTACTGTCTGTAGATAGGATGATTAAATTTGGGATGGTTGTTTCTCTTTTCAAGTAAACGTCAGCTAAGATCGGATTTTTGGAAACTGGTACTTTTATGGGTTAAAAATTACCAATAAGGGATAAAAGTTGTACCGTCACCTAAACCAATCGGTTAATGGTATATTCGCGAAAATTGATATGGAAATGCTTACGATCAAATTGGATTAAAGTATTTTTTTATATCCGATGTTTCTGGGTAAAAAAAAACGAAAAAGGGATACAAATGTTACTATCGTCCAAACTAAACGGTTAATGATGTAATCGTGATAAGTTATATAGGCTTGCTCCTTATGGTATTAGAACGAACCAAGAAGGATTTTCGAAATTCAGGGGGTATAAAGGACTGAAAAGGGATAAAACTGGTAATAAACGGCTATAGGTATAGTCTCAAAAATTGTACGTTGTGAAGTAATTTTAAAATTCGTTCATAAGTTGTAAAAATACTAAAAAAGAGAGGAAACTGATGATATCACCCAGATCAAATACCTAAAAGTAGAGTTACAAAAATGTATATAGAATTGCTCCCTATAGAATCAGAGAACTGTCAAATGGGGTTTTTCAAAATTCCATTTTAGTTGTGCGATACGAATATATCTTTTAAAATTCGTACTTTTAGGGATAAAATGGACTAAAGCGATACAATTACTCAGACCAATGGGATGAAGCTACAATCACATAAATGGGGTATTCGTTCATGATATGAAGCGTTGGCATTTTACCTGTAGTGCTAAAAGTCATAAGAAGGTTCATTGTAAGTACGGGTGAAGCAACGCGAGCCGGGAAAGCTAGTAATATATAATAATCTTTTAGATATATGAAGTACAGAATTTGTCAGGGAAAAACTCACCCATTAGATTTAAATATTTCAGAGGCCATAGTGATAAAGCAACTATTATTAGATTTCAACTGTACTCAACATTATTTGCAATAATTTAAATGCAGGACGAAGTCTGCCGGGCCAGCTAGTTTTTCTATAAAAACATAATTTTACCCATACAACAACAATTTTGTACAACTCACTCACAAACATTTTAAATGCCATAACGCTTTAAAATACTGCTAATAACAATTTTAAATTAATTTCACCCTGTGATAAACAACCCGTTTATCTGCAAGGATCCCTGTTTTAAAAGGATATTCAAATTGAATAGATAAACTCACAACAAAATATTAATCAAATTGAAAAGAAGTCTAGAGAGTGTCACAAAAACATGAAAGTACACCAAAAATACATGTATGTGTGTGTGTGCATATGTATAATTACATTTACCTACAAGCACGTCAACAAAGATACGTATGTAAATAAATGTATACATATCAACGTGTGCTTCATGTGTACTACTCTGACTACTTAACTCATATCCATACTTAACAAACGCATGCCATTCATTGATGTTTTAACCAAAGGACGGACCACATTTAAATATACATATGACTGAACTGAGTGCTCCTGTTGCTGGTGCTGCAGGACGACATTTCCAAATGGACCTTAACACAAGGGCAAAACAACAACAACTTCACTGCCAAAAATTTGTTGACAACAATAGTAACAGTAAGTAAGGATGCAGGGAGGACATGGCCGGGGCAGGTGAAATGGACGTTGTCTTTTATCTGAAACTTGTGATGTTTATACACCTGCATGTGTTGTTTTCGTCATCATAATTTCAGGTGACTGTCGAGAGCCATTCGTCTAGTATTCATTCATTTGACATAAATGAATGTTGACATTGTAAAATGAATTCTCATGTAAGCACTCGCATATACAGATCCTTTTGTTATTTGTTCGTCTATCTTTTCTAATTTAAAAAGTACGGAATACGGACTGAGAACTCAGACACACAAATTGTTGTTGTCTCTCTTATTTACGATATGAATTTTAGGACATTTAGTTTATGATTGTGAATACAATTATGTATATCTACGGGTATATCTGTCTATAGAGCTATATTAGTCGTTATTAGGCAATGTATTATATTAAGGAAATTGTTTGTTACCAAAGGTATTTATTAACATTGATAAATTTTACTTATTTGATAAGTAAGTTTGAACGTATATGATAATTGAGAAGTTGGGATTGGAAATGTTTGTCAGTGGAAAGTTTTTAAAAAATCGACTAGTACTTATCTGACAAGAATAGAAAATTAAACGCTACAAAATTTATTACTGTGGTCCTCAGCTAAGGAAAGAATCTAAATATAAAAATATGTAATCTGTGGACCGAAAGTAGAGCCAAAAGATAATCTCCATTTCGATGTTCCCAAAATTTTGTAAGTTGCTCACTGAGTTAGTTTTTACTATACAAATATAAAATACGAAAAACTGCCTTGCTGAAGTAAACGATAATAGATAGGGATTCATAGTCGGCAGGATACTAAGATATCTTCTTTCCCGTTTTATTTTTGTAAGTGACCGAATAGCCATTACCGCATGAAGGCAACATATTTTTACATCACGCTAATTTGTGTATACGCCTCGATTAAGGACAAAGACGAGGACGCTAAAGATGAATTCTAAGAGGATATATATGACCGCTGTCCTGGCCAAGACATTTATTCATTCTGGGTGATTTTAATGCTAATGCTCTTGGTTCAGCTGTCGCAAAATTCAGTCTACACAAGAACGCCTCCGATAACATGGAAGAGAGTGGAGATTTACATGCAAAGATATCCACTAGGCAACCTGAACCCTCTGCTCAAAAAAAAAACAAGAATTCGAAAAATCACGAAGTAATCGATGAAAGGCATGACTCAAAAAATCTCGCGCGATTAATTAGAGTTAAAAAATCTCATAACCAAACGCAAAGTAAGATAGACTTAGCAAGGCTGCATACCACCAAGATAGCCAATGCCTATTTCAATCAGCAACACATAGAGGAAAGATATGGCGAATTCTATGAACACTGCCGCAACGACGATGGATGTCGCTTATTGTCTGAGGAAATAGATGCTGAATACAAGACAAAGCTGCAGAAAGTGGTAACGCGTACTGGGACGGAACAATATAACAAGAAGAGAGGAGAAACAGCTATTCAGACGCAGAAAGCGTCTATGTAAGAAATAAGAGTGCCAGGATATCGAAATGTACAGGGATAAAGGTGAAGGCCGAAAGTTGTACCAAAAGATTAAAAGTAAAACTTTTGGAACAGGTATTTCAACCTTTAAGGTCAGAGATAGAAATCTGGTCACGGACACGCAGAGTGTGCAGTAAATAGGGAGGGACCACTTTCGTACTATGCACTTTTTTTAAGGCAGCATATGTGACAAAATCACGCCAATCATCGACGACGGATTTGGCCCGGCCACCACCGGGCCAAAACGATTTCAGCATGGCTAAAAACAACTTCGAAAGCCGATGGACTGCCGCCAGAGCTATTTAAAGTCGGCGACAATAAGCTGGAAACATGAGTGCACCAGCTCAGAAACACGATTTGGCTCAAGGAAAGCATGCCTGACGATTGCAATCTGAGTGTTCTTTGTCTTGTGGTTAAGAATCACGATCTAAGTTTGTGTACTAACTTTCGTGGAATCAGCTATTTGCCCATCCATTACAAGGTCATATCAATGTGTTCTGTAAAAGACTTAAGCCTTAGGAAACCTGAATGGACCTTATCGTTGTGGCTTTAGACCTGGTAAATCCACGACCGACCAGTTATTCACACTACAATAAATACCGGGGAAGACCCAAGAAATGCAGTCGATTACAAAGCGGCATTTGACAGTTTGATACGACAGCAACTATTAGATGCTATGGCTGAGTTGGGTATCACTGCAAAGCTAATACTATTTTGAGGGATGATACTGACCGACACGAAGTCTTCGGTTGAAATAGACAAAAATCAGACAGAGCCATGTTCTACCACGCGCCGCTTTAGACGAGGCAATAGTCTACCATACTAATACGATACTATGTGTAAGCAAAGGAAGCGCTTTAACGACAAAGCCCTCTCTCGACGAACAAATATCCAACACTACCTACCTTCCTGTCATGCTCTATAGAGGAAAATCCTGGATAATGACGCAAGAGGATTAAGCTTTTCTTGGAGTCTTCGAGTTAAAAATATACCACAACAAATTTATCATCGGAAAAGACGAGTATCATCGTCGTATAACCCATGCGGAACATATTGTACGAATGGACGAATATGTTCTTGCTGGAGAAGCCTTTGGCAATACATACGATAGGCGGCGCAGAAGTAGTATTTACCAATTAAGAACAAGAAGAAGATTTTTAAAAACATTGCGGACTTGTTCTGTAATTGCCTTTTGGTCTGGGAATACAAAAAAAAAAACAGTGCTGAAATTTCAGTCAGGCGAACGACTGATAAATACCCTCACCCAGTGAGTGTATTAATAGTAATACTCGATTTCTAAAGTAGGCGGAATGGTACATTTTAATGGGAGGTACCAGAAGGGACGCGAATAGACTTTCAATGTTTTTCTTTAAAACTTTATCTAGTAATAGCTTTACAAAATATTGAATTTGGGTACGATCGCTTTGTGTGTATTGATATTATTACTCAAATTCTAAAGTGGGCGGAATGGTACTTTTGTATCGCAGGTAACAATAGGGGCGTGGTTAGACTTCCAGTTTTTTCTCGAATAAAGAATTAAGGCTTTATCGCGTTGGACATATTAAAATGATTACTCGATATCTAAAGTGGGAGGAGTGGTACATTTGTATGGGAGGTACCAGAAGGGGTTTGTCTAGACTTCCAGTTATTTCTCCAAAACTTTATCCTGCTATAGCTTTACTAAATACAGAATTTGGCCAAGATCGCGTTGGACATATAAAAATACAGACACAGTAGCACATTTTCTAACTTTAAACTCTTGAACCAATTGAAACCCACAAAATCTGAAAGCTAATGATAGTAGAAGGAAATCCCCAACTGGGTTTTGAATTATTAGCTAAGGTTTTCTTTTAATTCATTTTTGAAGTTTTTGACTTAGAGGAGTATTTAAGTATTCTATATCTAGTGAACGATTCCAAATATAGCTTTTCTCTCTTCAGCAAATTTTTTGCTTTTAATCAGATCTAAAAATTTTGCCTTGAGATAAAATCAAGAAAACAAAAACATCTACTCAAATCAACAAAACTGTAAAGAAATCACTTTCAATTGTACGTTTATCGAAATTAAAAATGCTATGCTTTTTAAAATAAAATAGATACAAAATAGAAATAAATCAAAAACAATAAAAATCTATGAGGAAATTTTACGATTTTTGTTGTTTTGAGTGAGATTATGTTGTATTTTTGATTTTATCTGAAGGTTAAATTTTTAGATCTGATTAAGAGCTAAAATGTTACCAAAGTGAGACATCAAAATTTCGAATAGTTCACGAGATATAGCCTTAAGAATCAGTACATGATTTTCGAAAATTTCAAAAATGAATTATAAAAAAACCTTAGCTAATAATTCAAAACCCAGCTAGGGGTTTTCTTCTACCATCATAAGCTTTCAGGTTTTGGCGTCTCAATTGGTTCAAGTTTTTACTGCTGCACTGTGTTATTACTCGATTTATAAAGTAGGCGGAATGGTACATTTGTATGGGAGATACCAGAAGGGGCGTGGCTATGTCGTCCATTTTCAACACCGTTAGTAGTTTTGGGGAAATATTAATCACTGGAAATTTTTTAAACAATTGGTTGATTCTTGGTTAAGGTTTTCGTAAGTTAAAGGCAGACGGACAGACAGACATGGCTCAAACGACTTAAAAAGTCATGAATCAAATTCGGTTCAAAAAAACCTAGGGTCTAAAGCGGGTCTAAAGCAACGTATCAAATGATATATACCCTCCTACCCGCAGAGTGATATATACATTTCGTTGGCAAACACTGAAACTTATTATCCGTGTCTTGATTTTTATTAAGCCTCAAATTATATAACTGTGTAGGTTATAATACGACCAGCTACGACCCGTTACATTTTCTCCTACATGTTTTAACTTGTTATTTATCTTTTGTCCATTCGTTTTGTTTTGTATTTTTCTTTATATGCGTAGTTGAATTCTTATCCCACCCACACTTTTTAGTTTTATCTGCAAAATATATCCAACTACATATGTGTGTGTGTACGATTGTACATCTGTAATACATAACTGCCTACATATGCATGAGCATGTGAATATGCTGTAACCCTTGTCGCTTCCTTGCATGCACGACTGCCAAAAACAACCTTAATATGTTCCTCATAACCGAGACAACAACAAAAAAAAATCACATTCTGTTCGTCTGACCTTTTTGTACCTCCATAAGAGAATGAATATAAATATAAATATTGTTCATAATTTTGTTACATTTTCAAGGGTGAATAATATTTGCAATTGTAATTATTATTTGCCCATATACCGGACGCTCACCCTCGAAGTTGTAGCTACTTATTTTGAACAAAGATGGGATTATCGAAGCCATGGTACTTATTTTGTTTTTTGGTAATCATGACGAGGGGGTATATATTGTATGTCGTCTCCATTTTGTTCATACGAAAAGGTTTCTTAATTCGAGAATTGTGTTGTAGTGACGTATGCTCATAACTTGATGCATAGCAGTTTATGTTAGTAGAGATTAATTTCAAAGGAATTATTTTTAATAAAAAATTCTGGAATGCTTTGACCAGAAGTAAGGCAGATATGTTTGATTGTCCAACGATTGTTAAATGACCTCTCAGTTTATACATATTATTTCGTACAAACTGGCTTTTACTTAAACAAACAGTAAGAAATTTTATTGGTAAATTATTTAGTTGCGACCGGCCGTGGCATAGTGGTTAGAACACACGACTACAATGCGGAAGATCCGTGGTTCGATTCCCGGCTCCAGTCATTTACATTTTTTTCATTGCCGGCCCTTCGATGTTGTCGACAGCAACTTCGCAGTATAAGTGTCGAGATAATCGGCATGAATAGTTAAGCTCTGTCGAAGCGTGTTAAATCACAACAACGCGAGAAGCGTCATTCATGGGGTGTAGAGAGAAATTAAGTTTTTTTAAATAGTTGTTATTAAATATTAGATCAAAATGCTGGGTCCACCGTACAAATTTAAATTTAATTACAGCTAACAGCATTCGAAGAGATAATTCCAATTGTGAAACTATGAATATAGTGCGATAATTCTGAAAAGATTTCATAACATTTAATAGCCGCATGGGAAATTTCAACTGCTGATATGGTTACAATAAAGTTTTATCGAAATATTTTATGCTCAGCAGAAAAACAACAATTACACTCCTTTAAAGTATCCTTAACAATATTCCACCCTGAACAGAATATATCGAAATATTCCATGTATCATCTCCGATGAACCAACCCCTGATATCCGTATTTCATCAGACACTCCTTTGCAATCCATAGCATTTCCGTTTTATCAGGTGGATGGCGTGTGCGAACAAAACACACACCTACCCACCCATACAGAGTGATGAGGTCTATGTTTACATAATGACCGTCTAGAATGAGCGGTTAAGCCACTAAAGATGCTAATTTTATTTAGTTGCACATTCGAGATTATTGCTCTAACCCTCAGTTTTCATGGTTTTTGTTGTTTACCACGCTTGACTGTCGCAACATGCTAGCTACATCTATCTACAAGTACTCTGCCACTATGAAGTACAAAATGTAAATAGATATAACATGGTTGAATGTGTATGAGTTGTTGTATCCTGATTGTATTATGTATCTTTAGATTTACAAAAAGAAAAAAAAATGATTATAATTGCATTGTATAAATTTATGCACTGTTTACCTTTATTAGCTTCTATATATAAGCGTGGGTTTGTACTCGGTATGAGCAATAGAGTTGATGGTTTGCCAGGTCTACAACCCCCCAAGAAAGCGTCCTTGTGTAAGTGATTGTTATAGGTTTGTAATATTTTTGGTTATCTCTTAGTAACACAAAGGCTATGCACGAAGATACTTAAATGTACGTTTGAGGAAAGGCGTAATGATTTAATTGTTAAATGCAGTAGATCGCAATATCACATTACCATTTTGAGGCAAAAAGTTTTTTTCCGTTTCAAGTGAAAATTATTTCATAATTTTTTCCAAGATAACAATGTGTAATTCTATAAGATTTTTTTACAGTTGAATGTGAATTAATAATGTTACGTAAAATGATTTGAACGAACACAGATTTTTATACCCTTACCCTACGGGTAGGCGGGTATTCATCATTTGATACGACCAAAAAGTGTAACACATAGAAGGAATCACTATATTTCATAGGTTTTGTGTAATTACAATGTGTAATTCTATAAGATTTTTTTTACAGTTGAATGTGAATTAATAATGTTACGTAAAATGATTTGAACGAACACAGATTTTTATACCCTCACCCTACGGGTAGGCGGGTATTCATCATTTGATACGACCAAAAAGTGTAACACATAGAAGGAATCACTATATTTCATAGGTTTCTTTGATTCATAACTTTGAAAGTCGTTTGAGCCATGCCCGTCTGCCTGTCCGGCTGGTACGCACGCTAACTTTCTAAAGAAGTAACCAATTGTTTTTAAACCTAGCATGGCTTAATATTTCCCTAAAACTACTAACAGTATTGTAAATGCGATACATGGCCACTCCCCTTCTGGTGCCTCCCATACAAATGTACCATTCTGCCCACTTTAGAAATCGAGTAACAATATCAATGCATCCAAGACAATCGTCATCAAATTCTGTATTTAGTATAACTACTAGCTGACCCGGCAAACGTTGTTCTGCCATACAACTTTGGATCCGGCAAACTTCGTCTCGCTCCTAAGGTAACGCCTTTATATAATAGTAAAACACAGATAGTTTAAGTTTTAATCTGATTTACTGAATTTAATCGAAATCTGTGAAGAGCGATCTGATATACAATGTTTTCCGATTTGTTTCCGGCGTAAAAACAAACAATGAAGACTGTTTGCCAACACGCAAAAAGACAACGCACAGCTGACCCTGTGATAAGCAGGGAAATTCGAGGTTGATTCCACAAATATCCAATGATTGGCCTTACGATTAATTGGTTGTTATCGCAAAAGCCAATCGAATGGGGAGTTGAATTGGAAGGGAAGATCGGTTGGAATAATAGATTCGAGGGATAGGGACTTCCTCTCCTTTGCATATTCCCTTGATGATCGCCGCTTTAATTACAATTTCGGATGTTTCAGTTTCCGCAAAATGATCGTTATCGATCCCACCTTCAGCTGCAAATTATGCACAACTGGCACATCTAGAGAGTTCAAAAATTCTGTCGAATAGTTGGTTGCCTCATTCTCGTTAAATGACCTCGAAAATTTTTCATCGTTAGGTCATCTGCCTCCAATGCTCATTTATGCGCTATCGTGCATTAATTCCAAATAATGATTAAGCATTCTCTCAACAATTTCGCTACACGTTGTGTTGCCAACCGTGAGATGAAAGCGGATTGTGCAGTTCGATTGTGGAAGCAATACCAAAGTATGCAACAGCTAACTTAATTGCGATCTTGACCGAATTGTTGCTAGAATCAAAGAAATTACGAATCTCTTGCCTGTCCAACCGGCATCAGCGAGAAAGTAAATGCTTCCGTTCCAATGTCAACAACTTTCATCATTGAATCGTACACATTCGTTTGCTCGGAAGTTAAGAGCGCCACATTTGTTCGGACTTTTTCAGTCAGCTCAACTCGATCAAAGTCTTGTTCTTGTTGTTGTTCGCGATTGAATGCATCATGCATTGAACGATTTTGCGCTGGTATTCCCAATTTCGACAGTAGACTGCCACACATTAGCACGCACATGTCTTTGATCAGAAGATAATTTCAAGATCGAAATTGGATGTTGTCGTGCGAACTCTGTACAAATGTCGTCAGCCATTTCGTCCAATTTGTCCACCATCCCGAAGCTTGAGAACAATTCCGTCTTCATTTATAGTGGGAGCATTGAATTGTCTTACATGGCATCCAGAGGGTCTCTTGTCTTCTCTGATAATGAGTTTGTGGACGTCATAATGCATTGTATTCAATGTGGTTTTGAACAATCGGACCAATGCATTATGCTTATGCAGAAGATTTTAAAATTGTTCTACCATTTTGCATTTAATATTTTAATATAATAAATTTCACAATATTTCGAAATTTTTCAAGCATCATAACGAATTTTTCATCTTTACGTCGTCTAAAATCATCAAATCAAGCGATACAATGAAAAATTTCGTCGAAAAAAATCAAAAAAATTCGACTTTTTTTTCGGAATTCTCCGAGGTTTCCACCAAGAATTTTCGGAATAATTATCTGAAATTTTCACAATTATACCATTCAAAATTATCAAAACTTACAACAAAATGTAAAATTTCGTCGAACAAAAATTTAAATTTTTGGAATTTTTCCATAATTTTCCAACCAAAATTTTCTATTTTTCCAACCGAAAAGCCACAACGAAACAATTACACACAAAATGTAATACAAAAATTCAATTTGCAGTGCAAAATGTTTCCGAAAAAATCCAAATTTTTCCTGAATTTTCCGAATTCCACCGAGAATTTTTCTATTTTCCCATTCGGAAAGTAATTTCGGAATAATTATCCGAAATTTTTCACTGTTACATCGTCTAAAACTATAAAGTCCCACGATAATATGCAAAATTTCGTAAAAATTTTTTTTTTAAATTTTCGAATTTTTCCGGAATTTTCCGCATTTTTCAACAAAAATTTTCCATTTTTCTATTCGAAAAGCCATTCTGTAACAATTGCACACAAAATTCCATACAAAAAGGAAATTTTCGATTTTTCCAATTTCCCGACTTTTCCTGAAGGTTTTCCAAAATTTTCTTTCGCAAAAACCTACTCCTGGCAATTACGAATAACTGAAAAAAAATTGAGCCAAATCGGTCCAACCGTTCTCGAGTTTTGCGCTTAGCAACACATTCAGCGACTTATTTTTATATTATAGATAACAGAATAAAGTTTTGGAACCAGGTACCTCCCACTTTAGAAATCGATTTATATTATTTATAGATCCGATGCGATAGTATAACTATAACAGAATAAAGTTTTGGAACCAGGTACCTCCCACTTTAGAAATCGATTTATATTATTTATAGATCCGACGCGATCGTGACCAAATTCTGTATTTAGTAAAGCTCAAGCAGGATAGAACAAATTTGAAGTCTAGCCACGCCCGTTCTGGTACCTCCCACACCCAACGTGAGCGTGCTAAATCAGGATAAAGTTTTGGATGAAAAAACTGAAACGCCTCTTCTGGAGCCTCCCATACAAACGTACCGTTCCGCCCACTTTATAAATCGAGTAATAATTTTAATACACTGGCAAATTTTATGTTTTACTGAGGGTATATGTAAGTCGGGTTTCCCGATTGAAACTTTCTTACTGGTTTTAAATCTATTTAAGTAAAAACTAATTGATTTGCGCATCACTTGAGAACGCGTGGACCGGACCGATTTGATTAATCTATATATATAAAAAATGGTGGTAAAAATGTATAGTAATTCATCAATTGAGAACGGTTGGACCGATTTTGCTGAAATTTTTTTTCAGTTGTTCGTAATTGCCAGGAGAAGGTTTATGTAAAAGAAAATTTTGGGAAATTCCTCCGGAAAAGCCGGAAAATTTCAAAAACCGAAAATTGCTTTTTTGTATGGAATTGTGTGTGCAATTGTTACAAATGGTTTTTCGAATGGAAAAATATAAAATTTTTTTTGAAAAATTCGGAAAATTCCGGAAAAGTTCGAAAAATTTCAATACTATTTTTCGATGAAATTTTGTTTTTTGTCGTACGATTTGATAGTTTTGAACGATGTAACTTGCGAAAAATTTCGTATAAGTATTCCGAAACGACTTTTCGAATGGAAAAATAGATAAATTGTCGGTGGAAAACTCGGAAAATGGCGAAAAAATCTGAAAATTAGATTTTTTTCGATAATCGAAAATTAAATTTTTGTCGGTTTTCGAATGGAAAAATATAAAATTTTAGATGGAAAATTATGGAAAATGCCAAAAAAAAATTATTTTTTTATTCGAAAAAATTTTGCTTCTTATCATATGTTTTGGTAATTTTCCCAATCGCAAAATTAGATTTTTTTCGATAATCGAAAATTAAATTTTTGTCGGTTTTCTAATGAAAAAATATAAAATTTTAGATGGAAAATTATGGAAAATGCAAAAAAAAATTATTTTTTTATTCGAAAAAATGTTGCTTCTTATCATATGTTTTGGTAGTTTTGGGCGATGTAAATGTGAACAATTTCGAACAATAATGACTTTTCGAATGGAAAAATAGAAAAAACTGGAAATTTTGGAAAATTCCTGAAAAAATCGAAAAATTTTTTGATTTTGATGCCTTCGACGAAATCTTCCATTGTATCGCTTGATTTAATGATTTCAGACGACGTAAAGGTGCACAATTCGTTGTGTTGCTGAAAAATTTCGGATTATTGTGAAATATATAAATATAAAAATAGTTTGCAAAATTTATAGTAATTTATCAAGAGAGAACGTTTTTCGCAAGTTATTAATTTTGTTTGCAATATTGGCAGGAATTTTTTTATGCGTCAAAATTTTGGGAAAATCCTTAGGAAAAGCCGGGAAATTTGAGTGCAATTGTTACGATATCGGTTCATTGTCTGTCGTATGCCAGCATAGCAATCCACTGAAGTTACAATCGGAAACTTATATTGCTACTCATTTCGAGGTGAGATCCCAATCTATTTTAAGATGAGATCCCAACTGTATCCTTTTTGCGATCGAACATTTTTGTTAGGAGACAACTGCATTTAAAGTTGTTGATATGAATATCGACGGCTTCACAGCTATTGCAGGGTGAGTATGTGGAGTCACACGATATTGTTCTCAAGCGTCGGCAGACTCATCGGTCATATGATGCATTTCAATACCCGTTGATGTTCTGCCGTGGATAGGGTTAATATCACCACAATTTAAAGATGTTCAATACAACGACAGGTTTGTTTACAAGTCATCAGGAAAAGAAAAGAATAAAAAGGTTAGCTCAAATAATTTGTATGCGTATCGATCGCAAATTGCGTTAGCTGTTGCACCATCTGCTGCCACTTTGTTGAAAGGCGGTCGAACTGCACACTCCGCTTTGAAGTTGCCGATGAATCTTCTCACAGTTGACAAGCCATTGGGCACAATATCCATCCAGAAGTTCGGCGATAGCGAAATTGTTGCGAGAATGCAAAATTATCATTTGGGATAAATGCACGATAGCGCGTCAACGATGAAGGATTTATGAGATGATTCGAAACGATTTGATGGGGCTATAATATTTCTGTCGGAAGATTTTCATCAAACGCTTCCCGCCATCCTAAAATCTACTACTGCTGATGAAATTAATGTCTTTGTGGCGGAATAACAAGAAGTTGATATTAACCACGAACATGAGATTCACGTTGCAAATCAACCCATCGGCTACTGCATTTTCAAAATATCTACTGGCGCTTTGTAATGGCCAAATTCCTGTTGATGTTTCAACTGGATTAATAACGTTTCCGTCAATTTTTTTCAAAGGAGAGGAAGTCTTTTTACCTCGAATTTCTATTATTCCCACCGATTTTCCCTTCCAATTCTAGCAAATTTAATTCCCCATTCGATAAATCGCAATGCCAATCATTGGAACTTTGTGGGATCAACCTCGAATTTCTCAGTTTTTCGCGTGTCTTCATTGTTTGTATTAGCGCCGGAAAACAAATCGAAAAACATTGTTTATCAGACCGCTCTTCACTGATATCGATTAAATTCAAATTAGTCACATTAAAATTTGAACTATATGTGTTTTAATATTACTCTAGAGCTTATATGAAGGAGTTAACTTGGAGCGAGACGAAGTTCGCCGAGTCAGAAGTTGTATGGCAGAACAACGTTTGCCGGGTCAGCTAGTTCTTTGTAAATGTTAGTTTAGTCCGAATAAGTTTGTAAGAGAAAGAAAATTTGTCCACGCCCATATTTTCCAAATATATATATAAGAACTAGCTGACCCGGCGAACTTTGTCTCGCCCCAATTTTATGCCTTGAGATAAACTCAGTAGAGAATATGTGATAAACAAAGTTTTTCGATTAGTTTTCCGCCGAAAAAACAAACAACGAAGGCGATTCTCCAAAACTCGAAAAGGCAAAGTTCAGCTGACCGCACGTAAAACAGGGAAATTCGAGATTAATCTCACATACTTCCAACGATTGGCCTTGCGATTTATTGATTGTCGTCGGGGAATTGGAATGGATGATCAGTTGGATTTATCTTATTCATAAGATAAGGACTTCCTCTTCTTTGAATTTGTTCTTTACGATCGTCTGAAATCAAATTTTTTTTATCAGATTCTTGACGGACAACCGCGTACCGTTGCACAATTTCGGTGGATTCAGATTCCGCAATATGATTATGATCGATACCACCTTCATCTGTAAATTATGCGGCATATTAAGCGAGTGGAAAATTTGGTCGGATTGTTGGTCGCTTCATCCTTTACGGTCACGCTGTAAACAGATTTGTACGAATGCAGTTCTCAAGCGATTTAACTTTCTAATTTGAAATTGTAGCTATTAATGTATTTATTCTTCTCTGCTAGTAACATTCTGCCCGTAAATTAATCCAATCGAGATTTTTATAATGTTGTGCCATGTCATGAGTTACTTTTCCAACGATGTAAACTGGCAAAAATTTGCTGGGAACGATATCAATTCAGTCGAAACATCAACCCGAATTTGGCCTTTGCCAAGCGCTGGCAGTTGTTTCGGGAATTCAGCAGAAGATGGGAGGTTCTGGAATGAGCCCCAAATTTGTTGGTCAATTACAACTTCTTGACGTTTTCAAGCATGGTTTTAGTAAATCAGCAACATTAGACATTTTGAGCAAAATCATAGCCCCACCAAATCGTTTTAAATTCCCTCGTAAATACTTTATCGTTCGGTCAACTACTTCCAAAGCTCATTTAGTCGTTATCGAGCATTCATCCGAAATGTTGATTTGGCATTCCCGCATCTACTTACTTACTTACTTAAGTGGCCAATTACAATTTACGAAACGTAGTTCATAAATTTGAGGCCTGAAGTAATAAAGAATTCCACACGCTTCGGTCTTCTGCGTGTGTTCTCCAGTTAGTCCTACCAGATGGTGGCACGTCGCCTACCACTTGGTCCTTCCAACGGAGTTTGGGTCTCCCTGCTCTGCGCCGTCCTTCAGGTTCTCCTTCAAACACCTTTCTCGCTGGAGCATTTACATCCATCCTGGCAACATGTCCCAGCCATCGAAGTCGTTGGATTCTGACTCTTTTAGCTACGTCGATGTCGTGGTAAATCTCATACAGATCATGGTTCGAAACTGGCCTTCGACACAGATAGGTCCATATATTTTTCGGAGTACTTTTCTCTCGAATACTCCCAGGTTTTGTATGTCCGTTGTAGTAAGCACCCATGATTCGGCACCATACAACAGAACAGGTAAGATAAGCAACTGGTAAAGCTGTTTCTTAGTATTCCGAGAGAAGGCGGTGTTACTAAAGTGCTGCCGAAGTCCGTAGAAACATCTATTGGCCAGCACTATTCTCCGTTTAATTTCTTGGCTGACATTATTCATCTTGTTGACGGAAGATCCGAGGTAGGTAAACTCATCTACTACCTCAAAACAATAATTTTCAACGTTGACGCTGCGTCCCCATCGAGAGGACTCTTTGTTCGTCGAAATCATTATTTTTGTTTTGTCCTCGTTGGCCGCTAAACCCATTTTTACCGAATCCTTTTCTAGGGATGAGAAGACTGCAGTAGCATCCCGCAGATTTCGGCCAATGATATCTATATCATCGGCGTAGGCTAGTGGCATGTGGCTTTTGTGGAATATGGTGCCAGACATGTTGACACCAGCCTTTCTCATCACCTTCTCCATAACTATATTAAATAGTGTACAGAACAGGCTATCGCCCTGCCTGAGACCTCTTTCCGTGTTGAATGGTTCAGACTGATCCTTACCAATCTTAACCGAGGATTTGGTGTTGTCTAAGGTACATTTGCAAAGTATAATCAGCTCTGCTGGAATACCAAACTCAGACATGGCCTCATAAAGCCTATTCCTTATCGGAGAGTCGAAGGCAGCTTTGTAGTCGACAAAGAGGTGGTAGGTGTCGATCTGCTTTTCATGGGTTTTTCCAGGATTTGTCGTAAGGTGAATATTTGATCCGTCGTAGATTTTCCAGATCTAAAGCCGCACTGATATGGTCCAATTAGTTTTTCTACAATTGGCTTTAGAAGTTCACACAATATGCTTGAAAGGACCTTGTACGCAATTGGAATAGGCTTATTCCACGATAGTTCTTACATTCACTACGATCTCCTTTCTTGTATAGGGGACATAACAGACTGAGACTCCAATCTCCGGGCATGCTCTCCTCTTGCCAGATGTTCTCCATGAGCTGATGCATGCTCCTTATCAGCTCCTCCCCGCCAGCCTTAAACAATTCAGCAGGGAGACCATCGGCTCCAGCAGCTTTGTTGTTTTTAAGGCGGGAGATGGCCATACGTATCTCGCTCTGGCTCGGAGGTGGACAGTTAATACCATCGTCATGGATTGGAGCGGGGTCTTCTGGAGTGGTGTCAGTATCCAGTAAATTTCTAAAGTGATCTCTCCATATCTTCAGAGCGTTATCCGGGTCCGTCACTAGCTGACCATCGCTGTCCTTGCAGGATGGCAAACTGTTCCACGCATTCTCGCTTTAACTCTCTTGTAGAATTTTCGGGCTTCCCCTCTACTTCGGAGCAACTCAGTGCACTCATCCTGCCTCTTCTTCAGCTCCTTCTTTTTTCTTCTAAAAAGACGAGTTGCCTGTCGGCTCTTCTCCATGTGCCGTTCACGAACAGCTCGCGTTGCCATTGGCTGCCGTTTTGCCCTGTATGCAGCACCCGTCTCTCTCGTGACATTGCGACATTCATCATCGTACCAGGCATATTCTTGAGACGGCTTTAAGTACCCAAGTACGCTTCCGTTCTATGGAGTCGGCTATATATTGCCACTGCGAGGCTTTAATATCAGGGGTTGGAGCATTCCGCAGCAGTTGAGTTAGGTGGTTGGAGTAGGCGTTCGCTACCTCTGTGGTCCGCAGATTACCGATGTCCAGCTTTCGTTGTGCCTGGTTACGTACGTTTTTCGCCATGTTTAGCTGCGGTAAGGAAGTGATCGGAGTCAATGTTCGCACCCCTAATAACTCGTACGTCCAGAACACTCGATGCGTGCCTTCCATCGACTACCACATGATCTATCTAATTCCTCAAATGATCTGGAGATAACCATGTTGCCTTATGAATATTTTTATGGTCAAATCTAGTGCTGCTAACTACCATATTTCTTGCCGCAGAGAAATCAATCAGTCTGATGCCATTGTTCGACGTTTCGGTGTGCAGACTGAATTTTCCGATTGTAGGCTCAAATGCGGTCTCCCTGCCAATTTTAGCATTAAAATCGCCTAGTACAATTTTGATGTGATGGCTTGGGCTACGGTCACATACATTTTCTAGGCTCTCGTAGAACTCATCTTTGTATTATGTGGAAAAACTTAGTTTTGACTCTTATGGTGGCTATACGTTCACACACCGGGTTGAACCTTGAGACTAGGTGTCGCAGTCTCTTGCCAACCACAAATCCACGACCAAACTCGTTCTTGTCCGCATGGCCACTATAGTAGATGTCGCACGTCTTCATGCGCGAGCACCCGTGTCCCGTCCACCGGATTTCCTGTAAAGTGGTAATGTCAGTCTCGTATTATCGAGGACTTCCGCCAGTTGGATGGAGGCACCTGGTCTATACAGTGTTCTAACATTCCAGGTGCATATCCTCAAATCATGGTCCTTAATTCGTTTGCGGTGGTCGTCAACATTTTGGGGGGTACGTTTTGTTCTTATCTTACTTCTTTTCATTGCAATCGGTTATACGTCAGTGGCGGGTTTGCAAGCCCAGCGCACCACGTCGCAGTTTTCTCCTCCTGCCAGGATGTTATTGCAGCCGCCCATTCTGGGTCAGACGCTGACCAGGGTACCGCTCACTCTGAGCTGACGTGCCTGGGTTTTAGGTTTCGCCCCTCACAGTTAGCCGTGCTCTGACGGGTGTCAGAAGCACGTTTCCAGGCGTCACCACGTGGAGGTACTCCGTTCGCAGTAGTACCACAAATATGGAGCTCTGTAAGTAGACTTGAAGTGCAATTGGCAAGGATCACTCTGGGTTTGCCAAGTTAAATCGATCAGAAGCTTTACCTTGCATCACACTCCCGACGCCCCCGGTTAATAATAGTTAATAATAATTTCATTCAAATGGCTTCCTCGGCTGGCCATGCAGTAGCCTACACGATCGGTCCAATTTTTAAGCACATTATCGATTGTGTGCAGCTGTTTTTCACCAATGGCTTCACGAATATTGTCCTTTAAAGCGTCAATTGTCTCTGGCTTGTCGGCGTAACACTTATCTTTGAGGGCACCCCACAAATAATAGTCCAACGGTGTCAAACCGCAGCTGCCAGGTGGCCAAACGACATCAGCTCTGCGGCTGGTAATGCGATCTTCAATAACAGGTAGCTTCGGCTGTGTGGCACGTAGCGCCGTCCTGTTGAAACCGAATGCCAAAATCCTCCTCTTCAATTTTTGTAAACAAAAATTCGTTCAACATGACCCGATAACGATCGATATTGACTGTAACGGCTACTCCATGCTCATTTTCGAAGAAAATTGGGTTTTCTGTGCCCCAAATGCGACAATATTGCTTGTTTACATACCCTGCAATATTTCCCAGCGTTGTTCAAGCGTACACACAACCATATTCGTTCAGCGGAAGGATAAAACTAATTATCTGTAAAATCAGACATGAGCCAAGTGTTACCATTCACGAAATAAGCATTAGTTGAAAAAAAAAACCTTAGATAGCGGACCCTTTATATATACTCGACAATACAAACATGAATATATCTGTAGTTTTTACAAGCAACCGCTTATGCCATTTTTTTTTATTTTGAGTTAATGATGACAAATTGCATTATTTTTGAAGATTTTTTTACGTAAAAAACATTACCAAAGTTTTATAAAAATGTTTTTATAATACACTACTTATGAATGAAACAATTTTGAGGAACTTAGAAAGTGATATAGTGCATGTCGTAGGTCTGGTCGATAAATCGGATTACCAATGTTCTCAATTGAAGACTTATGACTGAGTCAATTCTTAACTGAGTTTCTATTTTTTAACGGTTTTCGAAAGAAGAATCATAGACCTTTCCAACGATATGTGCATTTTTATAGATAACTTGACATACCCGTTTGTTTTTGCCTTGAAACTGCAAACTTTTTGGATTTTTATTTTTATCACTATGGAAACGACGAAAACCCAGGATATTTGACCAAACATGACAACTAGTTGAGGAACGTGCCACATAGAGATCTCCAATTAATAGTGAAATGACGTCGGTCGCCCAACAACTACAACCCAAATACACTTCACTGAATCGGAACGTAAAACACAGTGAAAGAGAGACAAGCGAGCATGGGTGGGAAACCTACCTAGCGAAGCCCAAGCAGTAGCTGCGACAATTATAACTAATATGTAACAATTGTAGCGGCGATGTAGCAGCTCATTGTACGTGAACAATGCTACAAAAACAATATGATATTCACATTCAATCATGAGCAAGCACTTTGCGATCACAGATTAGAGGCCCATAGTCGTTGAGTATTTTTACAATAATACTACTAAGTAATTATATCTTGTCTAACATTGGTAATTCTAGTTGTTTCTAATGATCTTAGGCAATAGTTTATTAGAAGGCAACTGCTAATAACAACAACTGCTATTAAATCCTAAATTTTAATCAATTGATTTAATTTTATTCAAAAACTTAACACATTAACAACCTTGATAAGTGACACTTTTTCTTATTTTTCTCTGGCGTTTAACTTTCAAAGGTTTTTGAAGAGCTTCATTTTAGTTGCCAACCACTGCCACAGAAACTTTAAGTTGCTCAAGGACCTGCTTGCTGTCCTATGCCACATACGCACAAACTCACCGAAACTAATGTGTGTTTAGGGGTGTAACTAATACTCGCACTAAAATGTTGGTCCCTAAGCAAACACCAACAACCCAAGTACACACATGTAAATATACAAATGTGTTAGTGTTCATGTGTATGTGTGTGAGTGTGTGCATTGGTTGTGGTAATGAAAGAAACTCAAATTGGATACTTGCGACTCGAGTGCGAGTTGATGCACTCGTTCTAATTGTTGGAGTAGGAGTACAAAATGTCTGTGTGTTTGTGTGTGGGTGAGTGTATCCATAGTACTCGTGTGTTGGCTGGTTTGGTTCAAATATTTGCACTCCTGTGGCATGAGATGATACGTTGGTTACGTGGCATTTAAATGAAGCTTACGTTGTGTTCGTTGTCACATATGGTGGCTGGGAAAGGGTAGATTATGATGTTGGTGCAAATTTATATTGTATGACCTCACATGATTCGGCATTTTAGCTGTGAATAGCGCTGTCAGGCTACTTAAATATGCGTACAGTAGTAATTTATGATTGCACTTGAGTGTGTAACTGTGCTTGGGTGAGTCTGTATGTGTGTGTGTGTTCATGACAGTTGTATAAAATTATAATTTCTGTAAAAATTAGCTCAATTGTTTACTTAGGCACTAGCCACAATTTTATGTTGTTGTTTGTTTGTTTCTAAACAGTGCAAGTAAAAAGTGTGACAAGGCATAGTAATGAAATTCACTAGATAATAATTGTATGCACACATCAAAGAACGTATACGCTTTTATTTTTTTACATTTGCGCTATAATAAAGACAGTTATAGTGTCGACAGTACTACCGTAGTTCTTTTATTGTGGCCAACAAGTTTTACTTAACCTGTGAAATTGTTCATAATAAAATCATAAAATCCATATCGGCAATATGCCGAAGCCTATTTGACTGTATACAACAATTGAATGCGTGCGATTAATCTGGGTTACATTAAGGAGATACCAAAGGACAAACAAAAATTGTGATAACACACTAATTTTACTGAGAGGCATTAATATACCATAGGTATCACAAGACCCATCCCAATATATATACTACATGAGTAATTTGTGTTTAGGGAATTGGTACGTTTCGTATAAGGTTGGCCGCTAACATGTCAATTGACACCTGACTGACACCAACCAGTTGCGAAAATTATCCCAAATTAATCGATTTTGGTTTTGTTCATTCAGTATTAGGGATGCAGAATTATATTAAATTATTCTAAATACTGTGCAGGGATATATTTTGCAGTAAACCTAACAACAACACCGCAGAAAACACTATGTAACACCCCTTTTCTACTTTAGAATCAATTTAGTGACACATCCTCAATTTCGTATCTCTTTCCCGTAAGGATACTGCGTCCATACTAAAAAAGAGATACTAATTAATTTGTTTTTAAGCTAAATAGTACTAAATTGTCAATAGATGGACAATGGGGGTGCGATAGTGTTGTATGGCGATCCTTAGTAACAAGATTTGGATACGAACCACTGCCTAATTTTATACATTTATAAAAATTAATTTTTGTATGGGAGCCCTCTTAGGGGATGAAGAATGGCGGTGGGTTTGTTTGGAAAAAATGTTAGGAGAAAAATTAAATGATCAAATGAATGGTAGCGGCAAGAGCTGATTTATTAAAAAACAAAATTATAAAAAATAAAAAATGGTATGGGGATATCCTGAGAAACAGTTGGGGTAGCAAAAAAAATGGGGGGTCGGTTATTCATTTGACTCATCTGGGGGCACCTTTGGGGCAGTTCGAGTGGTGGGAGCAAAATTTATTGAAACATGATTTATGTCTGGGAGCCCTCTTAGGGACTGAAGATGGGGGTAAGTATTTATGGGAAAAATGTTGGGAAAGAATAATTGGGGGTTGGCTATAAACTCTAACCCTTTGGTAAGAACATAACTGGCTCCAATCATAAAAAAAATTCCTTCATTGCCTGTCCCCCTCGATTTTGTCGACAGTAATTTCGCACATCGATAAACAAGTAGGTGCCGTTTGTTGTGAATCTAAAAAAGAAAGCATGTTAATTCACAACAACGAGAGAAGCTACCTCATTTATGGTATGTGAAGGAAAAGTAAGTAAGTAAGGTCTAGGGGTAACTTCGGCTCGGTTTAGGGGCTTGATGAGGAGTTTTCGCCCTTCCCCACCAACTTCGACAGCGTTGCGCTGCCGTTAGAAATATCCTCCGGAAAATTTTGCCTCAAATAGCCTCTATGAGACAAAGGATCCAAAATAAAATCAAAATAAAGTGTTAATGAAAAGTAAGAAATATATTTTTGAGCAAACAGTGCAACACACTTTTTTTGGGGTTGAACCAAATCAATATCAAACAATAGCATTTGACCTCAGTAAGAAAACCCTAAACTCCGTTTTGGGTTTTGCACAATTGTTGTTTACAGTGATTCAAAAGTCAAATATAAAAAAATTAAAAATCATGTGTAAAATAGATTTGGTATAGTTCATATTTTCGAAAACCTATATTAAAACTTTTCAGGGAATATTTCCTCGGAACATTATAACCGTTTATCTTCCATCCATAGTGAACATTTTGATGAATTTGACTTTAAAGCTGTTTTTCAAAATTCATCCTAAGATATCCCACACGCGTAGGAGCTAGAGGGTTTAAATGTTCTGATGAAATATTCCCCAGAATTTTAATGTATGTCTCCAAAGACATGAAGTAACCCAAATCTATTTTTCACATGATTATTCAAATTCTTTGTTTCGACTTTTTACCAAAAGAATCAAACTTCAAACCACTGTAAAATGAAAAAATATCCATATTTTTAAAAAATGTAGGCTTAAACTGCACTTTAAGTCTTCAGGTTGCAGCAATGTCAAAATAATCAATGATCATGCATGAATCCCTGCTTGTGTACTTTTATAGTTAATAAACAGTTTTTATCTTGTTTGTCCAGTTTTTTACTGTCATCGTTTAAATAGTAAAAAGACTTTTGGTCCAGTCGGCAGAAATGAAAAATATCGATATATTCTAAAAAGGATAGGCTAGGATTTCAATTTAAGCATTTTTGTGATGCATGATCACCCCAGAATACAGTGGCATTTACACTTTTTATCGTTATTTTCATGCAAAGTAAAATTAAGCTTTAAGCCTACAGTGATATGCTTAAAATCAAAATATTTACCAATTGTAGTGCCCTCCTAAAAAACGTGTAACTCTCCCTCTTATGACCCAATTTTTATAAACGATGGCTTGGTTTTCTTGGGGAAGTCCAATCTTTATACTCAATTTATGAAACTGGATTTATTTTGGCGATTAATATTTTTTATAAATTTTTTTATCAATTTAAAACCGTGATTTTTGCACAAAAAAAAATCGTTTTTTAAACGTTAAATGCTTCTACCATCAAAACTACCCAACCGCTGTTAAAAGCTTGTATAGAAAGGTTTAGGGGAGCACATTACCTTTTATTAGAGACTACTCAAATCGTTGGATGCGTTTACGAATTATTCCCCATTAAGATGATGCATCTCATAGTGTGATGCAAGGTAAAGCTTCTGATCGGTTTAACTTGGCAAACCCAGAGTGATCCTTGCCAATTGCACTTCAAGTCTACTCACAGAACTCCGTATTCGTAGTACTACTGCGGACGGAGTACCTCCACGTGGTGACGCCTGGAAGCGTGCCTCTGACACCCGTCAGAGCACGACTAACTGTGAGGGGCGAAACCTAAAACCCAGGCACGTCTGCTCAGAGTGAGTGGTACCCTGGTCAGCATCTGACCCAGAATGGGCGGCTGCAATAAAATCATGGCAGGAGGAGAAAACTGCGACGTGGTGCGCTGGGCTTGCAACCCGCCACTGACGTTTATACTATTGCAATGAAAAGAAGTAAGATAAGAATAAAACGGATCCCCCAAAATGTTGACGACCACCGCAAACGAAGTAAGGACCATGATTTGAGGATATGCACCTGGAATGTTAGAACACTGTATAGACCAGGTGCCTCCATCCCACTGGCGGAAGTCCTCGAAGAATACAAGGCTGACATAACCGCTTTACAGGAAATCCGGTGGACGGGACACGGGTGCTCGCGCAAGAAGACGTGCGACATCTACTATAGTGGCCATGCGGACAAGCACGAGTTTGGTTGTGGATTTGTGGTTGGCAAGAGACTGTGACACCTAGTCTCAAGGTTCAACCCGGTGTGTGAACGTATAGCCACCATAAGAGTCAAAACTAAGTTTTTCCACATAACACTTATTTGTGCCCATGCTCCGAAAGAAGAGAAAAGCGATGAGGACAAACACGAGTTCTACGAGAGCCTAGAAAATGTATATGACCGTAGCCCGAGCCATGACATCAAAATTGTACTAGGCGATTTTAATGCTAAAATAGGCAGGGAAACCGCATTTGAGCCTACAATCGGAAAATTCAGTCTGCACACCGAAACGTCGAACAATGGCATCAGACTGATTGATTTCTCTGCGGCAAGAAATATGGTAGTTAGCAGCACTAGATTTGACCATAAAAATATTCATAAGGCAACATGGTTATCTCCAGATCAATTGACAAGGAATCAGATTGATCATGTGGTAGTCGATGGAAGGCACGCATCAAGTGTTCTGGACGTACTAGTGATTAGGGGTGCGAACATTGACTCCGATCACTTCCTTACCGCAGTTAAGGTACGCACAAGGCTAAGCATGGCGAAAAACGTACGTAACCAGGCACAACAAAAGCTGGACATCGGTAAGCTGCGGACAACAGAGGTAGCGGACGCCTACTCCAACCACCTAACTCAACTGCTGCGGAATGCTCCAACCCCTGATAATATAACCTCGCAGTGTCAATATATAGCCGACTCCATAGAACGGACTGCGAAAAGCGTACTTGGGTACTCAAAGCCGTCTCAAGAAGATGGCTGGTACGATGATGAATGTCGCAATGCCACGAGAGAGACGAATGCTGCATACACGGCAAAACTGTAGCCAATGGCAACGCGAGGTGTTCGTGAACGTCACAGGGAGAAGAGACGAGAGGCAACTCGTCTTTTTTGAAGAAAAAAGAAGGAGCTGAAGAAGAGGCAGGATGAGTGCACTGAGTTGCTCCGAAGTAAAGGGGAAGCCCGAAAATTCTACAAGAGAGTTAAAGCGAGAATGCGTGGAACAGGGTTGCCATCCTGCAAGGACAGCGATGGTCAGCTAGTGACGGACCCGGATAACGTTCTGAAGATATGGAGAGATCACTTTAGAAATTTACTGCATACTGACACCACTCCAGAAGACCCCGCTCCAATCCACGACGATGGTATTAACTGTCCACCTCCGAGCCAGAGCGAGATACGTATGGCCATCTCCCGCCTTAAAAACAATAAAGCTGCTGGAGCCGATGGTCTCCCTGCTGAATTGTTTAAGGCTGGCGGGGAGGAGCTGATTAGGAGCATGCATCAGCTCATGGAGAACATCTGGCAAGAGGAGAGCATGCCCGGGGATTGGAGTGTCAGTCTGTTATGTCCCATATACAAGAAAGGAGATCGTAGTGAATGTAAGAACTACCGTGGAATAAGCCTATTACCAATTGCGTACAAGGTCCTTTCAAGCATATTGTGTGAACGTCTAAAGCCAATTGTAGAAAAACTAATTGGACCATATCAGTGCGGCTTTAGACCTGGCAAATCTACGACGGATCAAATATTCACCTTACGACAAATCCTGGAAAAAACCCATGAAAAGCAGATCGACACCTTCCACCTCTTTGTCGACTACAAAGCTGCCTTCGACTCTCCGATAAGGAATAGGCTTTATGAGGCCATGTCTGAGTTTGGTATTCCTGCAAAGCTGATTCGACTTTGCAAATGTACCTTAGACAACACCAAATCCTCGGTTAAGATTGGTAAGGATCAGTCTGAACCATTCAACACGGAAAGAGGTCTCAGGCAGGGCGATAGCCTGTCCTGTACACTATTTAACATAGTTATGGAGAAGGTGATGAGAAAGGCTGGTATCAACATGTCTGGCACCATATTCCACAAAAGCCACATGCCACTAGCCTACGCCGATGATATAGATATCATTGGCCGAAATCTGCGGGATGTTACTGCAGTTTTCTCATCGCTAGAAAAGGAGTCAGCAAAAATGGGTTTAGCGGTCAACGAGGACAAAACAAAAATAATGATTTCGACGAACAAAGAGTCCTCTCGATGGGGACGCACCGTGAACGTTGACAATTATTGTTTTGAGGTAGTCGACGAATTTACCTACCTCGGATCTTCCGTCAACAAGATGAATAATGTCAGCCAAGAAATTAAACGGAGAATAGTGCTAGCCAATAGATGTTTCTACGGACTTCGGCAGCACTTTAGTAACACCACCTTCTCTCGGAATACTAAGAACAGCTATACCAGGTGCTTATCTTACCTGTTCTGTTGTATGGTGCCGAATCATGGGTGCTTACTACAACGGACATACAAAACCTGGGAGTATTCGAGAGAAAAGTACTCCGAAAAATATATGGACCTATCTGTGTCGAAGGCCAGTTTCGCCATCGGATGAACCATGAGCTGTATGAGCTTTACCACGACATCGACGTAGCTAAAAGAGTCAGAATCCAACGACTTCGATGGCTGGGACATGTTGCCAGGATGGATGTGAATGCTCCAGCGAGAAAGGTGTTTGAAGGCGAACCTGAAGGACGGCGCAGAGCAGGGAGACCCAAACTCCGTGGAAGGACCAAGTGGTAGGCGATGTGCCATCATCTGGTAGGACTGACTGGAGAACACACGCAGAAGACCGAAGCGTGTGGAATTCTTTATTACTTCAGGCCTCAAATTTATGAACTACGTTTCGTAAATTGTAATTGGCCACTTAAGTAAGTAAGTATCTCATAAAAGATTTGCAAAGAAGTTCAAAAATTCATTCTTAATCATGGAAAAATTTTCAAGTCTCATATTCGTGTTTAGGACGCCGAAATCTTTAGAAAAAAATTATTTACAACTCTGCTGCAAAATGACTGTAAACTAGTGTAATCTAACAGATTTCAAAACTAATTTAATAGCAAAAAAAATTTGAATCAAATTATATAAAAACAACGTTGTGTGGATCTGCGCCAACATTAACATCAAAATACGATGTAACGGAAATACTGTCCCTTAAATTCGCTTCAATTACATCTGTGGATGTCGAAAGATCGTTCTCAATGTAATAAACCAATTTTTTTTACGATAATTTATATCAATATTTTATAGTTTATTGCAAAAACAATCTCAAATAAAATGCTCAACATAGAAAAACATCGTGATACTTTAGGAACAAAGTTTACGATTTTTGTAACTTTAATATTAAATGCAATCATGAAATATTTTTTTTTGTTTAAACTGTTCCTTTAATAATAACACCAAAATACAAAAATATATCATAAAATGATATATAGGTAGAGATAAGTTATGAAATGTAATTGTATGATACTTTTTATATTTTATTTTACTTACTCAATATTTGTGTATGTAACTTTACCAAAAATACTTACAAAGACTGAATTTAAAATAATTTTGTTTTGTTTAAAAAGTTATTTGTTTTTAATTTTGATTTGTAAGCTGTTTTTTTACTTTAAATAAAAATGAAAACCAGTAAGAAAGTTTCAGTCGGGCAACCCGACTTACATATACCATCACCCTTAGTAAAACAAAAATTTTTCTATTATATTGATTTTATTACTCGATTTCTAAAGTGGGCGGAGTGGTACATTTGTATGGGAGGTAGCAGAATGACGTGTCTAGACTACTAGATTTTTTCTCCAAAACTTTATCATGCTTAAACATTACTAAATACAGAATTTGGGCACAATTGCGTTTGGTCTTTAAATAATATTAACCTATTTCTTAAGTGGGTGGTACCTGATCGGGCGTGGCTAGACTTCCAGTTTTTTTTTCACAAAAACTGTATCCTGCTATAGCTTTACTAAATAAAAAATTTGGGTACGATTGCGTTGGATTTATTGATATTGCTCCATTTCTAAAGTGGGCGGTATGATGTATTTGTATGGTAGGTACCAGAAGGGGCGGGGCCATGTAGCCCATTTCCAATACCGGTAGTAGTTTTGGGGAAATATTAACTCATGCTAAATTTCACAACATTTGGTTGCGTCTTTCGAAAGTTATCGTTCGCACCAGCTGGACTGCCAGACAGACAGACGGACAT
Source organism: Muscina levida (assembly GCA_964034835.1). Lineage (NCBI taxonomy): Eukaryota > Metazoa > Arthropoda > Insecta > Diptera > Muscidae > Muscina > Muscina levida. The sequence goes on from OZ035882.1 coordinate 83,952,344, forward strand.
GGCTCAAACGACTTAAAAAGTCATGAATCAAATTGGGTCAAAGAAACCTAGGGTCTAAAGTGACTCCTTCTATGTGTTACACTTTAGGGTCATATCAAATGATATATACCCTCATCCCTAAGGGTGATGGTTAGAGTGTTCAATACCTCGTTTTTTTAGAAACCCGGTTTCCGAGTTATTCGAAAAATTGATTTTTTAGAAAAATCGGATTTTGAATACAGGATTTGAAAGAAAACCGGTTTTTTCGGTTTTTTCCTTAAAAGTTAAAAATATTCATAAAAAAAATTGGTTTAAAACAATGCATTTATTTAGTATGTAATATCAATACACCCAATGCGATCGTGCCCAAATCCTACATTTAGTAAAACTATAGCATGACAAAGTTTTGGAGAAAAAACTGGAAGTCTAGCTACGCCCCATGTGGTACCTCCCATACCCATCAGGTACCACCCACTTTAGAAATCGATTAATATTATTAATATATTAATTTTGGAGAACCAATTTGCAAGCCTAGCCACGTACCTGCTGGTACCTCCCATACAAATGCACCATTCCGCCCACTTCAGAGATGGAGTAGTAATATCAAAACACCCAACGTGATCGTGTCCAAATTCTGTATTTAGTAAAGCTAAATCAGGATAAAGTTTTTAAGTCTAGCCACGCCCCATCTGAGACCTCCCATACAAATGTACTATTCCGCCCACTCTAGAGATGGAGTAGTAATATCAATACACCAAACGTAATCGGGCCTAAATTCTGTGTTTATTAAAGCTAAATCAGGATAAAGTTTTGAAGAAAAAAACTTTAAGTCTATCCACACCCCCCCTATTTGATACAGAAAACACTCGCTCATTTTTTGTGGAAGTAAGGTTTATTGACAAAACAGCGTTTAGAAGGACGTTGAGCTTTGCTGTCCTTTTATTAAATCTATCGAAATAGTTGGTATATATAGGCTGGTATATATAGGCTTGTGTCATTGCAATTTGTTTTCACTGGTGGATTTTGGACGTTATTTATTGTCCTGTTTAAATCGTTGCAAAGACTACCATTAGGAGATTCCCCCATCTAGACTTTGCCGTTGTTGGGGAAATTGCAGAATAAAGTTATTTAAAAGCTCGTTAGCAAATTCCATCGTTTCCGCCTTTTTAGACTACTTTACACGGGATTAGCTTGTAGGACATTTTCCGGTCCTAATACATATTATTAGGGTATTCAATGTTTGTAAACGAGAATGTTTTTAGAAGCTTATTAAAGTTTTAAAATTCAATTTCAAATTAATTTAGAAAAACCTTTATACATTTTATCAACAAAAATGTTTTTAGAAGCTTTGTAAAATTTTAAAATTCAATTTCAAACTAATTTAAAAAAACCGAGTACCCGAAGGTAAAAACTCAGTTAAACCGGTTATTGGAAAATGGCATTTTTTGCAAAAACCGGCATACGGTTTTTAATAAAATAACCGGTTTACGGTTTCTCGGTTTCGGTTTTGAACACCGTAGTGATGGTATAAAAATTGGGTGACTTTAATTTTTAGAGCATGTTTTTGTTTATTTTAAGGACATATTTTTAGATTGTAGAGTCATATTTTGTCCATTTTTAGGTCATATTTTATGCGCATAAAACACGATTTTGAGGGCATATTTCCGGTTATTCCCTTCTTATTACATTGTGTCTAGTATGTGGAGAAAATGTTCTACCAGGTAGGATCTTACACTAGACTGAGAAATTGATCTGCAGCATTAGTTTTTGAGTTACAATGACGGTTTCTTACATCTTTTTTTTATCAACCTACGGGTACGAGGATGATACGACCAAAAAGTGTAGTCACTGTAAACCCTAGGTTTAATTGAACAGAAGTCAATTTATGACTTTTTAAGTCGTTTGAGCCATGCTCGTCTGACTGTCTGTCTGGATGTCTGGCTGGTACGCATGATAACTTTCAAAGAAACTATGTGTCTACAAACAATTCCTAGCTCCCGCTGAGAAGCATGGATATTTGAGGTTGAGGTATTTTTTTAGTTTTTAAATCAGGAATAATGAAAAGATTCTGGAGTACGATTTTTGTGAAAAAATTGGCTTACCCTAGTATATACGTTGTGTTTTTTTTTAATAGTTATTGTTAACAATTATTGAGATTGAATTATTGCATCAAGTACGCGTTAGTTGGGGAAAACCACGTATGGCAAATATGCTTGAGTAAAAAACTATATTCTTCGCTGTTAACCAAAAACAATGAGAAGGTTTACGATCTTGTTCCTGTTAATGAAAAGCGTATATATTTGTTATTAGTAGATTAAAATTACTTTCTTCGCATATGCTCAAAAAGTTTATGAATATATTACAATATAATTCTACCTATCATTGCAAGCACAATACATGTGGATCGTATTTTATTATGTCGTTCATATTAAATATGAAAATCATTCGTTCTGCTTTATATATTATATACCTCAACACTTCGTTAGCCACTTGTATAGGGCAGTGAACGCAGTATCAGTATAAGACAGTGGATAGAATATCAGTCAGTTACCAGCCCAACAATTTTATATTTACAGATTGAAGTAATTTCGCTAGATTATATCTTGTCATATATCGTTAAGTTGATCCCTTTGTATATATTGCGCAATTGATAAAATAATCAAGCGCACATTCATCCCATCACATCCCAAATCTATCAAATCCAACAAGATGAGATGAGATGTTTCGCAAAAATGCCACAATCGTTCATGAACCCAGTGAACATGTATGAGTTTATACTGAAATGACACATGAAGCTTATGATGCTTATTACAACTGACATGTAATTTCATTACAAATTCAAGACAAATATTTTTTTCTTTTTTTGCAACGCTTAAAAAAGGCTTCTGCAAGGCAGGGAGGCAACTGTTAAGCTTATAATACCCACACAAAAAAAGTAATCAAATCTACTAAAATGACGAGATTCTGTCAAATACACGAGCATATCTTATAAATAATACTAAGCAAACTATTTGTATTAGACAAAACTAGTGGTAAATATTATAGCACACACACACCAAGTAATGTAGTTTTCAGAAAATCGACATGACATAAAGTTATGTGTGAATAGAAAGAAATATAAAAATTTATTGAAGGCAGTAAAGGATGTAGTATTATTAGGTGATTCGAGTCGAGTTAAAGTTGATTCGTATGGCCAAAATGCATGTAAAGGACACAAAAATTGCAATTTCTCCTATACGATACTTACTTATTTCAAATCGCAATACCTCGATCATAGACCTGACCCAGTAAAACACCGGGACACGTATAATTATACTCTCGCCCTACGCGTAGGAGTGTATATATCAAAGGATAAAGTTTTGGAGAAAAACTTGAAGTCTTGCCACGCGCCTTCTTGCTCCTCCCACACACGTTCTCCTTCTCATGCCTGGTACAAATTAGACAAATATCTGAAAAATAATAGTTTTACAATAATTTCTAAACCAAAAACCCTCAAGACATTTGAAAAGTTTCATAGGTGAAACTTAAGAAACTCCTAGTTTACCTTCACCCCACCCATTAGAAATAATGATTTCTTTTGATATTTTTGTGCGTATTATGTAGAGATTTTTTTCATTGGTTGGTTCATAAATCATTAAAGGTACGAAGTCGAGATTTTATACATATGTTCGGATACGCAAAGTGTGCTGCACATATGGAGAGAACACTTCCAGCAACTGCTGGTTCCAGAAGGCAGCGCACGTGAAGTTATCACGCCAATTGTCGACGACGGCTTAGATTGCCCACCACCAAGTCAAGCGGAATTAAGAAGAGCAATATCGCGGCTGAAAAACAACAAAGCAGCCGGTGCCGACGGTCTGCCCGCAGAGCTCTTCAAGTCCGGTGGCGAGGGGCTGATAACGAGCATGCACCAGCTCCTGCGAACGGTTTGGCTTAAAGAGTGCATGCCCGACGATTGGAATGTAAGCATATTATGTCCTGTGCTGAAAAAAGGTGATCCAAGTGTGTGCTCCAACTACCGCGGGATCGGCCTTTTACCCATCGCATATAAGGTCCTGTCGAGTGTGCTATGTGAGAGACTAAAGCCAGTGTTATCCAACCTGATCGGGCCTTATCAGTGTGGCTTTAGACCTGGAAAATCAACAACTGACCAGATTTTCACACTTCGGCAAATCTTGGAAAAGACCCAAGAGAAACAGATCGACGCGTACCATCTTTTTGTCGACTATAAAGCTGCCTTCGACAGCCCGATACGGCAGAAATTACTTGAAGCCATGGCTGAGTTTGGTATTCCAGCGAAGCTGATACGTCTTTGCGGAATGACGCTGACTGACACGAAGTCTTCAGTGAAGATTGGCAAGGACCTTACGGAGCCATTCTATACCAGACGAGGCCTAAAACAAGGCGACGGCCTATCGTGCGATCTCTTCAACATTGTGATGGAGATGATAATGAGAAAAGCTGCAGTAAACACGAGTGGCACTATATTCAACAAAAGCCACATGCTACTCGCGTACGCTGATGACGTAGACATCATCGGTCGAAAACTGCGGGATATGACTGCAGCATTCTCAGGTATACAGAAGGAAACAGCGAAAATGGGCCTAACGGTGAACGAGGACAAAACGAAGTTATTAGTTTCAACGAACAAAGAATCTACTCGTTTGGGAAACTGCGTGAACGTTGACAACTATAATTTCGAGGTGGTAGATACTTTTGTCTACCTAGGCTCCGCCATCAACAAAGAAAATAATGTCAGCCTAGAAATCCGGAGAAGAATCCTGCTTGCAAATAAATGCTACTACGGACTAAGCAAGCGATTCAATGGCAGAGCCCTCTCTCGACGAACAAAACTCCAGCTATACCAGATACTGGTTCTACCTGTCCTAATGTATGGCTCAGAATCCTGGGTTATGACACAAGCGGATGAATCGGTTCTGGCGGTATTCGAGAGAAAAATACTCCGTAAAATATATGGGCCCATCATCGTTAACGGAGAGTATCGGCGTCGTATGAATCATGAGCTGTACGAGCTGTACACTGACATTGACGTGGTCAAACGCATTAAGGTGCAACGGTTGCGTTGGCTAGGTCATGTTGTACGCATGGACAAAAATGCTCCAGCGGTATATAATCCACTGGGATTGCATAGAAGTACCAGCTAAGTAAGTAAGTAAGTTGGTCGTACAAGGTAAATATTTTTTTGTAGAAAAAGGGCATTCTACGCCCCAAAATGTTCCAAATAAATGGACTGATTGCAATTATATTTTATCTGTGTGGTACTGCCCGCATCATACGCAGTATGACGACATAGTTAGACAATGGGGCGTGGCACCGCCCACACAAACCGAAATTTCATTCAATCATTTCTCACGAATCGTTAGAGAATGAAGATGAGATTTTCTATATTTGTTACTGGTGCAATGAGGTTTATGTCTGGCTTGGAAATTTTCAGTATTTTATTCATATAATTGACTGATCACTTCCCGGCCCAAATGGCTAAAGCAAGGGCCTTGAGGTTTGGCGTTAAGGGTCCTTATGTGACATAGGTGCCTTATAAAATAATATATATTGGATATTGAAATTTGGCATCTACTTAAATTGACAAAAGCGCTGTATAAGACGGGTGTTTGGGAGATTCGCACTTTTCGATTACCACAGTGAAGTTTTAAAAAATCGATAATTTTATAAGCGTACTTCTTACGCTATGCATAACTGATTTCAACGTACTTACAAAAAGATATATATGTAAAACTATAAGGGTCAATTTAGTCATTAGGAGCTACCAGAACAGGTGTGGCATAGTTTTTGGTTTTCTAAGGGTTTGTCAGATACTACAGGGTAATTTAACTTTATTGCCCTCTAGTTGTCCGTTTGGAAGTTATTGGAGAAATATTACTTTTACAAAAATAGGTCATTTTGTATAGGAGGTACTAGAAGGGGTGGGGCTATTCTGCCAACTTACAATCCTATTATGTACTTAATTTTTAAAAATAAAAATACTTATAAATTTTCATAAACATCAGTTGTGGTTTACTCGAGTTATCCCTAAGGGTGATGGTATAAAAATAATAAGCGCATTTTTTTGTAAATTGCGTGGTTGGCGTGATTAACATAAAAAATGCACTCACGCACGAACATTTTTGTGACACTCATATTCAAGCACGCTCACATGAGTAAAATTCGAACTTTCTCACAATCACGCGTGATTTACGACAATCACACGACGAGCGCCCATCTCTAGTTAAATCCCATTTCTACTTGAACGGCACTACAGAAAAGCAGAATGTTATTAACGTCTCCTCCACAAAGAGAGAACTTTATACAGAACCAGTACAGAAATTTCAGTCAAGTAAACTGACTGATAAATACCATCACCCAATGTAAGATATTGTTGAAGTCTTGGGTTATTGAAATTAATAGATTTTTAATAAAAATAAAATTAGTTATGTATAATTTTTCACCAGCTTGTGGTGCAAAATCGTCCAAAACTTTACTTATTTATGTAGGAGGTATAGGTGCCGGTTTGAAATTAATGTGAGAAATATAAATTTTTCAAAGAAGGCAATTTTGATAGGGGGTTCCAAAAGGGATGAACCGATACAGTCCTTATTCATTCCTGACTCAAATTTTCATACGTACAACTTACAAAAAATTTGACTGAATTCAGTGTACTTACAAAAAAAGATATGTATGTAAGATTATGGGGGTGAGTTCGGTCCTTTGTATGGGAGGTACCAAAAGGGTGTGTCAAATAGTTAGGTTTTCTGAGGTTTCGCCTCCTATCACAATATAAATTAACCGACTAATTTTCATTACCCCTCAAATGTCCGCTTGGAAGTTATGGGAGAAATATTAATTTTCCAAAATAGGTCTGTTTGTATGGGAGGTACCAGAAGGCGTGAACCGATATAGTTCATATTCAATCCTGAGTCCCATTTTTATAAGAGAACACCATACTTAAAATTTGAGTAAATTCAGTTTACTTACAAAAAAGATATGTATGTAAAACTATAATGGTTAACTAGGTCATTTGCATGGGAGGTACTAGAAGGGGTATGGCAAAGGTTTCGGTTTTCTTAGGGTTTGTCTACTTTTGTCAAGATAAATAAACTGACCAAATTTAAATATCCTACGATCGACCGTTTGGAAGTTATGAAAGAAATATAAATTATCCAAAAATCGGTAATTTTGTATGGGAGGTACCAGAAGGGGTGGGTTTATTCTGCCCATTTACAATCCCATAAATTCGTTTCGAAAAATATTAATACTGGTAAGTTTTCATACAGATCTGTTGAGGTTTACTCGAGCTATAAACTGAAAACGCAGTTTTACTAGATAAGGTCTCTAGTTTCACGTGTATATGGTCTTCATCTAGTGTGAAACAAAAAATTTAAAATTGTAGCAGGGTGTAATACGATCGACTAAAAAACTAATAAACAATACAGTTTAAAAAAAAAATAATCTACCATTTTAGTAAAAACAAAAATTCTCTGCAAAAAAGTCAAAGAAACTCAAAAACTAATGATGGTGTTCGATTCCTCGTGTCTGAATTAAAAATTAAAGTAGCTCAATCTGTCAAGACCTTGTTCCAAGACCTTGTAAATGCTTTCGGGCTGTAGCTCACGTATTGCTTTAATGATATTGGCCTTAAGTGTTTGAATCGCTTCTGGATTAAAATAATCTATGATTTTAAAATTAACTTGTATTTGGTCCACCCTCTATATCATTTGACACGAGAAAAAGTGTAACATATTAACATGATGAACCTTAAGTATCTGAAGAGCGAATTCAATTCTGGAGCCATGTCCGTCTTTCTGGGTGGCTGGCTGGTGTACAGGGTAACTCGAGTAAACTTTACTGATCCTTTTAAAGATTTAACAGTTTTATTATTTTCTAAAATTTAGTTTAAACTTCCTGATGAATAACATAAATTCCTAATGAAAAACTAGACGATATTTGAATTTGGTCAGTATAATTATCTTACAACAATAGGTAAAATCTCAGAAAATCGAAATATTTTCTACAACCCTTTTGGTATCTTCAATACAAATTGCAAGTGCTCTAAAAACAGTAAAAAATTTTCGCAATCTTATCGCTTATTGAACGTTAACTTACGAACAAAAAAGGGCCTCGTTCTGACTACTACTACTTCTAATACAAGGTAGTCTAAATTTTCCCTATAATTTCAAGGAAATCTTTGTTAAAATATCCACTAGAATTTTGGAGAATGAACATAGGGTGAAATTTCTAATCAGTTTGTGAAATTTCTGGACCTTTTTTTTTTTTTTTGATTTTCATATATTACGGAATTTTGAAAGATTTTCCAAGATGTAGGGGGGGGGGGGGGCAGCTGCCCACCTGCTCCTACCTGGCTACGCCCTTGATGACTAATGTGACATATAGGTGACAGTGATCTAATTGCTACGAATCGTGCTAAGTAAACAAAGAGTGTATAGAGAACCCTTATTTTAATCTGAGGTGATAAATTCTTATTGCATGTCGTGGGTTATGAAGTTGACTCATGAGAAATATACTCAACATATGATATGTTAAAATTTATATAGACAATTCATTGTTATTTGTTTTATTAATATTTTTACTACCACTCACTGGCATTTGTTGCAATTGGTTTTGTTCTCTTTTCGGTGTGATTTGGTGCGTGAATAACAAGTAAAACAAGTGCGTTGCCTAAAAAATTATTTAAAATCGTGTAAAAGTGTAATAATTCTAAAGCGAAAGTGTTATTGTGCAGCAAAATGAAGAGAAAATTGCAATCTGGTAGGTCGGTCGCTGCCCACTGGGATACGATAAATGTGCATAAGATGTGTCGGTAGTTCAATAATGTCAATAATTTTTGTAGTAACAAATGTTATTATGTTGCAATTAATGATTGTGATGCAGTCATCTTTAATTTGCAAAAGTGCTGCTACTGCCGGCAGTCTTGTGTTTATGCAATTGGTCAAGCGTTTAATTTGCTAAATTTTTTTTCTTGGGTATTCTTTGTGTTGTGTTGTGTGTGCATCTGGTGTCGGTGGAAAAGCTGTTCCGTTTGCTTGGTATTTCTTGATTATAATGACGACATAAGCAGCAACTCAAAGGTAAGATCAGATTTTTTGTATACAAAAAAAACAAAGTTCGATAAAATTTTTGTCATTGTTATAAAAATTTTATATTTATCTGAAATTTTTTTTTAAAAAATCTATCCATTTATCCAGATATCAGTCGAAAATGTCCAAAAAAATTTTTATTAAATTCAAATGTCCAAAGTTTATCTTATTTTCATTTATGATTACATTAATGATCTTTCAACTTTAAATAACACATTTACTGATAATGCAAGTGCACCCATTAATTAGGGAATTTTTCTATGGCTGAAATTAATAAAAAAAATATGTTAAAATCATAAAATCGTTAATCATATTTCAAAAAACATTAATCATGGGGCAAAGAAATTCACTTGTTAAACAAAGCACAAAACAGAGATAAAAAAACAAAAAAAAAATCCTTTTATGTTATAAAAAGGATCAGCTAAGATTTTGAGTCAAGTGGATTTATAATGTACAATTAAATGTCCCATTAATCTTTTTTGTTAACATTTTAGGTCAACCTATTTTTTACTCAGGCGAGGTGTGTACGAAAATTGATGAGCAACATTGATTTGTTCGCTACATAATGTGGTTATGTATTCATATTTCGCTTTCAATTTTTTCCATATGGGTAAATCCGAAATAATGTATACCAAGGAAAGAATTTCAGAGTTGTTGAAACCACATATATTTGTTAATTCATAAATGGGCTATATATTTAACACTCTAAATTTATAAATGATAAGCTTTTTCGGTGATACATTTATGAATGGCAGCTCAAAACCTACACCCACCATGTGTTTTTTGCTATATTTTTCTAAAATATATGTTTTGGAGATGTTCATAAAAATGAAAAAAGGACCATATTTATTTTCCATTTTATAATAAACTTGTAAAAAATACATCGGTAGGTCATTCGGAAGATATAACTAGTATGGCGGTTATCTTCGGCTATGCCGAAGCTCAGATACCCTTCACCATTTGTAAAAATGGTGGTAAAACAGGTTATTTGCACTACAACTATATTTTATTAAACTTTGTACCACAAAACAGGGGAGTTGGTGAGAAGTGGACGTTACTTTTTGCTTCACACATCCATTTTGTCAGTAATTTTGTATAGATTTTATTCGATTTTATGAATTTTGTTACTCCCCAAAAATGGGAAGTTGTGTGGGATGTGGGAGTAGTTTAAATCCGATCATGCCTATCTTATAACTTAACCTATGTTTCTGGACACAAGCTTACATACCAAATTTCAAACCGAAAGCTCATAAACTATAGGGATATACAGACGGACACCCCCAAAAAGGGTGCATTTGTATGGAAGGTGGGAGAAGTGTTCGTCCGATATTGCTCATCTTACAACGTAAGCTCCTATTATAGGATTAAAGCTTGCATATACACTGCTCAATATTTTCTAACCTACGGCTATAATCGGGGGCAGTTACGCGAACTTCCCAAAAAAGGTAGTGTGAATGGGAGGTGAGAGTAGTTTTTTTACCGACATTGCTTATCTTTACGGCTGTAATCGCAGGGACAGACCCCAAAAAAGGGGAGTTTGTATGGGAGGTGGGAGTAGTTTTTGACCGATCGGGCTCATCTTAGAACTCAACCTCCATTTAGGGCAGCAAAACTTGCGTACAATATTTCAGCTTGATTGCTCTTAAACTGTTGCTTTAATCGAGGGGACTGACATACGGACACCCCCAAAAAGGGGGAGTTTGTATGGGAGGTGGGAGTAGTTTTTGCCCGATCGGGCTCATCTTAGAACTTAACCTCCGCTTTGATGATAGAAGCTTGCAATCCAAATTTCAGCTCGATATAACATAAACTGCGGCTGTAATCGCGGGGACAGACAGACGGTCAGCCTTAAATCGATTCAGATTTCGATGCTGATCATTTATATATATATATATATATATTGTTATACCTACCACGCCTCATTATGGGCGTTACAAATGGAAGAACAAAATGAATATACCCTTCACTCCGTTCATGCGCATGGTGAAGGGTATAAAAAATGTTAAGTAAAGATGGATACACGACATGTAACGTCCGCAACGGAAAATAAGGTTTTTTAAATATAACTGCTTTAATTTTTAGTTTTTCATCAATCGAAGTATGTTCATAAAGAGAGCCAATAAATATATAAATATGTATTTTTACACCATTCTACAGGAAAATATGAATGACAAAGTGTGTAACGTCCGCAACGGAATGCATTTTTTCAAATAAAAAAATTTTATCACAGCAATAGTGAACTCATATGAAGTGTTTGTGGAATGAGTTACTAGTTCTAGAGTTAAAGGTAAACGACACCACCTGGTGGCGGGTCTGATATTATGAGCATTTCTTTCACATCAATAAAATTTAACGATACGGGCATGTATTGTTGTTAATCAGCTGTTCCTGTGCCAGTACCATATTGATCCGCATTGTATCAATGCAAATGTACATACAATTTTTTCTCATGACCAAACAAACATACATTTTGAATTTCAGTTAAATTGGTAAAACAATTAAAATTTTCGAAATAAGTCCACCCCAGCGCTACCTGTCGAGATCATTATACCATCACCCTTAGAGATATACCCTCATCTATATCATTTGATACGACCCAAAAGTGTAACACATAGAAGGAGTGACTTTAGACATTAGGTTTCTTTGAACCAAATTTGATTCATGACTTTTTAAGTCGTTTGAGCCATGTCCGTCTGTCTGTCTTCTGTCCGGCTGGTTCGCACGATAACTTTCGAAAGACGCTACCGAATGTTTTGAAATTTTGCATGAGTTAATATTTCCCCAAAACTACTTACGCTGTTGAAAATGGGCTACAAGGCCACGTCCCTTCTGGTACCTCTCATACAAATGTACCACTCCGCCCACTTTAGAAATCGAGTAATAATATCAATATAAAAGAAATTTTTTTGTCTTACTGAGGGTGATGTTATATGTAAGTCGGGTTGCCCGACTGAAACTTTCTTACTGGTTTTTACATAAATTGTCTTCTCTGGATCAAACAAATATACATTCTAAGTTTTAGTTAAATTGGTCCATCCATTCAAATTTTCGAAATAAGTCCACTCCAGGGCCACCTATCAGGTCCATTCATATAATATATATAATTATTATATTTATACCTGTGTGTGTCAACAGCTCCTTAACAGGATGCCTGATGTTGATAACATTTGTAATGATATATAAGATAAAAGGAAAAAGTGTAACGCCCGCAACGCAATGTCCGCAAGAGACGAATTTAAAATTTTTGGATGAACCAACAAATTTACAACTCTCATTAAAATCTTTTTAAAATCCTTAAATATTCCTTTTTCCTTTATGTATTTCGATTTTTCTGGTTACTATGCAATATTTGCTAAAATAGATGCAAATGCACGTTGACATCCAAAACTACTTTCATTTTTTGTAACGTCCGCAACGGCACTTTTGGCACGAATATTGTTTTTGTCAAAATTAGTTAAGCAATCAATTAAATGTCATTTCTAAGTACTCTCAAATAACTGTTGTTGCTGAAGTTTATATGTAAATATCTGACTCATGCCGCAAACGGGAGCAATAAAACAAAACATAAATCAGTACGAATATAACGTCCGCAACACAGGATTTACCCATATGTGTATTTCCAGCGGAAGGACGGAACATTTTATAGTAAAAACATGCTATATTTTTAACTTTATGTTTCTGTCATCATATAATGAATTTGTTGAACTTAAACAAAACAACGATTCTTTCAAACGATACATATGGAAAGCCTCTTTTTTCAAAATCCGCTGAGAAACTTAAAATCGGTTGATATTTATCAGCGTTACTGACTTATAAGTGCGTAAAAGTACGAAAAAACGATTTTTTACCCGTAATTTAAGATTTTGGGGGTTTTGGGAAATTTAAAAAAACAGATTTTTGTAGTGCTCAGCAGCATCTACCAGAAAAATTTTATAATTTCTCAGGTATTGTTTTTTTTTGTCGCTCTATGTAAACCATAGAACAATGCGTGTGTCCGCAACGCACATTTAGATTGAAGTAGCCTGATGGTAAAACTATTTTAAATACAAGTAAGTTGTTTATGAACACCCAACATGTCTTCTTTATTTTACAAAAAAAAAAAATATACTGGTCACATAAGAAATTTCACTAAATTTTACAAATTTAAGTACACACTTCAAGTTGCTGTGGAAAATTGTGTGTGTCCGTAACGCACTTTGTGTTGGTCATAATTTTGAATACAACATTTTAAGTAAAGTTTCATTAAAATACTATTATAGTACAGTCCCAAATCTAGATTTTTTAATATGAATATAATTTTCAAAATATTTCAAATTTTCGAGAAAACTACAAAATAAGAAAAAAATCGTGCGTCCGCAACGCTAGGAAATACCCATATTTGTTTCATTATTTTATTCGAAAATGAGTGTAGAAAGCATTTTAAAATTTCAATGTTAAAGTACTACTTTGTCATCGTTTGTTCTCTACTATTTTTAAGCTAAACAGCTCGAATAGATTTTGAAACAACGGCGTATAAGTAAAGAATCTAAGAAAATACTCAAAAAGTATCAGAAATTACTATTTTTATACCATCACCCTTAGGGATGAGGGTATATATCATTTGATACGAAAAAAAGTGTAACGCATTAAAGGAGACGAGTTAGACCCCAAGTATCTTAAGACCAAATTCGTTTCAGAACTTTTTAAGAAGAATGAGCTATGTCCGTCTGTCTGGCGGGCTGGCTGGCTGGATAGCTGGTCAGCAGGATAACTCGAATAAACCTTAACGGATCGGTATGAAAATTTACCAGTATTAATATTTTTCGAAACGAACTAATGGGATTGTAAATGGGCAGAATAGACCCACCCCTTCTGGTACCTCCCATACAAAATTACCTATTTTTGGATAATTAATATTTCTTCCATAACTGTCAAACAGACCATCGGAGGATATCTAAATATGGTCAGATTATTTATCTTGCAATAGTAGACAAACCCTAAGAAAGCCGAAATCCCCTTCTGGTACCTCCCATACAAATTACCGAATTGACCCCCATAGTTTTACATACATATATTTTTTGTAAGTAAACTGAGATCACTCAAATTTTGCGTATGATGTTCGCTTATGAAAATTTGACTCAGGTATGAATATGGACTATTTCGGTTCACGCCTTCTGGTACCTCCCATACAAAATGACCTATTTTTGGAAAATTAATATTTATCTTATAACTTCCAAAAGGACACATGGGAGGTTATGAAAATTGGTCGATAAATTCATGTTGTGATAGGAGGCGAAACCTCAGAGAGCCTAACTATTTGACATACCTCCCATACAAAATGACCTATTTTTGCAAATTTAATATTTCTCCCATAACTTCCAAACGGACGCACCCCTTCTGGTACCTCCCATACAAATTCCCGAATTTACCCTCATAGTCCTACATACATATCTTTTTTTGTATGTACAATTAATTCAGTCAGATTTTGCGTAAATTGTACAGTTATGAAGGGCGTCGGGAGTGTGATGCAAGGTAAAGCTTCTGATCGGTTTAACTTGGCAAACCCAGAGTGATCCTTGCCAATTGCACTTCAAGTCTACTCACAGAGCTCCGTATTCGTAGTACTACTGCGGACGGAGTACCTCCACGTGGTGACGCCCGGAAGCGTGCCTCTGATACCCGTCAGAGCACGACTAACTGTGAGGGGCGAAACCTAAAACCCAGGCACGTCTGCTCAGAGTGAGCGGTACCCTGGTCAGCGTCTGACCCAGAATGGGCGGCTGTAATAAAATTCTGGCAGGAGGAGAAAACTGCGACGTGGTGCGCTGGGCTTGCAACCCGCCACCGACGTATAAACTATTGCAATGAAAAGAAGTAAGAGAAGAATAAAATGGACCCCCCAAAATGTTGACGACCACCGCAAACGAATTAAGGACCATGATTTAAGGATATGCACTTGGAATGTTAGAACACTGTATAGACCAGGTGCCTCTATTCAACTGGCGGAAGTCCTCGAAGAATACAAGGCTGACATAACCGCTTTACAGGAAATCCGGTGGACGGGACACGGGTGCTCGAGCATGAAGACGTGCGACATCTACTATAGTGGCCATGCGGACAAGCACGAGTTTGGATGCGGATTTGTGGTTGGCAAGAGACTGCGACACCTAGTCTCAAGGTTCAACCCGGTGTGTAAACGTATAGCCACCATAAGAGTCAAAACAAAGTTTTTCCACATAACACTTATATGTGCCCATGCTCCGACAGAAGAGAAAAGCGATGAGGACAAAGACGAGTTCTAGGAGAGCCTAGAAAATGTATATGACCGTAGCCCGAGCCATGACATTAAAATTGTACTAGGCGATTTTAATGCTAAAATAGGCAGGGAAACCGCATTTGAGCCTACAATCGGAAAATTCAGTCTGCACACCGAAACGTCGAACAATGGCATCAGACTGATTGATTTCTCTGCGGCAAGAAATATGGTAGTTAGCAGCACTAGATTTGACCATAAAAATATTCATAAGGCAACATGGTTATCTCCAGATCAATTGACAAGGAATCAGATTGATCATGTGGTAGTCGATGGAAGGCACGCATCAAGTGTTCTGGACGTACGAGTGATTAGGGGTGCGAACATTGACTCCGATCACTTCCTTACCGCAGTACAGGTACGCACAAGGCTAAGCATGGCGAAAAACGTACGTAACCAGGCACAACGAAAGCTGGACATCGGTAAACTGCGGACCACAGAGATAGCAAACGCCTACTCCAACCACCTAACTCAACTGCTGCGGAATGCTCCAACCCCTGACAATATAACCTCGCAGTGGCAAAATATAGCCGACTCCTTAGAACGGGCTGCGAGAAGCGTACTTGGGTACTCAAAGCCGTCTCAAGAAGATGCCTGGTACGATGATGAATGTCGTAATGCCACGAGAGAGACGGTTGCTGCATACAGGGCGAAACTGCAGCCAATGGCAACGCGAGCTGTTCGTGAACGGCACATGGAGAAGAGCCGACAGGCAACGCGTCTTTTTAGAAGAAAAAAGAAGGAGCTGAAGAAGAGGCAGAACGAGTGCACTGAGTTGCTCCGAAGTAGAGGGGAAGCCCGAAAATTCTACAAGAGAGTGAAAGCGAGAATGCGTGGAACAGGGTTGCCCTCCTGCAAGGACAGCGATGGTCAGCTAGTGACGGACCCGGATAACGTTCTGAAGATATGGAGAGATCACTTTAGAAATTTACTGGATACTGACACCACTCCAGAAGACCCCGCTCCAATCCATGACGATGGTATTAACTGTCCACCTCCGAGCCAGAGCGAGATACGTATGGCCATCTCCCGCCTTCAAAATAACAAAGCTGCTGGAGCCGATGGTCTCCCTGCTGAATTGTTTAAGGCTGGCGGGGTGGAGCTGATTAGGAGCATGCATCAGCTCATGGAGAACATCTGGCAAGAGGAGAGCATGCCCGGGGATTGGAGTCTCAGTCTGTTATGTCCCATATACAAGAAAGGAGATCGTAGTGAATGTAAGAACTATCGTGGAATAAGCCTATTACAAATTGCGTACAAGGTCCTTTCAAGCATATTGTGTGAACGTCTAAAGCCAATTGTAGAAAAACTAATTGGACCATATCAGTGTGGCTTTAGACCTGGCAAATCTACGACGGATCAAATATTCACATTACGACAAATCCTGGAAAAAACCCATGAAAAGCAGATCGACACCTACCACCTCTTTGTCGACTACAAAGCTGCCTTCGACTCTCCGATAAGGAATAGGCTTTATAAGGCCATGTCTGAGTTTGGTATTCCTGCAAAGCTGATTCGACTTTGCAAATGTACCTTAGACAACACCAAATCCTCGGTTAAGATTGGTAAGGATCAGTCTGAACCATCAACACGGAAAGAGGTCTCAGGCAGGGCGATAGCCTGTCCTGTACACTATTTAACATAGTTATGGAGAAGGTGATGAGAAAGGCTGGTATCAACATGTCTGGCACCATATTCCACAAAAGCCACATGCCACTAGCCTACGCCGATGATATAGATATCATTGGCCGAAATCTGCGGGATGTTACTGCAGTTTTCTCATCGCTAGAAAAGGAGTCAGCAAAAATGGGTTTAACGGTCAACGAGGACAAAACAAAAATAATGATTTCGACGAACAAAGAGTCCTCTTGATGGGGACGCACCGTGAACGTTGACAATTATTGCTTTGAGGTAGTCGACGAATTTACCTACCTCGGATCTTCCGTCAACAAGATGAATAATGTCAGCCAAGAAATTAAACGGAGAATAGTGCTAGCCAATAGATGTTTCTACGGACTTCGGCAGCACTTTAGTAACACCACCTTCTCTCGGAATACTAAGAAACAGCTATACCAGGTGCTTATCTTACCTGTTCTGTTGTATGGTGCCGAATCATGGGTGCTTACTACAATGGACATACAAAACCTGGGAGTATTCGAGAGAAAAGTACTCCGAAAAATATATGGACCTATCTGTGTCGAAGGCCAGTTTCGCCATCGGATGAACCATGAGCTGTATGAGCTTTACCACGACATCGACGTAGCTAAAAGAGTCAGAATCCAACGACTTCGATGGCTGGGACATGTTGCCAGGATGGATGTAAATGCTCCAGCGAGAAAGGTGTTTGAAGGCGAACCTGAAGGACGGCGCAGAGCAGGGAGACCCAAACTCCGTTGGAAGGACCAAGTGGTAGGCGATGTGCCATCATCTGGTAGGACTAACTGGAGAACACACGCAGAAGACCGAAGCGTGTGGAATTCTTTATTACTTCAGGCCTCAAATTTATGAACTACGTTTCGTAAATTGTAATTGGCCACTTAAGTAAGTAAGTAAGTACAGTTATGAAAATTTTAATCAGGAATGAATATGGATTATACCGGATCACCCTCTGGTACCTCCCATACAAAATGACCTTGTTTTGAAAATTAATATTTCTCCCATAATTTCTAAACCGGCATTTGGAGGATAATCAAATTTGGTAATTAATTATCTTGTAATAGGAATTATTATTGGGTGATGGTATTTATCAGTCAGTTTACCTGACTGAAATTTCTGTACTGGTTGTTTACCAAATATGTACTAGAATATTCTTCTAGTATGTTAAAAAAGGACTTTTATATGGTAGGTACCAGAGAAGTTGGGGCTACTCTGCCTACCTCCAATCGCCTTACTTAATTTTTGGAAAATTTTACCAATACTGGTAAATTTTTATACATATCTGTTAAGGAGTCCTCGAGTTATCATGCACACCAGCAAGACATAAGGACATGACTTAAACGTCTTAAAAAGTCCTGAAACGAATCTGGTCTTAAGATATTGTCGTCAAACATGTCTCACATAACGCGTTTCACATTTCTCTTATCAAATGATATAAACCCTCAACCTAAGGATGATGTCAGTCAAATACACTTTATTAGAAGTTTTAAAGTCATTCCTATCAGAAGTTCTTAACTTGTAAAAAACCACAACTGATATATATATCTACCTTTTAAATCACCGATTATTTCTAGATATGGTATTTGTTCAATCTCTAGTAACTGTTAATAGTTCTTAAAAGACTGTGCTATTTTTTATCACATAACATTATCCCTGTGTGTACATTCATGATGAACACATCAACTATGCTCCGTTCGCAACTAGACAAATTTCAAATGCATTAGACAGTAGTGTAACTAATGTGGGTTGATTGAGTGAAAAGCATTATCAGTTGGTATTAACAGACAAAAATAACACAAAAACGAAAACAAAATACATAACATTTTATCATAATTTCTATTTGAAATACATATATAGTGTATGGCAACAACAAAATGAACAATTTCCTATAAATACATACATACATAAATTACAAGCAAACGTACATAGTACACACAACTGTCCTTACACTCTGTGACTATGATGATGAGTAGCATAACATTGTAATTTATACTAAGAAGATGATGGTGGTAGTGGCTCTGATGGTAGTGGTCGTACTGCGGAATATCATATCATTTCGCTACATTTTAAGCTCTAAGGATTTTGAATGAAAATTAATTTTTGTTCAATTCTTATTACTGAATAAATAAAAGATGAAAACAAATACTACAACGATGCTGTGAAAAAAAACCAGGTAAAACAAATAAAAGGAGTTATAGTTATTACTTGATGCTTTGGTAAGAGGTATTGCAAGTGTTTAAAGGAAATCGTTGATTTGTTTTAAAGGACTTCCTTTTGATGTTTAAGCAATGGCGACACAATTGTGTACTACATTATAGGTACGTATGTCGAGCTTGTGGAGATTTCTTGGCGAATAAAATTAATCCAATGAGCGGAAAAACATTTTTCTAGAAAACATTTGTAATCTACATTGCATTACAGGAATTATATAAATGTAACTGTTCAGAGGTTGGGGGATGTGTGATCAAACTGATTCTAAATTTTTAACGAAATGCCAATTAGATTTCATATGTGAAAATATGATCGTCAGAATATAATAGAAATTGTCGCAGGTGTAAGATTTTTTGGATAAAAGAATTACACGAAAAAGAAATAATGATATCCGATTTGAAATTATGAATCGAATTTGTAAGCGAACATAAGGCGCAGGAGTCAGCACGGGATAGTTGAAGAGATGTGTCTTACCAAACCTTCACTTGATTCATGAAAAGACTTATAAATATTTTAGAGATTTCAGGTTTCGGTTTTATTCTTATGATGATTCGGAACAAAATGAACGAGAGTACATATCAATTACAATGTCAAACCGATCAAAAAGCAATATAAAGTACTGTTATAACGAATAATCGTTATGCCACTACGACCTCTGTATGTGGCATATTTGTATTAACCTCACGACCTCTGTATGTGGCATATTTATATTAACCCTCAAGTGGCATTAACAATATGTAAAATAGTGAAACTAACATTGGATTTACATATTCACCATTTGTCATCTATGGAGATAACAGGTAATCCTGATACTTTCTGAAATCGGATAAGATAAATACTTTATAAATAATAAGTTTAACATAAACTAGTAAGGCAGTTATATTCGGCTATGCCGATGCTCTGGTTATTTGCACTACAACTATATTTTATTAAACTTTGTACCACAAAACAGGGGAGTTGGTGAGAAGTGGACGTTACTTTTAGCTTCACACATCCATTTTTGCAGCAATTTTGTATCGATTTTATTCTATTTACCGATAAGTTTATGAGTTGGTGAGTTAGAGCTTATTTTTATGAATTTTGTAACTCCCCAAAAATGGGAAGTTGTGTGGGATGTGGGAGTAGTTTAAATCCGATCATGCCTATCTTAGAAATTAGCCTCTGCTTCTGGAAAGAAGCTTACATACCAAATTTCAGCCCCAAAGCTCATAAACAATAGGGACATACAGACGGACGACCCCAAAAATAGGGATTTTGTATGGGAGGTGGGAGTAGTTTTTAACCGATCCGTCTTATCTCACTACTCAACCTCCGCTTAGTGTTGGGAAGCTCACATACAAAATTTCAGCTTGATTGCCCTTAAACTACGGCTGCAATCGAAGGGACAGACCCCAAAAAGGGGGAATTTGTATGGGAGGTGGGAGTAGATTCAGACCGATCGGGCTCATCTTAGAACTTAACTTCCGCTTTGAGGATAGATGCTTGTACTCCAAATTTCAGCTCGATATCTCTTAAACTGCGGCTGTAATCGCGGGGACAGACAGACGGACAGACGGTCACCTTTAAATCGACTCAGATTTCGATGGTGATCATTTATATATATATATATATATACTAGCTTCCCGGCTCGCTTTTCTTCACCCGTACTTACAATGAACCTTCTAATGACTTTAAGCTATACAGGTAAAATGCCAACGCTTCATAAGACGAACGAATACCCAATCTATGTGATTGTAGCTTTAACCAATTGGTCTGAGCGATTGTACCGCTTTAGTCCCTTTTTATCCCTAAAAGTACGAATTTTAAAAGATATTTTTGTATCGCGCAACTAAAATGGACCGGTACCCCCTCTAACTAAATAGGAAACATGCCCATATACGATTATAACTTTAGCCGTTTGGTCTGGCCGATGGTACCAGTTTACCCTAAGTATTCGCGTTTTGAAATACCTCATATGACAGTTCTCTAATTCTGTAGGGAGCAATTCTATATACAATTTCGTAAATCAACCTTAAGGTATTTGATCTGAGTGATATCATCAGTTTTAACCCTTTTTCTGTATTTGTACAACTTAAGAACGAATTTTAAAATTACTTCACATCGCACAATTTTTGAGACTATACCTTTATGGACTATACCCTTTTCAGTCCTTTTTACCCTTAAAAGGTAAGAATTTCGAAAACATTCCATGCTTCGTTCTAATTCCATACGGAGCAAGCCTATATAACTTATCATGATTACATCATTAGCCGTTTGGTCTAGGTGATAGTAACTTTTTTATCCCTATTAAGACTTTTTTACACAAAAACATCGGATTTAAAAAAAAATTCTTCAATCCAATTTGATTTCGCTATTATACCATTATCCCTTATATACATTTATCGCTATTTGTTAATTTTAAACCCATAAAAGTACGAGTTTCCAAAAATCCGTTTTTAGTTATTAATATGACCGACATAACAATTGTTTCAAAAGGGGCGTGGCACTTCCCATTTCCTACCGATACGTAATCCCCCATGTACCATTTACATATGTAGCAAATCTCATCTTCATACCTTTAATGGCTCGCGAAATAAGACCAATTCAAATTTTGGTTTGTGTGGGCGTTGCCACGCCCCTTTGTCTAGGTATGTTTTCATGTAGCCTATGATAGAAACCCTATGGATTGTACTATTCAGTGAAAATTTTATTGCAATCGGTTCATTTATTTCGCCCAGATACCGATTTTTTCAAAAGGGGCGTGGCACCGCCCATTTTCTAGCGAGGCGTATTCCTCTTTATATCAGTAACATATGTAGTAAATCTCATCTTCATAACTCTAATGGCTCTTGAGATAAGACCGATTGAAATTTCGGTTTGTGTGGGCGGTGCCACGCCCCATTGTCCAGCTATGTTTTCATGTAGCCTATGATAGAGACCCTAAGGACAGTATTACACATAGAAAATTTAATTGCAATCGGTCCATTTCTTTGGCCAATATTACTATTTTTAAAAAAGGGGTATGGCACCGCCCACTTTCCACACACAAATTATTTTTTCTTATACGACCGATATAGGTACCAATTCTCGACTTCGTACCTATAATGGTTCAAAAAATACAGTCATTTTAAAATTCCAGTTGAATGGGGCGGTGTCACGCCCATTTTACCCCCTTTCAGTCCGAATTTCCAAAAATCCCTTCTTAGTGCGCGCCTACGTCATAAAAGAAATCTACATTCAAAATTCCACGATTTAGCTTTAGCCGTTTGGCCTGGGGAATGATCAGTCAGTCACCCAAGCCTTTTATATATATAGATTGTCATACCTACCACGCCTCCTTATGGGCGTTACAAATGGAAGAACAAAATGAATATACCCTTCACTCCGTTCATGCGCATGGTGAAGGGTATAAATATTAGTTGTTAAACAAAACCACCATATTCCATGTTGCGCTTCCATTCTTTTTCGTAGGGTACCTTTGGCGCAGTCGCTATTGAACTGCATTAGATTTCTTATTTGCTGCACTATTAATATGAAATTACTTATGAGTCTTTATAAACTCTGAGACTTGATATAGAAGCAATTCAGACGCTACTTTACAACGTTATGCCATCATATGCTGTAAATGGTTGGAGTACAAATCCAATATTGTTAAAATACAATTTATATGATTTCACCTAAAAATCATTGTGGCATAAAATGAAAACTATATTCACTATTTTACTCCGTTTCACTACTTGACTATTGCACAGCGTACTAATACATATATATGTGTAAGTATATGAATGTCTATAAATACTTCAAGGGTTACCAACCAACATTAGTGGCAACGTCAACCCACAGATTACACAGCCACTGCCACTGCAATGTTAGACCGTAATAGAAATTCATAAAAGTTGCTGTGTCAATTCATAAAATGATGGAAACATAAGTGCACTACACTACTATGTATGTATAGATGGATGTACAATACCTGAGCACTCGTCTTACATTTGTATCCTTTTGAGATGATGATGTTTGAGCAGAAAGATGCTGGTTGTCGCCCAGAGACGGTGTCGAGGAGAACCGTTGCGGCGAGTACTAGTATTTATGTTTGTATAACAAGATATTCCTACTTACAACAGTTTTGTCTGCAATCAAAGTAATGTTATGCGGTTATATTTAATAAAATAATTTCCCCAGAGTTTGTGATTTTATTCCTCTTGCATTGCCCCTTTTTTACTTTAGATCTGACAGCCTCAAAATGTGCAATTTCATAGACAAACACACCAAGGTTCTGGAATTCATAACTTTTAAATAGTACATACATACATATATAACTTGTGAAAACAAACAGTTGCAAAGAAAACTGTGTAAAAGTAGAGGGAATATAACCATGAGGCACGGATGCGTTATTAGATGACTTAAGAGTGGTGTAAATATCATTATTTTACTTGAGGTGCAAAATATAATTTGGATAATTAATTGCAATTGGACAACACAATAAATATATTGAGTAAGTTTTGGTTATTTGAAAATTGCGGCAAAGAGAAAATCGGTAATAAAGTATTATGAAATGTTATAAGATTAACACATAAACCAAAGAGCCGACGAAAGTCTTAGTCAGTGACATGATGGTTAGAATATGCGGCTATTAAGCTGGTAATCTGGGATCGAGCCCTGTCACAGCCATACATATTTTCATCCCTTTGGGTGAGGTTACAACAGCGTATCGCCCATTGCAAACGAAATATTTTGATGCGACTAACAACTTAAACAAATACTAAATTACCCTTTACACCCCATGAATGAAATTGGATAGTTTCTTGCTTTATTGTGAATTAACACGCTTTCTATTTTTAGATTTACAACTAACTGCACCTACTTGTTTATCGACGAATGGAAACGTCACTGTTTGAGAAGCTCTTACTAGACATGCCGATTGACTCGACACTTAAAAACTTAATTTCCCTGTGCACCCCATGAATGAGGTATGGGATAGCTTCTCGCGTTGTTGTGAATTAACACCCTTTCCATTTTTAGATTCACAACTAACGGCACCTACTTATTTATCGACGAATGCGAACGTCACTGTTTTGAGAAGCTCTTACTGGACACGACGATTGAATCGACGCTTAATACTGCGAAGTTGCTGTCAAACAACATTCGAGGGGAGCCGACAATGAAAGAACATTTTATTTATTTTTTTCTTTTAAGATGACTGGAGCCAGGTTTGAACCTCCTGCATGGTAGTCGCGTGTTCTAACCACTATGCCACGGCCGGTCCCTCGACACTATACTGCGAAATTGCTGTCGACAACATCGATAGGACCGGTTATGAAAGAAAAATGTAAATGACTGGAGCCAGGAGTCGCATCTGGGATCTCCGACATGGTAGTCGAGTGTTCTAACCATCATGCCACGGCCGGTCCCACTATCAACTTCTTCAACGAAAAATGTGCACGGTCTAGATTATATTTTCGTATTTTTCAGAACTCAGCAACAAATGCGAAGCAACATGAGTTATAAAATATATACAGCTTCGCGACGTATTGATATCCACAAGGCAACTTGGCTATCCCTCGATAAAAATACCAAAAACCAAATTAATTACGCACTCCATGGCAACCGCCGCAGCAATCATATTGGTGGTATATGATAAACCGAGCTCAGACGAACCCTGGTACGATTAAGAAAGTCGCATAGTATCTGAGGAACGAAATACTGCTTACAGTAACTCGGTCTGTTAGAGACCGGCACAAGGAGATAGTGAAACAAACAGCTTTTGGGCGAAAAAAAACGTCAGATAAAGGAACGGGTGAGCGGGAATATTGAGTGGCACAGGTATAGAGTTGAAGCCGGTATTTTAGCAAGGAAGTAAAAGCAAACAGTTACAGTTCTCAACTCCCTTCTGCAATTATTAAAATGGAAACTTGGTTACAGATACGCAGAGTGTGCTGCATATATGGATAGAACACTTCCAGCAACTGCTGGTTCCAGAAGGCAGCGAACGTAAAGTTATCACGCCAATTGTCAACGACGGCTTAGATTGCACACCACCAAGCCAAACCGTGATAAGAAAAGCAATATTACGACAGAGCTCTTCAAACTCGGTGGCGATGAATTGGTAGCGAGCATACACGAACGAAAAGATAGCTATACCAGATACTGGTTCTATGACGCAAGCGGATAAATCGGACCTGGTAGTAGTCGAGAGAAAAATACACCGTAAAATATATTGAACCATCATCGTTTGCGAAAAGTATCGACGTCGTATCAATCATGAGCTGTACGAGCAGTACACTGACATTGATGTGGCTAGACTCATTTGTGTACAGTAGGGTGAGTCTTAAAAAATGTTTTTGGAATTTTTCATGGGCCAAGTTAAAATTTTATTAAGACGTACAAAAAAACTCTATGTGAATTTTTTTAATTTTTTTCTTAAAGGTTTAGGGGTCGCTACCGGGGTTCGAAATTCAAAATTTTACCGTCTTCCTGAGGGATAAGCAGAATAACTCGAGTAAACCTTAACTGATCCTTATAAAAATTTTTCAGTATTAATATTTTCTAAAACGAAGTTATGGAATTGTAAATGGGCAGAATTGCCCCACCCCTTCTGGTACCTCCCATACAAAATTACCTATTTTTTGATAATTATTATTTCTCCCATAACTTTCAAACGGGCAGCTGGATGGCATTTAAACTTGGTCAGTTTAATAACCTTGTAATAACAAATAAGCCCTCGGAAAATCAAAACCTTTGTCACACCCCTTCTGGTACCTCCCATACAAATGACCGAATTAACCCCCACATTTTTACCTACATATCTTTTTAGTAAAAATACTGAATGCAATAAAATTTTGTATGAGATGAACACATGCAAAAATTTGACTTGTGAGTGAATATGGACTATATCGGCCAACCCCTTCTGGTACCTCCCATACAAAATTACCTATTTTTAGACAATTTATTATTTACCAATAATTTCCAAACGGACAGCTGGATGGCATTTAAACTTGGTCAGTTTAATAACCTTGTAATAAAAAATAAACCCCCAGAAAATCGAAACCTTTGTCACACCCCTTCTGGTACCTCCCATACAAATGACCGAATTCACCCTCATAGTTTTACATATTAATGCTAATTATTTGACAGAAAATTTTGATTTTTTTCATAGGTTAACTTAAAAGTTTTAAACGTAGAAGTCATATAATATGATTTATGCATTGTATTTCGGGAATATCAACCGGTCCTGTAATATTACTTTTTAAGAGGTTTAAAAATGCCTGGACAAAAGTTGATCAATCCAATTTTAAACCTGGCATATCGGATGATCTCATATTAAGACAAGTAAAGAATTTTGCGAATGCTATTTGTTTTGCCGAAAATCAGCTTAAAGAGTTTCAGCCACGAGAGGACTACAAAGAGCTACTTAAGCTGACAATAATATTCTGCGGGATGTTCCAAAAACACAAATATTCTTCAGAGCACCAGCAGGTCTTCACCGTGCTAGATGGAAGGCTAAGGTAATATATTCCTTTAAAATATATTTATTCAGAGAGCAGTTCAAGTTAAACAAAAGCGAATTATGTGGAATACAGGATGTTTTCAGTTTTATAATTAATATTTACCTTAAATTTTGGTTTGAATCCACTTCTGGACCTTCTGCTTCAAGAAATGACCTCCAGTTATTAAAACACTTGAAGTCTTATGCAACAATTAATAAAGAAACAGCGGCAATAGCCTTAAACAAAATTATAGGTCATCTCTGGTATTTTTAGGAAGAGCTAGTTGGATTTGCATTTTTGATGACAAAGTTTCTCATCAAATTAAGAAGAAGATGGTAAATGCTTTAAACATAGAAGGAGTAGATAATCCAGAAAAACGAGTTACAGTGGATGGAAAACTACTACATTCCAAAAGTCTTGAGCATTTTGTATCCAACAATACTCTTAGATTTTTCAGCATAACGGGTATTAAATCGGGTTTCCTAAAAAAAATGTTGAAGATTGGGAGCAAGATGCAGACTTTAAATTAAGTAAAAAATTAGTTCGGTCTAGGTTGAAGGTTGTTAATGATATTGCTGAACACGGAGTGGCCTTGATGCAGGAATACAATAAATTGCATACACATTATGGAGAACAGAAGTATTTCCTATTATTATTGGTGAAAGAATTTAGAAAAAAAAATATTCAGATCCAAAAAAATCTACCATGTGTAAATAATATTTTACAATATTTTCAAATTTAAAGAAAATTGTAAGCAGTAATACAGTTGTTTATAATTATATTTTCGTGAATATATTCGTGGCTGAATCCGAAACAGCTGTACAGACTGCCTGGCATTATGAGAATATCATTCAAAACCCCTGGTCTTGAGCTTGAGATAAACTCTAATGTCAATATTTTTTAATGTTAAGTTTTTCATGCAATGAATTCATGTTTAATATTAATATATTAAATTTTATTTTAATATTATTTTTTAACTGTTTAATTTAATTTTTATTTTCGAAATGTACCTTTTTAAGTAATAATACAACATAAACTGATGAACAAATTTGAAATAAATCATTCCATATTAACTGTACTGTAAAAATTCCAAAGTTGGACTGCAAATTAGTGGAGGGGGCGAGACAATAGCGTTGCATTATCTATGTTGAATATCTAATAACATTCATTAAACTAGATTTATATTTAAGATAAGCATTAGTAAAATTACAATAAGCGTATATCTATAGCAAAATATAAATGAATTCAGCATACTTACAAAAAATGTATGTAAAAATATGGGGGTTAATTCGGTCATTTGTATGGGAGGTACCAGAAGGAGTGTGGCAAAGGTTTTGATTTTCTTTGGGTTTATCTGTTATTACAAGGTTATTAAACTGGCCAAGTTTAAATGCCATCCAGCTGTCCGTTTGGAAATTATTGGTAAAAAATAATTTGGTTAAAAATAGGTAATTTTGTATGGGAGGTACCAGAAGGGGTTGGCCTATATAGTCCATAGACACTCACAAGTCAAATTTTGGCATGTGTTCATCTCACACAAAATTTTATTGAATTCAGTATTTTTACTAAAAAGATATGTAGGTAAAAATATGGGGGTTAATTCGGTCATTTGTATGGGAGGTACCAGAAGGGGTGTGAAAAAGGTTTTGATTTTCTGGGGGTTTATCTGTTATTAAAAGGTAATTAAACTGACCAAGTTTAAATGCCATCCAGCTGTCCGTTTGGAAATTATTGGTAAATAATAAATTGTCTAAAAATAGGTAATTTTGTATGGGAGGTACCAGAAGGGGTTGGCCGATATAGTCCATATTCACTCACAAGTCAAATTTTTTCATGTGTTCATCTCACACAAAATTTTATTGAAGTCAGTATTTTTACTAAAAAGGTATGTAGGTAAAAATGTGGGGGTTAATTCGGTCATTTGTATGGGAGGCACCAGAAGGGGTGTGAAAAAGGTTTTGATTTTCTGGGGGTTTATCTGTTATTAAAAGGTAATTAAACTGACCAAGTTTAAATGCTATCCATCTGCCCGGTTGAAAGTTATGGGAGAAATATTAATTATCAAAAAATAGGTAATTTTGTATGGGAGGTACCAGAAGGGGTGGGGCAATTCTGCCCATTTACAATTCCGTTACTTCGTTATGGAAATTATTAATACTGAAAAATTTTCATAAGGATCAGTTAAAGTTTACTCGAGTTATTCAGCTTATCCCTCAGGATGACGGTAAAATTTTGAATTTCGAACCCCGGTAGCGACCCCTAAACCTTTAAGAAAAAAATTAAAAAAATTCACATAGAGTTTTTTTGTACGTCTTAATAAAATTTTAACTTGGCCCATGAAAAATTCCAAAAACATTTTTTTTTTGCCAAATAAGAATCAACCTAATGTACAGCTATTGCGTTGGCTAGGTCATATTGTAAGCATGGATGAAATTATTTCAGATCGAAAAGTCTTCGACAAGAAACTAAATGGGCGGTGTAGATGATGGCGGCCAAAACCCCGTTTATCGTTGCAGAACTTGGTGTAACGAACTGGAGAAGAAGCGCAAAAGATCAAAGCGCATTTAATAAAGGATTTCCTATAAGAGGTGTAGTTTTGGTATTCAAAGAAAAATTAAAATTTTTGAGATAAATGATCGGATGTTTCTTTCATAATAATGGCCACCACGAGGACGCTTACAGGGCCATATCCTTTTCATGTAATTTTCGAAAAAGTAAGGTCCAATGACCCCGCCGGACCATAAACCGCACCAAACAGTCACACACTGAGGATGGAGAGGCTTCTCAACCATAACTCTTTGGTTTTCCGGGTAAATAAGACAGAAAAGGAATAAAAATGGTAACAACACCCAGACCAAACGGTTAAAGCTATAATCGTATATGGAAATATTCCCTATATAAACAGAGGGGGTAACAGTCCATCTTAGTTGTGCGAAACAAAAGCATTTGTTGAAATCCAATGAGCTAAAGGTACCATAACATAAATTGGGGTGTCCGTTTGTCTTATAAAGCTATTGAGAGATACAAATTAAGGACTTTTAAAATTTCTTACTTTTGGAGATAAAAAGGGACAACAATTAAGGATCAAGTTGATCTTATGTAGTATTTGTGTGAAATTGATATATTTTTCGAAATTTTTTGCTTTTTGAGCTCACAGCTAAAGCCGGTTAAGAGATTGAAGAGGTTTTTGGGGTACTTTAAAAATAAAAATTGACAATAGTGTAAATTTAATAGGATGCAACTTCTACCAAACTTATGCTAACAGACTTTATAATTGTTGACGGGTAAAACAAACAAAATTAGTAATGTTTGCATTTTAACTGTTTTGATTAATCTCCCAAGAAGATTTATTGTAAGTACGGGTGAAGCAACGCGAGCCGGGAAAGATAGTATTGATATATTTGATTTCCAGTGGAAAAAAATAGTTCAGCATCACTTTCCCGCAAGCTGTTCTTTCTATTAAATAAAAAGTGGGAATGTCTTCTATCGATTAGGAAAAATTTTCCAAAGTTTTTGAAACGAGTTGACTTACAGGATATATTGTGCCAACGTCCGGATTGATCGTTTTGGTGTTAGTGCATTCGTTACATAAACAATACTGACCATTTTTGATAAAATCGTTGCCAAATCTGATCAGTTTATGATCGCTATAAGCTTCAAACACGTTTTTAGAACCTTTATTGTAAAATTCGTTGATTTCAGAGAGAAAAAGTATTAGTAAATTTAAAGTCAAAAAATAATTTTGTTTCTATTTAACAATTGCAAGTAAAAAAAATTAATCGTCATATTTATGTAAAAAAAAAACATGAGTCCATGTATCCATATTGGAAATCTCACCAATTTTGCACTCTTGTTACTAATAATAAGCGCCAACAACTTTTATACCCTACAGTTAAACAACAACAAACTTATAATATGTATGTATATATATATTTTTCTTTAACATAAACAAAATCTTATTTTCTCTCTAAAAGTTTTTGTTTTGCCAAAGTTAACATAATGTGAATGTAATTTATCTCTGGTTTGGCTGGGGTTTACAATCTTTCTTTAAATCTCGGTAAACGTTCATCATAGGCCCTTAAAAAAATCTCCTTCTAACTTATTCACATCACAAGGCATCAGCGCAAAACTTTGCAATAACAAAATAACAGCAATAACACAAAAAAAGAAAAATCAAACTCTTGAACTCATTTCCGTTCCTTTACAACATCTTTAGTCATATTTTCCTTGATGGTTACTCTTTTTTTCGCCGTGGCAAACTAACACAAATTTTCATGTTTTACAGAGGAAAAACACAAACGCCATAACCACCCACCAATGCCATCTGCGAAATGAAAACAGAAAACAAGGTTGGGGTTAGGCGGGTGTCGTTAGACTACTAAGAGCGGTACGATGATAACCGAGCGGGGTTGGTAAGAAGTTGAAAAAAAAATCAAATTTTGATGTTTCAGTCTTCTTGGCAATTCCGGGTGCTGCCATAGACCACAACTCAACCAAGCCGGTTGGAAAACCGCGTTAAGGAAACGAATAAATGAAAATTTATGAAAGAGTTTAAATGATTTTTACTTATAAACACAAACTCACACAAACATACACCCAGCCAATGGAACATTGCTACCTTTTTGCAGCGTTCCATTCTGGCATTTCCTCCTGCCGCTGATTTGCAGCATTTCCTGGGTAACCGTCAGCGGTCGACGTCGTTGTCATCGTCATCATCAACATCATAAGTTGTATCTCTTGAGTACTCCGTTCTCGTATATTGCATTTGAAGTCGTCGGATAGGGCATAGTTTGTTTTTTTCTGGAGTTCTCTGACGACGGAAGAAAAAGGATTACAATATTTTAGCAAATAAGTAGTTGATGAACGAATTTGTATAACAATATTAATTTGCGTCAATACTGTTACTTTTAACATTTTTTCAAACTTAACAAATAGTGAATAAAAACCTGAAAAGTTTTTGATTTCATGGCAAAAACAGGCAGATGTGACAAGTGATTTATAGAACTAACAATATATGGTATTGTACTTTGCAGATTTTCGTTAAGAGTAATCTACTAGACCTTGGCATAATGACTTTGAAACTCTTTAACCGAAGTGCCTCAAACCGATCCCATAAGAAATGCAAAAATGTGAAAATGGATTTACACCACCTAAAGGATGCCTTTGGCACATTCGATCCATTCGTGAAGTCGATTTTAGTCTTTCCTCATACAAAAATGTTCATGTATCTTGAAATGTTGTATTATTTGTAATATAGCTACTCCTGATCTTCTTGAAACTTTGACAGCATATAATTGTATGTATGGAGAAACGATAAGATGCATAAAGTTTTGATGTATTAAGTGTTAAGTGGAAGTGACCCCAGCCATACCACGCAATTGGTGCGGCCACGCCCATTCGATTACATTAACAAGCATTTGATATGGAGCCTACTATTAACCTGGGCGACTAGCCATGAAAGCGACCAAATCAAAAATGGGCGAAATCAGAGAAGTTGACTAGGGTGCCCATAGAACTCTATCTTTTAAAACTCAATATTAAGAGGAAATTTGGTGGGGATTCATTTGAAAAGAGTAAGTATTTTATTGCAAAATAGGATGGATCGAATCAAGGGGTGTAGCTCTCTCAATACGAGACTAATAACCATAATCCTATCCTATCCTATTAATATTATAAATGTGAATGTATGTCTGTTTGTTTGTTTGTATGTTTGTTGCTCAATCACGCCTAAACGGCTGAACCGATTTCAATAAAATTTGGAAGACAGTTACGGCCCTATTCTAATAATTTGGTTACAAAAATGTGTCACTATAAATTTGTTACAATTTTGAATCCAATTCTTGTTACGGGTATTCTGGCAATTTCGTAACAAGGAAAAGTTCACCTTGTGGTGAAATGTAAATTATTGACAATTCATAGCTAATTTTTGAATTTGGAAAACTCAAAATGAAAACACAATACCGAGAAAAGTAAATTTATTTGTACTTTTTAGATATTTATAAAAATTTTAATGAGCTTAAGGAAGCGACACGTACCCCAGTTAAGTGGACAGTCGGAAATATTGGACAAATACTGCGTCATGGGGAATTGGTCACAGCTGTCCCGCAGGTTTCTTGGCGGTTGTTTCCTTTCCACACATTTTGCCACTACATCTCCATAGCAAAAGAGGGTAGAAGTGTTTTACCCACGCCTTCAACAATTTAAAATTTTTTTTACAATTTAAAATATTATTTCAAAAGCTGAAACTACCTTGTTACCTCCTTTTTGGCAGGTAACAATTTTAGTAACAATTGTCACGGTAACAAGGATTTGGAATACCGATTTTTTTATTTTGTAACCAAAGTAGTCTATTGTAACCGTGGTGACTATTGTAACCACGTCAGAATAGACCGGTTAGTGTACTATATGGAAATTACTATAGGCTATATATTTTGTAATTTTTTCCCCCATAGGCGGAGTGGGCGTGGCAAAACTTTTTTTAGAGCTAGAGAGATAAAATAAGATACCCAGATAGTACTCGACAACACAAATATGAAACTGCAGACGAAATTAAAATTTTGGACCCAATGGGCGGAGTGGGCGTGGCAAAACATTTTTTAGAGCTAGAGATATAAAATTTGATACCCAGATAGAACACGACAACACGAATATGAATATGCTGACGAAATTGTTATTTGGACCAGTTGGCGGAGTGGGCGTGGCAAAACTTTTTTGGGGTGTGGAAAAACAGTATTTTAGCCCTAGAGTAACCAAATTTGGTACATAGATAGTACTCGACTACACGAATAAAAATATGCTGACGAAATTTAAATTTTCTATCAGTTGGCGGAGAGGGCGTGACAAATAAATAGTACTCGACAATGCGAATATGAATATACAGACGGAATTTAAATATTCGATCAGTGAGCGAGTGGGCGAAGGGGAATGGCAAAACAGTACTTTAGTCCCAGAGAGATAAAATTTAATACACAATTTAATTCGACAACACGAATATGCAAACAAAATTTGCATTTTGGGTCAGTAGAAGGATTAGACGTTGCAAAACAGTATTTAAGCCCTAGAGAGATAAAATTTAGCACCCAGATAGTACACTACATTTTAATTTTCCATTATTGTGGGAAAATTAAATATACAGGTAGTATTCGACTATACGAATATAAATAGAAATTAATATTTTGGATCGGTGGGCGGAGTGGGCGTGGAAAACTGTATTTTAGCCCTAGAGTCACCTAGATAGTACACGACAACACGAATATGAATATGTAGATGGCATTTTGGACCAGTGGGTGGAGGGAGCGTGACAAAACTGTTTTAGGCCTAGAACGATAATATTTGATATACAGATAATACAAATTTATTTAGTGTAGTAAAATTACATTTATTGTTTCAAAAAGTACAATTTAGTGTACCAAAAGTGATTTTATTGTACAAAAAAGTACAATTATTGTTAAAAAAAAAACATTTAACGTATCAAAGAGTACTTTATTGGTACCAAAAAGTAGATTTAATCGTAATGAAAGATACTTTTATTGTGCACAAAAAGAACAATTAATTGTATCACAGAGTACCTTAATTGTACCAAAAAATACTTTAAATTTAAAAAAAAATTTTTTAATTATGTCAAAAATAATGTTTACTGTATCAAAAACTACTTTTACTTTCGTCAAAAAGTACTGTTATTGAAGCAAAGAACAAGAATTAAAGAATTGTGTCAGTAAATTTTATGGACTATTTACACTGCGTCAATTTATTTTGTCAAAAATTTTGGCACTAAGTCGTCAGAAAAAGTTTGTCGAATAAAATTAAAGGGAAATACTGACAATGATGTCAGAACTATAAATGAGCCATGAATATATTCATGTTTTTAGGGCTATTTAAGGTATTATTTGTATACAGATAGTAATTGGTGCTATAGATATGAATTTGCTGACGTATGTTTTAATATCGGTTAGGGGGACGTTGTTAGTTTGATCAGGTTAAGGAGTAACTTGGGATAATGAATGGTTTACAGAGCGTACAAGAACGACGCTTAAGCTTAGCCCTTAAAGTAGGCACGCCTAACATATTATAGGTATTCGACAATTAAGCAATAGCGAAGCATTGCCCACTAGTTCTATATATATATGGCTAAATATGAAAGTTAGGATTTTATAACTTGCGTTCATATTACACCATTGTACGTCACTGGCCAAAAAATGGGCGAGATCGTACTGATGGCACCTCCTCCATAAATTATATTTCATTCAGATATCAGGGATGTCTAACAGCGAGAGTTTTAGAAGTTTTCTTTTGTCACTAATGTGACTAATAGAAGTGCGATATGGTTGTATTGAGGTTCCAGTGACAAGATTTGGAACACCGCAAGCCCTAATTTTGAGTGATTGGTAAAAAATTCTTATGCCAAAATGTTAGGGAGTCGCCCGTAGAGGGGTAAAATGTATTACCGAACCCCCAGTCAATTTCCCCTTCTAACTTTTTTACTAAACATACCTGTTCTTAATCTTCATGCAATAACGGGGTCTCCGTACAAAAATCAAATTATTATAAAATTTGCTCCCATCTCTCTAACTGTCCCAAATGTCCCCATAGAGTAGTCAAATTTATGACCGACCCAAAATATTTTTGAAACCCTAAAATTTCCTCACAACATATCTACCCCACATCTTCACCCCCTTAAGTTGGTCCCCACGTTTTATCTTATATTTTTTATGAAATCAGCTCCTACCTATCCCATAGTGCCTGCTAGAGGGGTTAAAAGTAGACAGACCTCCACTATCATTTCTTTCATAAAATTTCTGTACCGAACATGAACAATTTTCTGACCCTAATGGGGCTCCCCATCACTCAAACTGCCCCAAAGGTGCCAGGTAGGTGCAGTGTCTGGTAGGGGAGGATTTGTCGGCTTCGTCATTAGATCGCTTGCTTAGCGCATGGTAACAACTTGATTTTCAGATTGACATTATTAAAATTGTTTACGGCGAAGTCAAGGTATTGAAAATCAGAAACCACTTCAACGTAATTGTTGTTAACGTTCACGCATCGTCCCAAACGAGTAGAATTGTTTATCAATTGAAATAAATAAGTTGGTTCTGTGCCCATTTATTACGACCCACCTCTACTGATCCACTGTCTGAAAAGACTGCAGTTACATTCCCGAGTCCTTAGCTATTGATATATACATCATCAGCATACGCGAGCAGCATGTGACTTTTATTGACTTTAATTCTTTATAGTAGCCTTCCGCATGATCATCTCCATAATGATGCTAAAGACATCGCTTAACAAACCATTGGCTACTCAAAAGCCTCGTTCTTTAAAAAATGGCTCTGTCAGATTTTTGCATATTTTCACTAAAAGTCGTTTCCCACAAAGTCGTATAAGTTTCATAGGTATACTAAACTCAGCCACAGATTCTAAGTGTTGATCTACATATTATCGGTCTTCTACAGGATTTGTTAAAAAATCTGGTCGGTTGTGAAATAACCATATCTTAAGCCGGACTGGTAAAATCCAATCAGGTACGTTAAGATAGCCCTTAGTCTTTCACATAACACACTCGACTAGACCTCGCACGTGATGGATAAAAGTCGGATCCCGAGGTAGTTGGTGCTTACACCTGTATTGCCTTTCTTAAGCACAGGACATAGAACACTCGGATTACAATTATAGGGCTTAATCAGGTTTATGAGCTGGTGCAACTATTGATTTTGATTTTTGAAACTATTGAAGCGGAATATTAAGGCTTGTGTTGTAAAAGAATTTCGAAAAAAATTTTGGATTTTTTGAAGATGGGTAAGGGGTCGCTGAAATAGATATTATCAAAAAAATGAGGTTATGGTGAACAATTTTTATATTATTTTTTTCTGGTGCTTTTTGTTCATACAACTAAACAATTCTCTTTCTAAGGATCCGATCCCACGACAAAAAAATTATTGGTGTAAAATATTATTATATTAAGGACTACTTTTATAGTCTTAAAAGTAAAAAATTATTTTTCCTAGATTTCAAACCTCGATAACTTGAAAAGTTTTCAACATTTTTTCTCACATTAGGCATTTTCATTGGCTGCGGTGTTGCTTCACATGTAACATCCTTTCCCTCAGTCAATACGAGACATTCTTCCGTGTAACAGGGCTTGTTTGATCGTGGTTTATCATATCCCAGTATGGTCGATTTGGCAGTGGCTATAAAATACGCAGAGACTTAAGATGCCGTAAACAGAGCTCTGATAGGTAGGGCTTGACTACACCTCTGTTGATGTATCCGTCGATATCTTCCTGTTTTTTCTGCTTCATATAGGCGTTTCGTCTCTCTCTCTCTCCCCCTCCTCTTCCAACATCGTTTTCTCACATTAGGCAATTTCATTGCCTGCGATGTTGCTTCACACGTAACATCCTTTCCCTCAGTCAATACGAGACATTCTTCCGTGTATCAGGGCTTGCTTGATCGTGGTTTAGCATATCCTATATGGTCGATTTGGCAGTGGCTATAAAATGCGAAATATGTTGCCACTGTATGTCGGTAACATCAGAATAAGAAATATTTGGCTGGCTGGATGGCTGGTCAGCAGCATAACTCGAGTAAACCTTAACGGATCGGTGTGAAAATTTACCAGTATTATTATTTTTCAAAACGAACTTACGAAACGGATTGTAAATGGGCAAAATACTCCCACCCCTTCTGGTACCGCCCATACAAAATTACATATTTTTGCATAATTTATATTTCTTTCATAACTTCTAAACGGACGATCGTAGGATATTTAAATTTGGTCAGTTTATTTATCTTGCAAAAGTAGACAACCCCTAAGAAAACCTAAACCTTTCCCATAACCCTTCTGGTACATTCCATACAAATGACCTAATTGACCATTATAGTTTTACATACATATCTTTTTTGTAAGTAAACTTAATTTACTCAAATTTTGAGTATGATGTTCGCATATGAAAATAGGAATGAATATGGAAATCGATAATCGATAATACATTATTATGGCATGTAAATTGACAAAACGAATGATGCAGAACTTTTCCTTTTTGGGGCTACTTTCATGTGCAGTTCTCAGAATTGAGTCCCAAAGTCATGTGTTGCACTGTGTTATCTTCATGTTTGTTCGGATATTTTTGTAGCTAAACTTAAGGACCATTGATGATTTCTCAATTCTTTCTTCAGCAGAATTGTAGCTAAGGCTATTTAAAAAAAATCGAGTAGACCAATATTATCGAATTAAAGCTCCAGTCATCTTAAAAGAAAAAAAATAAATACATTTTTCTTTCATTGTCGGCTCCCTTCTTTCATTTGCAATTAGTGTCGAGTCAATCGGCGTGTCTAGTAAAAGCTTCTCAAACAGTGACGTTTGAATTCTACGATAAACAAGTAGGTACCGTAAGTTGTGAATCTAAAAATAGAAAGCGTGTTAGTTCACAACAACGCGAGAAGCTATCTCATACCTCTTTCATGGCGTATTAAGGGAAATTAAGTAAGTAAAGATCATTGCTGATGATTTTGAATGACTTTACATTAATGTACATATCTATGTGATATATGCATGTGGTACTCACTTAGGGTTGCAGACGGTCTTGATTTTTCTTGATTTACAAGAATTTTTAACGCTTGTCAAGAATCAAGAAAAAATATATTTTGTCAAGATTTTATACATCCATACCAAAATTTCATATTATAAAATTAGTATCCTTACACAAAGTTTTGTGAAAGCAAATTAACATTTCGTTGAAATTTTTTCAGGAATTATTTATTGTTTTTGTATATTTCTAAGCGATTGAGCTCAAAAAATTTTTTGTCTTATAAAATTTCTACAACATTTGCTAAAAGTGTTGTGTAAATACACAAATTTAATATTTAAAATTAAAAGTCAAATTATATCGAAAGATGTCCCACAAAATGTAAATCCGTTTTACTTTTTCAGATAGTAAATCTTTTTTTTTTTAATTTTTTTTTTAATAAAAACTCAAATTGTTTCGTACACTTTAGCATAAAGCATTACTAAAGAACTAATTTTCCGACAGTAGCTATTTGGGTAAAATTAAATGAAGTAAAATTATATTTTTTAGACGAAATGTAAATTTTTTTTAATTTTATTAAGAATCGAAAACATCCGAAGTTGTTCAGTTTAGCACATTGGTCATAAAGTCTGATAAGTTATAAATGAGTCGTTCTTAAGAAAATCGGTATGAGTATTTTTAATTGTCAAGAATTTTTTTCAAAATCAAGATTTTTTTTGGTAAATGTCAAGCATTTTGCCGTTTCTAATCTGGCAATCCTATACGCACTGCATACATATGTATGTGTAACGTATTAGTAATATTTATTTTATGGGGATTTTTATTAATCATACGCACATCATTCCAGTATTGTAGATTTATGCTAGAGAGTGGATTATTAGGCAACGGTGCCCTAATAATTTTTTTTACAAATAATTGTACTTAGTAAATATAGAATTTTTTCCAACTGGGTCTGTGTTGCAAAAACTTCCTAATCGACCAAATTCTAACCTTTAAAACGACTGCTGACATGTTAAGTAGGCATCAAATGTATAAAACACAAAATGTCCCAATTCGCCATACTTCGCCATACTTCGGTTAAATTAAACATACCCCTTGGGGGTATCTCCACACTAAGGACAACCAGTGAAAGTTTCAAGCTATTACATCAACCCAT
Source organism: Muscina levida (assembly GCA_964034835.1). Lineage (NCBI taxonomy): Eukaryota > Metazoa > Arthropoda > Insecta > Diptera > Muscidae > Muscina > Muscina levida. Next base: position 83,991,736 of record OZ035882.1, read on the forward strand.
CATTCTACTTCTAGACTTTTGTGTTTACTATGGTTACATTTCATACCAAAAAATTCATCAGCGTTAATTAGACCAAAATGAGTTTAAAGTTTTACCGACACAAGGTTTCCTTTGATGTCTTCAGTGAACTTGTTAATCTCGAATTTATTAATTTTACTAACTAACATATTTGAAACGTAAGGTTGCCTTCTCCCTATCTTTGTAAGCGTCATCGTCAAGTGGTTTTTGCATTCATTTTACTAAGATTTAACTTAAGAGCCAACGACCGCCTTGAATCCTTTTTTTTTTTTTGTTTTGTTAAGAAATCATTCAAGTGTTGATAATATAAATTAGTTTCTCGCAAAAATTCCGGCTGAGTATTTTTTTTCTACCCATCGTCTTATTTTGACGCGTCATAATGATTTTAATATGATTTCTTTACAAAGCTATTGGCCTTAATGAAATGCATTGGAAAGTTTAATATAGCTGCTTCAGAAGATATTTTAAAAATGTTCGTTTAATAAATTGTCTGCAAAAATGTTCTTCTTAACGCTTATCTCGACGACCAGCACAGGAAGAAAGTAAGAAGTAATATGTAATGCTTGAATAACTTTCAACTAGAAAACGATATGATAGATCTTTCGATTATATTTCAAATAAAAAGGAATCGCAATGTGCAGAGGAAAGGCAGCGTACATACATATCCTTTGGTACACACCTTTTCTTTGTAGCTGTATGTAGTAGACAATTTCTTTACGATATTTTTATTTTGCTTTCTTTATCATCATGAGATTAAAACTATAGAATGCAAAGGAAAACTCCAGAGAAGAAGAGGGGGGAGAAAAGGAATCAAAATAAATTCCATTCGTATTGTTGGTTGAACAAACAAATGTAATTACAACTTTTGTTGAATAAATAAAATAAAAGAAATTATAAAACAATAGAACATAACATAAAAAATCATTTTTTATAGCATCCGCTGTGTGTAAAGATTGCCAAGTTGAAAATTTATTAAACGAACTAGTGGGCCCGGCAATGCTTCGCTATTGCATATCAACTTGTAATACATTTCAGATTTCTTGCCATCCTAAATGCTATATAAACGCTAATTAATACATTTGTAGGTCTACAAAGTATGTACTTTGAAAATGGTACTTAAGCTCGACAATAATATGTTGAGTTTATTAACATATGTAACTAATTTCAAGTAAATCCTTAACATGGAAGTTAACCAATTAAGATTTATTGTTTTAAATGCTTAATATCGTAGGCTCTATGACGATTGTAAAAAGTTCATGAGCAAAGTCATATCTATCATATCTGTATGTAGGGCGAAAAACCACTTATTTCTCAAATCGGACATTCTGCTAAAGTTCAAAATTCAATTTTTATTTTTTCTGTAGTAGCGGGTATCTTCTGTATACTAACTATCTCTTTGGGCGTAAAAACATTTTTGGCATGTCTTCTCCGCCTAATGACCTCAAATAAAAATTTCGTTTGAAGATTTATGCCTTTAGCCATAAAAACCTCTTTCGCCATGTCTTCTTCGCCCACGAATCAAGAATATTTCCGAATACTGTATTTGCATTGAACTCGTGTTACCATTTTTTAAGATAATTCGGTCACCAAACGCTTGACGCTTGCAGCGCCTCGGCACTTTTTATTTTTTAGTTCAAATAGCCTGTTCAGTAGGACGGATCAATTTAATCGTATACCAAAATCGGAACCTACGAAAATTTCACTAAGAAACAACACCCGCACTTAGAGGGTCATCATAGAATCCAAGAGGCCCTTATTTTGACCCCATGTGCTCCGGCTCCAATTTTGACCTACCATTCAGATGTTTGGAAACCAAGACGAAGAGAATAGTATATTTCTGATGCTGTTTGAGATCCCGCCCTACATATTGGATTTCCGCCAAAGGCAAAAATTCAAGGATTTTAAAAAACTTAATTTCTGCTTGCCAACTTTCAAAGGCCATAACTTATTTTTCACAGTTTAACCGCAGAAGGTTTCAAAAAATATATATGAAGTTTTCGGTTTTTGCTTATTTAAAAACAAAAAAAAAACTCTACCTATCTCTAGGCGAACTGCAATATAATATGGAATTTAGAGGACGATCAAACTATTACTATGGCAGTTATAACTGGGATGTGGCACAGCCCACTTCCACCCTTGCAGTAATTTATACTGTAACAAATCTTATCTATATACCTCTGATAGTTCATGAGATATAGCCCTTTTGATTTTCAAGTTGTATGGGCGGTGCCACGCCCCTTTATCCAATCACAGCCTATTATAGCCAGGGACTATCAACAGGTCAACAGTACCACTTGGTAAAATTTTCGTATCAATCGGTCTATTAGAAAAGCCGTTAGAGCGATTTTTGAAAAGGGGGCGTGGCACCGCCCACTTCTACCTTGGCTGAAATTAATTACTGCTTCAACAACATATATACCAAATCTCATCTTCATACTCTGACAGTTCATGAGATACAGCACTTTTGATTTTCAAGTTGTATGGGCGGTGCCACGCCCCTTTGTCCAATTGGACCGAATTGTAAATCTAAACCATCCGGGGCGCCACCCAAACGCATACAAAAAAATTTATGCAAATCGGTCCAGCCGTTTAGGAGGAGTTCAGTCACAACACACGTACGGTAGAATTTTATATATAAAGATTAGACGCTATTAAATTGGGTGTGTGTGGTTATTGGACCCAGTTAAGTGAACATTTATCAACATAATTTCTCTGGGTTGTAAATCTTCCGACAGTACAACATTTTTCAGCTCATTAATTTGGGACTCAATTCTGAGAACTGCATGTGAAAGAAGCCCCAAAAAGAAGAAATTCTGCATCATTCGTTTTGTCAAGTTACATGCCATAATAATTTAATATTGATTTGAAGTTAGTAAGTATCGTATAGGGGAATTTGTCACGTTTTAGACTCTTTTGTTTGATATAACTCGAGACAACTAGTCCGATTTAGCTGAAACAAATTAAAAACCAGGAAGAAAGTTTCAGTCGGGCGACCCGACTTACATATACCATCACCCTTAGTAAAATAAAAAAAAATTGATATTATATTGATATTATTCCTCGATTTCTAAAGTGGGTGGAGTGGTAAATTTGTATGGGAGGTACTTGAAGGTGCGAGTCTAGACTTCTAGGTTTATCCTTCAAAACTTTATCCTGTTATAGCTTACTAAATACAGAGTTTGGGCACGATAGCGTTGGATGTATTGATATTATTACTCCATCTCTGAAGTGGGCGGAAAGGTACATTTGTATGGGAGGTCCCATAAGGGGCGCCGCTAGACTTCCAATTTTTTCTCCACAACTTTATCCTGTTATAACTTAATAAAATACAGAATTGGGGCACGATCGTGTAGAGAATATTGATATTATTACTCCATCTCTAAAGTGGGCGGCGTGGTACATTTGTATGGGAGGTACCAGAAGGGGCTTGTCTAGACATCCAGATCTTTTCTCCAAAACTTTATCCTGTTATAGCTTCACTAAATACAGAATTTGGGCACGATCGTGTCATGTGTATTGATATTATTATTCCATCTCTGAAGTGGGCGGAAAGGTACATTTGTATGGGAGGTACCAGAATGGGGCGTGTCTAGACTTCTAGATTTTTTCTCCAAAACTTTATCCTGCTTGAACTTTACTAAATACAGAATTTGGTCACGATCGCGGTAGCTCTAATAATAATATTAATCGATTTCTAAAGTGGGCGGTACCAGATGTGTGTGGGAGGTACCAGATGGGGCGTTGGTAGACTTCAGTTTTTTTCTCAAAAACTGTATCCTGCTATAGCTTTACTAAATTAAGAATTAGGGTACGAGCGCGATGGATTTATTGATATTATTACTCCATATCAAAAGTGGATGGAAAGGTGAATTTGTATGGGAGGTACCAGAAGGGGGCGTGGCTAGACTTCCATTTTTTTTTTCTAAACTTTATCCTGTAATAGTTTTACTAAGTACAGAGTTTAGGTACGATCCCGTTGGGTGTATTGATATTATAACTCGATTTCTAAAGAGGGGCGGAATGATGTATTTGTATGGGAGGTACCAGAAGGGCGGAGCCATGTAGCCCATTTGGAATACCGTAAGTAGTTTTGGGGAAATATTAACTCGTGCAAAATTGCAAGACATTTGGTTGCGTATTTCGAAAGTTATCGTGCGAACCAGCCGGACAGCCACCAGACAGGACAGACAGACAGACAGACAGACAGACAGACAGACAGACAGATGACTTAAAAAGTCATGAATCGAATTTGGTTCTAAGAAACCTAGGGTCTGAAGTGACTCCTTCTATGTGTTACACTTGTGAGTCGTATCAAATGATATATACCCTCATCCCTAAGGGTGATGGTATAAAAAATAAAGAATAACAATAACTTTAATCTGTTCATATAACGTTTCCCTGCATAGGCAACAATTTCACTTTTCCATTCTTCAAATAATTTTGAACTGGGTTTTTTTGTAGCAATTAGAATAAAACTGTTGTACTTCGTGGCGTATGATTTACGTGGAATATAACTTATGATAATCATACGCCACCATATGGTATTTATTTTATGCCAAAAAAAGAGACTAACACGTGACAATCCTCCTATACGATACTTACTTACTTCAAATCGATATTAAATTATTATGGCATGTAACTTGACAAAAACGAATGATGCAGAACTTCTTCTTTTTGGGGCGTCTTTTATGTGTAGTTCTCAGAATTGAGTCCCAAATCATGTGATGTGCTGTGTAATGTAATTAAACTAAGACAAAATGAGCGAAAACCTTGACGATCTTACCATATGAAAATATATAAAGTAATATACCCTGAAGGACCCTTTACAATTTACAGTTTAATAAAATTGTTAATTTGTTTTCATAACAAATTTTGACCTCAAGCCCTGGGAAGCTAATTTACCGAAGCGAAACGTGACATGTAAACAAATATATATCGATGATTCCACCATACTTTAAATCACACCATACCATCGTCTAAACTGAATGCAATGAATGTTCTAAAAATTTATTTGTTTTCTTTTCGGCCCCCAAATGGACAAGGTTTAAGTTTATTTTGTTTGAAAATAATGCAGCTCTTCCACCTTCTCAAGAGTTTCAAATCTTTGACAAGATCAGATTTTTGCAAGTGAACGAATTTTGTTTCTTGTTTATATTTGAGATGCTTTCCTTGACATTTTAAGAAGTTCCAGTATGAGGTAAAAATTAAAATTAATATGTACCTTAATATGATATGTC